>SRZU01000001.1:276738-876738 GCA_013183765.1 Fusarium xylarioides | reverse complement strand
AAAGTGGTCTCATATTCATTGTCATACACAAGTACCTACCCGGTCCACGGTAATCGGAACCCCTCAAGCCAAGACTTTCTTCATGCCAAGGGTTTATCGATAATTGGATTGCGTCCCACTGCCAAGACCCTCTCTGCTCACCGCACAGCCCCATAACAACTCCTCCCTACAGCACAGTAAGCTCACCACCACCACCAACAAAAGTCCTATAACCTTGTGAAACACGTTTCATCACTGTAATATTCCTATAGGAAGAGGCCTCCTTAGTCAAACAACATTTCCTATCCAATACCCGTCGTGCCGAGCCGTGTATGCGCCTTAGTGGGGTCTTCTTCAACCGCGCGCTTTTGGATGGAGATGGAGATATTCAGGGGTCCTTGTAAGAAGTGGACTCTTACGCTGCATTGCAGTCGTGGCAGCTTCAAAATCCTTTTCTCGCGGTTCACTCGGTCTTGGAGGGTCTTGGAGGGTCTTGGCTTTTGTGCGGAGGTGCATGCGCGAGGCCTCTCGTGAATCACTGTCAATAATATACATATATATATAGTCCCTGACTCTTGACATAACTTGATATTACTCCTGCATCTACAACTTCTTACTTCATTCACATTCACATTCACATCAGCCAAAATGGTCAACTTTCACGAGAGCTCTTCTGACATCGAGCTTGAGGACGGTCACATCCTCGTCGCTCAGTGCAACGATGCTGATGGTGAACCTCAAGAGTCGCGTCTTGATCTCGACTACTGCATCGGCAACAACGACGGTGCTTTCTACTGGGGTGGTGAGGGTAAGTCAGCAATCATCGTAGGTATATCTTTGACCTACTAACGACGACTTAAGGCTTCTCTGGCTCTGCTTCCGACATCACCTTCTCACTTGAGGGCGACGACAACGTTCCTGTCCTCCGCGCTCTTCTCAACCCTGTTGATGGAGACCCCGTCGAGGCTGACCTCAACCTCGCTGAGTGCATCGGCAATGACAACGGCACTCTCGTCTATGGTGAGCTTTCATGATGTCTCGGCTTTGGCTATGCTAATCAGTGAATAGTCCCTCCCCAGTAAGCGAAGTTACGGACTTTGAGGAAAGGATTCAGGCGGAAAGACAGTCAAACAAATGAAGTAAAATCACCAAATATTGGTTCCCTGTTCCTAGTGAATGCAGAGCTGAGATGTGAATGTCAACAGCTCCAAGCCGATTTCGTGTACCGTGACTGTGTAACAAAGTCTCGCTAGGAGTGCCGTCCAGCCGTGCCATTGTGCCCCAGTCACAAGTCTTGACCAATGAATCTAATCTGAAGGTCTACTAAGGTAGCTTGCACACAGCAGTTCAAAGAAATAATCTCAAGTAAGAGGATAAAGGTAGTATCTGCATAGGATTATCCGTCCTGGGCTTGGGAACGATATTAATACATATTAACCATCAGACCCGGGTATCATGCATCCAACTTCCTCTTTGCCGAATTCTCCAACTCTCCCATAAGCTGCACCAACTTCTCCGTAAGATGAGGCACCGGCATCCCTGTAAAATTACTCCTCACAATCCCCATAACCGCCTCCATGACCTTATCAGGCTGAGAAAGCGGCACACTAATCACAACCTCTCCCTCACCCTGGATCTCGGTTCTCCACCGTATGCAAGGGTGGCCTTGTCCAAAACCTTTGAATCTTTGAAGTGCTATACTATCTGCTTCGTCTAAGTAAACATTCTGACTAAGTGCTCGGGAGATGCTGGATTGGTCGGATAATAGGCCGTACACCCAGAATGCGAGACTCGCGTGGTACAGAATTATGGCCATGGGGCCGCGCATTGAACCGCGTGGCGACTGTTTGGCGATGTGCATGATCTGAGCGGCGTGGAATATTGTATGCCGGGCAGATTCGCTTTTGACCCAGTCGCGGACAGTGGGATAGACTGCGCGTGCTCGTTCGGGGCCTTCCATGCCTGCAAATATCTGAATGTCTTCGAAGGGCATGTGGAGGTGGAGAAGGGCGAGTTCCAGACGCATTTGGATCTCGGGGTCTGCGGAAGTGTCGGCGGATAGACTGAGTTTCAGGTGTCCAAGGAGCTTGAGTAGTTCGTCTTTCCGCATTTCTGTGACGAGGGTATTCCAGCGTCGAGGTCGTGATCGTTGTAGGGATGAGAGTTGGAGATACTCCCAGCACATAGTCCATGTGCAAGAGAGGACAGCCATGATAGCGACGTATGCATCCACCGCGTCAGTATGGTTGTTGAGAATATCAGGATCATCGATTACATCCGCAACGAAAAGCGGCTCATCTTGTCGGCGCGAAGCCTTGAGAGAGTTCCACTGTTCCGGCGACGCAGCAGTCCACAAGTCCGCATGTTCCGGGAAAGGCAGAAGGACCTCGGCATACGATACCGAGGGACTGACCAGCAGCGCCGTGGAAGTGTTTGCGTCATGAGATAGCATCCTGAAGGCAAGCCTCTTGAAGGACTCATCCTCTACCCATTGAAACCAGTCTTCCCGAGAGACTAGACCTGGAGACTGCATTGTCTTGCTCTGGGAGTACACTGATCTCTTGAACTTTCCATCGCGGCGCATCATGGTCAGTACGGGGTTGAAGAAGCTCTCTGCTATCTCGACTTTGCGGGGGAGACCGCTCCAGATACCCATCTCGAGAGTGATGACAAAGGCTTGCGTGAGTTGAAGATCACGGACAAGACTGTTATCCTGTTCCCACTAGCCGCAGGTCAGTATGGGAACATGAAGACGGGGAGTAAAGGGCTTACATGTTTGGCGACAGCTATCCTCAAGCATTCTTGTATAGCATAGCCAAGCTTTGACAAGGCAGGGTCGGAAGTCAAGACTGCTCCGCAGGCAGCCATGGCAGCGACTAGCTCGGGCCTCTTCTCGTTGGGGTTGAAAGAAGCGGCGTGGATGAATGATGTAGCATGTGTGACGGGCGATGTGAGGTAGTACTGAAGTAATGTGTCCAACAGCTCAGCAGAGGGAAAGGACGCTACAGCTTTTGACAGGTGATCTGAGCAACAGCTATTGACGACCATCATGAGTATCCTGTCGCGAGCTGGTCCTTCAAGCTTGGCAGACGTGACTCTTGTGTTTGAGTCCAAAGCAACACCAGACTCGGGTGAAGGGTAGGCAGAGTCTGTGGCGGGAAGGGAGAGATTATGCTCCTCCGCGCCAGCATGGTCTTTGGCATTTGGTCGAAACTTCCAATGAGAGTTTTGAAAGGCCTCGGTACACATGGCAGCGGGTTCACCGGGATCGGTATGCGATGCGGCGCGTGGTGTTTGAGCCCCTCGAGGTGTGGGCTGTATACTTTTGACTTCGAATGGGATGCTTGTGTTGTATGAGTCGAGGAACCGGAGGTCAATGTCGTCGAGCTCATTGTATGTGTACATGGCGACATCGTTGGCGTTGGGATTGGCCCATCCTCCTGATAGGAGGTTGAGATCGGGGAGAGGGAAGAAGAGGGGATCAATGTTGGTGTTCATGGAGGGGTCTAGCCAGCGTAAGCCTCGTACTTGGACGCGGTGCCTTGAGACTTACCAAGATTCTGGAAGAGGCTATGGGATGTCTGCGGCGTGAGCATATCCAGTGAAGATTGCTCCATGACAGACGATGCCGATGTTGATCCAATACTGTTGTGATCAGGGAACGCAGCCATGGACGACGACCCATCATCTTGAGAGAAGATAGCCTCATCCTGCTGCTGCTCGTCGGACTGAAAGTCCGAGTCCAGTTCCATGGAGTCGTTCCACTTACACTCGATGCCTTTCTCTTGACATCGACGACAGGGTTTCTCATCACTACAGCGCAGGTGATTGGTAGAACATGCCTTGCAAGCCTTGCCAACCCTGCCTGGCATGTAACGCGGTTGTTCAGCTACAGAGCTATCCCCAGCCTGTGAGCCATGACCAGCAACATGTCTTTTCAGGAGGTCCCTTGATCATCGTTAGTAAGCGTTGCGACGGTGCCACACGCGGTTAGACTAACGGTCTTGTGAAAGCCTTTGGACAAACATGGCACTTGTAGGGTTTGGTCTGTGTGTCTAGCACAAGCAATGTAAGCAACAAGCACTGAATGATGGAAGATGGAAGATGCAAACATACGGGATCGCACGTGACGCGCTAGATGATCAAGACGCTTATAATTCTTCTTACATGAACCGCACTGGAACATGCCAGGTTGAGTCGTCGACATAGTGAGAGTGAGAGGTCGTGCCAAGTGGAGAGAGGGAGATAGGCAATCGGGACGTGGAGGAGAAAGAGAGAGAGCTTGTGTGAGGGAGCAGGGGGAAATCGTGTTGTTTTTTCCCTTCGGCTCGGACATGACAAAGAATCCGCGGGGGAAATCTGAGGTTGCATTTTGCGGGGGTGGCTACGCGATGCTAGATCCGGGATGGTTTGGTGTTGTATTGGGAGGGTCGTGATTTGAGGGGGATACGAAAATTGGGGGGAAGACAGCTCCTCCACATCCCGATGGAGATTTAATCACCCTATACTTGCAATCTCGGCAATTGATTCATGAGAAGTTTAATAAATATATAGATAACTCACACTTGTCCCAGAATGGGTATGTTTCTTTGATCGGTTCTAGACAAATTCACTGATATCATGAAAGCCAGTCTATCACCTGTTCACTTCTTCTCCCATGGATCTACAATGATGCTGGGAGAAGAGTCGGAATCTGCCGACTACTGGAAGAAGGCCGGTGATCAAGCCTTGGCCAACAATATCAAGGGTATTATCATGATGGTATGTTACGTACCTACTCCGATAGTAATCAATTGACTAATTGGATATAGGGCGCTCATTGGGATGCTGAAGGCGATCGCATGCAAGTCGCCATGAACCCCAAACCAGGCAAATCACCCGTCGCATACGTCCACCCATCAAAATACGTCGACTACGAACTCAACCCCGATCTCGAGACCGGCGAACGCTGCATCTCCCTCCTCAAAGACGCCGGCTTCAACGTCTCCGGAAACACCGAGTTCGACTGGATCCACGACACATATCTCATCCTCATCCGCATGTTTCCCAATGGCTGCCCACCAACAACACTCATCTCCATGAACGCGCGCTTCGATCCTCACTACCACATGCGCGTCGGCGAGACTCTGCGTCCCCTCCGAAAAGAAAATTATCTCATAATTGGTTCCGGCGGTGCAGTGCATAATTTGTATCGTAACATCTGGGCGCCGATTTTATACTACTCTGATAACTTTGCGCAAGAGAAACCACCCGAGGCGTGGGCCCTGGAGTTTCGACAGGCTGTTGAGGATGTTATTAAGAATAATAGCGGACCGAAATTGAGACGCGCGATGACGAGGTTGATGAAGCATCCGTTCTACAGAGATGCTCATGCTACGGATGATCACTTCATGTCGGCGCTGTTTGTGGCGGGTGCGGTTGGGGATGAGGAGGATGAGGGTGTTTATGGGGAGCTCAAGGCTGAGACTTGGGAGTTGACGAATATGTGTAATAGCCAGTTTACTTTTGGATCATGGCCGAGGACTCTTGCGACAGCGACAGCATAAGAAGATTTGGTTCAACATATTGTTAGATGTAACTCTTGATATACAGCGTGCGATAAATAAGAGATTGATAGATTGACATGCTTGTGTCAAGACGTGTACTCAAGTTCATTTAGCGACGCAATTAATTATGTACATGTAGAATCGTCCATATTAGATTGCCATTTCTGGCACGAGCCATTATCGTTCCTCCACAGCCCATCAAGCCTAGAGTGCCCTCGGAGCATTACAGATTTAGCTGGAGATCTATTCACATGTTAGTAATTTTGACCACTTGAGCTTTTATTGCATCAACTCACCTCAATGATGGCAGGTCCAGCAGCGACGGTGTCATCAGAGACAACATCCTTGCAGCCAGTGAGGACAACATAAGTCTGTCCAGCAAAGCCCTCGGGAATCTCAACAGAGAAACCACCATCAACAGCCTTGGCCTCAACAAAAGTAGGTCCAGTAACAGCGATGAAAGCAGCATAGACACTCTGGCCCTTGGCACCCTCAAGAGTGTACCCAGGAGTCTGAAGAGTAACAGTACTACCAGTCTTGATCTCACTACCCGAAGCAGCAGCAGCCAAAGCAGGGAAAGCCTTGACAGGCAGAGCAGGGTTCTCCTTGGGGCAGCCGGTGATGAAGCCTGAAGCAAGGGAGTACACCTCGTTGTAGCTCAGAGGAGCATCGAAGGGCTGGGCGAAGGGGACTTGCTTGAGAGCACCGCGGATGTAGGATGAGTGACGGGCCTCGACGGTGAGGATGGATCCGGCGGCGGTGAGGTAAGACTTGCTCATGATGTCGGCTGCGGCACCGAGATAAGCTGAGACGCCGACGCCTTCGAGGACGGAGGCGGTTGCGAGGAAGGTCTTGACGTCTGTGACGCCGAAGGAGTATGTGCACTCCTGGACGGGTGTGACACCGGCAGCTAGAGATGTCAGCAAACTTGACCACGCGATAGTTATTGATCAATGCATACCCTTGAGAGCCTTGGTGAGAAAGTCAACATGAGAAGTCTCATCAGAAGAGACCTTCTTGATGTTGTTGTAAAAGGTAGAGTCATAACCAGCATCCGCAAAGTCCTTCTCAGTAAAGTTGGAAAGACCTTGGCGATAGAAGTTATCCTCAAGGTGCTCAAGAGTAAGGGCATAGTTGAGGATGACTCCGTCGTTGAGCCCGGAGGCACGCTTCTCAATGACAGGAGCAGCGGAGGCAAGGCCAGCGGCCAATAGGGGAAGGGCAGTAGAGAAGTGCATGATGAGTAATGGCTTGTATGGTTTGATGGAGAAGGAGAAGATTGCTGATGGTCTGAGAGAGTGAATTGGATGCACCAGGTAGTAGATATGTGATTGTTTTATCACCAGTGCAGGTAGATATACTTACCCAACCTAACTTGCTAGCAACACCATTAGGCCCTCATGATTCCTCGACTGCAATTGTGAATAATAACTCCGCCCTCGATCCACAGCCTTAATCTCCCTAGACTCACAACATCACGATTCGGCATCTCACCATTCCGCTCCGATCTTCCCGCCGTCCAATCTCCCCTCAAAGCTAACAACAGCCGAAATCCACAAGTATCGCACCGCCCAAATTTCAGCCCTAAGAAACATCCATCTCAAACAAAAAACAAGTCCCCATATGCCGAATCAAGACGTCATGGTTCAAACAGATTACCGAATCGGGCACGTTTCGATGATCGCCAGGGACTCTCAGCTCGGAAACTCTTGAACCCGTAGTTGATAGTTCGAAACTAGTGCTGAACATCATTCGTGCGCTGTTTTCTAATTGTGGGACGTTTGGATCTCGGATGGCGTTGGTTCCGTGAGCTAGAGAGGATTGAGTTATAGTTTGGGTTTTGGTGAGACATGGCTCGGAATATTCACCATCCGGACAACATCGCGTTTGTTTAGTCTAAGACTTTGTACTGTAGTATGTTGGTAACTAGTGTAGATGTTGCGCTTGGGCAATGTGTCTTAGGCTGAGCTTTGAGGAAATTGGTGTTGATCAGGGGAATTGGTAATCTCCCCGAGCAGCCGAAAGTCTTCGGGATGAGTTTGCTCCGTGGAATTGATAGTCATTGCTGGTAAAGGCAACGGCAAGTCGGCATTAAATTAACAAAGGTTGGATGTGTAAAGACATTCCTGTTTTTATTAATCATTTTTGTGTTTTATTTGCTTGGATTCCCCACGAGTTGTTTGTTGTCAGATTGTCTAAGCCTACCATTCACTCTTTGACTTTCACTCATTCAATAACGCAACCATGAAGTTTACTATCATCGCTGCTCTCGCAGGTAAGTAATGCATTTAACATTTATACATACTTTAACTAATAGCCTTTGCAGTCCTCTCAGGTGTCCACGCCGCCGAGTCTGCATCTACGACAATTACCTGCAGCTCTTGTCCCTCGGCCGTAACGACCCCTGACATCGTCACACGATCCGCTCTCCCTACTACATCTTGCACTGAGAAGCCTTTGACGGTTGTATCATTGACCAAGGGAGGCAGTGGAGCTGCTGCACCTACTGGTTCCGGTGCTGCTTCTACCCCTACCGCTCAGGTCCCCGTGTCTGGAGCTAGTATCAAGAAGGGCAGCGTTGGTGGAATGGCTGCGGCGGCTGCAATGGTGGCTGTTTATATGCTCTAGTGTTTTGTGTAGTGGCCAATGGCGGGTATACCAGTGTTGGGAGAGCTTAATATTCTATGGGTACTAGTTTTATGTAGTGGTGTATGAGCGGCCATGCTGCACATGTAATACCGAATCGTGTTTATGGAGGAAGACTACTGGACTTTCGCGCTGCCTCGCAATTGATATTTTGGATAAAAAGAAAGACTATTCTATTATGCTGCTTTATGTGCTATCTAGTTGGGAATCACGGGAAGAGTGATATAGTTTTGTTGACGAGGTCCAAAGTGGATATGGTTCGAACCTTGAAAGACCTCAGGCGATCTAAAACAAGTTAGCAATGTGCAACAGAATTTCAAATGTTTATGCTTACCTGTCAATTGGGTCGTTGTGCAAGAAAATACCTGACCCCTGAGTATCCCCCGACGACACCTCAAACACCAACTTACCCCCCTTATCAACGATAACATTCGTAGGCCAGACCTCAATATCAACAGCATATACCTCACCCTGTATCACAGGCTGAACATCCTTGCTGGTGTAGTTTCTGTGAGGGAGCCACTCGCGATGCTTAGAGTGTTCTGAATCAACCTTGCGCAGCGACACGCGAAGCCAGCCCTTCGTCAGGGGAACGGGATCACCTGCTGTACCAGTATAGAAGACCTCTTCCCCTGAAGGATCGAAGTGGCGGAGTGTGACAAACAGATCAATGTCACTGGGTGTAGGGCCAGAGGGGTCAGGGGAGACTGAGACATTGAGATGAGCGACAACGTGGCCCGTGATCTCTGTCTCAGCCTCGAAAGCAGGGGTTGAGAACTGGACCACCTCGGGCTTCTCCAGCGTTCCAAGAGCCTTGTAGGTAATCTTCTTGGGCTCTGTCTTGGGCTCATCCCAGCTTAGACCTTGTTCAGGCGTGAGGAAGAGCTTCTTGTACTGCGTTCGCGCAATAGGCCATTCGTTCTCTTCCCTTCGAGGATAAGCCTTTTCCTTCTCGGCGTCGTTGAAGTCAACGTTGCCCTTTCGAAGAACAAGACTCACTGGAGCGACCTTGCCTTCTTGGGACCAGCCGACGCGGTCCTCACCCTTGAGGAAAGCATCGAGGAAGCTTCGTTGGATTTCAACTTCTTCCTCGTAGTAAAAGGGAAGATCGTGGCGACCTGTGATGAGGCGGAGATACTTGAACTTTGAGCCAGCATGGATGTATCCCTCGATGTTACCGCGGAGATGGAGAAGAATGCCGCCCCAGTTGCCTACTGACAGGAGAGGGACTTCGATATCGCCCATGTCGTACTCCTTGGAAGCATAGTAGGCTTCGTCTCGGAAGCGGTTGACTTGATTATCGATAGTCTGATCCTGTCTGTTGGCCTCGAGCTCTTCTTCAGGTAAATCACCCTCGATGGTATCAGGACCCCAGTTCCTAGCATTTCGACCAGGTCGACCATACTGATTCGTAATAACCTGCCGGTTCCACCAAAACTTGATAAAAGCATTTGAAAGAATTCCACCATGGCGGCACCGATCTCGGTAATAATCTGACATGCCCTCCCAGGGAACAATGGCACTTAGCCCCTTTGGCTTACGGGCAGCGACTCGCCATTGACTTCCGGCGTAGTAGCTGATACCGAGAAGCCCGACTTTGCCAGATGACCAAGGTTGCTCGGCGGCCCACTCGACGACATCGAAGAAGGCTTCGCTGGTGCCCCTTGACATGGTATCAAGTTTGCCGGTTGATTGGCCGAGACCTCGCTCATCAGCGCGGACGATGGCATAGCCGTGCTTGGTCCAGAAGCCAGGGTCTGGAGTCTCCCATGCTGAGTGCTGGGATTTGTGCTGAGGATTCACCTCACTGAAGGACTTGGGATGGAAGCTACAACAATGTTAGTGGATATTTTCTGAGCTGAAGAATAGGACTCACTTTTGATACCAAATATCCTTTCCGTAAGGGCCATACGTGACGAGAACAGGAACCTTGTCAACACCCTTTGGACGATAGACATTAAGTCTCACCAAACCATCACCCGCCTTGAGAGGAACAGTAACATTCTGTTCAAAAATGTAAGGAAACGACTCCTCATCCACAGTATGGATATCCTCCTTGATAGGGTTCGGCATTGTAATAATCAGTAAGTAAAGATAAATTGAATTATGCTAAGACCAAAACCAAAAAAGCACTGGTAAAATATCGTATGACACGCCCTATTTCACTTCCTTCTTAGTTGATCTCCCCCGCAATTGCACCATATTTCAGTTCGTCGCCGAATTGTCCCTTCGGTTGAGACCCCAACTTTCTTTAGGTGGAGGGTTCCGATACGGGGGGCGTTCGGTTACGTGGGGCCGAGTCCCGAAACGCGTAAGACCCCAGATGCAAAGTGAGATCGGGGACTTGGAGGAGATGGGATGGGGAAGCGGGAGAATCTGGGGAAGGCTGATCATGAGACGGTTTGGAGAGTCTGGGGTTTATTAGGTTCAGAGCTGCACGAAATCGTTACATCGTTTGGTCATATACATCTACCGAGTACGCTCTACTGTACCGTATTATTCACTGCAATCATGACTCAAGATACGGAAACAAGACCTTTGAACATTCTAATTGTTGGAGCAGGTAATTCTATTAATCTTGGCGTAGTTATCTTGAGGAAATGCTGACATTTCAGGAATTGGTGGTTTAACCGCTGCGCTTGGTCTCCGCCAACAAGGGCACAAAGTAACAGTGAGTAAACTCTATCGCGACGATACCCACTTTGACTCATACTCTGTATCTTAGCTATTCGAGAGATCGCAACTGGCACGAGAAGTCGGTGCTGCTATTCACGTGGCTCCCAACAGTCATGGACTTTTGAAGCGATTTGGTGTTTATCCCGAGACTTTTGGTGCGAATCGCGTTGAAGGCGTAAGTTTTACAGTCATGCAATGATCTAAACTATACTAACGCTTGCAGGTCACTGAATATACACATAATGGACACCTAAAGTTTGATAACCACCTCAAAGGACCCCTCTCAGTTTGGGAGCACGTATGTCACAAAGTGTCATTCCTGTAGCAATCGCTAACATTCTGTAGCCATGGGTTCTTGCGCATCGCGTCAGTCTCCACGAGAACCTCAAGAACCAAGCAACTTCCAGCGATGGCCCCGGAACACCAGCTATTCTCAAGACCTCCAGCCCAGTAGTCGATGTAGATCCCTCAACTGCGACTGTAAAATTCGAGGATGGCACTTCAGTATCTGGAGATTTGGTTCTTGGAGCCGACGGCGTCAGCGTAAGAAACCCAATTTCCATCTGATGAACTTTGAAACTAATAATAAACAGTCGATAACGCGGTCAATCGTCACGGGCACAGACATCAAGCCTTATGGCTCAGGAAAGAGCGCCTTCAGATTCATGATTCCCCATTCGAAATACCTCAATGATGAAACAACCAGACCTTTCGCCGAGCGCACAGGTACTATGACGATGTGGGTGGGTGATGATCGAAGAATCATCATGTATCCTTGCTCCAACAATACCGTCATGAACTTTGTTGCCATTCACCCAAGCGATATCACATCCGGAGCAAACAAGGGATCTGGCGAGTCACGGAAGCATTTCGACTACGAGGGTGCAAAGCTGACTTGAATAGGCTGGGGACAGGGCGGTAGCAAGGAACTTCTTCTTGAAGTTTACAAGGACTTTGAGCCAAGGGTTCGTGCTATTCTTAATCTGGTTGATGCTAGCGATTTGAAGCTTTGGACTCTGTTGGACATGGACCGCATTCCAACATGGCACAAAGAGCGACTTGTCTTGCTTGGAGACGCGGCTCACCCATTCTTGCCTCGTAAGTAAATCACATTTGGTGACACGACATTACTGACCATCTCTCTTATCCAGATCAAGGACAGGGTGGTGGTATTGCCATTGAGGACGCAGCATCACTGGTGGCCCTGCTCCCTTATGGTACAACAGCCGATGATATTCCCAGTCGTCTTTCACTGTACGAGAAGATTAGAGACGAAAGAGCTCATATGGTTCAACTCTTCACCAGACAAGCAGGCGAGGATCTTGATGAGGAGACTCGCGCCAAGTTCAACAGTGAGTCACCTGTACTCTTGATCACGAATAATCAAAACTGACAATCATAGTCTACAAATTCCTTAACTACAACTTCGGTCATGACGAGTGGCACAACACCAAGAAGGCTCTCAGAGATCATCTCTGGTCTCAGAACAAGAACCTGCACTGGAAGTCTCCTGTATCATTCGGCCCTATGCCCAGTCCTCGACAAGATTTCCACGGACAACGATATAACGGCAATGACTCTTCATTCACCACTTGGTCCGTCCGTTTCAAGTCCTCGGCCACATACCTCAAGACTCTCTTCCCCACAGACCGGTTTAGCTTCTACAAGCCTGGCACTGTCGCTGAAGCGACATACTCCTGCACAGAGTTGAAGGATATGAAGTGGCTCGGTGGTGGTGGTTACAAATTCTTCGGTCTTTGGATCCACGGTGTTCAGTATGAGAAGAAAGATGGCAGCAAGATCTATGGATCATTCCTAGCTGTGCTTCTAGAGAACTTGGCTGATCCTATCGTCACGGGTCGCGAGGAGCTGGGCATGCCTAAGCTTTTTTGCGATATCGATGTTGTTGAGAAGGGGGCCAACACTAGCATTCGCTGTAGTTGGCGAGGAGCCGAGTTCGTCGATATCACACTGAAGGGTCTAGGCGAGGCTACCAACGGACATACAAATGGTGCCAACGGAACGAACGGCCATGCCCCAACTGTTGGTCCCCCAGGTGCCCCTCCCCTACCAGAAGAGCAAGGACTTTTGATATACCGATATGTGCCTGCAGTTGGCCAGCCTGGTGTTGCTGACGCCGCGTACCCTGTGTTTATCGAGGATGGGTTGGAGACGACGAAGCGACAGGTTGAGAAGACGTTGGTTGGAAGTGGCGGTGATTTGGATCTTACAGCTGGTACATGGGATACGCTGCCTACGCTGAACCATATCGCGACTGGGCTCTCTGAGATTCCTGTTTATGATGTTGTTAAGAGTAAGGTTGAGTATGGAAGGGGTGTGGATGATATTTCTCATGCTCGAAGGGTTGAGTAGCGAGTTGAAGTTTTGTATGCATATTTTATTACCATTTCATAGTAAGAAGCCCCTTGATTCTATGCTGAGTCGTATCTCTGTTTAGCAGGCGATGACTGATGTCAGGATCATACTTGTTGGTGACATCAAGATTTAGAAGAATTAAAAACAGTGTTTCCAGGAGACCTAGGCTACACCTGGGTTTGCACTTCACCAAAGGGAAACATTCACGTCGACAACTTGATAAGGGGCCAAGCTCGCACCTAACGAATATGTATCTATAGCCTTGGTCAACCATTGAATTGATACAGAAACGACATACTTTAAATGACATAGAACTGTCTATTTTTCATCAATGATAAGTCTATAACATCAATCTCAATACGGCCGAGCAGGAGTAAGCTGACCGATACATTCGCCAAATCCAACACCCGACTCATCTCCACCAACAGACCCCGTTATCCTCACAACATCGCCATCCTCAAGAAATCCCCTCTTCGACCCATCGCTCAACGTAACAGGCTTGCTACCACCCTCTGTACTCTCAAGCATACAGCCTCGACTCGTCTCCTCAGAACCAGAAACAGTACCCGTAGCCAGCAAATCTCCCGTTCGAAGCGCACTACCCGAGCTAACAGAGTGCGCAACCATTTGCTGTGGAGTCTAGTATAGAGACTCAACTGGACAGACACCAAGTGTTGTGGTGGTATGGTTTGCCAGGACGTCAACTTTCAAGGTGATTGAGAATGTTGAAGGTTTCGGATGCTGGAGGTATGAGGCTGAGATAGCTTTCTGCTCTTGGGGCTTGGTCCTGAAAGGTTCTAGAGCATCGAGGGTGATGATCCAGGGAGAGATGGAAGTTCCTAGACTCTTGCCGTTGAAAGGGCCGAGAGGGAACATTTCAAAACCTTGAATATCACGGGCTAAATATGTTAGCATCTCCTCTTAATAATTTGGCTTTCTTAAGGCTTACCACTCCAGTCGTTGAGAATCATCAAAACCAAAGATATGATCCTCAGCATCCTTAGCATGAAGTCTCTCCCTCATAGCCAGCGGCTTTCCAACAACAGCAGCAAGCTCAACTTCATAATCGACCTTCTGAGACGGCGCATAAATAATAGGATCATCAGTCTCAGTTGCAGCAGGGTTCTCGAACTGTCCATAAGGGCGCTCAATGTCCGTTCCTGAAACGACGATAGAACCTGTTCGGCCTTGATATCCCACTGGGAACTTGAAAAAGCCGGGTGGTGGTGTTCCGTTGTTGACTACTATACGACCTGCGTTTATGACGTGGTCAAGAGAGCAGGAAAAGTCTGTTTGAAAGTTAGCTTTGATCCATAGGGGTTGAGGGGTTGTTCATACCTGCAAAGTCTTTGATTTCTACTGGCAAATGCATTGTCACATCATTGATGTCTTCTTTGCTGCCTGAAGGGAATGCATCGAGACCATTCTGTTGATAGTTTTGTTGGATTTGCTTTCGGACTTTCTGGTGCACAGTTTTGGGGAGAGCAGCAAAAGAGTTCAGAGTCTGCTCGTTGAATACGCCTTGAGGAAGGCCATCGACATCCTTGAATAGTTGTTCGATGAGATCATTCAGGAATATCACAGTGTTTCCAAGTCTAGTAACAGCTTGAGGAGTTCTGTGAGATTGAGAGGAAGCTATTCCGAAAGGAATGTTCTTCTCGGTGAAGTGGTGAGCATAGTCAGTAGATGCCATCGTATTTGTTTCTCTTGACAAATAGAAAATCACGAATTCTGCCAAATCGTAACAGTCAAGATGATAAAAGTGACAGTTCCCTTCAATTCAATTCTAGTCCCGTATTATCAATCATTAACCTATTCTATCCGAGGGCTTAATTCCGAACCCCGCGAACTATCAAGTGGACGATCGGCATCGGTTGACATGGGGGTCCTCCACATCCCGATGCGAAAGCGAGGGGCAGGGTCCCGGGTATGTAAGAGAAATGGAGTCGTATATCCGGCACTGAACATAAAAGATATGAGGAGAAATAGAATACCACGCTTTCATAGACTATTTCAGTAAACAAACCACAAACCCAGTTATTTGCCATCATCAGTATATACTAAATTTGTCAGCTCCAAACCCTCACAATGGCTCTTAACGGCAAACTCAGACAAACCCAACGCATCATCACAACACACAACGATGAAGGCAAAGCCATAATCGACACATCAATCAACTCAGACGCACCCTTCTACGCCCTCCCCGACGGCCAAGCACACTTCGCACTAGGCTACGCCACAAAAGAATTCCCGGCCAAGCTCACCAACAACGCCGACGTAGAATCCTACCAAGGCTTCCTGACCAACCAACCAGGCCTCAGCATCTCCACGGGCACTATCCTCCGCTATGTCGATATGTGCCCTGGTCATACTTCACCTATGCACCGCACTGTGAGTCTTGACTACGGTGTTGTGCTGGAGGGCGAGGTGGAGTTGATTCTGGATTCGGGGGATAAGAAGGTTTTGAAGAGGGGTGATGTTTGTGTGCAGAGGGCGACTATGCATGCGTGGAGGAATACTAGTGAGACGGAGTGGGCGAGGATGTTGTATGTGCTTTTGCCGTCGACGAAGCCTGATGTTGGGGGTAAGGAGTTGGGTGAGGATTATGGAAATATGGAGGGTGTTAAGGCTTCTGAGTAGATAGATTTGATTTTAGCTTGGAAACGAGGGCGAATACAATCATGGTGTTTGTCCTGTTTAAATGCCCAGCATCCTTCTCTGACGCCCAGTACCATGTGTTACCTAATCGGGTCATGAGGAACCAAGAGGCACTGTTGTTTTGTTACAGAATATGAAGTAAGATACAGCTTTGTATATACGCGAACGATAGAGTCATTATATAATCGTATTCGAGCGATATAAATGTCCACAGGTCTAGCTTTGACTACTTAAGCTGCAAGTGAAAACATATAACAAAAGACAGACTGAGAAATGTAATAATTCAATGAATCTGATATATGTTTGAATACCAAACGAAATTCAATAGTAAACTCCAGCCCTCACGTAATTCAACTGCCGATCTAAAACTCTCCTCCAATCTGATACTTCCAAACCCTATCCGTAAACCTTCCAATCGACGCCCTCCAATACTGAGCAGCGCCCTTCTCAAGTCAGCTCATACTCATAAATCTCATCAATCACACTTACAGCATTAACGCTCAGACCTCGAAACATAGCAGTGATGAAGAATCTCTCAGCCGGGCTCGTATAGACACGAACGCCATTGACATGCGCCTCATCTCGATTAAGCGGTCTATACTCCGGCACACGACGATGCGGCAGATCAAATTCTGGGTGCGTCACAGGCGATGTTCGACAATCAGGTGATTCCTCGCGGGCTTGAGAGTGGTGAAGCTCATAATCGCGAAGGATGGAGCTGTGAAAATCGCCGTTTTGGGTGTCAGTTACTGTAGTGGTCGACATAGTGAAGATGTTTGATTTGAAAGTTGAGTGAGGTTCTGGAGCTGGAATTGGTTGATAGACGTGTTGAAATTACTGACCTTGCATCTTCTCATTTGCCGTTCAAACTCTACCGGGTGATTCGGGCATTATCGTTTGATGAGACCTCCACTCGGGATGTGGAGGTTTACTACCCCGAGACGCCCTCACCCGAACCGATGGAGAATCCGGGGTCCCCGGAATCAACCCCAACTCGTCCCTCTATAGTAATTCTTGAGCTTTTAGCATCAAAATAGGGGCCCTCAAGTATCTGACCATATTACTTGATATCTCCAATCTCCAACATCAGCTTAGTGCCCTATCACTCTCACCATTCACAATGTCGAAGTCACTCGCAGCAATTAGATCAGCAGCCATTGACGGGCGTCTTCACAACCCGTTCTACCGAAAGGATCAATTAAGGAATCTTCATACTGCGTTAGCTGATAAAGCTGTGCAGATTCAAGATGCTATTGCGAAAGATACAAAGCATCAACCTGCTGAGGTAAAGGTGGAGTATTGGCTTGCTCTGCAGGCTATTGCTGAAGCGCATGAGTCGCTTGATCCGGTGAAGGAGACTGAGGATGAATATTCTGTTACGAAGGGCCATGATGATGTTACTTGTCGGGAACCGATTGGTGTTGTTGTCATTGAGCCGGCGTATCATGCTTTCTTTTATGGATTGATCGCGGTGTTGGCGCCGGCTCTTGCTGCTGGAAACTGTATTATTGTGCAGGCAAGTTTCTTACGAATATTTTGAGCATGAGACAGATACTAATGAGTGTAGACTCAAAACTCATTACGAGAAACACCAAAGATTGTGCTAGACTTCATTTCTAAGTCTTTGGATAGAGATATCTTCACGGTCTCAAACCAAGAAGTCACAGCACAAGATCTCAGCCTTCCTCACATCCGCGTCTCACAAAACGGGTCAGACGGCCCAATCCTCAAGGACCATCTGGTCTCAGACCCCGAAGCCCCAGTGGTGGCATTCGTGGAACGCGACGCAGATATCCAAGCCGCCGCCAAAGCTCTTGTCTCCGCACGTTTCAGCCTGCAAGGAAAAGCCCCCTACGCCCCTGACGTAGTCCTCGTCAATGAATGGGTTAAGAAGGACTTATTACGCGCTCTTGTGCAGCAGAGCACTGAGTTTCTGGCTAACTCACCGAATAAGTCAAAGGCTCCTAAATCTGCGCTGTCGAAAGAGGTTGAGAAGGATGATTCTGTGCATGTTGTGCTTTCTGGATCGAATGGAGTGATTCTGGATGTTGAGAGCAGGGAATCGAGTTTGTTGAACCAAAAGGTTGATGAGACGACGCTTATTGTGCATGCTGTTACGAGTATGGATGATGCTATTGATACTTCAAGAGAGTATGTACAATATTCCTTCTTCAGCTACGGATGACTGACTTTACTAGTATTGGATCTCTAGCCGCTGCTTATATCTTCACCAACCCTGCAATGGCCAAGTATCTATGCCAATTCGTAGACACAGCCGTCAGCTTCGTCAACCACATCCCCACCAAACTCCTTTGTAAGTCTCATTCCCCATCCCACACAAATCAACACTAACAAACCTAGATTCTCCAACCGCACCATCCGGCATCCCTCCCCAGTCCGGAACCAACGACATCTACCATCAAGACCTCTTCTCCCGCCTAAAGCCCAAGTATCTCACCAAGTCCGCCACTGACAGCAAACTCGACAAAATTGTCAACGCAACTTCGACTAGAGAGCTAAGTGCGCTGGATCAAGAGGCTACCAAGAGATTACCTGAGATGAAGCGTAAGCTTAAGGGAACGCAGCTTGGCTTCTTTGAGCAGGGTATTGTGACGAGTTTGGTGTTTATTTTGACGACTGCTGTAACGGGGACGGGTGTTCTCGGATACTATGGCTATAGGTACTTGAGATCATGAGGCGTTGCGTTTCTCTGTAGTGGCAGAATTTACTTTGTATAGTGACTCCATAGCGTTCGAGATTGACTTTCTGGTTAAACCCTCACATATACTGTTTAGACTATCTATATCCTGGAATCAAAGTCTTAAAATCGAGATTATTATCAATTTGCGAAATCACTTGCTTACTACAAAATGATCCTCAAACAATACTAAAAACCTGCCTCTTCCCAAGCCCATTCCCAAGCTTCGCCAGCCCCTCCAATATCTCCCCATGCATAATCCCCTGAACAAAACACTCCCCAACCAACTCAAACCTCTCCTCCCCAATAGGCCTCAGCAAATACGGCACATTACCTCCATCAAGCAATACAATCATATCTCCCTCCTTCGACCGCCAAGGACATAATCCAAACAACCCCGAAGTCGTAACAAAGAAACAAGGCTCCATACACGTCGGAAGCTTATTCGTCTTATAGTGCTCCAAATCTTTCCCAGCGCTTGGTTTCAATACTTCAAGTGGTTCTCGCGAACGGTAGTTCTAGTGAGCGCGCATATGATCTAGATATTTCATGTTGCGTGTCTCGTTGCTCTCTGTTTTGAAGCCATCTGCAGTTTGGTTTCTGGACCAGAATGGTGATAGAGCACAGGGGTCGAAGATCTTGTCAAACACTTGAGACAATTCGCTTTGCTCTTCGACAGGCTTTTGGTAAGGATAAATGTACTCGATGGGTGCGTGGCTGATGCTCCTGATCTCAGTGATATGCAGACCGGAAAGTCGAAGCACGAGAGGATCGTCTGTCTTGAGAAGTTCAAGATCCGGCTTCGTATCGCCTGCTGCTTTGAATTTAAACCGGGCATTCAGATTGGCTTGTGTTCGTCTTGAGCTTCCGTTGCTGTCAACCGACCAAGTTGGTCGATTCGTCGCCAGATCTTGGGCTTCAGGCCCCAGAATCTTTACCCAAGTGCGAGATGGTTGACAATGGATCGACGACAAAATAGCCACAGAGTTGTGTTCTCGGATCCACCAGCGTGTAAAGTCAGCAAACACTCTCTCCTTAGACTTGTCGTAGTTGGGTCGGATCAAATCATCCAACTTGGTAGTGTCGTGCGTCTCATTCGCAAATGTGAGTAAAGCAAACAGTTTATCCCGAGGATCAGTCGCTTTGAGATCTAGACCTGAAAGGAAGACTTCCAGTATACTCGACAACTCATTCGTATCTTGCGCTTCGATTGGAGTAGTCGGAACCTCCGTAGTCTTTCCTTTTGGTTTCAAAGTCTTCCAAATAGCCGCCATGGAAATCTGTTGTGAGACAATATGGGGGTTTTGACTGGAGTACCCAGGGTTCTCAAGCCAGTTGCTGACTTGCACCACCTCTTCCCAGGGTGCCTGCTCTCCAGAGCAGTGGATGAAGGGTTGTTTGGCTGATAGAGCTTCTTGGATAACCCAGACTCGGGAAAACCATGAATTCTCGTAAAGAGTGCTCATGAGGAACGATAGTTGCGTGTTCCCATACCAGCCAGCAAGGTCTATAATCTCTCTTGTCCAGTTTTTCAAGTGGATATCGAAGACCTCCAACATCCCCTTGAATGAGATAGCCTTTCCCTCATCCTTTTTGCTCTGCTCATACGCCCGAATCTCCTCAAGGGGAGTTGAGTGGGCTGTTCCGACACAAGAACACTGCTCACCGCCTTCACATAGCCTGGAGTTTGAGTTGCAGATATCTCTAATAAGCTTTAAGTAAGCCTCGACGCCGTGGTTATCCTCTCCCAGCCAGATGTGAACTACCGAAGCTAAGGAGTAAATCTGACTCATGAGTGTAACCTGCTGCGCTCTTTCTTCAAGATCATCTTGGTTGATGCACACGGCGTCGATCCATATAACCAAAGTTTCGTCCTCTAGTCTCAACCGACGAAGGGCTTGGGCAGCAGACTTTCCAATACTAAAAGGCATCCCTTCCTTTCCATTGCCAAAATCACCTTCTTTCGATAAGAAAATATCCTCACGCTCGGTCGGATCTCCCCAGCAATACGACAAGGCGTGGAAGTCAATCCTTTTCGACTCGACTTCTTTCAAGCTTGCCAAGCGAAAGGAACATCGGATTGGATCGTCAAAGGCTCCAGGCTCAACATGAAGGAGTCGAATACCGTGCCTCTCGACACTCAACGCCCCAGCATAATGCGAGCCATTTGAGGTAAGTTGTAGGGCTTGAAGTTCTTCCTCCAACTCCTTAGGTTCGTATTCAATCTTGATGCTTCCTTCATCGATGATGTTCACCTAAGCCATGTACATAGCTCGAGGGATCAACTGAATGACATCGCCTGGTCGAAGTGCTTCAATCCAGAGTCTTCGTCTGGGTCCATGGAAAACAGTCCATCGATGAGACCAGTTCTGGGGCTCGTCATTTGCCAGACGGCTGTTGAGTACAGTAATCGTGCGTAGATCTCCGCGGCCTTCTGGGCGTTTTACTGAAGCGTCCCACCAGGTGTAAGATACAGCTTCTGATCTGTCTGCCCAGCCTGTATGATATGTTAGTTACCCCCCATAAAGACAAAAGCCCGGGCACTGACCTTGGTCGCGAGATGTGCCTGCGAAAGTAACAGCAGTGACTCTCTTTGCATCTTGCGGCACTTCCAACTCAACATAGGGCCGCTCCGGACAGTGATCATGGACCTGAATGGCGTCCTTGCGCTCAACATAGGATATTTTCATTTCGGCTGCCATTTTGCGTGAGAATGATACGAGTTTGGTAGAGTTGCATGAGTTATCTCGAGTTATTAAAGCTGATGTTGAGAGGAGGGAACCAAATTGTCAGCATACACCCATGCTCAAGTGTCGTTAAACAGCCAGTAAGAGATGCGAATGGCCTGACAGGGCTGAGTGCGCTATGGGCGCAGCACCACGATCCTGGGGGCTAAGCAGTGGGTTCCAAAATTAGACCTACGATGGCGATAATGAGAGAAATAGGTAGGAAATAAGAACAGAATGATTGAAATAAATGATCGGATACTAAAGGCATAGGCTAAGCAAATACTTAGCCAAGGACTGAAATTAAAGTGCAGGTAGAATCCATAACCAATCCTGGTATTCCATCCCCAAATCCCCTCGCTAATCTCATGACCCATTGACCCCTTGTAGATCTTTTAGGCACGGCACGAAATATCAGACCTCGAACCCAAGCGACAAAAATGTACACAAGTCAACATAAGCTTAGGGACTCCCCTCGAAAAGTCACCACTCAAACCCCGTCCATTGCCACGGCACACAGGCCACAACATCAGGCATCTCGGCCTTCTTCCTCGCCTTCTCAACTGCACTCACAAAAGCCCTCGGATTCTGCAACTCGTTATACATCACACCACTACCCGTCTCAATCAAGCTCTGCCCATCCTTCACATACCACGCAATATGCATCGTATCAGACCTCTCAAGAAGAAACTTGAGCTGTTCATCTACTTTCGCTCTCGCCAACGTCGCTCCATAGGCGTCGTTGTGTTGTAGGAGAATGGTCATTGATGAATTGTACTGAAAGATGTCATCTGGAAACGCTGAGATCTTGTTGGATATCCGGGCGGTTATCTTGGGAGGTACATTCGGATGCCGGGTTAGATAACTGATTGTATCTCGCCGGATTTCCACGTCATCATCGTTGAGAAATTCTGCAAGAGCGTAAAGAGTTCTTGTGTCGGGGAGGAATCTCTTGGTCTCGCGAGTAAGCATCTTAATCATGTCATGCCTTCCTTTGGATTCTCTGTGTGTTAGGGCCTCGCAGAAGGCTGCCACAGCTTCATGAAGTCTGCCAGGATACTCTGGGTGATAAATCCAATATGTAAGGGCATTGAGTCGTATGAGATAATCCTTATCATGTAGAGCTTTGTCAATAGCTTGCCGCACAGTCTCCGGACAACGGGCCGCTCTGTACACGGTTTGGAACACCAAGTCTCTCTTCATTCCATCTGTGACATCCAAATGGGACTCTATAGCCGAGTAAAGTCGTTCATTTAGATCCAAGCGGCGACTTTCCAAGGTCTTCATCACTTGTCGACGGATAGGCTCGTAGTTGTCCACTAGACACTCAATGATTGCTCGTAACACAGTCTCGGGAAGCTTTGATTGGCCGTCGAACAACAATAGCGCCCCCCGCCGGATCTTCTGATATTCAGATCGAAGATACGGGACAACCTTGTTGAGTGCCGCTTCAGGAAACGGCGGCATAACATCTGAGAACCCTCCAGGGATGAATAGGGGCTTTTGGGGCCCCTTTGGCGTGGTAGTCTCATCGTTGAAAAGGCATATCATAAGTTCCATCACCCTCTCTGATAGGAACTCCTGGCATCGCAAGATCCTTTCCGCTACCACTCGTATTTCTGAATCAATATCTAAAGGCCCGACCCTCAAAAACTTGACAAGCGAGCATAGCGTATCTTCCATGCGGGATAGCTCGCTTCGCCCCTCAAGTACTTTGACTGCAGCAAGCTGGACCGCACGGATTGGGTTATCCAGATGATCAGAAACAGCTCTCAGATCTTCGATCTCAAGACTCGTCTGCCTCGCTAGCGCATCCAAAGAAGCCAGCCTGATGACTACATCATCTCGCGAAAGGTTCGCCAAGATCTTGTTGATAGCCTTTCTCGGTAGTTGCTTGTCTTGGTAGCCAAGTGCCAAGGTTGCAATAGCAGCATTCTCTGGGTCTTCGTATTCGATGAGCTTCAAGCCAGTGTGTGCAAGATTCACATCGTCCCCTCGTTTCTCACCACCTTCATCCTCTGTTGCCTTCAAAGCGAGGTATTTGATCCAGTAAGACTCAACAGTCAGGATGTCAAGAACCCTTTCTCTTGCGACGTGTGCCTCTTCTGATCTGCAAAGAAATTTTGCCATGCGATCAAGAGTCGACTGTGGAAGGTTCTTCTGTCCACTGAACCTTACCATGGTCCGCCATCTTAGACTAGCATCATCGGAGTCAAGGATGGTAGAGATAGACTCCATATAAGTCGCTATAATGTCTGGATAATCCTTGAGAGCAGAAAGAATACCAGATGCGACCCAGGGATTCCGATTCTCAAGACTCAGACTTAGTGCAAGTTTTACACTTCCTGTCCAGTGTTCTGGAGGACCAAGAGATCTTACCATCATGGAAACATCATCCTCAAGCCGAGATCCGCCATATTTTTGTGTCTTCTCAGCCCCAGCCTTTCTGAGCCGACATGTCAAGACATGCTCGAATTCAGGTAGAGCCCGAGACCCTGAGCCCATCCTCTTCTTGTAAGCCATCAAAGCGGTTCTGAAAGTGACGGGATCCTCATTTTGCAACATCATCAAAAGTGCCTTGCTGGGGAACTCGGGTTCGTGGGCTAATGTACCCTCTTGGAGTTTCCTGCTTTTAGCTTGGAAAGTAGCCCATCTCACTAAATGAGCCTCAAGGCGGCTTCTATGAGTTTTCAGTCTTTCCGATGATATCGAAGGACGCAGTTCCGCGAGACAATGCATTGTCAATCTCTGATGGGCTACGCCTATCAAATCAAGTGGCTTGGCGTCAATGGCCTGAAGAAATTGCAACGCCAGTTCATCGGAGCCGTTCTTCCCTGAATGCAATAGTCCCGTAACAAAACGCCACATGATACTGTAGCGAGATGAGTATTTGTTCTGGGAAAGGAAGTCCTTCGGCTTTGTAGCTGTGTGAGACGAGGTTCTTGCATACCATTTCGCATTTGGGTTGAAGTTGATGCAGACAAGATCCGCCTTGTTATGCTGCAACCAGATGCGGACAAAATACCGGGCGGCGAAGTATTCTTGTAGAGTCAGGTGCAAAAAGTGATAGGTCCGACTTGGCTTTCCGACTGATGAGTCTGATGTTCGTAAAAAAGAAAGCTTTGGTAAGGTGTTATTGACAAAGGTAGAGTGTGTGCTGGTGTATCGGCAAATGACATCGACGTGTTTGTCTTGGAACTCGACAATGTTATTACACAGTCCAGTAAACGCGAGTTGTTCAATAAATCTTGTTTCATCGTCGATCAGCTCTTCAATCTCCTTGTCAAAAACGTTGTCCTTCTCTGTTGAAGCTGAACCAATCTTTGACTTTCCCAATCGCACAACATCCTTGCTCCATAGACCTTTTTCGATTGATTGGTAGAGGTCCGTCATGGTCTCAGGGCCTTGGTTGTGAACTTGATCCCAGTCGTAGCAAAGAGCATCGAGCTGAATGGGGATGCGGACGAGGTCTTGGATGAGCGGGCGAGACGAGAGGAATGTCTGAATCTCTTTGTGTCTTTCGGGTTCCATGTGCTTGACGTATTCGTAAACCTGATCTTTCCCGAAGCCGATCATCTCTAGTTCCAGGTCAAAGGTTTGTATGCTCGATCGGATTGGAACAGAGGGACGAGATAGTGCCAGTACATTGGGTTGGTTGAGAAGGGATATGACAAATCTTGCGAGATCATCGTCGGGCTGTAACAAATGCCAGACCTCATCTAGGCCGTCGAGCAAAAACAATGTTTTACCGCCGCCTGGGTCAGCACACGCATCTCGCAACGCCCCAGCAAGGTCGCTGCATTTTGGGTGCTGCGAAAAGAATTCGTCACAAAATAGTTCCTTGAGGTTGTGTCCACCATCTCGCGATAGCAGGTCGCGTAGTCGAACCCAAAGAATGCGGTCAAAATGTTGCTTCCAGACCTGGTTCTGCACAAAGTCGTGCACAGCTTTCTTGCAGAACGTCGTCTTTCCTACACCAGCTTGACCGCGAATGAGGATTCTCGTCGAGTGTTTCGATGCCCCGCCGTGAGCACGCGCGGCATTGAATATGTCGTGAAATCTGACTCTGACACCGCCATCTGGGCCATGGACATTTAACCGTCGAAACAAAGACAGATTTGTGATTTTGTTGTTGGGTGTAAGGTTTGAAAGTCGAGAAGTTTGGTTTCTAGTGTGAGGTATAACCATGAGGTTGATGTAGCATTGTTCAAGAGGTAATCGCTCGCCTGACAGTCGCTCTATTTCGAGGTTCTCTTTGCTGTAGCAATGCTGAAGAAGCCAGTCATCGGCCGCCTTGAGATAAGCAAGGTTGTCCTTTGATCCTGTAGTTGCGAGTCTCCAGGTATCTGGCGATTCTTCCGATGATTCGACATGTTGACTAGGCTCTTTCAAGGAAAGGTTGACCATTGTTGAGTGCATGTCGATCAGCCTGGCTCATAGGAAAGTAACTAGCCGCTTGCAGGGCCACGGGTTCAAGTGTGCTCCCTAAAAATGTCCTATTTGACTCGCGAAATATGCTTAGGTATAAGAGAAGAGATTGTCAAGTTTCCAATCAAGAAAACCAATCCTGTAGATTCGTAGACTCAACAATCTTGTTTGCAACAGGTAAATGCACAAGTGAGAAGATAAGGAATGCTGCCTCCAAGACCCCTGCTAGCCTGGGCTTCCCTCCCCAATCTGATCAGCCTTGATACGCCACAGCGGCTAACGCGGAACCATTTTCAACCCAGAACTACAATCGCTAGGATAGGCTAGGTGACCTACCTCATGTCTACGCTAGAGATACTCAGCCGCACTAGGTTGACTACAGAGGATCGATTAAAACACCTTTCACGACATTCAAGACTTAGGCAAGGCTTTTCTTTTCTCCAGTGGCTATCAGGAAGCGGAACAGCAGTGCCGAAAGCATGGTTTAAATAGTCTGACATTGAATACTGGAAGTATTCTAGTATATCACGTCTCTGCACAGCGCTTATACATATGAGGCTTACAATTTCAGATCGTTGAGGATAAAGCTACCTCGCACCCCGGTATTCGCGAGACGCTACCAGAGCAAATTATATCGGTGTCTGCAAGTTTGAGTCTGGTGATAATGAAGGCTATAAAGTCGTAAACTCAAAACCTTATAAACGGCGAAGGGCAAGGCGATAGATTGCAATGGCAAAATAACACCCCGAGCAAGCCATCTTCTTTATTCCGTGGCTAATAGCTATAAGGGTGGTGCTGTTTTTAACAACTATGATAAGGATTATAAGCAGGCAGTAAAGGGTATCAATATTAACTCGTAGTCATTTCCCCAGAGAACATTCCACTTCAAACTATCCCCTTTCTGTATTTCTAGGACTTATGTTTACTGAGTGTATAATTTATGAACCACCTTTTCCCTCAATTATATGTAATCACCACTACATCATCATCGAAGGAGACATGTCTTCCACCAATACCGTTTAACCTCTCTCGCCGTTCCCTTTCCTCACGCTCTCTCTTCTCTCGGCAGACAATACATTCAGCTAGAATCTTTATCTCATTCAGTTGAAGTCCAACGCTGCAATGTCCCATTTTGTCGGCGTCGACTTCATCACATGCGGTATATGAGAAGTCCTCATCCCACGTG
This sequence comes from Fusarium xylarioides, assembly GCA_013183765.1. Taxonomy (NCBI): domain Eukaryota; kingdom Fungi; phylum Ascomycota; class Sordariomycetes; order Hypocreales; family Nectriaceae; genus Fusarium; species Fusarium xylarioides. The sequence goes on along the minus strand of SRZU01000001.1, from coordinate 849,819 downwards.
AGTCCGCATCTGCACTCTTTGAATTTACTATTTTTAAAACACATCTCCTACTTGGTTTCTCCCTTTGAATGGAAATGGGGTGAGTAAGGAACTTGGGAACGTACTCTGTAGTCTGCTCGGGATTTTATATAATATACAGTTGTTGGAGAGTAGGGAAGCAAAATTACATTGTAGCTGAAGGGGTCTACTATTTATATATGGAGCCTGGGACACCTTGTAACTAGGCGTGATTGCAGGCTGCAGTGATTACATGTAGTCGTGAGAGTGGAAAGACCAGGGTTTTATATTCAGAGTACCTTTGAGGCCCAACTGCGAAATCTCACTGAATGACCTTTTGTCACTGTTAGGTGGTCCACGCCTGTAGCACAAACAGGGAACAATCAGACACGATCATGCAGCAGCTTGCTTCGAGGGCCGTGATAGCCTTTTATTTTTCGTGGCTCGCAAGGTGCAAGCTGAGTAGCTTCTCATCTTATGTTTAGTATCACCACAGAATCACTCGAATCAGTACCCCATAATGCCAAAAGCAGATCCCCTCAGGAAGTCGAGTCATGTCGCATCCACACCCTCAAACAACATTCCAAGACTCCTCACTATTCACGGTCATATCATCCGTAGCCACACTAGCACCATCATCCTCCTTCTCCTCCTTATCCTCATCCTTCTTCTCATTCTCAACCTCCGGCTCAGCCTCAGGCCACGCCACGAGCCATCGCCTCCTTCTCTCAGCCTCGACTTCTCGTACGCGCTTGGTGTGGCACTCAATGCACTCGATCGGTTCGTCGACGTTGCGGTAGCTCATCCCGTTGCGGCAGAGGCCGAGCTTGTAGATGGAGACTTTGTCGCAGTTGATGTTGTGGATGATTTCGCTCTTGTATTGTTGGCAGGCGGTGCAGCGGCGGACTGTTCTCACTTGCTCGCACATTTTGTCGGTCTCGGGGGTGTTTGGCTTGGTGAGGATCTGCTTTGTGTGTGAGGACAGATATCGGATGGAAGGGGCAAATACTTACTGATATAGCCTTGGAGAGTCTCTGAAGATGCGATGCCGGTTGTGTAGGGATCAAAGCTTATGCCGCTTGTGGGTGATTTTCTGCAACTTGCTTTTGATGAGTCTAAGAATCAGAGAGTGTTGTGATTGGGATGAAACAGTAAAATAAACTAACAGTAGAGAGGGCCACGCATTCACAGCTGTTAGTTGTTAAGGTAGCGAACAGTGAAAGTCATCGGTCTAAATGAAATTTCGTTTGCTCTGATTATCACTGCCACGCATTGTTTGGCGCATTAACCGACACTGATCACGTTTGGGATCTCGAGTCACTTGGCATAACTCAATTCACGGGTTACATGGCAATAGCATTTACTTCAACTGTCCAAGGCATGGGTATGTCATTCTAAGGATCACCATCTCAGCGGCCTCTTTTCTTTTCCTGCTTCTCTATACATTCGTCGCATTTATCTCCACCATGTCGTTCGTTGGTTCTTCTGACACCTTTGCAAGTTTTCTTAGGGTCTGCTGCATCGTCGCATTGATCAAAGTCATACCAGTCGTTGATGTAGCTGCCGCATTCATCGCAATACAGCGTGTGTGTTGTTGCTGTGCACATCTTTTCTTTTAAGTACTGTTTTCCCTGTTTGTAGATGTAGGAGTCCAGGTTCGACGTACTATCCTGTCAACTATTTATATTCCTCTTCACGTGGTATATCAGAGACCTTCGTGAACACGGACTGTAAAATAGCGAATTGCCACAATCTCTCTCTATAAAGCATCTTTGGGTCAGGGACTCACTGTCGCTGATATTTGAAGTTGAAGCTTGTGGCCGAGAACTTTTAATCACTTCACAGAAGATCAGAGTCGGTCAGTGAATCGGTTTTAACGCTTTGAGTGATCCATTCAGCTACTGTTTCCAAAAGGTCTCCTCAGCCATGATAAAATGCCCCCATTACACCTGTGACCAGCTCAGGTAACAGAACAACCAACCCAGCAACCCACTTACCGCCCCCCACGGTTTCTCCTACGTCTGACCTCCTCACATCTCCCGCACAGAGAGCGAATAATATTTTCAATATGGTAAGCTCTTGGACATCTTCGACCAGGGACAAGGTGAACACAGTCAGTAACATTGGCTCGTCCAGGGGTATGCCTACCGCAGTCCATGCAAACCCATACTGGGTGTTCGTAAGTGCACATTTTGTTGTAGTGTAAGGACACTTCTGTTGTCCGGTTATCTGTTAGAGGATGATTGTACTAGTGTCGTTGCGAGAGGTAAAGCAGGATCTTGATGATTGGGAATCTGACTTGATTCCAACCTCAGGGGGATGGGGCGGATGAGTACTTATAGTTATTTATTATGACTGAAGAACTGATTGCCTGTACTGCATTCAAATACATCGTGATCACTTTTCAGGATACGTTTTCGTGAGGAATCACACTAGATTCGCTGAAGCTGACCTTGCCCGTGCATAACAGATGGAAATTGATGATTCTTCTGAACAGTTTCTGTCTGACCCGTCTCAGCTCTAACTGGACGTCACTCACCATCACTTCCCCGTCTTACACAGCGCATGAAGCGCCTTAGACTTCTTGCACTCCTGCTCGACCCTCTGGGACGGGTGCCTGAACCATTCTCACTGGTCCCTTTCTCGTCATAGTCGGCACACTTGTCAATTTTAAATCCTGTACATAGGAGATCATCGCAGCCTTTGTAGCGTTGCTCAATGTTATTCTTCCAGTCCATCTTTTGAATTCGAGGTATGTATGAGTTTCTATTGTCATAGTTAGAAGGAAGGCTGTCCATGGACACATTAGCGTTCTTTACCTTTGTGTCTTGGGGCTGAAGCCTCTTTTAACCTCTCAACATTATCACGGTCCATGCAGATAACCTTGGATATTTTATAGTTGCTCGACACATGGTTGAATGGCTGATCTTTTCATCGACGTGTTCGGTCGATAACTTCTATTCAGCCTGGACGGTAACATTTGTTGACTTAGCTGCTACTGATTCATACTTCACAGACTTCAGCAATGCCAGTCATTCTTATCTCATACTTGCTTGTTTTTAATACTGACTATGCAAATCGGAATTTGTACAGTCCGCACCGTATGGGGTACGGAGTCCCCGTTGAATGAGGTAAAGCCGGCGTCATGCGGCTGAGTCACCTTTCCGGGTAACCCGGATATGGCGGCAACCCCGGATCAAATTGAATAGCGTTTATATGGCGACCTCTACCTCGACCTTTCCACCATTTCCGAGATTGTCAACATAATCACGCATTCCTTGCCAGAAGAAAATCTATTATCCGAGTGATATGGCGGCTAAATCGGGAGAAGAACCGGTCCTGAAGCGTAGGAGGGTAGCCCAGGCATGCCAGACATGTCGCCAGATGAAAGCCAAGGCACAGTACCCGGCTTGAGCTGATCTTACACAGAGCTAACAATTTTCAGTGTGATGGTCGTAGACCCAAGTGTGGTCGCTGTGAGGGCTACGGCTTCACTTGTCTCTATGCGAAGACCAGGTCCAGACGTAACGAAGTAAGTCAAGATGACGGCTGGGATGCATCTAGCTCCAACGCCATTGATGAGCTTGGAGATGGCATTAAAGTTTACGACGACTTGATCCGTCGACTCTTGGGCAAAAACAAGGAGGAAAATCTCGACTCCAAAGAATTACATAATCAAGTGAAAGACAGAGTCAAGAGAGCCCTCGATCGAGTCGCTTTACTCACTGGCCCTCGTGTCGCTATCATTGCTTCGCCTTCTGACCAGGATCAATCATCCCAATCGCCGTCCTCGCAAAATCAGCATCGATACTTGGGAGAAGTCAGCGATGTCCACTTCTTCAATCTTGTCAAGGGATTTCTACAGACTAAAGATTCGTCTAATCCAGAACAAGACTTTGACAGCTACGAACAAGATGGGGAAGTCTCAACGACCAATAATGAAAGCAATGTGCATACCCTGCTCCCTGCGCTAGCAGAAACGAAAGAACTTGTCGAGGTGTACTTTTCTACGATTCATATCGCCTATCCTTTCATTCCCCAGTCTCCCTTTATGGCCAATTTAGCCAGGGAAGGGGAGATTCCAAACAACGCGACTGATCTCGCTATCACATGTCAGTTCCCCAAGATTTGTCTGTAGCCCATGTATAAAGCTCACCACATGACTTAGACGTCATCTGTGCCATTGGATCGTATTACACGTCATTTCCTGGACGAGATGCGGTTTCACAAACTCGTCACGAATGTTATTTTCAGCGTGCCATGGCTTTGGCTGCAGCGACGAGTGGTCATCACTCTATCCAGCAAGTCACACTACTACTAGTGCAATGCTTTTATCTCTTAGCTGTATCCAAGACTGACAGGTCAGTTTGTTTGCTCAAGGGCACCGAACATTGTGGTCTAATACATGAACAGTTGTTGGGCAACACTCGGGCAAGCAGTCCGTATAGCTCAAAGCATAGGGCTCCATGTTGAACCTCCGAATCACAAGTCTAGAAGTGCGACCGAGCTAGAGCGTAGACGAAGAATATGGTACTCTATCTACGTTCTTGATCGGTTAGTGTCTCTTCAGTTAGGTCGACCACCAGCGATCCATGATGAAGATTGCAGCGTGGCACTACCGTGTCGGCGTGCTGATGATGAGATCGATTGGGCTTCTGATACGATGGAACCCCCTGAGGAAGGCCCATCAGAAGGAGATTACTTTATTGCGGTCATTGATTTCTCCCGCATCGTGGGTTGCGTCCTGCGCGATATCTATGGCCCAGGCCATTCAAGGCCTACCCCAGAAATGATATTGAGCACACAGAATCTAGATCGTAGGCTTGTTGAATGGAAATTGGGCCTTCCTCGGAAGCTACGCTTTGATTTGGGTCACTCGTTCGACCAAAACAATACCTTTAGACGCCAAGTAAGCTGCCCCTGTTTGTACTCTGACGCTCGTTTGCTAATGGAAAGTTGCAGAGAAACATGCTTGCAATCAAATTCCACCATTTACGAGCCCTTCTCCACCGTCCATACTTATGTTATCCTCTTTTACGGCAGCGGGATGACTCATCTATGAGTTTGTCACAATTAGACTGGCCACTGATTGCCGTCTTCGAGAGGATTTGTATCGATGAAGCCCAGGGAACTGCTCGTCTGCTCCACCACGTTTCCGATGAACAGGAACTAGTGCATGAGTTCCCCTGGTGGCAGATGATATCTTGTCTGATCTGTGCAGGGTCCATCTTGCTTGTGTCGAGCATCTTTGCACAGCAGCTTGATGATCATAATGGATTTGATAGTGAAGGTTTGCGCGATGATGCGGAGACGTGCTTAAAGATATTCGAGGCGTTGAGCAGCAATTCAAAGAGTGCGAGGATAGCGAGGAATATGATTCAAGGTCTGAAGCAGTCTGGTTCAGAATGGCGAAGTGAGTATACCTCTCACCAATTATATCATCTGTCTTACCCAAATCCAGAACAGGCTGGCCGAGGGGCTGACGGAGTCCTATTCCCCCAAACTTTGAGTCAACCTGATGCTCCGATGCCGCTTCAACATACCTCAGCTGCTGGAGTCCCGGTCTCGCAAGAAATGCTGGGTCTGCAAGACCAGAGCGTTGAATTATTATCAGATGCCATGTCAACTCCTCAGAACTGGCCAGCCGAGATTACAGAGTCTATGGCTTGGTCGTCACAGTTCCTAGACACAATTCAAGGAGATGGAAGTTGGATTTGAAGGCGGGAGAGCATGGCTAGGAGTTCCCACCAATGTATTCACGGGATCGTCTATAAATTTGGTTAGGTGGCATCTTGCTGAAAGTTTACAAGTTGTTATCCAGATGTGTTATTTGCACATGAGACTTGTGGCTGAGAGCTTAAATCAGCAGACAGAACTTAGGATACCAAACATTCTTCTTAATAGTTCCAAAACCCAAGTAACACTTCTTAGATAATTGTTACAGATCCCGTTTTCTGCTGCGGTAACTATCCGCTGTCCATCGTTCCCCCACCTCATGGACCGCAATAGTTCCGCAACGTCTATCCTCAACTAGATGTCACCTCTGGCACTTCTCATGTGCAGACATGGCTTGTCTCGGATGGATCCTCAAAAAACGATCTTGCCTTGACTATCATACCAAATTTTCTTCGCTTTGGATTGTCGGAGCCAATCCACGCCGTTGTTGGCCTCACTATCGTGGTAAAACAGCCACCATTGGCCTTTATAATCGACAATGCTACCGTGGGTTGTCCAGCCCGAGACCGGCTCAAGTAGTCTGCCCTGATAGGTGTATGGGCCGTAGGGGTTGTTGGCAGTAGCGTAGACATAGTATCGAGTAGTACCAGTAGAATAGCTGAGGTAATATATGTCACCTCGTCTATGTATCCAAGGTCCCTCGAAATAGCGGCGGTCTTTATCACTCGAAAGGATAGGCTGACCAGTCTCGGGTGCCAAGATAACCATGTCTCGTGGAGCCTCAGCCAAGGTATGCATATCGTCACTTAATAGAGCGACCTGAGGGCTCAGAGCATTCTCGTCATCATCTGGCTCCTTTTGCCCAGACCAAGAACCGTCAAACTGGGTCTTATTCTGCCAGCACTGAAGCTGTCCGCCATGAAGTCCGCCCCATGCTAGGTATGTCTTTTGATCAAAATCAGTGAAGCTCGCTGGGTCAATGCTAAAAGTGCCAGGAATGTAACTCTCATCAGCTTTGAATGGACCCCCAGGGTCTTTAGAGACGGCTACACCGATTCGGAAGATGTTTTCTCTATCCCTAGCAGGAAAGTAGAGATAGTACTTCCCATCCTTATAGGCAGCGTCAGGCGCCCACAACTGTCGAGAAACCCAGGGAACATCTTCTATAGAAAGGGCCAGGCCATGGTCGGTAACTGGCTCAGAACCGTAGATATCTTCCATGGAATAAACATAGTAGTCTTTCATGGCAAAATGATCGCCCTCCAAGTCCAGAGGAATCCCTGCATCATAGTCGTGAGATACATAGAGGAAAAGCTTGCCTTGAAAGACATGGGCTGACGGGTCGGCAGTCAGCCTTTTAGTAATAAGGGCGGGAATTTTGGCCATGGTCGACATTAACAGGGAGGCTGTGAGAAATAATCCGGCAAACTTTGATTATAAACTTTTACCAAGTGCTGAGTCACCGAGTCAAGAAAGAAACAAAGGAATGGTGACAAGGGCTATTTTTGGAGATTCCAACTACCTTGTATTATATAGCTTTACAGAAGCGATGCGCTTTTTTCCTTCTGTAACACAAATGAGAACTAGCAGCCCCGGTGGGAGATTGATTGATTTGTTCGTTTGGTTGGCAAACTCAGATAGAGCCCCGGTGGGAGACGAGAGGAAATTCCATGATCTACCTACCTGAAGCTAAGTTAGCCAAAAGCAAGACTTGCAACTTTGACGTTCAGGCTTTTGCGAGAATCCACTAGCCCGACACTAGGCTTTGGCCAACGTTGTTGTGTCTTGGCGAATCCCCGAGATATTTAGCCGGGCAAATACGAGACTCTGTCTGCCCCTAATACTATGGACGGGTAAGGGTATGGCTGACGCAGATAGTTTCCTCGTTTCGGATCGTGATCTGCATGTCTCTTTTTGGCAATGACAAACTGGCTGCCATTGCCGACAACTCGGGTGCAACGTAGCTCTTATAGGTTACCAAGTCTTCCAAGCAGGCACAACAGGCTCACAGACAGACACGGGAGTTCCTTTGTGAGGACTACGACAGATCTAACAACGAAATTACAATAAATATTTCTAGAAACATATTCCAATATATAATAAACAGCACTCAGGCCTAGAGCAAATGGACGGTAAGGGAATTGAAGTACTGGGCCTGATATAAGAAGAATGGCTTCATTATCCCATGTGCTCAACCTATTTACACAGTTATTGAACGTCCTTCGGCCTCTTGCTTTGTGTTGGTAAGATTTGTGCAGAGTCCGCGTTTGTAGTTGAGACTGGTGGCTGAGAGCTGATATCACCACAGAGAACCTAACCAAGGAGACACGCCATTTTGCCGACTAACAACAGGAGATATAAAATTAGACACAGGTTTATGACTATAGGAGAATACAATACCTTCGAGATCTACCCATCACGGCGAGCATCATGGCGCTACATTTCTTTAGCACAAACTCTTTATGCCCGATATTGACGTTATGATACAGGGACTTGATGACATCAAGGACACTAGAACAAAGGAAAGATAGTTTTATGCTTCAAACGAGACTCCATGTTACGAGATGACTTTACTTATTGACTAAATGCTGTTCGAAATTGACATAGAAGTCTCCCAAGTAAAAAAGACTATACGATCAGCAAAGACAACGGATCCTCGATGTCCCCTTCAATACGAGAATTCCCACGCATATGCGGTTCCAGTATCCTTCTGGTAGAGAACGATGTCCAATTTATCATTGGAATACGAAGTAGACGGGTAAACGCCACAGGACGAGGGAGCTTCGACTTTCCCCCACCACCCAGCGCTCGGGAAGGCAAGGCATTTGATACTGAGGGTACCGTGGGATGGCAGCCCAAGGGCATTAAGCGTCTTCACCTCGATAGTCCACGTGCCCTCCTTCTGACGGCTCCCAGCCAGAAGCTTTACCACGCGAGCCTGGGTGTCAACCGTAGCATACACATCCACAGTCATGTCTAGGGACGGCATGGTTCCGACGCGGTGTCCTGTCATCGACTGTGCATAGTACTTGTAGACCTGGTACTCGCCATTGGGGAAGTAACCTGTAGCATCCGCAGGGGCATTTGGCGCGTTGGGCTTTGAGACAAGGTTGGCCAGATAGTCGTATAGCCCGGGGTAACCCTGCCAATTCCCGCGCAGGCCAGGCGCATCGACGCGTTCAAGCTGGGAAATCCACCATGCTCCACCACTAGAGACTTGCTCAGAAGCAACGCCCATATTCATTGATGTTGATATCGTTGTAAGGAAGGCCGTAATGATCCAAAAGTGAATGAAGACCTGCCGTCGACTCCAACATGTTCTGTGAGCCGCCGGCTTCCATGTGCCAGGTCCACGTATCAGGTATGCAGTCATTGGTCTTGATGTATTGCGCGAACGTAGTCCACCAGTTATTAGATAACTGGGGTTCACCCGATGTTGAAGGCCCTTGAATTGTGATATCAGTGCCGAAGGCTTTCCGGAATGCATTGTAAGATCTACGCCACATTTCGAGAGCCTGCGACTGGGGACGTGTCCAGTACCAAGGACCATCAACTTCATTAAAGATTTCGATGATGAAGTCGTCCAGACTGACCCCGTAGCTCTTCATGTCGGCGATGACAGCTTGGGTGAAGCGGTCCCAGTCTGCCCAGTTTCCATTGTCACCAGGGTACGGCCCGTTGTTCACATCCCATTCTCCATAGAGTGTTTCATATAGGCAAATGAACTTGGCGCCATACTTCTTTGCCGCCTGATAATTGCCCATTACCTCTTTCATACGGTTCTAGCTTTGTCAGTTGGTCTGATTTAAGTGATGATCAAAGACATACCTCGTATTGAGTACGACCGGCGAGCCATCCACCGGCTGGTGAAGGCAGTTGAGGCCCCCCGCCGCGAGCGAAATTGAAACCCCAGTCGGTGTACATGTGGTCCGGAATTTGCGATGCATTCTGAGGAATACCAAAGATAATGCCAGATGCGAGGTGATTGGTGGGGCCTGTATTGTTTGATAACGAGACAACCGCTGTACCTGACGACTGTCGAGGTACAAGGCCTGGGACTGCTGCCACTGGCGTGACACCCAAGAAGGTGGGAAGAAGGGCCAGAAGCGAAGATTTCATTTTCAATCTCAAGATCTATCGTGAGGAACTGAGCTGGAGAAGTCTGCTCTTTCGCGGCATAATCTCGTTATTTATATTGCTTCAGAGTCAACACGCTACCTTCACACTTGGAGCCCTACACATCGCACGTGGAGGTCGAGGTAGGCATTAACACGCAAGCGAATCCTACATACTGTCCAAACCTACAACTATCATTCACCCTCGTGATAGTCGTGGTAAGTCATAAGACCATAGTTCACACAGCAATTTAGCCGCAAGCCCACCGGGCAGAAGCTTGGTTAAATAGAATTTATCCATGGCGTACTGTATATGCAGTAAATTACATGATGAAAAGTAATGATAGCTGCCAGCCCTGCTGGTAGACAGCGGAATGTCGGGGGAAATCCCTAGTGGTATATTCTCTAGCACGAATCATATGTATCTCTTGCTAGCGCGCCACTGCCGGGATCCGACAGATGATTTTTAGCCAGTCCTGAAATACCACACTAACTCACAAAGTTCGATAGCTCCCGTACATACGCGCTAGCAACCTTGGGTATACACACACACACATGTTAAGGACTTTGCTTGTAGCTCCCCGTTGAGGCTGAAGCAGTATCGATATTGGGTTCTAAGCTCAGCAACCCTTTGACAAAGACAATTAGGCTAAAGCCAACTCGCCGCCTTTGTAGCTACCTAGCTAGAAGCCTCACATACGACGCCCACCGGGATAAAATGGCTGTGACTGTCCGGTGGGCGCGAAACCTACCCCGAGATCTAAACATGGAGATATCTGGGGCAAGGTTTGGCGGGGAAGAGGCAGATCGGTGACAAAGGGTCTAGGCATATTAGTAAAGGTATCAAGACAATAAAAGGCACCTCTATTCCAGAAACATCAACTTCTTCTCGCCAGGCTTGACTCTATAAGCTCTTCAAGCAATTCTTCTTCTTTCTTTTGAACCGACTCTCTTATACTATGGAACCTGACAAGGAGGCTGCCGCCAACCATGTGGAGGCGTTGAATGGGCCGCCCATGGTGGTTCAGGAAAAGTCTACTACGTCGCAGCAAAGGCTGGCCTTCATTGCGGAGAAGGAAATGACCCTCCTTGCTGGTCTCAAGAAATACCCCTGGTCCGTGTTTTGGTCTGTCATAGTCTCCATGATAATCGTCATGGAGGGCTACGACATTGTCTTGCTGGGCGGACTCCTCCCCCAGACCGCCTTCAGGAAGCACTACGGGACCTATAGCGATGCCCATGGCTGGCAGATTTCCGGGCCCTGGCAGGCCGGCCTGAACAACGCTACCACCTGCGGTACCATATTTGGCGCCCTGGCAAACGGATACCTTACTCAACGGTTCGGTTATCGTCGGACTGTGCTTGGGGCGCTCCTTTTCATCAACGGCACCATCGCGATGCAAGTCTTTGCCACCTCGCTAGGCATGCTCGCTGCTGCAAACTTCCTCTGCGGTTTGCCCTGGGGACTATTCTCGGTAATGGCTCCAGCTTACGCGTCTGAAGTCACACCCAACGTTCTTCGTGGCTATCTCGCCAATTTCGTGTGTTTCTGCTGGGCAGCGGGAATGTTGATCTCCTCAGGCGTTCAAACTGCGTTCTCCAAGCGCCAAGATCAATGGGCATATCGAATACCGTATGCAATCCAATGGGTATGGCCGGTACCGCTGATGTGTCTCCTTTGGTTTGCGCCAGAGTCACCCTGGATCTTAGTTCGCAGGAAGAAGTACGCCGAGGCAGGGCGGATGATTGAGCGGCTCTCGTCGAAGAATGAGATGATCGATAAGGATGCCGTCGTTTCCATGATGAAACACACCATTGAGACAGAACAAGAACTTGAGGCCGGCACTTCCTACTGGGATTGCTTCAAAGGTGCTAATCTGAGGCGGACCGAGATCTCCTGCGTCGCTTTCATGTGCCAGCAATTTGATGGCACAGCTATCACAGGCAACGCTGTTTACTTCTTTACACAGGCTGGTGTCGGGACCTAGACTGCGTATAACCTCTCTGTCGTGTCCCTCGCCCTGTCTTGTGTTGGAGTGGTTGTATCCTGGTATCTGATCTATCGGTTTGGCCGTCGGTCTCTATATCTCTTCGAGCTATGGACTTCACTCATTGGCCTTCTCGCCGTAGCTACCGCGGCGACGATATCCGATTCACAGAAGAGTAGCTATGCTCAAGCTGGCATCGTGATATGTTCTGTTCTTATTCGGTTCGCTACTACAGGCCCTGTATGTTATGCAGTCCTCGCCGAAATATCCTCAGTCAGCCTCAGGAGCAAGACTATATCGATTGCGCGAGTCGCCTATTATATTTCACAGATTGTCTGCAACACCTCGCAAACATATCTCATCAACCCGACTGAACTGAATCTCAAAGGAAAGTCGGGCTGGGTTTGGAGCGGTACCTGTATCCTCCTCATCCTCTGGGCTTATTTCCGTCTTCCAGAGACAAAGGTCAGTACTCCATGCGTATAAGGACCTCATAACAAGACTTACACTGACTTTATCGTAGGGTCGTCTATTTGAAGAGATCGATTTGCTCTTCGCAAACAGAGTTCCTGCTCGGAAATTCCGAGTGACAAATGTCGAGCTCTTCGATTCCACCGGTACCAAGGAAGATGAAAAGGCATGAGCGGCAGGTTTGGGATCAAGACGGATTGTTCCTGAGTTGGCTTCTCCAACAATCTCTGGCTATCGAACTTATGTTTGTGCCAACGACGAAGGCTTTGCAGTGATTTAAGTCCAGCTTTGTCAAGTCAATGTCTTGTGGCAGCATGGGCCAGGGTCTGCTTACCAGTGAGTTCAAGCAGAATATTGTGACTTGAAAGTATCTTCCACCAATATATCATCTGCTTCTATAATGACATTGCTTGTTAAGAACGATAACGAGTGTGGTCTGGCAAAGATAACTGATTAAGGCTTGTTATCAACTGAATCCCCTATGACGCCATAAGCTAAAACGTAATAGAAGAGCCAGGCATGAGGTTGAATCACAACAAGGCTCTCGTAAATCGAAGACAGTTACGCAGTGATACGAACGATGTTGATTGAGCTGAGTGACTACGGTAGGCCAGCACTGAAATGGTCCTTGGTAAAGTTATAGTGGGGTCCCCTGTAATTATCTCCCCTAACACACGTACATACCAAGGCCAAGGCACAAGCAAGCAACCCTTTCCTCTCCCCTAGGATTCCTCGCGCTGCATCTTTTACCTAAAAATATCAGTATATTAAATGGATATTAGGCTATTTTATACCTCGAAAGATGACTAGTACTAGGGTTAGCTATAGCAGCTACTATCTTATTGAATAATAGACTAACTGAAGAAGCGGCTGCATTACGTGTATCCAGGATATCCGGGATATCCGACTCTACCGTGATCTACTTCTCTCTAGGCCCCTTTCCCGGCCATCTCCATTAATTCTTTCTTATATAACATCAATGGCCTGAACTGACCCTACCATCAGTTCATTTTATTTCTATCTTCATCGCAACGCTTCCAAAATGGTACTAGATATTACGACAAACATGGCCGCTCAAAGGTCTGTACAGAAACCACAAGATGCTCTTCTTCGACATCGTCTCACGGAGGGCTGTCAACATGGCTTGATGCGTCAACATACACAATACCAAACCGATCCTGGGCTTGAAAATGAAAATCAAACTCCCGATGGCACGGTGGAGAATTACGACTTGGATGAAATAGCTCCCATCGCTCCCATCCCATTGCCCGACAGTCCAATCGATCATAGGAATAGTCTAGAGCGCACCCGACAAAGGGAGATAGAACGTAAAGATGAAGAAACCCGCGTTCCGGATAAGCCCTTGCCTAACACCGACAAAGCCCGTTCGTTGACTACAAAACTCCACACCCACTCATATCTCATCCTTTTCTCCATCATGGGAACGCTCGCCAGAGAAGGCATGACAGCACTGCTCATCTATCCCGGGGCACCAGTCATCTTGCCAACCCTGTGGGTTAATTTCGCGGGATGTCTTGTCATGGGGTTCCTAGCCGAGGACCGTATGCTGTTCCGCCATGAATGGGGTCCAGACACCAGCGGAACAGCCTCAGATGACACACCCACGGAATCAGAAGATACAGATCTTGAGGCTGCAAAGTCACATCTTAACGTCAAAAAGACATTACCCCTCTATATCGGTCTTTCAGTTGGGTTCTGTGGCTCGTTTACAACTTTCTCGACATTCATCCTTGATTCCTTTCTCGCCCTTTGCAACGGACTTGAAACTCCTTCTGCACCAACATCTGACCGGAACAAAGGCTACTCTTTCTGTGCACTTACAGCCGTGGTCTTACTCACTGTTCATGTCTCCCTGGGTGGTCTCTTTCTGGGTGCCCATCTTGCCATATTCGCCCAACACATTATGCCCTCACTACCCTATTTCTTTATGCGCAAGTTTCTAGACCCAGTTGCTACCATTCTTGGCTGGGGCTGCTGGATTGGAGCGATACTTCTATGCATCTATCCACCTTCTGATGACTGGCGCGGAAGTGTCCTGTTCTCCCTGGCCTTTGCCCCTCTGGGTGTATTCACGAGATTTTACCTTGCAGTCTTTTTGAATGGCAAACTCCCAACTTTTCCCTTAGGGACGTTTGCTGCCAATGTTATAGGCACTCTAATCCTCGCTGTGGTCTGGGATGTATCCCAGATTCTCTCAAGGCCTCTCCTTGGACTCCAGTTGCTTGAGGGTGTCAAGAATGGCTACTGTGCCGTCGTTACTACTGTTTCCACTCTCGCTCTGGAGCTCTCTTCTCTCCAACGCAAACACGCTTATAGATATGGCGCCGTCAGTTTTTTGGTGTCTTTTGGGTTGATGGTTATCATTTCTGGTAGTTTCAAATGGACACGTTGATGCCGGTGAATTATTGAACTGCTATTTGTAGCTGATCAGGTCCCAGCAGAATGGTTGTACTTTATCTATCATACAAGACTCGATTTTTACATGCCTATTTCTAACTTTGGTCAGGTTCTGAATAAAAGAATGGGAATGAATGTAGATATTAAGACCGCCATCTGTGCCGATGAGATTCTGGTTATTCTTTGCATCTCTGGATCTTCCTGCACATCTCGCACTCCCCTTTGCTGTCATTATTCATTTGGTAATTCTCATATTTCAATTCCCAAACCTAGCATTGAAGCCTAACATTGGCAATCATCCAGAAATTCTTCATCTCTGGCGAGCGGCCTCCTATAAATTACGCAATTCTTGTTAAAATACAGGGGATTATTCTCTCACTCCCAAATAAACGTTCTCACCAACGCCTCCCTCTATCAATGCGTCATACACTCAGGCTCTTAGATATGGGTGGACAACATGTCTGCCAAGTCATCAGTATCCATCGCATCTTCTTCTTCTTTGCACTTCAAACACTTTACCTCGATAAACTCCAACAGACTCTGAACGCCATTCGGACAAAGCTCGTAGTTTTGAAAGAAATGGCCTGCTTCGCAACGATCAAGGGTCATATCGGTTCCTAGCTCTTTGTCGCAGACCTCGCACTTCATCTGAAAATAATTCTCTCGACACATGGTTTGGGTTCTGTATCAGGTCGAGATATGCTGAGATATGGTATCTAGTTTGAAGATGCTGGGATGTTGATCTTGTTGCTGCTGTAGTATGCTATAAGCCGACAGTATCGCTTCTGTGGATATAGAGTATAGAAATAGTATCAGGTGCTGGTAGTGCAGGTGTCTTGGCTTGTTTCTGGCAGCGGCTTGGACCTTTCAGCTTTGCATCTGCTGCTGCTGGTTCATTGCTCGGTATATATATGCAGGTTTCTTTGTCTTCCACTTGGAAGCCGAACATTTCGCAAGCAGCGAACGTGGACGCTTTTGTTCTGAGGGTGAACAAACTGCCAGATTGCCATGGAATCCGGATGCCCTATAACGCTGTATATAGTTTAGGCTGTCTTTTGATTTCTATCATAGTCATGTCTTGCTCAAGCTATTTTCCTGCTCTCTGGGGCTGCTCTTATACACAAATTCTCATCGGCTATGCCAGTCTCTTCATGATCCCCTTTGATGTTTGTATCGCCAGTACTGTAGCACTAATTTTCTTAGCTACGTTGTTCAAACCTTCGGTGGTCTGAATCAGTCACTAGACAGCTCCACGCTGTTCGGACTCTTTGTGTAAAGTGAACATTGTTCACTCCTTGCACGCAGTAATCATGACGGGCGCCTTTCCACTTGAGGAAATTCCAACTCATCCTGTGCATACAGACAAAACACCAAGGTGTTGCACCGCATGTCGTCCGCATCTGATCATTGGTAACTCCTCTTGTACTCTCTCAATACAACAGAAACAGTCTAAAGCCGGCATGTGACAGAATTATTTTAATCACTGTAGCGGGCGTCAAACAAACAATTACACAGCTTGATTCGTGTAACGCCAGCCGCGATACAAACGACCCTTTCAAAGCCCCTGCTTTCGCAATTGGGGGCCACAAGTTACAGGCTCTCTAAAGTCGCATCTACACGTGCATCCCTGCAATTGGCGAGGCCTCTTTTGGTACTTCAGTGCAACTAAAACGCTGATCAAAACATGATTTGCCTATTTGGTGCAGCTGAATCATACCCCTGCTGCATGGATGCCTAGTGAGGCTTTTCAGGGTCTTGTTACTTTTAACCGCGAGCAAGCTGTGATTCAAAAAGCCTCGTAAGCCACCAAACGCAAAAATTATGCAGTTTTCTTTATCTTTTGTCATTTCTATCGTTGACCACTGAGTTTCTGTGTCACAAGTGCACACGGGCACAAAGCAACCAATCACAGCAAATATTCATCATGTGCACTGAACACTTTACGCACTTTTACTGCATGTACTGCAGTGTTTGCATCAGGAAGGGATATGAGTGGGAAATTTGTCAGATTGCGCAACAGACGGAGTCAAAGTCTATGGGATCGTGTGGATACACGGATGATGGGGTTGTTGCGAGCGTGTCGGAATATTGTCAGCAGTGTCCGCCTGATGATAGGAAGTGGAACAAGGCTACGCTTAATGGTGAAACGAAGACACAGTTGGCTTGAGATGCCGGATGTAGACGGCAATCGATATTTGTTTGCTCTGAGGGGGGATGGACTTAGCAAACGGGACGTCACGACTACATCTCTTTCACAATCACCGATGGATATCATCTTCAACTTACCTTCCAAAATGACACTCCTTATCGGGCTGCAACACTGACAGTCAAGATTTCATATACAGCTTGTCATTCACTGTCATCACCTCCAAGTTATGGCTATAAATTCTCCCCTGTCTTACGTTCCTCCTCTACCTTTTGACCACGAATTTCAACGCTGCCTATTCTGTGTATCTATACCCCAAACTCACAAGCTTAATAAGACACATACCCTTCACAATGTGCTACCACGTAACAGTCAACTACATGTGTTCAGTGTGCAGCAACAGAATCGACTCTGACAGACACAGTCTGAGATGTCAGCGAGCTTACCGTTCTTCAACAGGAGTCTTCGGGTCATGCGGGAGTAGGTACTTAGAAATGATATGGAATTATCAGGAGACGTGTAGAATGTGCGCAAATCCCGAGGAACCGGCGCTTCCAGGTTCTGAGCACTTTGTTCTTCCCCGATTACGACCACCTTATCCATGAGCGGGTTAATCCGATCAGATATGGGCTTTGCAATCGTGAGTATCTCACTGGGATATGTAAGATGTGGCTTGTGTGAGGTGGGCGTTTTTAGCAACGGTCGTGTAGTATTGAGCTCCGTGGCAGTGAATAGTACAGGTAAGGTTTTGCGCTGAGAACTTGTAACGTATTGTAATTGTACTTACTATCCTACTACAAAGCCCATCTTGCGACACTATCGGGTTATTTTGACGAATCACATTTCCTACCATCTGGACTCAGAATATGCAGTGAATCCGGGTGATGGCTTTGTTCTCATTCTCAAAATTTGTGATTAAGTGCCTTCAGAAAAGTACTCTCATAGCTTTCATCCTCTTCAATTCGCATCCGTTTGGAGTTATCTATAAAACGCTGCCAAATCCTATCAAGGCATAAATTCATTTAATCGTATTTCAACACGTAACATTTCTTTAAACAAAGAAGCAACGAAAGCCGGACAAATTAACATATCGAAATGTGCCACGATCTAACTATTCATTACATGTGTCCGGTCTGCGGGAACCGGTGGAACTTTGAGAAGCACGGTCTCATGTGCAGGAAGGCCAACGAAACGAGAAGCCGGTTATTCGCATCGTGCGGGAATGAATATCCAGTGACGTTGTGGAATCAGGAGGAGATCTGTGAAGAGTGTTTGGCGCGTGATCAGCTTTATCCTCCTATTGAAGTCGTTATCAGAAGGCGGTAGCAGGCCAACAACCCGGAAGTATTACTGTTAAGAACATTTTCTTTCAGCGTATGTAGCTACAATTTGGATCTCATATAGAGGATTATACTCATGTAAATATGTGGCTTCTTATAGGTCCTTACTTGGGTGACAGCGGGTAGCCGCCTAGGGTTGCTTGCTTACCAAGGCGGCAGTGTCAAACACTGCATCGCAATTCATTCACTCTGGACTAAAGAAAGCTCGAAGAAGTCCAAAGTTTCTTCTACCTAACACCAATTCAAAGGTCTCTCCAGCATCGCTCTCAATCTTTCTTCATTCTCCTCCCTCAAAACAAACCAACCTCACATCAACCACGACATCACAACCGCCACCATGTGCGTAGCCATAACCCGCGTCTTCTACTGCATGCGCTGCAATAACGAGATCTACCACGAACTCGAATGTCAAGAGTGCCCGCTCTACCACCAGGACAAGCGCTGCGGAAAGACCGACGTGAACTTGAGCTTCAAGTGCGAGGCCGACCTTTGCATCCTGTGCGCCTCGTTTCCGCCTGATAGTCAGGTTCCTTTCTTATCGCAGCCTCCACAGGGTAGTACTTCTACTATTATGCGACATTTGAGACTTACGTACGGTCGGCGTTGATGGAGTTTGGGTAGATGTGAGTGGTTTCCTGCACTCGTGTGTAGCCGTTTATTAATTCTGTACAGACCTTTACAACTACCGCCCACATTCATACAGATGCACTCAGAACCGCACCGTGAATTAAATCCTTACGAGATGGATATTGCAAGCTCTGCTGTAGAGAGAAATATCGGTGATCACCTGCGAGGATATCTTGGCTGTTAGGACGAAGATTGGATCCCTGACGAATTTGCTGCATTTTGATGGCCAAAATCTCAGTCACACTGGACCTTGGACTAGAGTTTGCCGACCTCTATCACTGAAACAATAAACCCAAGCATCTTTCATCCTAGGATCGCACCCGACAGTTTTTGATGATTCAGAGCATATATGCCATTGTTCTCGTTATATCCATTGTTCAGAACGTCTGCACAATATCAATGAGACATGTTCAGCACAACAAAGCCATTATACAATTACTATCCCCATGTTCAAGAGTGTCCTGTGATCCCTGATCTTTACGAGCAGCATCAAGACCAGTCACGGTCGATTGGTCATGATCTCGACTATAAATTCAACCCGCTTTCTCTCCTTTCCAAGTCAATCCATCCTTCAATCTCCAACTTCCTTCCCACTTAACAACCCATCCTTTACCTCACAACCCATTCACATCTTTCTATCACTATACTATTCACCATGTGTCGCATGATCAACACCACTGAGGTCTGTGCCAGCTGTGGCAAGACAGTTGACACGAAGCTCAAGCGAGACAAGTGTCCGCATTACGGCACCACTAAATGCAAGCAGGATAACGTATATGTCACGAAGAAAGTGTCCGCGAGTAACTGCTCCAAGTGCTCGAGGGATGGGAAGAAGAGTGGAAAGAAATGAATGGGGAGTTCTGGTCTATCACAGGCGATTGGGTCCTGTTTTGATAGCACATTAGACAAGATAGGAGGATGTCGCCTTGTAATGGAATTAGATAGTCAGTCGCTTGGAAGCTTATACTAAAGCTGGCTCTTGGGATAATAAAATACAATTAAATTCTGAACTCTTCAATTTTGTCATTACATCCAAATTCTCACTGAAAAATCGCAAGTATTACGACGGCCTTTGACTGACCTTTCTCTCTATTAAGATGACTGATCCCCTATTACGGCATCAGATATAGTGATTGGAAGCTTTCCATGGAAACGTGATGAGGGTTTGATTTCGGCGACACTCATCCATCCAGGGGACCAGTGATGATAGTCGATAACACTTCATGCCGCTCGACTCACCCGCCCAGTGACTTCAATGTTTAGCAACTCATAAACTATTATATTACCGTGCTCCCATTCCTTTCATCCCATTTAAGCAAACGTGCCCAAACACTCGCCAATGACAACCAGTTCAAATAATCCAAACTAACAATTACCTCGCTAAAGAATTAACTCATATTATCCTCTATAATGTGCATTGTCTACCACGTCAAGATAAGTTGCCAGAAATACGGCAATAATGTCAGAACTGAAATGGATCGTCAGAAATGCAACAAGGCAAACAAGGGCGAGAGATGTCTCAAACGGTACAAAAATGGGGGTGAGCAAAAGGAAAGTGAATTGGGATGCAATGTTTGCAAAGCTGCAAAGTTGAAGCGATAGTTTGGATCGAACTGGGGTATAGCCAAATAGCTTAGAGCAGTGATTTGTTGCTTTTCCCAGGGGCCAGAGATAGTGGCAGCGTTTGATATCCTCTGATCCGGTTGATGATTGTTCAGTGCTTCGCTTAGGGGACGCTAAAGTCGTGTGAGTCTTTGAGGTCCAGAACCATTATACAAACGTCGCTTCAGTCTCTCGGGCTCAATAATGAATGTGATTACGTGCTGTTTGAATGAGCAAGATTCAAACGCTCCAGCAGAACCACAAGTATAAATACCACTGCACCCACCTCCATCCCATCTCCAAGATCTCCAATCCATCTCACCATCTATCCCTTTACTCTACACTCAAAAACACTCTATCACTACTAAGAACAAACTCTGATCTCAACCATGTGCTTCATTCACACTACCCGGCTCGTCTGCATTAGATGCGGCCATCAAACCCCCGTACCTCGAACAGCCCCTTGCAAGGACGCTAACAACATTGAAAACCCATGCAAGAAGATGCGTATGCAGACAACTACCGTGATCGACTCCTCCAAGTGCCCTCAGTGCAAGGCCAAGGCAGCTAAGGCTAAGGAGTGCAAGACTGAGGCGGAGGGGTAATGAACGCTGCGTGCTGAAAGGGGCATAATGCTTTGGGAATCATGACTGAATAAGGACTGAATTGACGTTGGGCTTTGGGCACAACATGGCGGATTGGGTAGTGAAGCAATCTCAGTGATAGTCCAAATACTATTTGTTGACTTTTATTGATAGCCATGTCCGTGAAACATTGCACAAGTCTGACATGGACTCAACCATTCCCTCACCGTGACACATCTGGACACCGACGGTAAAATGAAAAAGCCACCGTGACACTTCAACCCTCCAACGTCGTCGTGCATATATAACCCCGTAACTCAAGCCCCCTACTCTCCTATCATATCTCGTATCTCTCCACTCGCAATTAATCTACCATTCAACATGTGCAACCTAGTCTTTACCAAATATCGCTGCCGAGTCTGCGACCACATCATCGACCATGAAACCGTGACAGAGAAGTGTGACTCTGCCAAGAAATCAGGCAAAGCTTGCGTAAAGCAAAATATAGTGGCTTCTACGATTCATACAGATCAGAAGAATTGTAAGGACTGTGTGAAGAAGAAGAAGGAGGGTCAGAGGGGAGTTAAGCGCAAGCTTTGTAGGTTTGGTTTTGGGATCTAAATAGACCATATTTCCTTCGTAACCTTGGGTAGCTTGGGCATTCCATTACACATCGAGCCGTTGTCTTTAATGTCTCGGTGATGCTTTATGTCTTGGGCTGAGGGCTTGTGGGAGGATGTACCCGCAGTCTGTGATACAGAGCACAGCATTCGGTAACCTGAAGGTTCTTCGGTGAAACACTTGATGATAAGGATTTCATCCAGACATTTAAACAGCCTCTTTTATCCCATACCCTTCCCTATCAACATATCGAGTCTCTCTCTTTGCCCCTCTCGTCAACCCAAAGATCCAAATGTGCACTATCCACAGTACAGGCTATCTCTGCAGGAAGTGCTCCTACCTAGTCTCCATGCCCGTGGAAGAAATGAAATGCGCTCATATTCTGGATAAGAGACCGGGTATTTGCGTCACGGCAACAAGGCATGATACCATCTATGTTCACGAGGAGGAGTGTTTGCAGTGCAAAGAAGCGAGGACGAAGGCAAAGGGGAAATGGAGGGCTGACATGCTCCATGAACAAACATACAAACGATAACGTCATGGCCTGTGGTCAGTTCGATATCTTGTTCGTATGAACGAAAGGTCTACATCCGGACTGCCAAAGCGCCCAGCTTGTAGCTCCTTGTTCGGTCGAAACATATACTTCTTCAAGACTTTTCTGCGATCAACTTGGATTCTCCTATGTACCCATGAACACACAAAAAAACATCGCTTTTCTCTCATATAAATACGACAGGTTTCCCTGCTTGAATAACCAACGTATCGCATCATCGCATCATCCACAAACATACTCAACAGCCACAAAAAGTCAACTCACCACATCACAAACAACAAAAACCCAACATCCTCACCAAACCAAACTTACCAAAATGTGTCAACTATCCAGCACTGCTACCATCTGCGGATCCTGCCGCCATCTCATCATCTACACCTCCAACAAGTTCTTCTGCCCTCTTGTCATGAACCCCGTGACGAGGAACCCCATTGATGAATTAGAGGAAAGAGCGTGTCTTGAAGAGCCAGCTGATTACAGTTGTTATGTTCCTAGTCGGTATTGCCAGCGTTGCGAGGGTAAGCAAGATGAGGTTGGAAGTGGAGATGGCCCAGCCCCCAGAGTCTTTCTTTAGGCGGAGAATCCGTCGCGCAGCCGAAGGCTTGTGAGGAAACGGAGGCTGGATTTCATTGGGAACGTCTACCCTGAAGGAAGAGTTTTAGCTGGACGTTTGTCTGTTCGTTAGTGTTCTTTGTTATGTCATTAAATCAATGCAACAAAAAGCTTCCATTAGTCTACTCTCTGCGGCATTGTATTAATGAAGGATGAATTGAATGTTGAGAAGTAAGCATTGTGTTTTCTCAGCTTACGAGATTACGATAATCCCCGGTCAGCATTTTGAACTCACTACTGACCTCGTGTAAGTCTGCGATACCGGCTGTATCTTTGTCATCTCCATTGTTTCAACAGCAATCTCAATATTGCGGGACTACATTACTCACCGAAAGTCCGGTAGAATGGTTCCAACAATTTTATCTAGCAGGGATCGTCATGGCCAATTCCGAGGCTACTCTCAAAGCATCGTCACATCCAGCTAACGATGAACGCTACCAACTTCCTTACTCAGAAATGTGGCACCTCCACATCTCATCGAGTCAGAATGAACCCAATTTCTCCAATGTAACCCCCAGAACCATGAACATGGCCACGAGACTGGTAAAAGTCGATTGACTTTTCAGATGTAAACATAATCCCGAGTCACCCACTGAACATTTCGTGGCTGTCCACGATGGGCATGAAGTCATGCACCTTGAAATACTATGGCCGAGTATACACCGATTGAAAAAGGGCATCAAAGCACAATGGCACTTGGAACCGGTAGTTTACATATCATCCGAGATACGGACTTGGAGCCGGGACTTAAGATGTCGTCCGAGATGCGGAGCTAATACGAAGATATTAGTGAGAGCAATTGACTTGTCGTGTGGCTGATAACGTTAGAACCCAGCTAAAACACATTTCGTCCCGTCATGATGGCCTGAACGGTAACGACTCCGGGCCGAAGCCACTGTAACATCAGCGTCACCAGGCCACTTGCACTGGGTCGATAAACGGGTTCACGTCAAAAACAATTATCGTGGAGAAAAAAAGACTCATAACCTTGAATTTGACAGCTACAGGGGAGAAACCAAGGTTCATGTGTGATCAGCACCTGTTTCTAGGTATACAGTTCGTATGAGTTTGTTGATTCCGATCTCCATCAACGAACGTTAATTTCTCCGCATGAACGAAGCGTGCGAGCCCACAACAGGGCCGATTTGAATTGCGGAGAAGAAGCTGTCTCCCCCAGACTTAAGTCAACCCCGGCAATTGAGATGAATAGGCTAACTTAATTGATAAACTCAGTATAAATCTCGCTGGGAGAACTTCGGATCCTCGGTCAGATAGCGGCCGTATTATTCATTCTGTGGAGTGGTAAACCTGGGGCATGACACCATCACCAACAGTCGGGAATATCTTCCATTGGACGCAGCGGCTAAGCTGCGGTAGATCTGAGGATGTGAGAGTTGGCCGATGGTGATTAAACTGGGAATGGCATCACAAGACGGACATCGCAGTGAAAGAACAATGTTACTCCGCATCGTTCAGGTGAGCTAGTGAGTCGTTTTTCTTCCTTTGTGCGGGGGAGCAAAGTAATTGCAGCCGACGCTAACACTTACAGAATTTTTGCAATGACGCAGACACGCAAGTTTTGGTGAAGGAGGAGCAAGAGGTTGGACTGGTGATCGCCGAGGGGAAGGGAAAGTGTAGCCGGTGCTGGGGATATATAAGTTGTACCTGATAGCCTCACAAAAATGAAGAAGAGATCATCATCACTGAGCGCCATTCATCTCTACTCTCTTACAATGGCTAGCATTCGATCTGTGTTGGTCTCGGGTCTTTTGGCCGCGGGTGTTAATGCCCAAGCCTACGATGCGAGTGATCGCGCTGAAGATGCTTTTAGCTGGGTTCAGCCTAAGAACACCACTATTCTTGGACAGTACGGCCATTCGCCTCATTACCCTGCCAGTATGTTTCACCAACTACACCAAGTGACACTGAAGCTGTACTGACGTTCTAGACAATGCTACTGGCAAGGGCTGGGAAGATGCCTTCGCCAAGGCTCAAGACTTTGTCTCCCAACTAACTCTCGAGGAAAAGGCCGACATGGTTACAGGAACTCCAGGTCCTTGCGTCGGCAACATCGTCGCCATTCCCCGTCTCAACTTCAACGGTCTCTGTCTGCACGACGGTCCCCTCGCCATCCGTGTAGCAGACTACGCCAGTGTTTTCCCCGCTGGTGTATCAGCTGCTTCATCATGGGACAAGGACCTCCTCTACCAGCGCGGTCTCGCAATGGGTCAAGAGTTCAAGGCCAAGGGTGCTCACATCCTCCTCGGTCCTGTCGCCGGTCCTCTTGGACGCTCGGCGTACTCTGGTCGTAACTGGGAGGGTTTCTCGCCGGATCCTTACCTTACTGGTATTGCTATGGAGGAGACTATCATGGGACATCAAGATGCTGGTGTTCAGGCTACTGCGAAGCACTTCATCGGTAACGAGCAGGAGGTCATGCGAAACCCTACTTTTGTCAATGATGGGTATATTGGTGAGGTTGACAAGGAGGCTCTTTCGTCCAACATGGATGATCGAACCATGCACGAGCTCTACCTCTGGCCTTTTGCCAATGCTGTTCATGCCAAGGCTTCCAGCATGATGTGCTCGTACCAGCGTCTCAACGGCTCCTACGGCTGCCAGAACTCAAAGGTCCTCAACGGTATCCTTCGAGATGAGCTCGGTTTCCAGGGCTACGTCATGTCCGATTGGGGTGCCACCCACGCCGGTGTTGCTGCCATCAACAGCGGTCTCGACATGGACATGCCCGGTGGTATCGGTGCCTACGGAATGTACTTTACCAAGTCTTTCTTCGGCGGCAACCTCACCCGCGCCGTCACCAACGGCACCCTCGACGAGACCCGCGTCAACGACATGATCACCCGCATCATGACTCCCTACTTCTGGCTCGGCCAGGACAAGGACTATCCCTCCGTCGACCCCTCCAGCGGCGATCTCAACACCTTCAGCCCCAAGAGCACCTGGTTCCGCGAGTTCAACCTCACCGGCGAGCGAAGCCGTGACGTACGCGGTAACCACGGCGATTTGATCCGCAAGCACGGCGCCGAGTCTACTGTCCTTCTCAAGAACGAGAAGAATGCCCTTCCCCTCAAGAAGCCCAAGTCCATCGCCGTCTTTGGCAACGATGTTGGTGATATCACTGAGGGTTTCTACAACCAGAAGGACTACGAATTCGGCACTCTTGTCGCTGGTGGTGGTTCTGGAACTGGTCGTTTGACATACCTTGTTTCGCCTCTTGCTGCCATCAATGCTCGTGCTAAGCAGGACGGTACTCTTGTTCAGCAGTGGATGAACAACACTCTTATTGCTACCACCAACGTCACTGATCTATGGATCCCTGCTACTCCTGATGTCTGCCTCGTTTTCTTAAAGACCTGGGCTGAGGAGGCTGCGGATCGTGAGCACCTCTCCGTTGACTGGGACGGCAACGATGTTGTCGAGTCTGTTGCCAAGTACTGCAACAACACTGTCGTCATCACTCACTCTTCTGGTATCAACACTCTTCCTTGGGCTGACCACCCCAACGTTACCGCCATTCTCGCTGCCCACTTCCCCGGTCAGGAGTCCGGTAACTCTCTTGTCGATCTCCTCTACGGCGATGTCAACCCCTCTGGTCGTCTTCCCTACACCATCGCCTTCAACGGCACTGACTACAACGCTCCCCCCACCACTGCCGTCAACACCACCGGCAAGGAGGACTGGCAGTCTTGGTTCGATGAGAAGCTCGAGATTGACTACCGCTACTTCGACGCACACAACATCTCCGTCCGCTACGAATTCGGCTTCGGTCTCTCCTACTCCACCTTCGAAATCTCCGACATCTCAGCTGAGCCTCTCGCCTCCGACATCACATCCCAGCCCGAGGATCTCCCCGTGCAGCCCGGCGGTAACCCCGCCCTCTGGGAGACCGTCTACAACGTGACCGTCTCCGTCTCCAACACAGGCAAGGTCGACGGCGCCACTGTTCCCCAGCTCTACGTGACATTCCCCGACAGCGCTCCTGCCGGAACACCACCCAAGCAGCTCCGTGGCTTTGACAAGGTCTTCCTTGAGGCTGGCGAGAGCAAGAGTGTCAGCTTCGAGCTGATGCGTCGTGATCTCAGCTACTGGGATATCATTTCCCAGAAGTGGCTCATCCCTGAGGGAGAGTTTACAATTCGTGTTGGATTCAGCAGTCGGGACTTGAAGGAGGAGACAAAGGTTACTTTTGTTGAGGCGTAACAGGTTTATGATGTATGAGATATGCCCTAATTACCTAGATAGTAAATTCACGTTAATATTTGTTCAAAGCTGCTTGTTCCCTTCTAGTAATCTGTCTGGGGTTTGTGCTTATAGCCATGGAGGTCCATAGCACCGAAGGTCCCTTCTGTTTTTGGCAAATAAACTCAGCAAAAGTCATCCTATGGAAGCTTAGGCTACATTGCCTTAGGTAGTACCTACTAAGGTAGGTAGTTCTTAGGCTATATTACCTAAATCTCTTTATCATTTTGGATCAAGGCCCTGAGTTCTCTTTCCTCCCCTACCTTAGCTGGTGGTAACTTCCTAGAGCTGAGCATCATGGAAAGCACATACTTTCCTGACAACGCCAGAGAAGATCGTCCTCTCTTCTTCACTTCATTTCTGTAGACAAACATTCACAAGGACATCTCTTAAGTCACTGCGCTCTGATCGAAAACAAGATACTGACCTCACCATTATCGCCATGTCTCACAACAGCATAGATGAGGCGGCCTTGGAGATGATTGATGAATGCGAGGACGAGCAACGCCTTGAGCTCGCCTTCCAAGATGGCTGGCACCCTGGCCTACCCGTTCCCATGCCCGAAGAACCCATCCGCAAGTTCTCTGAGTCCGCTCTTCAGGTCGGCCACTTCAAAGAAGATGTCCCCGGCTACCCTTCATCCATATCTGCCAACCGCAAGAGGAACGCGAAAGCATACTTCATGGTGAAGCGCTTCGACACCAACCCGCCCATGACATGCTTTCTCTGGTGCGACGCTGATGGAAAACCTGTTAATAAAAGGTTCATCCAGATGGCTGAGGGCCTCGACATGGAACATCTGAAACGGGACCTGATAGTGATGTACAACGATCATGAGATGTCGCTTGTGGTGGAATACAACGAAGCACTCAAGGTTGCGAAGGATCGACTTGCTCTCAGACAATGCGAGCTAGGGAGAGTGGATTACATGCTTCCGGCTGACCAAGGGGGGGATGGTAGGGAGCCATGTCTTTGCAGTGAGACTGATACAGAGCTGAACTGAGGTCTGTTGTGGCAATTGGGGGTACGAGAATAAAGGATGGTGGCAGTGTATGAGGACCCCCGTTATCAGACGCCAGTGACTTTACAGGCTATATTTTGTACAGCAAGCACGATGTGGCACTTCAGCGATTAGTTTTCAGCGTTGGGAATAGTACTAAGAATCACTTTCATTCCATCAGTTGTTCGTTAGGTGCATGAATTGCTTTGAGCCTGAACTGACAAGACTGCTCTTTGTCCATTCTGTGATGAGTGATGAGTGAACATCACAACGGCAGACATAACTTACATCTGAAGTCCTTTGTTCAATTACTGAACAAAAGAACAGTGTATATTCACTGAACTCAACGTAAATACCCGATGTGAGCATGAGATGACTTAGGCACCTCATGGCATTAACTTCATAACATCGATCCATGAAAAACTATATAAAGTCAGCCTTTCCCCCATGCCATAGTCCAGATACCCCATCATTTCATTCCAACAATTACCAACATCTCAAATCAACATCAATATCCCCATCTCAATTTCAAACCCACACAACGACTAACACTAGATCAAACATGTGTATCAACTGGATCACAACAACATCGTGCCGAAAGTGCGGCCACTGTGTCGATGTCGAGTACGGCGACAAGTTCTGCAAGGACTCCAAGAAGGGTAAAGAGTGTCGCCGAGAAGTTAAGCACAAACAGAAGGGGGCTGATCCTTCAAAATGCTCTGAGTGCAAGGCGAGACGAATGTCACTGTAACATTCTATAAGGTATCATAAGTTGCCCTAAAGTCATCCTAAGGTTATCCTCAATTATCAGAAGTTATTCAAACTCACCCTGAGTTTACCCAAGTGTCATCAAGCCCCAAGTTGGAAAGCTAAACAGTACGGTTTTAGGTCATTCTCAGGGACGCAAAATGAAGCTATCATCAACTTTTGTACAAATGGGTAGCACAGCTCAGTATCTAGCCCAGGACAGCAAATCTACAGTAAAAATGTCTTTATAGACATAATTGATTAAGAAAAAAGTATCCATTTCCATTTTAAACTGGCAGGATGTCAATTCTAACATGTTTTTGTGAAGTTCTCTCGCCATATAAAAACGATGTAGGGTACTCAAGTCGAGGTATGGATCAAGTCGCGTACGGGCGTGTCGTGGCTCGATCTGTGGCGTAGGGCTGATCATACACGACGAACTCGCTAAATGCCACATGGACGCGATTGACGATATTCGTCAAAGAATGATCGGTGTTGTACGGAGTACACGTAAGTATCACTGCGTCAATGATCAGAGTGGACGTCTCATGATCCACGCAGCAGACGTATAAATTAGCCAAGTGTTTACTGACGACCTCCCTCAATTGAATCCTCAGAACCATGAACAGACCATTGAAGTTGATCCTGGGCCTAAAGTCAAAAACCAACTCGAAACATGACAGCATTGATCCAATATCAAAGCGCGAAGCATCAAACTTATACACGCTCCCAAGCCCATCATGAAACCAAGTCTAAGACGTGGATTCACTAAACCCTAGAAAGAATCTTCAAAGGTGGATATTCTGCATAACTACCGAACACAAAAAGCAAGGCAAATAATCCCAGGCAGACTCTTTTATGCTTTTTATTAAAAGGGATTGGTCTACAAGTCTCCAAACGCGAGACCACTCTCGATGGATTCAATGGTGGAGACGTGTTGAAGAAATTGGAGGTTGAACACCTCAAGACAGGAGGTTGGCTTTACCAACAGTTCCCGTTAAATCCTCAACGGCATTTCTTCACAGCTCTATGAAAAACGTGCATTTAAAGCAGGGAGATATTGAGTTAGAGACACTATAAGGGGATATACAAAAAAAGGAAAAGGAATGGTTACACATGAGACATCAAACATGTCAAGCAAGGATCTAAAACGCAGCCACTATAACTCAGCGCGTCCCAGCGAACCTCATCCTTATCGATACCACCAACACGGGTGCCCACTTCACCACTCAACGCGCCCGGTTCAGAACCGCGTTAAGCACCCAGCTCCCTAAATTACAGCGCTCTCAACCACTGTAAAAACGCCAACGCCAAAAAACCACGACACCTCATGGACTGCTCGCGAAGCGCCCGCGTCCCGCGTAAAGCGGAGCATGCCTTGTTAAATACCTCCCACTACCCAACACGAGAGCCTTTCTTACAATCTCACCACCACCTGCACTGCACTTCCTACCATACAAAAAAAAAAAGGTTTCACGCTTAGTCGAGTTCTTTGGGACCGATGGTTTTATCTGATTCATTCTTTTTTATTTTACACCTATGATTTAAGAAAAGGAAGTATACCTTGAAGAGAGAGTGTGATACTAGACCGCCTTTCGTGTCGTCATCGTTCTCTGATACCACGACGCCTGTTGGCGAGGATAAGGAAGAAAATTGGAGGAAACGAAAGATCTGATCTTGGTTTCGAGTTCTGAGCGAGTTTGACGTTTGCACTTTACTCGTGTTACCTGGTCTTGTCTCCCTCGTCTCTGGACGCGATCCAGTTCGACCTCGACCCTCGATCTACAACACCACGAACCGAATACAACTCTACAACTCTTCCTAAAAACCAAAAGGAGCAAAAATGGATTCTCTGGGCTCTTCACCTCGAAAAGGCTCCTCTGCCGAACCAACACTTCCAACAATGAAGCCCTACTCCCTCGCGGGCTCCAAGCGCTCAGCACCGAGTCTCCTCCCGCCCTTTGAGCCGCTCTCGTCATCTCCAAACCTCCCTCGACCCGTGAAGCGACAAAATCTCGGTTCTGGGCGCTCCTCGTCGCGAGCTCACCTCAAATACCCTACTCCTGTTCCCACGTCGAGCACAGGTATCCTCTCGAGTTCCCCGCCTCAACGGTCCGCTACCGCTTCCAAGCGTGCCCCGCTCGCTGCCGTCCCCGCTGTCGAACTCTCGGAAAACGGCGAGACCCTCATCATGGGTCGATCGTCGAATTCGTCACACTACCAGATCTCCGCTGACCGCCTCGTCTCTCGCGTCCACGTAAAGGCTCGCTTCGTCGCTGCTGCGAGTCCGCTTGAGCCCAGCAAGATTGAAATCGTCTGCAATGGCTGGAATGGTCTCAAGTTGCATAGCCAGGGTCGTACTTGGGAGCTGTACAAGGGCGATAGCTTCACCAGTGAAACAGAGGGCTCCGAGATCATAATTGATGTGCAAAACTCGCGTGTCCTCGTCCAATGGCCCAAGCGGGCTCTTGACCATCTCTCCGACACCACTTGGGACTCTCCTCCCTGCCAGGCTCGTGCCCAGGCCATTCTGCAGTCTTCCCCTCCTCGTCGGGCTTCTCGTATTGCTTCTCCCGAGAGCCCCACGCCTGCTAGTCTCTCTAGCTCCCGCCGCCTCCAGGCTCTGCTACCCGGACAGCGTGACATTGAAATCTACGAGGACGATGCTGAGCTTGAGCTTCCTGAGCACAAGCATGATCCCACTAACATTAATGTCAGCATGTGCACCGATGTGACTGCCAGCTTCAGCAGTGAGGTCAGTGATGGCGAAGACCACAACCCTGATGAGGAGAACGATCCTATCGTGCACTCTTTCGGGCCTTTCGGCGCCGACATTTCCTGCCGGTTGGCTTCGATAACGACAAAGTCTCCCAAGGTGTTCAAGGGTGTCAAGCGTGCCAACCCTCTCCACAGCGCCATTGCCTCTGATCTGTTCGCTCCTCGTCAGATTCCTGCTCCTCCTCAGTCTCCTCACAAGCAGCAGGCCAGAACCGAGTCTCCACTCTCGTCTCCTCCTCGAATGTCTTCTCCGACTCCGGAGATCTTCAGGATGTCCTTTGAGTCCCACCCTGCTGTTGGTAACCATGTCATCAACCAGCTCGCCTTCTCGCGTCTGTCTTCAACTCCGCTGTCCACCATCATGGCCCACCTGCCCTCCGAGGAGAAGAAGGACCTTTCCAAGGACGATCTCCGTGATGTTATCGAGAGTACACCCTGCATTGGTATCATCAAGCGCCAGGGCAAGGACGCAGCTGGCAAGCCCCTTGAGAGCGAGTACTACTACGTCCCTGAGGAAGACGATGACCAACAGCGTCGCGCCGCAGTCGTCGATGGCCTTCGCAAGCCCAGTCTCCGCGCTTGTCGCAAGCAACACAAGGTTTGTAATATTCTTCACTTCACAACACGTATTCAAACTTACACTATATAATAGCAATACTACTGGAAGCGTCCCAAGACTCCCTGATCCACCCGTCTTTCACGTACATACGATTCTTCACTCCGAGAGATGACTACATGATTCTCAAAGTTTCCTGTTTAACGGTGGATGTCTGTGTTTTTCCTGTATACCCCTTTTATCATTTTCATGTTTTACTTTTATTTTTCTTCCGGCTCTCATGTTTCGCAAACTGCATAGCATCGGCGTCTTAGTTTATATTTTATTTCTGCATGATGGAGTTGGAAGGGCTTAACAAAAAGGAACTGAGATATGCCCTGTTGAGCATATAGAAAGGAATGGAAAGGGCTTGGGGTAGCGTATTCTGGTACCTGTTTTTTAATGTGTGTATGGTATGTTGTATGAGAGCAAAGCAATGGAATATCGCCAATTAACTCGACGATTGGTTGCTTATGTGAGAAAGTCATCCAGTTGGTGGATGATCTGATGAGCATCACGAGGTCAATTGAGAGTGTGGACTCTTACGTGCATGATTCCACCAACGAACGAGGCCTGTAGCCCTTTAACCCGGGGCACATCACATTGGGGTAGACTACCCCGGAGAATGCCACATGCATTCGATGTAACTCCAAACCTCAACTTCTGTCTTTACCCGGGCAGATCAACCTGTAGAAACAATGCCGAATAGAGACAGTTGCATATTCACTGCTACAACCCAAGAATACTTACAAATCACAGTTGGAATATCTGTGTAGCACTGATATCACCGCATGAATTATCATCATCACAGCATTTATATCCACCATCACACGACACCCCCCAAATCCCGAGGTCCGATCTCGTCGGTGCAAAACTCTAAAATACCGAAATGATCACGCCTCAGCCGTCACTTTTACATGCATCAGGCCATTCAATTCGCCACATCCTCCAATCATTAGCGCTTGAGTCACCATACGAATGCTAGTAATCACGCTTGCAAGGGTCGAGCTGAAGAGGTTATGCTTCCGGGAAGAAAAGAAAAAACGTGTATAAATATGACAACGAGGTCCTGATCAAAGGGAAGCTGCAAGTAAGAAAGTTAAACTTGACTACCATTAATTAATTGACTATTGTTATTGAGGGTAAGTGCGCTGAAGGGTTGGAGATATAAGACATACTGACTGAAGCTACAGCAACTCACATACCAACAAACCTACAACCCAATTCTTCAGTATAATATCATCATTCACAATGGATCGCCAACCAACAGCTATTTCAACATCCCATACAACCCCTCCCTCAGAAGGTACACGGCACAGCTACACGCTTCCAATTCTGCACAAGCTGACTTCGTCATCTGCAGCTCCAACTTCTCCATCCGCCCAAGCCGGTGCCGACCGATGCATGCGCCACACGAATAGCTGGACGCCCTCTATCCAGCGCCGACAGAGCTGGAGTCCAGAGGAGCAGAAGCATGAGATGCACATGAACAAGATTGGGCAGGTCGCTACAGGTCCTGGATTTACAGAGCGAGATGGCTCTTAAATCGACATTGACAGACAAAAGAAGCGAAAGGGAAAGGGAAATTGTAATTGTAATTGTAATTGTACGGGACATTTAATGGAATGGGCATGGGAAACACAAGGATGCAAAATGGTCACGGGCATTGTACACTACAAATTGGCTACCAAAAGGAAAAGCCCAAGAATGAACCGATTGCTTTATAACGAATAATAAACGAATGTCATTGTAATCATGGCTATCGAACGATGCAAATTGATGTGCCGAGGTATCTTGACTCCGTAGCTCCGTGTTATCATGCTCCGCTGAATGCGTCCCACATGTAAACTTCCAACAAAGAAAACAGGCTGTCATATCATAAACGCTTGGGATGGCTGAGACATCCTCAAGCCCAATCGCTGAAATCCCAATAACAAACTCCAAAGAAACGTGTAACCATATACCTTAGTGAACCTTTGCAAATCTCTCATCCTTCAACATGAAAGGCGGTGTCATTCGAGCCAATTCCGAATCCCATATCCTCTAGTTCTGCGACTTCACATCAGAATTCCTCGTACTGGAAGAATTCGTTAACAAGGCCATTGCGTAGACCGACCCTGCAACTAATCCAGTTCCCACCAGAATCTTGCGCCCAATGCTTCTCTTCTTGGTCGACTTCTTCGTCCGACCTGCAAAGCGCTTAGATCTTTTGCAATGACTGTCAGTCCAAATCCTGTGAATGCTGTCAGAGGGCGGAGAGGTTCCACGCCGACTGACCATTTCATCGGCTGACTGCATTTTGCGAAAGATCAACATTTGTCCACTTCCCGACACTACCTCGTAGCCTTCCTCCTGAAGTGATTTGACATAAGGTAGAAAATTGGCAGGGTCCACCAGCTTGACAAGAGCATCGGAAATCGGCATTGGCTTATCACTGGCGCCGACTGCGGAATTGGCTTCGGCCACGCTCATCACCCTCGAAACTGGGTCAAAAGCCACAATTTTGTATGAAGCCATGCTGGGCATCTCTGGTGTCTTTGTCGTAGACTCTTTGGCTTTAGAGGTGTAATGTTTCTCCATGATAGGTATCGTTGAGCGCCCACACTCTTCAGAATAACTTGTCTGTAGACCCTGAGGTTCGTGTGAATACGGGTCCTTAATCCTCTTGGCCGTATAGCGATCCAAAGCCGTTTTTAATCTTGTGTCGTCCACAGGAAAGCTCTCATCCATAGATCCAGGCTCAACATCTTCCATAGAGCTTGAGCTTTCTTTCACGGGTGATGTTCCTGAAATGCCATTAGGAAGTAGCACCGACTTGGATGATGAATTGTCCCGGCTCCAGGACTTGGCAAAATCCTCGGGAAAGTCTCGTACATAGTTCCCCGTAAGTCCTGAAGCATGTCCCGTCTCGACCTGCTGACCTTTGTCGCCAGAAACATCTTGGTCCTCTGCTCGTTCACTACTTTCTTGAGCTCTGCGAAGGACCGCAGCTCGGATGACATCGGCACTTTCAGGGCCGGAAGGATCCATATTAGTTTCCGTAGAGCCGGGAGAAGACCTGTTCGGGGATCGAGAATAAGTATATAATGCTGAATCCGGGGAATCTTGGGAACCTGCCTTGGAATCGAACTCTCGGAGGCCGCGGGCGACTTCATCCAGAGGGACCGACATCTTGCCGGTGGGTTCGTTGGGACGAACTCCGGTATACTTGCGCAGGTCCTGGAAGACCTTGGATGCGTCCTCGGGCTGAACAGGATAGCCCTGAGCCTGGGAAGCAAAGTCGGAGTGCCTGTAACTGCCAAGATCTGTGTAATTCTTGCTCAACACCTCAGGATGCACCGCCTGGATGATGTCGTCAAAGCCAGTTGATGGATACTTGTGTAGATCCCTGTACTGCTTTGATGCCACTTCCGGGTGAACACGCTCCGTCTGGGGGTCGCCGTTCTCGAAAGACTTATACGCTCCCAAATCGGTATACTTCTTCGAAGCGACTTCGGGGTGAGTACGTGGTGCAAGATCATCCGCATTCTCAAACTTGCGATAGGCGGGGAGATCCTCGTACACCTTGGAAGCCTCTTCGGGATGCACTCGCTCGGTACGCGGTGACAAGTCACTAGCAGCGTACTTATGAACGTCACTGTAACGCTTTGACTTCTCCTCTGCCGTCAGGGGCCGCAAACCATCAGGCTCGTTCCACTGAAAGACACCACCGTATAAATGAAGGTCGTCATAGTTCTTGGACAACTCCTCTTGGGTAGGCTCTCTGAGACCATCGGGCTCGTTCCAGTGGTATGGACCATACAGGTGAAGGTCATCATACTTGCTTGCAAAGTCCTCGACGGGAGCATCGACCTTTGGTGCTAAGGGCCAGCCTCGCATAGTACGATCCATCTGCGCCTTCTCATGGGCTTTCAAAGCCGCCTGACTGGCTTCAAAAGGATCTGCGTATTGATCCAAATCCTTGTACTGCTTGGACTCCTCCTCAGGTGTCAGACGACGCAGGCCGTCGGGCTCATTCCATGCAACTGGTCCATACAAATGAAGGTCTTTGTAGTCCTTGGAAAGCTCCTCTGGCGTGAGCTCACGGAGGCCATCGGGCTCATTCCAATACGCACCCTTGTTGTACATATGCAGATCGTCGTAGTTCTTGGACAGTTCCTCAGCAGTCTGTGGTCTTTTGCCGTCAGGCTCGTTGTGGTAAACGGGCTTGTACTGATCCAAATCATCATAGACCTTGGATTGCTCTTCAGCGGTCATTTGTCGTTTGGCTAGAGGGTCGTCCAGCCTCGCAGAGGAGTACTTGTCAAGATCTTTGTACTGCTTAGAATCCTCTTCGGCTGTAGTAGGTCGCTTTCCATCAGGCTCATTGTACTTGACAGGGCCATATTTGTCCAAATCATCGTATTCGTTGGACTTCTCTTGAGGTTTCTCGTCTATCACTGGTTCATACTTGTCAAGATCGTCGTACTTGGGTTGATCTGGCTCCCTAGTCTCAGTGTCGACTGTAGGCTTGTACTTGTCCAAGTCGTCATACTTTGGAGTCGAGCCAGCCTCAGCAGACACATCAACGAAGTCAGTCGGCTTGAGGTCTCGCTGGGCATCGTATCGAGCTGCCGTTCCGGCCATTGTAGACTTTGACACCCGACGGTTTGTTATAGGATCAATGAAAGTAGCATCTTGTCCGTGAACAGCAGAGAAGAGGGTGTCTTTCGAGCTTGCCGCACTTGTACTTGCGCGGCTGAAATGGTGAGCATTGGTCAAGGTAGCCTTGCGAATGTTGGCCTTGCTATCGCCTTGAAACAAGTGCTCAATAGCACTTCGCTCCACGTCTTCGATATTCGCCCCCGGTCGGATACCAAATAAGTCATTGGCCCAGGCCGCTACTTGATCAATGGTAGTGAACTTTGAAGGATCGACAGAGCGATTGAAGCCTTTTGCAGCCTTCTTGGCAGAAGCTTTTGACTTGGTGTCCCAAGAAATGCTGCGACTTAACGATGTAGGCTGCTGGAACCTGATTGAACCACGTCGCCGTCCATTTCGGAAC
Source organism: Fusarium xylarioides (assembly GCA_013183765.1). Classification (NCBI taxonomy): domain Eukaryota; kingdom Fungi; phylum Ascomycota; class Sordariomycetes; order Hypocreales; family Nectriaceae; genus Fusarium; species Fusarium xylarioides. Next base: position 812,645 of record SRZU01000001.1, on the reverse strand, counting down.
TCAGAAGAGGTCGAAGATGACACGGCGGGGGAATAGTGTCTGCATTGCTCGCATTTCGATTGTAGCGAAACGGTAGAACGTAGAACATTCGCTGTGGCAGTGCGAGACTGAGCCAGTCGTTCACTTGTCCAGATGCGTGTTGCTGCTAGCATGGTGTAGTAGAGCTGTGGGTGGCCTAAAAGAGCTGGTTAATGTCAGAACTCTGTAAGTGAGTCGATCTTGGAAGCATGCTAGTTTCGAATCCTAGACATGTTGCAGGTGCCATAGACTTACAATACAAGTATGGACGATTGAGGGCGAGCACCCAGGTGACAGTCCCGGGGCTGCTATTGGAACAGTTCAAAAGGCACGGTACGTGATGTAAGGCTGGAAACCAAAGCCGTCGGTTCTGGAAGTGAGACAGCAGTGACTTAGACGATGCGAATGTATGGGACGCGAGCGTAAAATGCTGTGAATTGAATGTGAATAATGTGAAACTGGAGAATGAAGAGAAAGGATGACGAGCTACAAGAGGGGAACCCAAGACCTTAAAACACACTGGATGCCCTGGGATGGACGGAACGGAAACGACGAACGACGACACGCGATGGGGCCTTGTTTGGTCAGGGACGGCCTGCGGTTCAATAAAGACCGCCTGGGGGAACGCACTAAAGGAAGTGGAGCCCCTGTAAAGTTGGGGGGGGTGGAGAAGACATGGCCTAAGAAAAAGAGGGGACATGGGGAGGAATAGCCAGTCAGGTGGGTCAGAAAATAACCCATACACGCTAAAATGCCTCACTGCATACAACTTCTCTCTATAATACATTTTTATTATAGGCTTTTAATACTATAATACACTAAAAAGAGCTTATATAAGAGGTATTTATAACTTTTTAATTAATTATAATATTCCTTATATTAAAAAGATATTTTTTCTTACTATAAAGTCTCCTATAAGTAAGATTATAAGATTATAAAGGGTAAGTTTAACTAGACTTTCTATAGCATATATATTAAGACCTGCAGCTACAAGAAGCTTCTATTAGAAGATAATAAAGATAAGCTAGAAAAGCTATATAATAAGGAAGGCTTTAAAGCTAAGAGACTTTCTTAAATTAATACTATAATTAAGGCTAGAATTAAGATAGAAGTCTTTACAGATACTATCTAGATTATAGCTACTTCTTAAGGCCTATATAAACATATTACCTACTAAATATAATATAAATCTGATGCTAACTATTAGGCTTAAGAGGCTTAGGCTAGGAAGGAACTTGCTAAGCATCCTAAACTAGAAGATTAGCATAATATTATCTTTATAGATAAGTGTTACTAAAGCTTTAGGGATAAGGCTTATTAGTGTTAAGACCTGATATTATATAAAGGTCTTATTATATAACTAAGGAATATATTATATTCTAGATAACTAATCAGGGCAAAATATATATTAAAATAATGAGAAAATTCAGGGCTTTTGATTGGTATGCTTACCTAAGCAATATGTGGAGAATTGAGCAAGTTCTACATATTAAAGTTTTTTCTATAAACTTTAAATATTTCTTACTAAAGAAATATCTATAGGAAAGTTACATAACTGGGGTTACATGATAATTATATAATAAGGATTACATATATGAGATTTTACCCCTCAGTTAGATGATTTATAATATACTATAAAAAAACCCTGTTTTTCTATTTAAGCTTTATAAGTATACTAAAGCCTAGCGCCTTCTAAATTAAGTAAAAAGTATATTTTATTTTTTTCTAAATTTTAGCGGTTTTTGTGATAGTCTTTTCATTATTATTGAGGCTACCTCGCTCTGGGAATTACAATACCTGCTCTTTTAGAGGTCTATATAAGACCCAGGTTTTCCCACTCAGGGAACTCCTTTTTAAATTAGCAACTTATTAACTTTTCTATTATATAATATATATCATTAAATTCGGAAAAAATCGTTCTTCTTAATGGATTTACCTTTATCTTATAAATCCTATCCTATGCCTTACCATTTAGCAGTTTTAACCTTTTATCTACCTAATTCTCCTACCTCTACCTCTTCTATTACTGTTATCTATCCTATTACTTACAGTGAATTTATAGGCTATTTTATTCAAGCCTTAACAATCCTTAAGGAAGATAATAATTCTGGTTACAGTCTGGGTAAGAATAACCCTATATAGTCTTAGAAGGAAAAAGAAGGACTAAATTACTACTTTAACTATCCTAGCAGTTCTGATTTATCCCCTATTGAGAATGCCTAGAAGGTCTTAAAGGTATATATAAATCATTATCCTTATTAGGATATAGATACTCTTAAAGACCTTATCTAAGAAGGTTAGAAGGAATTAAAACTATCTATAATTAATAACTGGATTAATTCTATGCCCTAACAGCTCTAAGATTGCATTAATAATGAAGGCAGGATAACTGGCTAGTAGTCAGAACACATTCTATTAAAAAAGATGATTTTTTTAAGCCTAAAATCGATCGCTGAAGACATCTGAAGTTGATGATACCGTAATTTGAGGGATTTACGTGTGTGGGTTATTTTCTGACCCACCTGCCAGTGTAAGACGAGATACAGAGTACAATTGGATTGATTAGAGCTAGAGCTAGAGGAGGGGCTTGTTTGGTGACGCTGTGAAACTGTAGCACGACTAACAGTTGTGACTCGTGTTGAAAGCCTCTTGTGTCTTGTTACTCCGTGCATTTTATTCAGATTCACCCAGGGACTTCAGTCCACAACCCGGTTAAGGTAGAGCTTACCAAGCGCCGCAAGCGTGTCTCAAGCTGCTGACGGTTTAAGGCATTGCTCTAACTCAGACACCTTAGGCAGTGAAGTACATACTACGTACAGTACGATTTGGACCATTCAGCCGCTGTAACGAGCCGTGACTGCAGAAGCCAGACCCACCCGACTGCTCGTCGTCCATTTGCGGGGAAGACACCATCACCCTGAAGCGGCAAGTGGACGATGTTCCCGCCCCGCCTGTCCGTGAACCAGCCGTTGACGTCAAGCTCGCAGGGCCCAGAGCCTCTGCCTGGGGAGATACAAGTAATGATGGACACATCTGCTTACACAGCCGCTTTGCTCTTGACCGAAAGATATTGTGAAACAATATGGCGTAAGGACAGAGTGGCTTACTTGATTCCAGACCAACACGCAACTATCGTGACCCCCATAAACAGACATTCCGCTCATTGTCAAGCGGCCGCTCAAAGTTGTTAATGGTGCGGCTCACGCGAGTGACAAGGGTGGTCGAGGACGGCTTATCTGGACTTTGCTAGGGTCTTTGTGGCTTTGAACCCCTAAGACATTCGGTCCTGAGGACAAACGCAAGCAGAAATGGATTCGATGCGGCCATTTTGTGCCGGAAAATAACGAAGGATATCAGCAAATGCGGCTCTCTCGAGTCAACTGAGAGGCCGTGTTGCTATCGTGACGCCGGCCTCGACGGTCTCGGTTCAATTTAACATTCAACAGACTGGTGAGGCTATTGATCTTTGTTGTTTAGTGGTCGATTTAATGGCGCATGTCGCGGCGATTAAACGACTCAATCCTACCTGGCGTGCCGCAGCCAATCGTAAGACGACAGGGGCTTTTGTTGTCTGAAACCAAGGGATGAATTGCTCTCACATGCTTGCATGCAGTGGCGATCAATTGCAACCTGAAATACAGGTCATCAATCAGCAAACCAGACAAACCAAGACCACCAGCATTCTTTGCTTTCTTTTTGCGAGACACAAGACATACAAAGCCAAGTCGATCATGCTCTGGTACTTCTGGTGTCGACAATTGCAAACTTTAGGCTTGTAATAATGCTCTGCTTATCTTTACAGTGACTGGTATCACGAGCTGATAAGTCACATCCGCGCCTCTGTGAATCGATAGTGTATTTCGTGCTGTAAGTCGACGGTTCGAGAAGCGATTATAGGGGTTCCGTAAGCTGATTGGTACACTGTGTGAGCCGCAGCACTTCGTTCATTGTTAGTAAATCGATGGCTCTCAATGGTTCCTTCAGCGGGCGCTTAATGAGTGAAATACGAGGAAAGGTATAGTGTCTGAAGAACCTAAAAGAAGTCATGCCTTAAAACAATCTTTCAGATAAAAGGTAAAAGCGGACTGTTGGAGTGACTTAAGGAAAATGATAGGTATTTCCATGTGGTTTGTATCAGGTCTAGGTTAGCTCGGATGTTGAAAAGAGTTGGGACTGCTTTCTACCTAGCCTAGAGCACTTGTAACAAGCTTTCCTACGTACAATCTTGAACCGATATAAAGCTTATAGCTTTCCCCTGCTGGCCTGAGATTATACGGTAGTGATTGGTAACGAAGAGATTATGCACAAATAATTCACTCTAATTCACTCATGTTTCTTGTTCGTTGAAAACTTACCTCACATTACCATTTGTAATTGGCTGAGCCGATCGGCGTGAGTCAAGGCCACGGCTCGATGTGAGAGTCTATTGTGTTCTGACTTATTAAATTGAAAGTAATTTTTTTCTTTAAATTAAAAACGCCTATATATATCAGTACTCTTTGCTATACAATCTCTCAGCTCAGTCAATCTTCCATCATCCGTCATCTTCCTCTGTCGTGAATGAGGCTCATGCAGTGGACAGTCTGACCCGCTCATCTCCAGAAAATCGACCACGCCCAAAGCTGCCGAAAAAAAGTTTAGTCCAGAGACGCACCAGATTACACTCAACTTGCTCGAGTACTTTTGTCACCCCGAATAAAGGCCCTCAGTTTAGCCACGGTCCGTGCTCCGTGACATCATTGCCTCACCACCAAATTTCATATCAGCATCAGCCTTGAAAGCCTCAACCGAAAGAGCCTAACCGATCATCAGCCGAGCGGCACCTGTCACTACATATTGAATTACACCTACATCGACATCCTTACCTAGTAACCACCAAATCATCACAGCCATGAAGCGGGCTCAAGGGAAACCGACCGGGCGTGGTTTTGAAGGACCCCGCTCCGGTTTCTCGGGCTTCGGAGGCTTTGGCACCGCCGCCTCTGGGACTTCTTTGTCGTACCTCGCCGAGCCTCCTTCATTTGCTGCTGTCTCGGATCCGAATGTTGTCGTGTCGCTCAAGAACATTCTGAAGAAGGACAGCACCACCAAGGCTAAAGCGCTCGAGGAGCTACTAGCTTATGTACAGGCTCATCCATTTGACAAGGATGGCGGGGTTGAAGAGGGCATCCTCGACGTTTGGGTCCAAATATATCCTCGCACATCGATAGACAACTCACGTCGCGTGCGTGAACTTACGCATATCCTTCAGTTTGAGCTCATGAAATCAGCCCGCAAGCGTTTTGAGCGTCATCTGCCAAAGATCGTCGGCGCATGGCTTGCCGGCCTGTATGACCGCGACCGTGTTGTTGTCAGGGCTGCTAGCGACGGTCTAAGCTCGTTTCTCAACACCCCTGAAAAGGTCCTTGCGTTTTGGACCAAGTGCCAGGGCCAAATCCTTGACTATGCCATTGATGCTATCCAAGAAACACAAGATACCCTGAGCGATGAACGATCAACGACGGCGGAGGATGCCGAGGCAAAGTATTACCGTGTTGTTACTGCTAGCTTGTCACTTGTCTTGAGTTTACTACAAAAGGTCGAGCCAAGTAACCTGGAGAAGTTGCAATCTCGATACGATGACTTTTTTGCGGAGGAAAACGTTTGGAAGACTATTACTTTCAATGACTCGTCAGTCAGGAAGACAGTATGTCAGCTGTTGTTCGCCTCCATCGACCGGAAGTTGCCATATGCCGATGATGCGAAGGTCAAGCAAGCCTTCATCACAGGAGGTCTAAAGACCAACCAAGCTGGCTCGGCTCTCGAATATGTGCGGGCGTTGACAAAAATGACACAAACATACCCTGATGTTTGGACATCGACGAAGACACCGAGCGGTCCAAAGTCTCCCCTTGGCAGGTTGCAGGCATTCGTTGCCAAGGGATCTCAAGGAAGTCCGCCCAAGTTCTGGGAGTACTTGGATCAACTGCTGATGGTTCTGCCATCGGATTTGATCACACCCGAGGTCGCTTCTCAATTCTTGACTTCTCTCAAGTCTGGCATCACACATCGCGATGAGCCTCGAACGAACACTTCTTATGCATGGAAGTGCTTCATCGATACAGCCAAGCGCCTCCTCAAGAACCTCCCGGCCGACGACCAATTGCCATTTGTGCAAGAGCATCTCTTCCCCCTTATCGAGCAGTTCTTATTTTCGGTATCAGAAAAGACTGTAGCTATACCACTTGGCCCAAACGCGATTTCCGTCCTGGTCGAAGCGTACATCGCCACTGCCCAAGCGTCACCATCAGTGGTATCCGCGTCCAAGGAAGAATGGGACCGCCTCGCCAGTGTCTTCTGCGCAAAGATCTCCGGATCACTGCCAGAGGTGTCGCGAGAGTACCAGCAATCTCAAGAAAAGATCTCCGAGGAAGGCCGACGGTGGTTCGGTCTCGTGGGCCAGATTGAGGAGAAGATAGCTGATCTCGAAGAAGAGGTTCCAGACCATACAGCCCAGCCCTCTCTCAAGGCTATTTCTCAAAGTATCACACTTTTGGAGAGCCGGAACTTGAAGCCATTTGGCGCAGCTCGAATCATCGAATATGCATTGAGTATGGCACCTCGCTTATTCGACGGCGAAGGGGCTGTAACACTCTCGACGTTCTTCACTACTTTGGCTCGTGATGATGCTGCCAAAGCTGTCACTTCACCCTCTTCCAGATACCTTCTCTCTTCGCTTCACCTTTTCGGCTCTGTGTCAACCCAATTCGCACCTATCTGGAACTCTTGGGTCGAGGCTGTCCTCGATCTGCCATCAGAGGCTACTCGTGATGCCGCCCTTGCATCCCTGATCTCCAACGATAGAGGAGCTGTTCTCGCCAAGGGAAACATGGACTTGCAAAAGCACATTATCGGTCAGGCCGTTCTTTTGGCGGTCGGTGGTAGCAATGATTGGGAACTGTTGGAAGCTGCTGTCACATATCAGACTCTTACCGACAGCAATTACCGAGAGCTTGTTCAAGCTCTTGTCGAAATCCTTGAGAAGGAACCTTCGAAGACAGAATCTACCCTACAAGCCTTGGAGATTGCTGCTAAGGGTCGACCAGAGCTGTTCTCCCGCGATGAACGCGTTCACACAACATTGGTAGCCTTGCTCCTTGGTCTATCTGAGCTTGAGGATTCCACCATCTCTTCAAAGGCGACCGCCATTCGCACTCTTCTCGATACTCACACTGACGGAAAGCTACCTGTTATTGCTGTCGTTCAAGACAACCTTGAGCGAGCGGGAACGCAGTCTTTGGACATTAACACGTTGGTGTCACAAGCATACAACGCTGTCTCAAGTGATATTCCGTCTGAAGAGCTCTTCCCAAGTACCAACGTGTGGATGAAAGAGCTCGCGCCATTATTGGAATTGTCCGTCAATCCGGCTCTGTCAATTACTAACAGCATCGGCGGTGCTGTTGCCTTGGTAAAGGGAGCTCCTCGATCTACCAATCTTAGAATTTATCGGGACAGAAAGGGACGTGCCATTCCTGCAAGAATGGCTCTTTATGTGTCTCAGCTTTCAGAGAAGCTTCCACTGTCTCAGTTGCCCAAACCCTTCCAGCTTGAGCTGTTGTATCTTCAGTGTCTGACTGTGCAGCTCATCTCTGATCAAATCACCTGCATGGAGGAGAACCGACTTTGGCAAACTCTGAAGCATGCTGAAGGAAGCGCACAGGCTGAAGAGTTCGTCTCAAAGACACGTGGGATCTTGAATCAGCTGGCTGTTGATGCTGCCGCCTGGAGCGATTCGGAAGAGAAGCCGATCATCCAAGACCTTATTGATCTGTTGACCCAACACTCTCAAGAGCTGACACCCAGAGGGCTATACAGTGCACGTGCGCTCAGTGAGCTTGTGCAATTTCTAGCTGAGGCACATGGGGCATCATCCAGTTTCGAAGACGCCCTTCTGAAGCCCGATGTTCTCAAGATTGGCCCTACTACCGTCCTGCCGGCCTCGGCTATCATTGCCGGGTTTGGTGAGACTCTCCAACCATCCAAGATTGCTAGCAACTTCTGCAATAAGGTTGTGAGTGAGATCGCAGGAGCCAAGGCAGATAGCGACAAGACGTTGATGACTCTTGTTCTTCTGTCGCAATGTGCTCAGATTTACGAGGCGGGCGAAATGCCTGTGGCTAACAATCGAATCGTTTTTGCCGTCCGTCAAATCACGTCTTGGCTTGACGAGCCTGAGAGCTTGAGCCCAGCTCTTTGTGCCGAGATTTGTCGAGCATTGGACATATTGTTACCTTGTATGAAGGATGTCTATGGGTCCTACTGGGAAAAGACAATCGAGTTCTGCATATCGCTGTGGAACCGTGCGCACGAGTTCGAGTTGAATGAGGCTCTTCCCTTCATTCACTCTTCACTCAGGTTATTCAAGACCATTGAGTCTTTGCAAGAGCCTAACGATGATCTTGAAGATGCTCTCAAGGAGTACGCTAGTGCCAAGCCTAGGGCGTTGATTGAGCTGCTGCGACTTCCTCGGGATACTCGCTCCCAGCCCCTCGAGATTGTGGATGCCATGCTTTGTCGAGAAGTCCAGAAGATTTCTCTGCGACATGTGCCTGATCTGTCTGATATCTTTGGCTTGGTGGCGTCGGAATCGCGGGACATCCAAACAGCTGCGTTTAACCTGCTTCACCAGGCTCTTCCTGAACAGCAACAGCAAAAGTCCATTGATGCTTTGCTGGAAAAGACAGGTATGTGTAACGATCTATACCATGAAGATCAAGAATTGACAGTCACAGATGCCCGACTCCCTGATGAACTCCTCTCACTTCTTCTTGACGCTCCCACGCTTGAGAAGTACTCTGACGAAATGCTCGCCGAATTTCCCTCTCCTATCCGCTCATATCTCCTATCCTGGAAGCTCGTCTTTGATGCTTACTCCACATCATCGTTCAAGATCCGGAATGACTTTACCGACAACCTCAAGCAGGATAACTGTGTTGGGCCACTGCTGGACTTCATGTTTGACGTGCTAGGTCACTCAGCTGCTCATCCGTTGAAGTTAGAAAAGGTCAACCTCACTTCAGAGCACATCCAAGACTACGATGTGAAGTTGGCAGAGTCAGAGCCTGAGGAGAAGAACATGCAGTGGTTGTTGGTTCATCTCTTCTATCTGCTTCACAAGTACACACCTGGCTTGTTCCGAGCTTGGTACATCGACTGTCGCTCGAAGCAGACACGCATCGCTGTTGAGTCGTGGACGACCAAGTACTTCTCACCCATCATAGTCTCAGACGTCCTAGATGAAGTCCAAAAGTGGGCTGATAGTCAGGAACCTCCTGCTATGGACGAGAAGGAACTTGTTGTACGTGTCGCGCGATCCTCTAGAGAGATCATAGCTGGCTATGAAGTCGACGAGGATCAAGCAGCAATTGCCATCAAGATTCCCCAGAACTACCCCATCGAAAACGTCTCTGTACAGAGTCTAAACCGCATCGCAGTCAATGAGAAAAGGTGGCAGAGCTGGATCATGACGACACAAGGTGTCATAACCTTCTCCAACGGCAACATCATCGATGGTCTTCAAGTCTTCAAGCGAAACATTCTCGGTGCGCTTAAGGGGCAGAGCGAGTGTGCTATTTGCTATAGCATCATCTCGACTGACAAACGCATGCCAGACAAACGATGCACCACTTGCAAGAACTTGTTCCATAGGACGTGTTTGTACAAGTGGTTCCAGAGCAGTAACCAGAATACTTGCCCGCTGTGTCGAAACCCAATTGACTACTTGGGATCGGATACGAAGAGACGGCAGGGTTAGAAGGAGCATCACTGAATAGTATAGTATATAAGATAGAATAAAAAGTTTTGTATTGGCATTCCAATGCGTGTCCTGGTAGAGAGGTTGGGTTGATGATGTGTCTACACTTTGGCGCCTCCATCTTCGTTATCCGAGTTCTCTTCAGTGAGCTTCACCACGTGCTTCTCGTCCTCCACGTACCTGTCCTACAGCTTGGCACCGCCCTCCTCGTTGTCCTCGTTGTCCTTATTGTCCTCATTATCCTCATTATCCTCAGTATCCTCATTATCCTCGTTGTCCTCGCTGTCCTCGCTGTCCTCGCTGTCCTCGCTGTCCTCGCTGTCCTCGCTGTCCTCGCTGTCCTCGCTGTCCTCGCTCTCTTCAACGAGCTTTGCACCGCCATCTTCCTTATTCTCTACAAATCCACTCTGCTCGTCGTCCTTTTTATCGGAGCTTCCAGCCTTATCGCTTCCGGCATCGTCACGCTTAGGAGGGTTCTTGAGCTTATCGACCTCGGAGGGGATGAGCTTGTTGTTATCTGGTTGAGGTTAGGGATGTTGGATAGAAGGACATGGAGTACGTGCCTTCGGGGGCGTCCATTGTGTCTGGAGTGTTTTTGAAGCGTAATTGGAGCGTGTTTTTATTTATAGTGTGTTATAGTGTTGGTCTATTTGTGAAAGCGGTTTGGAATGCGTTGTATTCTTATTTGTAGCGTGTTCTGAATTGATGAGATTGATCGACTAGAGGAAGTCCGTTCGGGTTATATAAATTAAACGAGTTAAAGAGTCTAGTATTCGCAATGGATTTGATGTTGAATTGTTCATCGTTGTTATGCAACGCTAGTGCTTCAGTGATATAATGCTCTGCTAATTGACCTCAGGGGTTCACGGCCAAGGCTTTGTGAGCAAAGAGCCTAGGGTAATTTGTCAGTGATGTTGCTAAGGTGGAAAGTGAATCGCAACTGACCTGCTCAGCAGTAAGTCGCTGACTGTCGTAGCGAAGGAGCGATGACACGAGGTCGATGAAGTCAGGGTCTACATTCGGAAGAAGCTCTTCCCAAGGACGAGCGGGGAAGACAGTCCAGAGCTCGAAAGGTGCGACCTTGAACTGTTTTGCCTCGGGCCATGTCTCAGGCGTGGGGGTACCAATGGTCTTGAAGACGCTGAGGATAAGGCCAAGCTGATTTCCATCCTCATGGACTGCGCGAGACTCGAATATAGGGGCTGGAGGATCGCGGAGTGCTTCTGAGAGCATGACTCCTATTCCCCACATATCAACCTCTGGTCCATAGGATTTATGTCCGAAGAGAACTTCTATCGCGCGGTAGGGACCTGTTCCGATATCGAGGATTTTATCGTCTGCTGGTTCTGACTGGGCTGATAGCTCGGGATGCCATGCTGTACCAAAGTCGGAGAGATATGCTGGGCCAGTTGGAGATGAGAGGAGGATTGCAGACGGTTTGATGTCTCGGTGGATGATGCCTTGTGCGTGTATATCCTTGAGAGCGTGCAAGACATCTCGGAAGATAGATCGGACAGCATCAGGCGGTAAAGGGCCGTTGGCGAGAAGGTCTGCCAGAGTAAACGGCATGAACGGAAAGACCAGAACAAATCTCTGCTCCTGATCGCGAAACGTCTCGAGGAGAGGAATACACGGTTCTCTCAACCCCTTGAGTATCTTTGCCTCTCGTTGCGGATTATGCGGCTCAATATCCTGATAAGTCACAATAACTTTAAGCGCCTTATCACCCGAACGAAAGACCTCTGAGGTTACACCATCCGAAACAGGCCTACAGTTTCCGTATGGCCCAATGCGTATCCCAGAGTCACTCTCCTCTTCCTCCTGAGGAGGCGAAGGCGTTGGTGTCGAGGTTGGCTGACAGGCGAGATTGTACTCGTCCTAGGCCATGTCAGCGGATCCGCGAGTTCTGGACCGCTGAAGTTGGGCGCACCTGAGTAGAAGCGATCTGGTAGGCGGCCTGTTCTATGGCGATGGCCTCACTCATGCTAGTTGTAGCAAGGGAGGCTTGTCTATGCACATACGAGAGTCAGTATATGTACGTTACACATTAGGCTACTTACATTTTTTGAATCGTCTCATAGCGCTGAGACATGGTCAACGCAGCTTTCCATCCCGGTAGTTCCATTGTTTTGCTTTGCAGGGTTTGTTTAGGTACTGTGTAGGTGAGATGACAGGTCAAATTGGGATCTAGAAAGTCAATTGCTGTCAAAGGATTATAGCACAACAGATAAAATTCCCCCGCCTGACGGTATAAAGAGCAAAGATCAGCCTCTGTTACTGGGATGTCTCAAGTTTTGAGTATCTGGTCTAGCTGGTTTCTGGTGGAAAAGCAGATGGAGAACAGGCCCGCTATTTCATAAAGCAGAAACAAGGCCAAGATGACGAGGAGCAGGGGGTATAATAGTTATGCAATGCCTGTAAAGTCAGAACAGATCAGTATTTCTTCAGTATATCAGATATGATCATCACAAGGCTTCATCTGGGTTGATATATTATTCTAGTACCGAGACTACACTATGAGGTCATGTCGTGGCCTCGTGACTCCAACTTAATTTGTTAGGGAACTTCTCGAAGGCCTCTAGAGAAAATTAACCAACCACCAAACGTTTTGCCCATTAACTTAGCTCCACCGTCTCCAAGCTAAGCTACCCCAGCCCAAGCCCAAACAAACCTGACTCTGCCAGCCCTGTCTTGTTTCGCTCACTTTCAGCGCCAGCCTCTCTCTAGTTATTCTGGGTCAGGGCCCTTTTTAGCCGTTGTCGTCCCAGCCAAGGCATTAAGTTGCTCTTCTGTCTTGTTTTCCAACCCCGTGTCCCGTCCCCGTCCATCCTCGGCTGCATCGCATTGCATTGGCATTGGATCGACGCTTTCTGCGGCAATAATACTCACTTACTCCTCAGAGTCCGACTCTTCCGATAATATCACAATCATCTGATCTACTACGGATACCTCCTTTGTTACGTAGCTCATCATCATCGCATACGAACGAACTCAGCTTGTTCACCTCCGAATCTCGAGCGACCCCTCTCGCTCAACCGAATCCGCCATGTGCATCACGTCCTCGAGCGATTAATCCTATAATTAATTCACTAGCCCCTCATCCGCATCTATACATAATTACAGCAATCCTTTGCGCTGCCCATCATGGAGGATATGGCCAGGGCCGAGTATCCCGCCATGCTGGTGAGCTAAATCCCCTCGACCTCCAATTCTATCGCCACGAGCGACAATGGAGGCAAAAGTCACTACAATACCAGGCTGAACTCTTGCTGACTCTTTTGCGCTATGAATAGGCAACTCTTCAGCCCAGCCAGGCGGTACATACTCTGACCGAACGAATGAAGCGCATGTCCCGTGTCAACACCGAAATTGCCGACTGGCTCCAGGTACGACAATCCGCAAACCGCCAATGGCTACGCAACGACATGGCATCACGCTGCAAGCCTCGTCGACATCCCGCTAATCAATTCTACACAGGAGCGCCGTCGCGTGGAGGATCAGTACGTGCAGGGCCTCAAGAAGCTTGCTACCTTCAAGGTTCCCAACTCTCAGTCTGAGCTAGGGTAAACATCCCTCCTGAGGCCTTTGTATCGCAATTACTCACGAAACTGCAGTGTTTTCCAAGCGCCGTGGAATAGAATCATCGACTCGACGGAAAACATCGCCCACTCGCATCATCAGCTTGCAGATCGCATCGAGAGAGATATCGAGCATCCGCTGCGCAATTTTGCCAACCGCAAAGATGTCCAGAACATGAACACCATGTCCAGCAACCTATCGACTATGGCTAAAGACCTCGAAGAGTCCCAGAATCAAGTTGATAAACTCACCAAGAAAGGAGGCCGTGCAAACACTTCAAAGGTCGATGCAGCTTCTTCCAAGCTCGAATCTGCTACAGGACAGTGGGAGTCTCAGGCACCTTTTATCTTCGAATCTCTCCAGGCCCTCGACGAGTCACGAGTGAACAACCTGCGTGATCTTCTCACACAGTATCAGACTCACGAATCCGATTCAGCTGGGCGTGTGCAGGAGAATGCTATGGAGACTCTTGCTCTGATGCTCGAAATCGACACGGCACAGGAGATTCAGTCATTCGTACACAGGGCTACAGCTGGCAAGGCAAAGCTTCCCACGAGGACATCAACACGGCAGTCGTCTTTCGCAGGCACAACACCTTCGACACCAGTGCCTCCCAGCACTGCTGATAGCACCAATTTGCCTGCTCCAAGCGCTCATATATCGTCTCCTGCGCCTGTTCCAGCTCCCGCATCTTCCCATGCAGGTGACGATGATATCAGCGAACACAACTCGGTTCCACAGGAGAAGCCAGGTAGGTCCGTCGACAACTCTCGTTCACTGGTCACTAACAACCTCAAGGTGGTAAATTGCGCCGCCTCGGTACCATGTTCGGTGGACGCAGGAGACAGAGCATGCACGCCGGTTTCGGCCAGCTCTCTCCTGGAAAGCTAGGCCCCAGCTTCGGACGCATGGGAACCAGTCACAGCCAAAACGACCGCGGCGTCTCCCCTCGAGGCTCCTCCAACAACCTCGCAGAGCACCACCGATTGTCCTCTCTAGCAGAAACACCCGATGTGCCCAAGCTACCCAATAACGAGACCGACTCACCCAGGCCCGATGCCTCGCATGAGAACACGAACGGAGTGTCGCACAACGGAAATCTGCTCGACAGCCCGATCCCACAAACGACCGTGGGTACAGTCAACGGTAACCATGAACCCGATCTGTCAGATGTCCAGCCTCCCCCTGGTCCTCCGCCGTCGCACAAGCAGGAGAACCGGTCCCCCGCGCCGCAAATCGCAACCAAGGATGCTGAAGGATTTACCGTTCCACCACCCATGAACGACCCCATCTCTGAGGCTCAGCGTGAAGCTAAGGAATCTGGCGAAGACCCTGACCAGCTTCTCAAGGTCAACATTCAGCAGACGCCTGTGGAGGATGAGGACCCAGAAGCCAAGATGGCTGCTCTTTCTAGTGTCGCCAACAGTCTCAAGCTTGGGCCCGCTACTCGTCGTAGTGGTACGGTGAGAGGACGTCGTGACGTACGCCATACTATGTATGTGCCACCGCCCAACCTCCCTGAGAGTGGTACGGACTCGTCCTTGAGTGCTAGACCAACATCTCCAACTTTTGCACAATCTCTTTCCAAGGGAAGTGCAGTTGCAGCCTTGGCATCTGAGGCTAGCATTGCTGGTACTTCGGATACACAGTCTGTGAGGTCAGGCAACTCATTGGGTGGTTTGAACCACCCTCAGCATGCGCATATGACTGCTCCAGGACTGAACACGTCTATTATTGAGAGTGTCAATGCTACATTTGAAGATGGTGTAGTCAAGTCTACAACCATTACTGGCGAGATTGCAATCGTCAACAACCCCAGTGACTCTGGTGATGCGAAGAGTAAGCAACCCCCAATATCACAATAATTACACTCTCTAACACATATCAGGCTACGAGACTATTCGCATCAACAACTTTTCGGCCCTCGAGCGTATCGGACCGAACCGCATCTTTATTCACAACTCATCTCCTGACCATAACGATCAGTTCAGCATGGATGTATCTCACCTCACCACCAACACGCCCGCATTCTCATACCGAGTATTTTCCGAGGACTCCGAAACCCCTTCACTCGGCGAACATGCTCCTCTCTCCCTGAAGCCCGCATGGAAGCCCCAAGGAGACAAACTCGGCCTCTTGCTTCAGTACCAGCTCAACCCATCGTCAAAGCTCACCGCCCCGGTAACACTACACAACGTTGTCATCGTCGCTACCTACGAAGGCAAATCCAGTGGCGCCCAGACAAAGCCTGTAGGAACACACCTCAAGGACAAGCACCTCGTTTACTGGCGCATCGGCGATCTCACCCTCACAACGGAACCTCACAAGATCGTCTGCCGCATCATTGGCGCAGAAGGCGCAGAGCCTAAGCCAGGCCACATCGAAGCACGCTGGGAACTCACAGCCACAGGCGATCAAGTCGTTGGCAGCGGTATCTCCATCTCCAGACTCGACGAGGGCAAGGGTAAGGGCAAAGATGTCTCTGAAGACGATCCCTTTGCAGACGACACCGCCAGCACAGAACAAAAGTGGGTTGACGTGCCTATCTCGAGAAAGCTCGTCAGCGGTAAATACGAAGGACGGTAGTGGGTAGTGTTGAATAATTTTCACGTGCATGGATAGAAAAGACAAGATATCTGCCATATCTTGGCGGCGCATTGAATAGCGAGCGTAATGGGGCTTGTTCCTGGGGGTGAACCTTTTTCACTCTTCTTCATTTTGTTACCCATCTTCATCTTTTTTTCTTTAGTATAATTTTCTCTTTGTATGCGTATTTTGTATGTTTAAAAACCACAACCTCGGGAGGAACAGAAAGTAGGCTGGAGCTGAAAGAAACAGAACCATGATGAATCATAAAAAAGGACACTCATGTCCAGAGTCTTTTTTGCTACTTCGCTACGTCTATACCAATTCCTTTTGTCCTTGTACTCCTCATTCATGGGACGTGAAGTTATGCTATTAATATACAGAAATGATCACGCCTTTTTGCTCTTTTTACTATCTTGGTCCTTCTTATACTTTGAATACTTCTCCCCTAGATAACGCCACGTTCTAGAGACTCCGCCCATCAATAAGCCCTTGATACTTTGCACGGTACTTGGCCAGTTGACCGTTTGCTTGATAACGATGCGGACCGTTTCGTTGAGTTTCTTGGCGTCGTCTGTGGCGATGCGGCGCTCAAACTCTCCGCCCTGCATTTTCTTAACGGCGCCGCCTTCTTCGTCCGTTGAAGCTTTCATGAGCTCGTTGAACTCTCCGCGGGGAATGCCGAAGCGTCTTTGGTACTGGAAGTATAGACGTGATCGGAAGGTTTGGGGGAGTCGTCTGACCATGTTACCGCGACGCTTGGGATCCATGTCTTGTTGGAGTTTGTTGCCTGCTTCAGGGTTCATGATCCATTCTGTGTCGTCGATGCGACATGCTCCTGTGAAGTCCACGTTGGGGAGGGTCTTGACGAGAGGGGCGTAGAGACGACGGAAGTGAACGATGTTGTTATCGACGATGTTTGTGACTTTGCTCTTGTTCTCTGTTGGGAGGGCCATTCGTGGATCGCCTAGATAGCTTAGACCAGCGATGGTGCTGTAGAGTTCAGCTTCGGTGAACTGTGGTGGGAGGAGAAGAAGAGCTGTTCGGACAGCAGCGATGAGGTTATGTTGGTTGGCGAGTCGGACACGAGGATGGTCGCGGAGAATTTTGACGGGCTTTTGAAGACGACCAGCGAGGTATAGACTGTCCCAGGAAGAAAGGTCGCGAACGAGGTTATCAATGCTTGTGACGCCGTACTTGATGAGCATGCCGTTGACCTCGACGTATGGGTTGAAGTAGACACCAGCACCCCAGTTCTGCACTCGCGATACCACGCCCGATCCTAGCGAAGCCAGTCCTGAGTAATGGTTCCGATGTTGCTTCATATTTATCGAATGCCAATGCTCAACATGCGACACACCAAAAATGAAGTCCAGCACTTTCGGCGATCCCTTCTGCGACTTGATCAACGCCTCCGGTGGATTCGGATGCACAGCGCGAAAGTCTGCTTCCGAAATACTAGCCTTGGAAGGGCTCTGCGGAAAAACACCAGAGCCGTAAGCAAAGCAGTACATTATCGGCGCATTGAACTGCCGCAGCATAAGGCGCAAAGCTTCCTTGAGCTCATAGTTGATGATCATGTGTTGGTTCGCGCCGAAGAGTCGATGTGGTAGGTCGGCGAAGGACTTGATGGATGTGTCGAGGTCTTCCCATTCGCTGCTAAAGACATTGAGTTTACTGCTTGGTGCTGAGGATGCGCTGCTTGCGATGGATTGGTCGGAGCTGGAGTTTGAGCTTGAGCTTGAGGAGGGGGGTTTTGGTGAGTTGGAGTAGGATCGTGGGTATTGCGTTGGAGGGATTTGTCGTAGGTGGGAGGATCGGAGGGATATGGCGCGGGTGATCACGGAGGACTGAAGATGTTAGAGGATAGCGGAGAGGTAGAGGGGTAGAGAGCTTACCCGGAGGCCAATTGAGGCCATTGTTGAAGATGTAAGCTCTCGCAGGTGATGTAAGAGGTTGAGTTCAAGGTTACAAGCTTAAGAGATCGTAAGAAATGATGTTACAGCTGAAGCTCTTGATACCGAGGTCGTTAGCTCGCGGAAGCTTCGGTCCCATCCACCCAAGAACAAGAAACACTATAAACAAGCGCAAGCAAAAAGGAACGAATAAAACCGTCGTCGACGTCAGTGGAGCTCAGTTTTTGTAAGCGGATGGATCGCAAACTCGACTTCGGTGATCGTCGGGTCCTGAAGCTTGACACAAGGGAAAAGAAAGAGAAGTGGGTCATGAGGGATGTGGGATGGCCAATGGAAAGAGGCTCTAGAGACCGGGACAGGGGTCCATCTTTCTCAGGTACGGAAGACGTCACTGGGATGATATCGACTTGGCAGGCTTGGAGAGAGGATGGTTTGCAAGGATGCGTCATTATGGGGAGTGATAGGAGGGTTTTAGGGGTTTTAGGGGTTTTAGGGATGTGTTTGGTTTGAAATTGGCTTGGGATTGGACCGTTGGTTTGTATAAAACTCAAAGAGCTATTGTAACGGCGAAATGCTATCGTTACCAGTGCACAAGGCGCAACGACAATAGGACCATTGTTGACGACAATAACAGTTGGTCAACACGCGATTAATTGTATGATGGAAACTAGCTATAGCATTCTCAGTGCTAAATTAGCCTGCTGTTATACGCCTCTAGAGTTCAAGAGTTTCGTGGAGCTTGACGCTGAGCTTCTCCAGCATACCCTACACGCCAGCTCAACATATTCTAGGCAAATGTTTAAGCCCAAACGCTCTCTCAGCATAAGAACAACTCACGACACTAATAAGAATATTCAATTCATCTTCCTTCCAAGCCTTTTTATAACTCTTCTGACACAAAACATATTCTTTGCCGCAATTCTCCTTGACATCATCTTGAAGCCCACTCTTTGAACGCAAGGACCAGTTGAATCACGTGACGACGCAAGCTACCGTGGTGATCGCAAACAAACCATCTCCAGACCGCGATCTTTCATTCATTCAAGCAGCGCACCTCACAAGACTTGAGAAATGCGCTCATTTACGCCCAACGAAAAAGACGGGCGTGGGAGCCGCAGAAGCTCTGTTAATGCCAGATTCCGAGCCAGCACCTCTGCCATAGACCGACCTCAGACATCACTCCGACAGTCCAGGGTAAGTCAACACAAAACAAAACAAACATTCCCGAGCTTGAACACATGTTTCTGACCGCGAACCTTGGCTGTAGATTTCCTCTTTTCGCGCGAATACAACACCTTCATACAATCTACTCACAGGGGCTGATTCACACATTCCTCGGCCTCAATCTCGACAAAGCCACGTCGCCGAGTCTGTCCGTCCCGGTTCGCGCGAAAGTCATAAGGAGAACATGGCGCCCCCTGACGCGGACGAGTACGAGAAGTACAGGCGAGAGATCGAGTCATTGAAAGCTGAGATTGGAACCCTGCAATATCGAACTCAGACTTCCGAGCAGGAGAAAGAGATTGCGACGTCGGAACAAAGTAGCAAGTTGGAGCAAGCTCGACGGCAGGAGCAAGATGAAGCGCAGCACCGACAAGCGGCCGACGCCGAACGCGAAAAGGCGGTAGCGCAAACAGAAGCTCTTCGAAGGGAGCTGCAAGAGGTTAAAGACTCGATCGATGGGGATAAGAAGCAACTAGAGCGCAAGGTTCGTGAAGCAGAGGATGAAGCCCGCTTGCTGCAGGAACAGCTTGAGGACCTATCCACAGCGAAGGACGATGCTGCCCGAATTGCCGACCGAAAAGCCACAGACATGGAGATGCAGATTGCCGCGGCGCAAAAGACCATCCAAGAATTGGAGCAGGAGAACGAGCAGCGGGAGAATTTGCTGCAGCAGACACAAGCTCAATTGGCTGAGAAGGATGGAGTCATCGCGAATCTCGAGGCGGATGTTCTACGACTAAAAGCGCAAAGCGGAGATGCAGAGACGATGGAGATTATCCGACAAGAACTTACCGAACAAGTTCAGCATATCCGAAACCTCGAGGCGACGAATCGTGATCAGCTCTCCGAACTTAAACACCTACGAGCATTGAGCAAGGCAGTTGAAGTTGTCGAAGAAGAGAAGCGAACACTACAGCGAAAGTTGGAGTCAGCGGAATTGGTTGAAGCAGAGCTTACCGAGGCGCGTATACAACGACAACGATTAGAAGATGAGCGCTTGGCCTGGTCGGCGTATCTAAGAAACGCTGCCGAGACAGACGAGTCTGAGTTCGACTCTCCAGAAGCTGTAGCAAGAGCCCTTGTCGAGGAGCGCTTGACGAATGCATCATATGTCGAGAAGGTTGGCGCTTTACAAGCTGAGATCACTGCTGCCCAGAACACTATCCAATCGCTCCGTGACGAGCAGGCTCAACTGAAGAATGAGGTTGAGAATGCAAAGACTGTGGCAAATACTAGCAATGCCGACAAGGCTCGAATGCGACTGGAGCGCCAACGTGCCCTGGCCGTCAAGGAGGTCGAATATCTCCGCGCACAGCTTAAGACCTTTGACACCGAGGACGAGACCCTTCAGCCAGATCAATTCGACCAAGCCCGTGTACAGCGCGTGCAAGAGCTAGAGGATCTCGTCGACAAGTATAAGATGGAAGTCCAGAACCTACACGCTGAGCTATCGTCAATCGAGCCCTCAGCACCAAGCACACCCCAACCCGCGACAGGAACCAAGCGCTCAAGAGCGGAGGATGACAGTTCTCAAGAGCAACTCGGTCAACTCACGCGAAAGAAGCGTATGCTAGAGGAACAGTTGACCAAGTCGCAAAACAAGATTGCCCTGCTGGAGAAGGACCTGTCCACCAGCAAGGAACAACTAAAAGCTGCTAAGCAACAAACACAAACACGCGTTCTATCACTCAAGTCCAATCCCACATCGGACTTTGAAGCCATCAAGCGCTCTACCCTCGAAGCACTAAAGAAAGAAAACGAAGACCTCCTCGCAACCCTCCAATCCAAGAACGCCAACTCCACCGTCCCCATGATCCCAACCTCCGTCCTCGCCGCAATGGAGCGCGAAATCACCGCCGCCAAAGCCGAGACCGCATCCGCCGAGAAGCGCACGCGCCGCCTAAAAGAAGTCTGGGGCTCCAAATCCCAAGAGTTCAAGGAAGCCATCTTCTCCACGCTCGGCTGGACCGTGACCTTCATCCCCAACGGGAAAATGCGCGTCGAGAGCACGTTCTACCCATCACAGACAGACGAGCACGAGAATTCCATCGTGTTTGATGGTGAGCGCGGGACGATGAAGGTTGGCGGTGGGCCGAGGAGTGATTTCGCGAGGAGGATTAGTGATCAGATCGGGTTCTGGGTTCGGGAGAAGGGATGCATTCCTGGGTTTTTGGCGGCGCTGACGTTGGAGTTTTATGAGGAGCATACGAGGGCTTCTAAGTAGGATGGATAGATGTGATGATAGTTAATACCCCTGTACATTTGTGTTTATAATGAAGTCAGTTGAGGATTGTATTCAGGAGGCATGGCTGATGTATTTGCGCATACATCCCTGGACTCCAGGTATTTGAATGATATAGCCCGCAGATCGGCTTTAAAATGTGATATAGAACTCCTCAATCGACACCCTCCCTAATCAAACTTGGCATTGGTGTTGTGAGTAGTCCATCACCATATCAATGGCGATGTCGCAAGGTAGGTCAAACCAAATGCAGCATGCTGTAAGTTGCGTGGTGATTAAGAAGGGGACAGACTTCGACCTTGGGGAGCAAGATAACTTACAATATTCGATTGGAATACCATAATAAACTGGTTTGAAGCTTTACTAAGATATCTTAAGATTCCCCAAGTCTCATCATCAATCAAGATAACATCCCAAGTTTCTTGCCTACCTGTACCTTACCCTTAGCAACTTACCTACCTTCCTTGGGCATGCACTCTATGGACTTGTAACTTCCTTCTATCAAGTGCCTTCCCTCATAACCTACCTACCTAGATATACGATGTAAATTACCTAGGTAAGGTACCTACTCATGAAAGGGCATCCCCAGAGCCAACTTGTACTCTTCAAACTCGTACTCTTCATCCATCATCATCATCATCATCATCATAATCCATCAAGACTATACCGTATCATATCAAAACACCATGTGCGAGTTTAACGACGATGAAATATCACACGATCCCAACCCTTTCAGCACCGTACCTCCCCCCTCTGGGCCTTTTGGACCTTCAGGACCTTCAGAACCCCAAGACTCCATCACCGCCAACCCTCTCCCAAAGCAATCTTGGGAGGCTGGTCCTGCACCAAAACATGGCAATCCTCAGAAACGCAAGGGTGCCACTATGACAAGAGAACCAGAAGAACTTGAGAATAGTCCATCGGCCAAACGTGTTCAGCCTGAGCAACACTCTATTCCGTCTCCTGTTGAGACACCCGTAGGTACAGATGCGCACCCACGCAGCAGTTCACCTCTTCGACGCCTATCGTGGGAGCAAGACATGCAATGGCCTTCGACCCCCGCAGAACATCAGTCTTCAACTCCACCACGGTATCCGAGTCCATCATTCGTACCAACGGCTAGGCCCGTACCCGACCTGGTCAATTCAACACACACTCCAACTTCACGGCAGAGCACTGAAGAGCAGTATCTGCCGCAGGGTCTCGAGTACAGACAAGACGAGCAAGGCATTCCGAACCAAGGCGTTTATAGTCCTTCACATGAGCCAGAAAATGTTCAGCCCCCTTTGACCGCTCTCGAACCACATGGGAAAGCCGTCATGCTCAAGCTGGAAAATGTTCCCGAAAAAGATCGTAACCAGCTGGTTCAGCTAGTGTTAGCTAGGCCTCAAGACGGGGAAAGCTGCTCGGCCGAGGGTTTATGCTTATACAGCAGCGTAAGAACAAGTGTGCTTAATGGGCTCTATGAGTGGTACTGGATAAAGATCGAATGGCCACAGGTTACTTCGGGCGTAGTAGGAGCTGACCCAACCGCAGACGTATACCATGTCAGTTGCTAGGACTCAATGATAGATACAGAAGTACTCTTGTCAAAGAAGCTCTTCCCGAAGATGGTCGGAGGCTCCAACAAGGTTGGGCTCATGGCGAGAGAGTGGCTCAAACGCTCAGGCAAAGTCAATCCGGGCATAATGCTGCAGAGGCTTCAGGAAATCAAGTCTACTGGGAAGCAGGGAGATGATCTCGCTGAATTTTGGCGAACCGAATGTGACCTCAAACTGTGGCATGTAGCGCGCAAAGCCTGTTGTCTTTCGGAAATTCTCAAGTTGGGAGATATTTATGTATGAGAGTGATGGAGGGGTCGTTTGATAAGAGGTAGTCATAGCAGGATTATGAGGTTATTTCAAGAAGACTTTTTACTTACCAATCAACGTGATGAAGTAGACTAGTTCAATGGCTTGAAAGATAGGTAGTATCCTTTATGGTTATAGGTGTATTGCTATCAACAGCGTCCGCAGCGCTTACAAAAGTCCCCCCTTTCCCGCTCTCTCTTCATCTTTGCCATTCTCTTGGCAGCTCTGTCCTTTTGCTTTTGCTTTTTGAGCTCCTTGGCCAGCATTATTCGAATCTCAGAGTCTTCAGAGCTTGTGGTGCTTGTTTCGGTGTACACGCTATCTTGTCTTTGTACGGGGAATGGTTGGGGGAAGGGATGTGCTGGGAGTTGGGCATGTACTGGATTGTGAGGATATGCTGGGGCTTGAATGTGTGTTGGAAGGTGACCATACCCTGGCACCTGACCAGGAACCGGAGGCTGAGGGTGTATTGGACCTGGGTTGTTTAGTGGTACTGGATTGTATCCTTGAGGTCCGGCTGGTGGTACAGAAGCATGGTAAAGTCCTGGAATCTGCTCTGGTATTGTGTTTTGTTGTGGCGCATGACTCTGCTGCAGAACTGGCGGCTGAACATACGGCATCTGAAATTCCGGAGATTCTGGAACTCCCATGCCAAGCCCACCGTTCCTTTGTTGCATAAATCTTTCCTGTTCTGCACGTCTTTGTTGTTCCTGGACTTCTGCCACTCCCGGTGCCGCCCCTTGTTGCCCCAATCCTCTCTCAACCTCCTGTGTCTGAATAGCAATGACCCTCCCAATATTATCACCAGCCTCATTAATCATATTGCTCACTTCCGCTCTTCTTACATTGATGACCTCGTCATATTCTATTTCCTTCAGCTCGATGAGAAGTTCAGAGCTGTGAGTCAAACTTGACACAATTTCATTGACAAGTTTCGCTTTATCGAGGATTGCTGTTAACTTTTATTTTGCGGTGGCATCTTGAGGAATAGGGAGGTTCATGGTGCCCATGTTGCGGAAGAACTGTAGTTGGATGGATAGTGCGCGGTGGGCTTGGTTGGCGAGGAAGGGAAATGTGTCGATTAGTGAGTCCCAGGGGAGGTCAGCCTGTGACCGTGGGCCAGGTCCTGGGCCTGGGTTGTTCATATCGGTGTCCATGTTGGCTTGTATCCAAAGCTCTGTGAGATTTGGGAATATTGTCGAAGAAGGAATTCGCTGAAAGGACCAGTTCATTTCAGGTCGTCTCAGTGCCGTTCAAGTGTAGGAAAGGTCGCGCGCAGAAGCCGTGCGGGATTAGGCAGATATATCGTTCTTTTAGATGCATTGATTCAGAAGTTTGACCAAACATGATGTTGTGAACAGTTTGCTGTGCTTATGAACAAATGACGCTTTTCGTGCGAGGCGCGTGATGAGATAAGGTGGTTAATCATCCGCACAACAAAGGGACAGGATCAGAGTGATGAGAGTGAACATAGTAAACGAGACAAACCGACATCTGGCTCCCAGGAAACCCATAACCTAGATAAGGGGATGTTATATGTATTGGATAATTGCTCCAATATTTACAAGATTTCAAAAATGTGGTCAAACCGAAATCTCTATGATCAAATACTCTCATAGTCATATACTCTAAACTCTATATCTATATCTATATCTATGTCCATCGAACCTTTCAAATTAGAACAAAGTATACCTCAATCGCTTCCACCAGGGAAATGTAGCAAGCTCTGTCCTCCAAGCATTGATAGCATCCCAATCATGTTCACGTCGTCCTGTATCAATGTCAATCTTCTCGATGCTGATCCAACTTGTCCTCTTCCAGAGATACCCTCCAGCCCAGAAAGCTAGCACGATAGGAAGTCCAAGATACTGCATGAAGAAGTCTTCAACAGTACCCATTCCAGACTCGCCTACAGGGGCGACAATGGCCACGTAGAACTGAGAAACGTTAGCTGATGTTACAAAAAAAATGAAGAACCGAGGCCTACCTGAGCAATGAGAATGACAACAACAAAAATCAAACCCAGCCATGATCCCCAAACGCCACATATAGCCTTGAAAGGGATTTCGTCAAGTGTATGTCCATTATACTTCCACGCCGCTCTAAATCGAATATGCGCAAGACAAATCGATCCCCAGCAAACAAGCATAGCTAATCCCGACAAAGCCAAAAGCCAATCGAAAATAACAGGACCAGCTGCATCAAGGTTCAAGAATGCCAGACATCCAAAAGCAATGATGAATCCAACAGACGGTAAAGGTCGGCCCGCTCGATCAACCCAGGTAAAGATCTTTGGCGCAAAGCCCTGCTGCGCAAGGGCAAGAAGCGTGCGAGATCCGCCGTAAACGGAGGCGATGCCGAGGGACAAGACGGATGAGAGGATGACGGCGTTCATGTAGTGATCGAGACCCTTGAGACCGGAATATTTTCCAACAAGGACGAATGGCGAAGCTGCGCTGTTGGAGTAAGAGCTCGAGCTGAGAAGATTCGGATCATTGCAGCTGATCAACAATCCAACAAACAACAACGCAACAATGTAAAACAAGCAGATTCTCCAAAAGACCTGCTTGATAGCCGCAGGAACCGAGGCAGTAGGATTTCGAGACTCAGCAGCTGCCAAACCCACGAGTTCTGAACCCGCAAACGAAAACAGAGCAAAAGCCCTTGAAACCATTCTTGAAAGCACCAGGATCATGCCACAGCTTAAAGCCCTGATACGTATCATAGCTCCCGCTCGACGGCCCACCACCACAAACCAACACCAGCGCGATTATCATAAAGATAGAAATCGAAGTCAGTTTGAAGCACGCAGCCCAGAATTCCTCCTCGGCGTATCCTAGCGTGCCGAACATGTTGAGGATGGTGATAGCAGCGAGAAACACGGCGATCCAGACTCCGGGAGAAATATCAGGGGACCAGTACTGAATCGTAATAGCGCAGACTGTAAGTTCGAGAGGAAGTGTAGCAGCCCATTGAAGAGTGTAGTTCCACGCCATGGCGAAGCCAAAAGATGGGTCGATGAAACGGGCTGCATATGTGTAGAAACCACCGGAGATGGGATACATGACAGCTGGTTCACCCATTGCGTATACAACGTTGAAGACCATGACTCCAACGAGGAAGAAGTCGATGAACAACGTAGCAGGGCCCTGTAACCATTAGTCAATATCCAATTGAGTGAAAGGCTCACTTACACCTTTACTCAACGCCGAACCAGATCCAACAAAGAATCCAGCACCGATCGATCCTCCAATAGCAACCATCTGAAGATGTCTCGGCTTCATCTTACGATCCAATTCCACCAGCCCAAGTCCATAATGCTTCCTCGTAAAAGACTTTGCATTCAACCCCGTTCTCGTCATGAAATCATCCTGCTCATATTCTTCACCCGTTGCAGTGAAGCTTTCTTTCATAGGTGCGTTTTCATCAGCCATTACGCCCTTCTCTCCAATGACAGGAGAATCAGACACGACTTTTTCAACAGCCATGATGACCAAATTGGAAATAACTAGTAAACAAAAAAGAGCGAGGAATTAAAGAGAGAAAGAAGAAAAAAGTTCTTGCTAAATGGCCCCATTATAAAAAAGATGAGAGGCCCCATAGTAACAACGCTATTAGGCCCACACATGGCATGGTCATGACTCTGGATGCAAAATTTTCATTAATCGTAGTAGGACTCTCCACGATCTGAGGGGGGAAGTTTGGTTACTACTCCAGATATTGAATTGGTTATTTACGTAAATCTCCATGGGGAAGGGGTTTGTATTGATAACGAGGGTAATGACTCCAAGAGATTTGGAGGGGGCTCCACATTGGAAAGTTGGAGACAATTGTATACAAGACTGCATACAGAAAGAGTCGAACATATCAGGGGTAACTAGTAAATATTTGAGATTATGAATCTATTGTCTATCAAAGGCATCTTGACTCACCAGGAAAGGAGATTTTACGGTCATTCGATGAGTCAAGTCGCGTGGTCCGACTAATTCGCCACTGTCCAGTACCGAGGTCAAACTCTTACAGCTAAATCTGATATCAAGATTTTCGTTTATCAAAAGCCTCATCCTACTAAAGAACTGATTCGACGATCAATCAAGATCTATCTTATTACGTTACTCTCAAGTCTAATAAGCCCACTCTGTAAATCTCCAAGTCAGAAATATCCTTGTCTCTATAACGTAAAAAGGTTGCGGCTCAGCGGATCGTGGTGGAGCCATGATCGGAGCCGATGGATGCTCACTTATTCCCGAGTTGCCTCCATTACCCGCTAGGATAGGATTGCTACCTATTTTGAGACGAGGAGCATTATTAGATAGATCAGCAACGATAGGAATGGAGGCAATAGAAGAGCTGAGGACAAAAGAAAGGTCAGGGCCTTATCCCTAAGCGATAAATTTACTTGGGTAAATCTAGCCTAAGCCTAAAGGACCCTTTACTGAGTTTATTTTGGCATCCTCATTCTAAATCTTAAGTTTTCTTCTCCCTGAGGAGGAGGTATACAAACACCATATAATTGACTCCTCAGTGGATTACTCTAGAAAGGGCTCTATTGGAGAACATCGCTAGCTCTTATTCCTTTGCATTGCGGTGTTACTGGCAAGACGAACTATGCTGTCGAGTTGAAGGAGACAGCGCGGAGCAGAACCTGGTAGCCCTGAACCGCGTTAACTCCCTAAAGGTAATAAATGGCCTACGCAAGATAGATGGGGACGAATTCCTATTTGAACTGTGCCCACAGAGTCAAAAAAAGCTGGCGATTTCGTATGCTTGGAGGAATCAGTCACGAGCTCTTCTATTACATCTGCCGGACCATCAAGGGCAATCTCTCATCCACCTCAATAGGCAGTCCCCAATATGGCGATCGGCTTAGCTGGGCAGGCGATCTCGTACCATTCGCACCTACAGGCAGTTTCATCTATGACTATTATGGAAATTCGGCGATGTCCCCTTTGCGTAAAAGGCTTGTGGTGGCTTGGCGCCGAAAGTTGTTCCTGATTTACTTTGATATCTTCATACTAGAAGGATGATTCGCCAGGTGGCATACACGGTGATGTAACAGCTCTCACGTCTTGGGATATTCGCAGAATATCAAGGGATAATTTGAAAGCTCAGTGTAAGCCGAGGATTGGCTCCGCAGGTTAGATAGCGCGTAATAAGTTTGGTTGGACCAACTTTCAGGACTCCAAGACATGAAGTCGATAGTTTTGGCGAGCAAGGCGCTGGCCACCGGGTGATTGTCCCCGAGAGTCTTCTCGGGATACTCGGGAGGATCGTCATGATCTAGCCAATCTCAAGAGGATTAGTATCGTGAAAGCCGGGGCCTCGAAATTATGGAGACAGAGAAACCTTACCCAGAGTTGAAAGTCGGCAAAGCAAAGGGTACTTGACGTCCTTCAACTACTACACGTTAGGGCTATTAGACTCTTTATTATGACAGTGTATTGAGCAGGGTGGAGTAAATACTCTGTGTTGGTACTAGGTAGAAACGGCGGATGCTATCACTTGTTTAGAGACGGAACATCTGATTCTATGGGTTGGTCTCTTGCTAGTGGAAGTCAAAATCTTTGGCATGACGGAGCCTCTCACTATGGGCATTATACAAATCGAACCAATGCTTGCGTAGCGTGGTCAATGGTGGTGTTTTGCGCCAGCCAAACTAAGTTCTGAATGCTGATGTAACATATCAGTCACCAGTGTCAACTATAAATGACACGTCTAGCTCATAGCTTAGGCATTAGACCTGCGCCAGCGAAAACGGGATCATAGACACTATCCATGCAGGGGACAAGGGGGAAGAAAAAGGGGCCTATCAAGAAACTGCCGAGCTCAATTCACTAAAGTTTCTTAAGACGTCAATGTATTACGATGAAAAGAATGGGACGAAAAAGAACACGGAATTACTTATCCTCATTATGGTGGCATTATGCGAGGACCCTACGCGAACTTGACTTACTCTATTCATTTCCGGTCTACTCTCAACCGAGATGATCTAGACTCATCTCGAGAGCATGATTCCGATTGGAGCGCGTCCTTTAATCACAGCAAGCGAGTACACATGGCCTGATGAGTGGTACAGACCTATATCGCGAGTCATGGCATCTACTCGATAGGGATCTTATTCGGGTTATCGGCCAACTCCCTAAGCGAGAAACCGCGGAACCGGTCACATATCAGTGTATGTAAAACCTTAATTGACCGCTAGTATTTTTGAGTTTGACATTTTTATGGGGTATATTGGGAATAGACGAGTGTAGAGTTTTCGGCAGTTGTATAAACGTACTTCGACCCCTGATTTGCCAAGGAACTAAAGTCCGATTTACCGACGACAAACCTATGAAAGTATGTGATATTATGTATAGGCAACTGAGTCTTGGCGATGTTTCTTGGCACCACTGTGAGAAGTTGGAGGATCAGGAGGCCTTCGTATTCTTGTCATGACATTCTGGAATCCTGGGTAGCCCGGGGTAGTTACGCCTGCTGAGAATTACTGGAGACTGCGGGATCGATGATCTATGGAGTTGACGTACTATCACTCTCACAAATCCAAAGCCTCAACCGAACAGCCCATCAAACAAGGTATGCCCTACCTCAAAGTTTCTCACAAAGCCTTACTCTTCCAGAACCCAAGCTTCATCAAAATGAAGGTCTCAATCCTCGGTCTCCTCACCCTCTCAGCATTCGCTTCAGCGTGCGCCAGCTACGAGAGCTGCCACTGCTACGACAGCAACGGCATTCCCAACAACGGCGCCACCAAGACTGTTTGCGATCACTTCAATGGTGGAACGGAGCCCAACACGCGAGAGTACGGTGCGAACACCCAGTACAAAGAGTGCAACGCCAAGACTTTTGGCGGAGGTGCTTCGAGCTTTGATAACTGTGACTGGAGACGTAGATGTCGGAGTGCTGGCGCCACTGGTGCGGACTCTTGCCGAAGCAAGTTTCCTTAGATGTGTCTTGAGAGGGATGCTTGAGTCGTTGTATGGAGTTCCAATGTTGTTGGTTTAAGCTCGGCCGACTGTTTGCGGTTCTACTGTTTATATCTAAGTTATGACCGCAAGTACGAAATTATGTATGGTTCCAAGAACTCGTGTGATCAATCTTGAATATCATGGTACGGGATGTTCTGATGCAAGCATGATATATTTTGTGCACTAATCTCATGAGATGAAAATTGTAACAACAGTGACATGCCAAAGTTATGAGCATATAGAAGTGATCAGTAAACACACCGGCATATGCTCCGGCTTTGATTAGTAATTATTCATTAGTCAATCAGGTATCGCCAGTACTACCTTGTAAGCTATCTTACCATTGGCCAGGTATCAGACAGTTATCTCGGAATACCCTGAGGAGACTCGATGAGGTCATTCAATCTGACAACGAATGAGACATCCATACCGTGAGGCATGCGATTTGTCTTGTGATTTGTTAGGCTGCTGAGATAATGCTGTGTATGTTAGACACGGTATACGCAGTGATGAAATGGAACTTATTATGATAGAGCTGACATATTCTGCGCATCAACTCAGTCGCAGATGTCTAGGGGTTTAGTTAAAAGTCCGAACCCCAGATAAGAATATATCCGAGCCAAGGTTAGTTCGCAAATTATTCTGTACACCGACTGGCAATGAGCAACACTCTTATACTGGGCTAGCAAGCTTCCTCCCTGACTGATCACCAACTCGAAACCCTCCGCCTCCTACTCCGCAGCCCACGCTAAAGGTCTTTAGATAAACTTTCCGCCACAAGCCGATCGGCCGCAAATAGCTCCAAATTAAGACGTCATAACTAAATGCCTCAACAATTCAATCAATCGCCGTATCAATTGGTCTCCCTAGCAATTCAGCTGCGGGGAACTCGCTGATGTTGCTCAGCAAATCTGACCACGTACGGACGCCACAATAATCAGAAGAGGAAAATGATTCGTCTAGTTTTGAAAAATGTCTCTGAATCCAAGGCAACGGAGACACGGAATATGCACGGCGATGCAAGCCCCGATGAGCCAATCAGACTATGACGTGTCCTGACGTGAGGGGAATATGACACAGTATATAATGCCCGTAACCCTCGAGGTTCTCAGACCCTTAGAACTCCCATATCCAGTGAACACCATTGAAAAATATCTCAAAATGACAGTCCATGAAGTCAAGAAGTGAGTAACATAATGTCTCTATTTGAGTAAGTCGAACTAAACAGCGCACAGCCTCGCCGAGTTCAGGGATACCCTTGAAAAGAACACAGTCGTCCTAGCAGACTTCTGGGCCCCGTGGTGCGGACCATGCCGATTCATCAGCCCCGTTGTAGAGAAGTAAGCCCCGCCGTCAACGTGCACATATACAACTTGGCTTACTCTTTACTACCAGGATGTCAGAAGCAACTGATTCCATCTACTTCATCAAGGTCAACGTCGACGAGGCTGAGGATGTGTCTCAAGAGTACGGCATCCGAGCGATGCCTACCTTTATCCTCTTCAAGGATGGTGACAAGGCCGATGAGGTTGTGGGAGCAGAACCTTCCAAGTTGGAGAGGCTTGTTCAAGAGTACAAGAGCTAGATGGACACAGGGAATTCGATCCGGGGCATGTTTATGCCTAGACTTTTGTAGTTGTCCATCTGTTAATAGTGGAGAAATCGAACTGCCAGTGACAAAAGATCCTGTGCTTCGTCAAATCATACTTCCAGACTCATTTCAACCATTGTGAAAGTCATCCGAACTTCTCAGGATCCACAGGTGCGGAGGAAATTCCAATGCCGAGAACTCTGGTGATTCCCAGGCTCTTGCACTACCGCACTCAGTAGTCAGTGCAATCAGTCAGTATCTGCCGAGGTCTTACGGTTGTAATTTAAACGGAACTCTGCATCAGCTGTGTTATAGCCATGACGAGTCACCGTGAGCCGAGAGTTTCACAAGCCACCAGCTTCAGAGTATATAACCACCGGCAATTCCCCCTCTAAAATTCTACGAAGCTGACTCAGACAAGTCACTACAAGAACCACATTATCAAAAGTCTTGTTGCGTTTGTCGTTTGGATTAACAACAAGTCAAGATGGTCGTGCATGAGATCCACTCGTAAGTATATCCCCCCTCACCAACGAGCCTCCATTTGCTGATGCATTTCCAGCGAGGAAGAGTTCAAAGAAGCTCTCGAGAACCATTCAGTGGTTTTTGTTGAGTTTTGGGCTACCTGGGCCGGACCCTGCCGTGTCATCAGACCCTTAGTCGACAGGTAAGACCCCCCTTCTTTCGAGCACACGCTTATTTACACGCTGCAACAGATTATCAAAGAATGCTGAGAATGAACACGTGTTCTTCTGCTCGGTCGATATAGAAAATGTGTCCGAGGTCTCTGAAGGTCAGGGCATTCGATCAACGCCGACGTTGATGATATTCGAGGATGGGGTTAAGAAGCATGAGGTTATCGGGGCAAATCCCCCGGCTATTCATGCGATGCTGCAAAAGGTTGTAAAGAAAGAGTCGGAGAATTGAGTAGCTTCGTGTTTGCGGTGAGGACTTGGTGGAAATAAGTGGCTTTGGGACTTCCTTTCATTGAACTGTAGTAAGCTTAGCTAGTCTTTCGTTATCAGAACTGCAGAGTCTCTAATTATTGACGGGAATGTTCCAAAGCATTTCAAATGGAGAATCGCTTGCACTGGTAGCTGAATTTGTAGACTGGCCTTGGACTTTGCTTGTCATGATGTATAGTCAAATTTCAGTTGATATACCATTGGTGAAATGTGCCTATATACACTACAGATTTGGAGCTTCTCCGTTGTAAGAGCATGAATGTGAGTTTACAAGACCAAAACCAGCCCCTATTGATGGTCTGTCGCTGTGACCCTCAATACCAGCCTTTCGTCGTGGAACACCATATAGCTCTCCGACTTCATCGCCACTTCAGGCTCAACCAACTGAAAATCAAAAACCCGAAGAAGCTAGCAACTGGTCAGTAAGCTCAAAAAACACCGGGAATTTGTGCACATACCTCAAAGATAACCTTGTTCAGCTCCATAAACGCAATGGGCTTCCCAGCGCACATCCACCGTCCATAACCAAATACAATCTCAACATCCCGCTTCATTTGGGCACTCGTCTCTTTATCGACTTCAAGATATCTCTCTGGTCTGAAGACTTGAGGATCAGGCCCGAAGAGTGATTCAGATCGTAACAAGGAAGAAGCGTTGATGCCGATTGATGTACCAGGAGGGATATACTTTCCGTGCATGGTTTCTCCACCGGCTGGGACGTCTTTAAAGAACATTCCTGTTGTAGCTGGACGGATTCGGATGCCTTCATAAATTACAGCCTTTGAGCTATTGTTAGCATGCCTATATGAAGTTGAAAGGGGAACCTACCTGAAGATAAGGTAATTGCCGAGATTCGACGTCTGTAATTGGGTTCGAAGCTCGACCTTCAAATACCGCTTCCGTGATCTCTTGTCTAAGACGCTGATATATGTGAGGCGAAGCAATGACGTAGAGAAGAATAACCCGTATCACGGTGGCCGTGGTCTCCGATCCTGCCACGAACATGAACAGAGATTCAGCTTGACACTCCTCCAGTCGTAAACCATGTCTCTTAAAGGAGCCCTTTTGCTAAGTTAGCACATGATCCTCGAACACCCAAGGAATGACTCACCAGCATATCACGCTGCTCATCGGCTTCAGGAGCATATCGCTCACGAACAATGGTATTCGCGACTTTCATCAGCGGACCAATCCCCTTTGTATCATTCTCAGTCGGTCCAAACATCTTCAGAAACATGGGCGAAAAGATCAAGTTTCTCAGCCGTGGGATATCCGTTGCAAGCGTCATGACCAACAGATGTTCATTGAGCGCCTTGACGATTCCGTGGAAATCAGAGTCAGCCTTGAGATACCCAAATGCTTGACCAAGAGACAGATTCGATATGACATCGAGTGCAAAAAGGCGTGTTACTCTGGTTCCCTCCATCGGACGATAATCTCCTTGGGTAGAGATGTATTTCTCCTTGATTAGCTGAATCAAACTACCGACTTGTCTATTGACTACGGCTTCGAGATTGGGAGCGTCGCGTCCGCTGTAGGCGGGGGATAGCTTCGACTTGAGGCGATCGTGTTGAACTGGGTCTGTTATCTGGAACATGGGGTCGTGATAAGGATTGAATTTTCCGCCGAGATACCAGTTTCCTTTGGTATATGTATTCTTAGTACTTGAGACTTTTCGAATCAAATCTGGGTCATCGACCAGGACCTCGTTTGGACCGACTCTGACAATGGATCCATAGCGTCGATTGAGGTTGACTAAGTGATCATGCTGTGTTCCAGTGATGGTGATGTAAGCTACCCATAGATATGAGAATTTACCGAAGAAAGGACCCGGTATATGTCGAAGACGATACCAAGAGATGGCTGAAGAGACAAGAAGCCAAGTGAAGAGAGCAACAACAAAGTACGGAAACCATGTGAGGCCCCTTTCAGAGATTGGTGAAGCCATGGTGATGTACGCACGATCTGAGCAACAACAAAAAACAAACAGAAGCCATCGGAAATGTATAAAAAATCTTCATCTCATGGTATTTTACTTTTTCTATCGGGCGTATGAGATGGCTGTCTTGGCTATCGCAGCTGAAAAAGACAAAGACATGATTGGTAAATTTACGATGACTGTGTAACCCCAACCAAAGACATGCAGCATGATTACGCGTTTTTCCTTGGTTACAATGCCTCAAACTGGCCACGAGGCATGCGAGATGATATCAGTTTCCTGGAAAAAGTAAAAGCATGTAGATACGGCCTTTGTTTGTCTTCAATAATTGGTGGATGATAGTGAGGGTTGCTTGAAGTGCATCGTCGGGTTTCCTAACACGGAGGATTAGACAGCGACTTGATCAACCAATCAGAATAGCTCGGATGGACCTTCAGATCTATCGCACGTCATCAGCGATTTTGACGACTCAATAACGATCACTTCCTTTTCAAGAAGGTTGCTTTACATAACCGAGTTGTTTCCATAATTTATGCAACATTATCATCCTACAGTCGAACCACATCATATCTTCACTTCGGGCTCAAGAAGAACGTCCGGCAAAGGCGGGGTTGATGCGACGTTGAGATATCGAGACATATAAATTCAACATGTCCGACGGCCGCTATGAGTCTCCAAATAAGGACAAGGAGCCTAAAGTGTCCAATATGAGCGTCGCAAACTCCAATGTTGTCGTGGTTGGTGGCGGTATCGTCGGTGCCTCTATCGCTTGGCATCTCTCCTCCGAGACAAACGTGACCATCATCGCGGAAGATATCGGAGGGGTAGCTACTCCCAACTCATTCGCTTGGCTTAACGCTGCTTCGTCGGATAAGAAGTTCTACTATGACTTTCGACTTAGGTCTCTTGAGCATTGGAGAGAGATTGAGAAAGCTGTTGAGAACTTACCTATTCACTGGGGAGGTACTACGAGCTGGGATAAGTCGCCTGAAGAACTTGAGGAGGAGCAAAAGAACCTTACTGATTGGGGATATGATGTTATCAGAGTTGATAAGACGGAAATATCGAAGAGAGAACCTCATATCGAGGAGACAAAGCTTCCGGAATGGGGTCTTGGTTATGACCAGGAGGGAGCTCTCGAAGCTGAAAAGGCGGCTGAGCTGCTGATCAACCTCGCAAAAGACAATGGTGCCAAGGTTCTTGAGACTAAAGTCACAGGCTTCACCAAGACGGACGGCCATATCAGCGGTGTTACTCTCTCATCCGGCGAAACTATCCCCGCAGACCATGTCGTCGTAGCCGCAGGTCTAGGAAGCGTCTCCCTCCTCGCATCACAAAACATCCCCCTCCCACTCAAAAGCACAGCCGGTCTCCTCGTCAACACAAAGCCCACCCCGAAAAAGCTTATCAACGGTGTAATCAACGCTCCCGAACTACACATTCGTCAAACCCTCGACCGAGCCCTGCTTTTCGGTTCAAGCTACGCCGGCGGAGATCTAGGCGATGATCCAGAAAAGACAGCACGTGAACTCTTCACCAAACTTCAAAGCTCAGTTGTCGGTGGAGATGAGCTTGAGTTTAGTCACTACACTATTGGCCACAGAGTATTGCCAGAAGACGGCCTGCCGATTCTTGGAGAGACGGGGCTGGATGGACTTAGTGTTGCTGTGATGCATTCTGGGGTTACGAATGGAGCTCTTGTAGGGAAGTTGTTGAGCAGACAGATACTCACTGGGGAGACGGATCCTATACTGGAGAATTTCCGACTAGATCGTTTTGCATGAGGTTCTCTCGCAGAAGTTGCATCGTCTTGAAAGGATGACGATCATACTCTGGAGTAGTGACTCTATCACGATCTGTTGGTTTCAGTGCTAAGGAACCGCTCACTACGCAAGAATGGATATCTCATCCTAAGATATCCTAAAGTCATCGTGAGACCATCGTAAACTTATAAAGATTGAGAATAGGACACCCTAGGCTTAGGACGGTGGCGCAACAAGGAGAATAAAAGTCCATCTATTCCAGCGATGTCTCTCCGCCTGTAGCATCCTTTCATTGTTGTTCCAGTCATGTCCTCTACTTCTTAGTCTTGATGCGACTTGATTCAATATTACAAGTTTTTTCTCTCCATTGTAGCCATAAATCCATGTCAAGTATTGCCTTCCTTTTGATCGGCCGGGATCTCTGCAAAAAGAGAAGGTTCTGGCTGCACCAAGAGCAAGGCCTCAGGGAGCAAGAAAATATGAGATCTTAATATGAGGTGTTAAAATAAACTTAATAAAGGGTATCCTGAACTTATTTTATCCTAAATGTGTGTTAACTTACCTCATCTTTTCATTATTTCGGATCAAGATCTTGAGTTTTATTTCCTCCTCTAGCCAGGATCGTGGCTTCTAATAATAAAGATTGCTCCTTCTCACCGACGCTGCAGACTAACCTCTCCCCTTCTTATTTCAGTTGTTATGGTTTGCCAAACTTCACTCTTCATCATCATCATCATCACCACACGCGCTACATTTCCATTATGGCTCAGCCTTCGTAAGTTATCGAACCACTCGAGAGCTTCCTGCTGACAGACCCTCTGCATCAAGACCAGACCACATCCCAGCATATGTTAAAGGGAGTCATTTCGGCATGTTTATTGAACCTTTTGACGCCAATATTCCATTCGAAAGAAATATTCTGGCCGTCGAGGTCCTTCACACCTTTCCTAGCACCACATCGCTCATGAAGCTCGTCCAATTCACGATTCAGGGAATCCCTGAAAAAGCAGTGCTGAAGCTTTACGACCGGACTCACCCTGGGCGTATTCGTGGATTCACAGCCCCTTCGATTACAGAAGACGGCGCATATCGGTCATTTGTGCGTTCAAGGAAAATGCGCAATTTTACACCAAGGTTGGAGAGTAATCGGAGAGATACTCCCGATGGACAGACTGCGATTGGGCGATTCTCCTACAATGTTCAAGATGCCAGTACGCCTGATACCAAGGCGGAATTCGAAGCTGCAATCTGGTACGAGTTCGACCAGCGCCACAAGACCGAGTTAAGGGCATACAAGCAGCTCCAAAGTATGCAGGGCACAAAGATACCGCGTATTTACGCAAATGTAAGAATTCCATTATCCGTTATCGACAAAGGAGGGCAGGCAACCCCGGAAGAGGAAGAATACCTATCTGTTCCTGGCATTCTTCTGCAATACTACGAGTGCCGCAATCTGTGTGACCTCCAATTTCCCGGAAGGATCCAAATAGAATCCGATCCGCTACACTTCAAATGGGCTAGCCTAGCTCAACGAGCCGTCGATGCGATTCATGAGATAAACGACTTGGGCATTATTCTCAGAAGCTACAACAACAATGCTATTTTCAAGAGACAGAATGGCAACGAAGAGCCATATATCATCGATTTCGCTGAGGTTGTGTTCAAAGAGGATTTGATCGAGGATTTGATCAAGGCACGTGAACGAGCAGGCTTCGCGGTGGCAGAATACCTCCCTTGGCAGAGGGAAGTCCGATATTGGGAAATGGCGAAGAGTTACGGCAACCCTGCAGCGATTTCTGAAGCCTTCAGGACACACCTCCGGAATCTTCAAGTCTCATACTTGGGATGTAAGATGCCTAATTATGAAAAGATAATTGACGAAATCATGCGGCAGTGCGGGGAGTCTCAAAACATTCAGACTTAAGATGACTGAGAGGATGAAGCTGTGTTTCAAGTATGGGAGCAGCCCGGTGTTGAAGCCTTCACGTGCCTGAAGCACTTACCTGGTGAACAGGCCCGAGCCGCCTTCTAGTCACAGTACGTAGACGTATTTCTTTCAACAAGGGTATTGCGAACAACCATTGTTGGTCGAATAGACTATGTCTCTTTAATTTCCATTGTAGTCTACGAAGCCTGCTGATAGCCCATCCCGACTAATCATGTAGCCGAACCGGTTTGGCTGCCTAAGAACCAGTGGCGGCATATCTTTGTTATTCTCAATCCTCAGAAACTGATCCTGTTCCCTCCCCCACAGGTCTTTCCCTTCTCTAACTGCAGCAGCGATCTTATCTTTATCTCTATATTCTTCACGATTCATCCACCGATGAGAAAAGCTCGCCATCTTGTTGAGAAATTGATCTATAGTCGGAAAACAGCTGCTGCAATGCCATCCTGCGTTACTTAGCACGCCCCTCTCGAGGAAGCGAAACGGACGGAAGCCTCCATCTCCATTGCGAAGATTGGTGGGTTTGAGGGTTCGATGTCCTTGGTAGTAGGTTGCTTGGGGGTGTTGCCACTCTGGACCGGTGTGGAGGAATTGGAATGAGTAGTAGTAGAATTTGGAGGAGAGTGTTAGGCGGCGGGGGAAGTTGCAGTATCGGAGGACGAGGAGGGTTTGTGGTCGGGGGATTTCATCGACGTCGGCTACGATGAGAACGTCTCCTTTGTTGGGTGCTCTTGGCCCGTCGAGATTGAGCATGACTTGGTCGAAGGGAGCGTCTCGCTGAAGGTCTTCGTAGTCCCAGGCACGATGCGGGTCGAAGGTTGATGGGAAGACCAACTCGTGATAGATAATCTTGTCGTGATAGCGATGGAATCTATCCCAGTTCTCTTTGAGGATACGGGGCTTCGAGTTGGCCTGGAATGTTTTGGCTGACTCGACGATGATGAAGTAGTCGACGTAGTCGTACAATGCATCGAGGCGTATCTCAAGAAAGTCCAGCTCGTCGTTTATCATGAGCATATCGTAGATCTTCCGTTCGCTGGAAGGACCTTTGGGCACAAAAGCTGAGTAGCCATGGACGGAACAGAGATCATGCGCAGCCCTGGAGGCATAAAGCTCTGAGCCCTTCCGGCCATGATTGGAGCTCGGGATCAGAAGGTCTATCGACTGTAGCGACTCGGTAAACACCACATGAGAGCCGCGAAAAGGTCGGAACGTCCACCAGAGCAAGGAACAAATGCCAATAACAAAGATCCCTCTAGCTACAGCCTTCGGTACCATTTTGACCTGAGCATGAAAGATGGAGAGCGAAATGTGCCCGATACAAAAAGGATCTGACATGCCCCTTTGCTGTTACCTAATCTGACTAAGGACTGTTGGTCGTACACGGAAGTCGGCATGTGACATCCTGCAGCCAACAACATCTGATTACTGTGATACGAACAGGACATTGTTGGCTTGAGGGAGTTTTGATTGGTTGATGGAAGGTGAAACAAGGTAGTACGCATGAGGGGACTTTTGTGCATCCTTTGATGATCAACCAACTGCATAGCCACGGCATTTCTGTGACTAATGGGTTGTTTGACCATGCGTGCTGTAGGAGACAAGAAACCTTGGTATCTCAATTATAAGCGACAAAAAGATTTGGGTAAGTGATGACAAGTTTATGGAAGGCCTTGATAATATTCCGATATACTTTTGTTGAGGCCTTGCGTTCCCTCGCTCCTTTAGGCGTGGCCTGATCTAAACAAGGCTGCCATTTACGAGTCCTGCAGTAAGAATGTGGGCAAATACAAGGATGTATCATACCAAATGATCGACCGGGCATATTCCTTCTTGGCCAGCGGGAGCTAAACAACTGCCGATCTTGGCCACAGAACGAATCGGGGCATTTTCCACGAGTAAGCATCAATGCAATAGCATCAACTAGAACAGGAGTGACAGCTACCAGTGTACGCCTCTAGAGGATCTAGGGGAGGAGAAAACTCAGAGCCTTTATTATAAATGACATAAAAGACTCTAGCAAGTTGGCATAATTTTAGGATCTTTTTGCTGAGTTAATTTCAACATCTTATATTGAAGTCTGATGTTTTGTTGCTCCCTGAGGAGCATACAGTCAGACACTTGAGTGAGGCCCGGGTGTCGGTCTTGAAGCGCGGGGCAAAAGGACCCCAAGGTTGTCTGACACAGGTACTTTACGGGATGTCCAATCACCGATGACATTGGTGCAGGACCTTTTGTCATGCAT
Source organism: Fusarium xylarioides (assembly GCA_013183765.1). Lineage (NCBI taxonomy): Eukaryota > Fungi > Ascomycota > Sordariomycetes > Hypocreales > Nectriaceae > Fusarium > Fusarium xylarioides. Next base: position 772,018 of record SRZU01000001.1, on the reverse strand, counting down.
AATCCTGGACTGAGCCGGTTATAAGTGTATTAGCAGGGATCTGAGCCCTGTCGCCGTTCAGCTTACCTGCGGCCCCGTACGAATGTAACTTTTTGTAGGGATACGGGAAGAAGGGCCGGCCGAGTGCCGATTGATTTAGAATAAGTTCTTTGCATTTATGATGAAGTCGAAAGGTCGAATATGAAAGCGTGAGAACTGTCTTAGGTAGAGGCAATTATGCTTCACTTGCTGAGCTAGGTTTTATAATTAGATAGAAGGCAATTGTAATAACACATGCTTTAGGAAAATTACCATCCCAGGAGGCTCTAGGTAAGAGCTTGCTGTAGATCATTCTATGTATGATTTGCTGTAATGCTACACTTCTATCAAGGTGGCTCAGCCCATATGTTTGTTAACCAGGACCATCCAGGATGGCTACGTCTGGTCATGGAATACATGAGGGACTTTTGAGGCTTACGCTCTCCTTTCCTGTCATACATTATTAACGCCTGAGAGAAGTGAAGTATCAGTCTTATCGAAGATCAACATTATGAAAATACATACCTTAGCTCACATATGGGCGTTTTGAACTTTGAGTGGAGCTAGCATAGTTGAAGATAGCCCGCCCTTTGACATTAACATTAAAACCTGAACTACACGTTTAGCGAAGATTTCTATGTGTTTTAGAAGTTCGAGATTTTCCCATGTTAATATTGGTATCTCTACTCTGCCAGAAATAAAACCAAGAGTCGTATGATGCTGCACTTCTACGGACCATCGGCCCTTGGAATCTGATGTACATCTACTCAAGTCGCATTGAGGCTGACCAACATGAACTGGCCCCCAGTCTTGAACATCAGATGTTTCCCAATGACGTTGAGATGAATCCTTCCTTATGGCCAGACAGGAATGTCTCCGAGCATGATATGAGGAACAGAGTTAAAAGATATACCTAATCTAAGAACTTTGCTTGTCAGAAATGGCATGCCACCATGTGGTTCCAAGTGCCAATAACTTGCATCACGGTGAAAAAAGCTCTCCTCTTCAGCTATAAAAGCTCCATGTAGTCTCAACTTTACCAGAGCCCACCACAAGCTTCTCACCCTTCAATAACCACTCCATCAAACAAAATCTCCAAAATGAAGACTGCCTTCTTCAACATCGCCGCTTTGGCCCTCACCATCTCCGGTGTCTTCGCCAATCCCGCCCCCAACGGGATGGCAGTTGACATCTCCGAGCGCGATGGCGTTCTCGAAGTCCGCGAAGTTGTAAGTTTCCTCCACCTCTCCTCAAAGTACGTGTGATGTTGATGTGCAAAGCCCCGTGCCGAGGCTGGCATTCAGTGCAGAGAGTGTGTTCATCTCGGTGGTCGCTGCACCATTGGCGATGGAAGCTGCTATGCTTCTGAGCATGCTAGTTGCCGCTGGTGTGGCAATAACTGCAAGTCTCGATGTATTGGTGATGGTCAGACTTGTGAGCAGTGGTGTCTTTAGGTGCCAAACAAATGGCAACATTCCGGCTTGGCCCTTTCACATATCTGAATGAGTAGTGAAGAAACGAGAACAGCATCAACACTCTTTTAGTATAACAGATATACTTGTCAGCAGGCTAGCTAGCTTAGTACATTCGCTTTATTGAAGCTATTGTTGCGTCTCGCATCACATCGGTCACCTTTGATCCTGACATTCTACAATGCAAATTGGAATACAACCTTATGCCTGACCTGGCTGAACGATACTGCAAACTAAACCCTTCAAAATGCTGGTGTTGCATGACTCTCGCCTCAGCCTGATATCCTTCTGACTCTGATCAAGCTCTTTCAATACCTGATCGAGTCCAATATCCTTTCCATCCTTCGTGACACGAACCATCTTTCCATCCCGTTTCCTGAAACAGCCGTTTACCAAAACAGCCTCGATATCGCGGGCCTCGCTGTACGTGACGATCGCAGCAACTGGTTCCTCACTTGCCGATGCGCCAAATGCTAACGACTGATCCCAGGAGAATATCGCAATATCCGCCCTTTTACCAACAGCAATAGATCCTATTTCATTTTCCATGCCAACAGCACTCGCAGCTTCAATAGTCGCTTTGTTAAAAACATCATGACTCGTTTGATCAAATTTATCAACTTTTTGGCCTTTTCCCTTGTACTCCAGTGTCTTTTGCAGACGTGAGAAAAGGAGCGCAGTACGAGCTGCTTGCATAAGAGAAGATGATGTGAGGCAGTGGCAATCTGCGCCCAGGGCGGTGATGAGGCCTGGTTCGAATAGGAGATGCCAGCCCATTGAACCTTGAGCTTCTGTAGCTGGTGTGCATGCTAGCGGGACGCGGTGTTTCTTAAGGATATTGAAGTCTTCTTCGTCCATATAGTTGCCGTGGGAGATAACGATAGTGTACTCGTCTCCTGGACTGGGGAATAGAGAGTACTTCTCAAGTGCCTTTGGTACAGATGGTCCTATATTGTCAGCCGTTGGCAACCTTATTGGTCGCTTTTGGCTTACCGAAATTGCCGCTGTGCGATGTAATAAGCTTGACACCAGCTTTGAGCGCGCGATGGAATAGTTTTTCGACTTCCTGCTGTGGCATATGATACCCATCAAACGAGAGGCCAACGTGTACACGACCGTCTCCAAAAGGATCTCTTTGGGCTAGATCTTCGACATGTTTGATGAAAGGTTCGGATATAGACATGGCATTCGGAACACATGATTCGGTGTCCCATTTCTGGAGATTCAGAAACGATTCTCCGTATGCGAATACTCCTCGGATACCAGAGTCTGAAAATGCAGATATAGCGGACTCAGCTACTTCATGTTAAACTTAATCGAGTACTGAGGAGCTCATAGACATGCCGTGTTCGGGAGATTTGCAGCCGTGGCAGTGATCGAGGACAAATGTCGTTCCGGCGTCAATGGCTTCAAGACAGCCTGCCAATTGGCCCCAGTATATATCTTGAGGGGTATAATTGAAAGACTGCAGGAGGTCTAAAAAGTCAGTTACCTTGTTCAACAGCTAGATATGCACTGACCATCTGAGAAATAATCCAACCAGCAGTTGTCAGTACCATAACCCTTGAGCTGCGTCTGCCAAAGGTGGTGATGTATGTTGATGAATCCAGGGCTGACTATCTTGTTGGAGCAGTCTACAACTTCAGTATGAGGCGGAGGTTTGATAGATTTGCCGACTTCTTTAATAATTCCGTCTACTATCAAGATATCGGCGCTCTCAACGACTTGAATAGCATCTTGCTCATCGTGTTGAATGACTAAACCATTCTGCAGAAGAATGGTCGTACTCGGTGCTAGGGTTTAAAATACCCAGCCCATAGGTATCTATAGGTACCTATTTAATAGGGGTATATATCTAGAGATACCTATTTTAGATGCCTACCTATAGGCAGATACCTAAATAAGATAATTATATAAATATAAGATTAATTATAAATTAATACTTAAATAAAAATTTAAATTATTTATAATATATATTTTTAATTTATAATAATTAGATATAATAATTACTTTAAATTAATAGTAAATTAGTATTTTATAAGCTTTTACTTCTAATACTTTAATAAATCTCTTAAAAAAAATATAAAACTATAATAACTTAATTATTACTTTAAATTTAATCCTTTAGTATACTCTTATATATATTTTTACTACTATTCTATAGCTTTTAATTAAGCTTATTTTTACTTTTATCTTATATTTTTTAATTAATCTTATCTTTACCTTTATCCTGCTTTAAGTTAACTTATATTTTAGACTTTTTCTATCTATCTTATTACTATTTTTATATTTTAGTATCCTTAATAGTATATACTTAAGCTTTAATATATTTATCTTTTTTATAAGCTTAAATTTCTTTTAATTCTATTTAGTTTTATATATACTATATTACTTAATTTTCCTTAGTACTAAAAAATAGAAGTAACTTAATAGTATTTAAATTAATCCTTTACTAAAGGTAATTATTTATAAGGTTTACTATAATATACTAAATGCAGTAATATATCTATATATCTGTCTTTTAAATAATCTTATAGCTAATATAAGTAAATAGAAGATTAATACTTAAATTTAAAATTAATTAATATAATTAATTATTTTTATAGCTTTAACCCAGTAACGACCAATAAATGGGACCCAGGTATTCCAATAAGCCACAGAAGTATCAACAATAAAGTCTCTAGCTAGACTGAAGTCTCAATAAACTTAATCAATAAGGTTACCTTTAGGCTGCAGCATCTCAAGCAACTCTAATCATAATAAACACATCACCTGACCAGCTAAAAAGCTTTAAAAAGCCTAACTAATAGGGTCTGTAACTCCCCTATGACTTTAACCTTTCCTAATCTATCTATCCTTAAAGATACTTGTCTTGACAATTACGAAACTGTCAAGAAACCAACCAAGCCTCCATCAGATGCAGGTTCTCTACCCTGACATAAGATCAGCAACGCTAACCTCAATCGTAGTCAAGATGTTAAACTCGCTCAATACGCAACCGGCAACCGTCAATTGACAACGCCTGCAGCTTATCCCTACTGGCTATTGTAATGACTAACTGATTGATAGTAATGATATCACTTTCCTTTAGACTAATTTAACCCCTAGGGCCAAATTCAGGATATAAAGGGAAGCCAGGCAGGTATCAGCCATCAGCTATGGTCAGCAGACAGATAACTAGTTGCTTCAGCTAATCATCTTTAAGTGCAAGCTCTTCTGCTGCTTGACTGGGAGCTCCTACTACATAAGGTAGCTTAACAGGGAGGTGTAGCGGCTAAGCACCCTAGGCACAGAGGACCTATACCCTTATAAGTTGAGGAACAAGTATAGCTTCTGGATCCAGAGCATTACCATGCTTGCAGCAGATGTCTGCAATAACCTGTAAGTGGGAGACTGTTATGGGTAGCATTTAGAGTTTATATGCAATAGAATTGCCTGGAAAATTCTGTAAAGTTAATTGTATAAGATGAAAAAAATTCTATATATAAGAAAGAGTTTACAACTGAAAGTTAAAGAGTCCTTTAGCAGGCAAAATGAGGCTGTAGTTAATTAAATAGAATTTACCTAACTAAGCATATTTGCCCTGTAAAATGATAACTGATGCTGAGGCAATAAACAGTAGTATTAACAGTAATTCAACAAAGATATAATTAATTATTATATAAAATTATTATAAATAACTTACCCTTAAAAAGCTAGTATATAAAAGCTTTAATTACTTCTTTAAAAGCACTAATAGTATTAAGGGTAATATAAATAGGAGCTATAATATAGTCTCTAGTTATATTAAATATAATTTTATAGATAAAGTAGATAAAAAAGGTATATATAATAGTAAGCTTATTACTTTTAAGAATTTAAGTTCTATAATCCTTTATCTAGCAATTTATAATAATATTAAAAAAAAGAATTATAATATAAATAAACTGCTTACTAAAAGTAATAATAAGACCCTTAAAGTAAAATTTCCCTTTTAATATTTAAGCTTTATATATACTTTTTTAAGGCATTTTATTAATAATAGACTTTTAAGGTTATTTATTAGTAATAGACTTTTAAGGCTATTTACTACTAGTAATCTTTTAAGCTACTTATAGAGAAAGGCTTTAGCTACTAGTTATTTTAAGTAATTAGGGAATTAAAAGTAATTATTTTAATAGATTATTATAAGAAAAAGAAATTAAAAATAGAAACTTTTAAAATAAAAGAAAGAAAAATTAAAAATTATAAAATTTAAAAGGTTATATAGTATTAAAATTTAAAGTATAAGCTTAATAAAAGTAATTATCTTAATTAATTATTATAAAAGAATTAATTAAAAAGGCTAGAATAAAAAGAAATACTAAATTTTACTTAAAACTTATAAATTTTAAAATTTAAAGGGTTTAAAAGGTTAAAGTTAAGTTAATATTAAGATTTAATCTCCTAAGTAATAGGTCTTAGTATAGTAATTTATTATAAATTTTAAGTTAATTAAAAAAGAGTATTTTATTAATTATTACCTATTTAAGATTAATACTTTAAATTTAAGATTTATTTTTTTATTTTTATTATAATACTAAAAATCTTAATCTCCTCTTAAACTTATTTCCCTTAAACCTTTAATTTTTTAGATTTTAAGATATAATTGCCTTTAGCTATAAGAATATTAATTTTTATATTTTAGCCTCTATTTTCCTTATATATTATAGTAAAAGCTACTATTTTCTAATTTTTCTTAAAGTAGAAAAAATAAGTAATAGAAGCTAAAATAAAAAGCTTATTTATACTTATAGTAATTATTTAAGTTAATCCTTCAAGGGTATCTACCTAGTAGGCTATTATATAAATAAAAGCCTAAGGAGGATTTATTAATAAATCCTTATATAAAGAAAGCTTATATTAAAATAAATATACTTTTTATAAAATACTATAAATATAAAACTATAAAGAAGAACTTTAATTAGTAGTAAAGTTATTTAAAGATTAAACTCTATTAATATATAGATTATTTTAATATTAATAAAGTAATTAAAAAGGTATTTGAAGATATTACTTTTAATAACTATAATATAGACTAATAAGTATATTTTATTTACTAATATTTAAAGGCTAATTTAAAGTAGTATTAAAAAGGGTAAATATTATAATCTCTTTAAAGATAAAGCATTTATAATATTAACTTTTAAGGCTAATAAAATCCTATAGAATAATAATAATCCTCTTTAAAAGAATATTAATAATCTTATTAAGAAGAATAATTACTAACTTATTTCTATTAATAAAATACTTAATTAAAATAAAAGTTAAGCTATAATTTTACTAAAAATTAATAAATAAATTAAATAGTAAAAGATTATAGTATAAAAATATAATATTTTTAAATTAATTTAAGCTAATTATTTAAATTAATCTTAAAATTTATATAACTTATATTAAATAGCTAATAATTACTATATTATATTCTTTATAAGTTAAATATAATAAAATTATAAACTACCTTTAAAATATTAAGTATAAGATTAATGCTATCTAAACTAAGTTTAAGTTCTTTAAGTAAGTATTTATAGTAATTATTTATAGTAATTATCTACTTATAATTAGCTATAAATAATCTATACCTTTACTTTATAATCTAAATATCTTTTCTTAACTTAAGTTATATATTTAGTATATTATAAAACTAAAAAATCTAAAGGCATTTAAGCCTTTTAATTTATTTTTTAAATTATTTATAAATAATTAAGCTCTTATATAAAAGCCTTTTAATAAGCTTTTAGGTTTAAGTTAAGTATATAAAGATATTCTTTCCTTTAAGTTTCTTTTAATATAAAAGTAATAATAAAATAATATTATTATAAGATTTTATAATATATTAATTTATTATAATAACCTTAATAGATTTTAAGTCTTTTATTATTAAAGATAGTAAATATAATAAAAAGCTTATTAATATCTCTATTAAATTAATAAACCTTTTATACTTAAAAAGATTTAATAAATCTATTATTAGTAGAGGTATATATTTACTATATAGGATTACTTTCTTAAGCCTCTATTTCTTTAAGATAATATTACTTTATAGTATTTAAGCTTAAGTAAGGAAATATTATAGCATTTTAAAAGTATTAATTATTTTATATTCTAGCTTCTTATTAAAGCTTATAAGCTATTAAAGCTTATTAATACTAAACCTTAAATTACTTTAATACTTTTAAGACTTTTTAAAGAAAAGAAATAAGTAAAAAATATATAGCTAGTATTAATATAAAGAATAAAATACTAAGGATTTTTATTTATTTAAGTTAAAGTATAGTAAGAAGTTAATTAAGCTAATTACTTATAGTAATTAGCTAATATATCTATTATTTATTATTTTAAAAAGCTATTTTAAGATTTTATATTTTTATAAATAATTTTTATTAATTTTATATTAATATAATATAAATTAATATACTTTATATAAATTATATATAAGTTTAAGCTTAATTATATTTAATTAAGATTTCTAAAATATTAATATTTAACTTACTTTTAAATAGTATAATAATAAAGCTTTTACTTATTTCTTAAAGTACTTTAATTACTAATAACTAAAATTATAAATTAGATTTTATACTTAACTTAATTTTCTAAATAATTTACTAAAATAGTAGTTATAGTATAAGAAGTTTAATTATATATTAAAGTTAATAGATATTTTAAAGAATTTTTACTTATTATATTAATATAAATAGTAAAAAGTACTTAAGAATTAACTTACTATTTTATTTTAATTACTACTATATATAATCTTAAGGCTTTTACTTATTTTATATTATATATTTTCTTTTTAACCTTTTTAATCTATTTTTAATTTTACTTAATAGCTTTATATTTAATTATTATAATTTTTTACTATATTATAAAGTAGATCTTAAAGTATAAGAGCTTAACTATTAATTTAATTAAGGTAATAATACCTATAAAATAGTAAATAAATAAATATATATAATAAGTAGAATATTAATATAATATATATCTTAAAAAGAATTTTATTTTTAGGATTATTAAGTATTATTTTAAAAGTAATATATTTATATTATTTTAAAAATTTTATAAGTTATAAAAGAAAAAAAGAATAAAAATTAAAAAACCTTTTTTATTTATAGTTAGATTCTTATTAAGTTTAAGTAAAAATAGCTCTTTTAGCTAACTAAATATAATCTAGCATTTATATAATAAAATATACTAAAGTATTAGGTATTATACTAAAGGCTTACTTTAACTTAATATAGCTTTAATTTATTATAGCTAAAATTAATTAATATAATTATAAATCTTCTAGTTTAAAGTTATTAAGTAAGGTAATAATCTTTTATAATAATCTTTTTTAAAAAAAACTTTTACTTTTAAACTAATTTTAAGTTATATTTTATTATTAAAATATCTTTATAAAGCTTATTTAGCCTTAAATTAACTATATTTAGTAAGCCTTTTTATATTTTATTTAATTCTTTTACTATTAATACCTTTTTTCTTTAATAAAAAATAATATAATAGTAAATATTATATATTAAATCTATACCTAGTACTCTTTATTTACTTTAATTATTAGAATTAAAGGCTTTAAAAATCTTCTAGGGGAAAAGAGACTTTTTTAGCTAGTTTTAATTTAATTGAGGTTTATAGAGATTAAATAGAAAACTATAAATTATATACTGCTTTTACTATACTACTTTAATATATTCTAATATATCTAGAACTAGTATATTAAGCATATATAGATATTTAAACTTAGCTATTTATAAGAAAAAGGCTTTTAAAATAAGAATATTTAAGGGAATTAATATAATATATTCTAATTTTAATATAAATATATTTATAGTAATTAAATATAGTAATTTTAGCTTACTTTTAATAGATTAGTATTATTAAATAGTAAATAAAATCTATTTATTATCTTACTTATTTTATTACTAGTAGCTATTTATTTATAAATATTATAATAAATTTAGCATTTTAGTAGCTTATAGCCTTTATCTTATTATATTTTTAATTACCTAGTAGCCTAACTCTTATTAAATAAATTTAAGATAAATCTTTATCTTTATAAAAGGCTATTCTTTAAACTCTCTTTATAAAAGCTAAAGTCTCTCTTATATTAAATATATAGTTATATAGCCTTTAGAATTATTATTTTCTAAATTACCTTTAGGTAATTATAGTAAATAATAGTATATATCTTAATATTAAGGATTTAAATTATAAGATTAAGATTAAGTTATAGCCTATACTTTTACCCTGCCTTTATTTTATATAATATATAGCCTATATTCTAAACCTTATTATATAAGTTATTATAAATTATATTAGAATTATATCTTAAGAGATAGTAATTTTAAAGGGTAATAATTATAATAAGAATAAGGATAAAGGGAATAACCTTTCTTAAAATGAAGGCCTTAATAATAAGGACCTAATAGATAATTAATTTAATACCTTAGAATAGTAAGTTATAGACTAATTATCTAATCTTATTAGTATTAATTATCTATCTTTATTTATTCTTTAAGTATATATATTTCTTCTTATAATATATTTCTTATAATAATTATATATAGTAATTACTAAGTTAATTATAATTAATTATCTTCTAGGTTTATTACCTTACTATTAAATTTACTTAAAGTCTTAAGCTTATATAAAAATTTAAAGAGACTTAAGCTTACTAAATATAAAATAAAACTATTTTATAACCTTTAAAATTAATTTATAATATCTTAATTTAATAGAACTTAATAATTATAATGCTTATAAGGGCTAGAATACTAAAACTATCTATTTAAGAATAGTTTAAAGATTACCTTAATAGGAATTATAAGATTACTGCTAAAAATTAATAGTAGATTAATTACTTTATTAATTATACTTATATTTTTCCTAAGTGTTGATTAGCTGTATTTACCCTTAATTTATGTTCTTTATACTGCACTGCATTGCCTTATAACCTGATCTAATCTATTACTAACCTGCTAAGCTAGCTTTAATCTGCTAATATTTATAGTTTTTCCCCTAATACTAAAACCTTTATTTCCTAATTTGCTTTTTTTTCTCTTTTTTCTCTCTTATTTCCTCTCCTTTATACTATAATAGCTCTTAATTCCTATAATATAATATTTATACTATTAATTTAACTACTATAACTATATATTTTAACTCTATAAACTACTCCTAGTATAGACTACTACTACTAGCTAATGTAATTCTAGTAAGAAAGGCCTATTACTTAGTTAATAAGTCTCAACCCTCTTCTAGCTAATTAATAAGGTTATTTAAGGCCTATATCTAATTTATAATATATATAAAGATAGATACATTTTATATATTAAAAAGCTTTACTTTATAATTAAAGATTATAAGATTAACTTACTACTTTAATAATAATCTATTAATATATAGTAAATCTTTACTTATAATTTTTTAAATATAAAGGAAAGTATATAAGTTTAAGATATAATTAAAATTAAAATTATTAATATTAATTAGAGGATTAATTATATAATAATTAGCTGCTATACCTAGGGGATTATAGCTAGGTTAGCTGTTATTAATGCTAATTATATAGCGCTATATCTTATAATAGATTTTAAGGTTTTTAGCCTATTTTAAGATAGTTTATTTAGGTTAAAGCCTTAGTAGTAATTGCCTTAACTAGGTAATAATAGAGAAGGCATTTAGCCTTAATAAGCTAAAGGAAATATCTTTTTTATGCTTATAGATTAAGGTTACTTATTTAGTTAAATTATAAGGTTAAAGGTAGCAGTGCTATATAACCTTAAGATTTAATTTTAAGGTTATTATGTTTTTTAGTATAGTATATAATACCTTATATTATAATATGCTAAAAATAAGCATTATATTATATTATCTTATTATATAAGACCCTATTGGCTATACCTTGCGTATTGCTGCAGAGATATTTTAACTTTTTAATACTTATATTTTTATTTATCTTTTTAATTCTATTAGTTATTTAGCTATTAATAGCTTATCTGCTATATAGATTTAGCTTAAGATTATTAGCTGCTATCTTAGTATTTATTAAAAGAGGCTCTTTCTACTTAAAGGCAGCTAAAATTATTAACTTTAAGTAAAGGTTCTTTCTTATAGCATTTATTAAGCTATAATAAAGCTATATAAGTATATAGATTTATTTATTACTAAGACTCTTTATCTTATTATTTTTCTTCTTTTATTTCTATTAAAATTAAAATAAAATACTTATTAAAGTAGTATTTAATCTATTCTTTTATCTTTAAGTATTAATAATATTAAAGAATAAGCTAAAGCTAACTTTATTTAACTTTATATCTCTTAATATATATCTAGCTATATAAATCTATTTATATTACTATTAATAGAAAAATAAAATCTTCTTTTTAGTTTTCTTAATCTTAAAAAGGTATTTATAGTAATTTAATATAGTAATTATATACTTATTATAGTTTATAAGCTAACTACTCTTAAAAATTAGCTTTAATTATATATAGATCTTTCTTTAAAGAAGATATATTTAATATAATATTATATTATATTATTAATTAATATAATAAATAAAAAGGTAATTTAAAAAATGCCTTTTTTAATTCTAAGCTTATATTACTTATAATTCTAAATATTCTATATTAAGCTATATAGCTAAAAACCTTTTAATAATATAGCTAAGTACTATTATAATTAAAAGAGTATAGAGTATATATTACTTTATATATTAATATAAATAATATACTTTAAAGGTTTTTTTAATTAAAGAAAGGTTTTTATTATATTTCTATTCTATAGCTTTAAATTAATCTTAAGAGTCTTTTAACTTAAACTTATTTAAGCTATCTTCTTTTATAAAAGACTTTCTAGATTAGCTTAAAGAGCTATAAAAAGCCATTATATATTTTATATTACTTAAAGAAATATTATAGTATTTAATTTTCCTTTACTTACTAATAATATATAAGGAAAAAGTTATTTATATAAATACTTTATTAATAACCTATTAATAACTATTTTCTATTCTTTCTTAATTATAAATATTTTTCTCTTATTCTTAAGACTTATAACTTTTATAATTATTTACTAACTAATTCCTATTACCTATACTATTAAGCTTACTTTAGTCTTTTTATAATTTAAATTCTATTAACTTTTATCTTTATATACCTTTAAAAAGACCTAAATTAAATAAAACTTAATATACTAACTTATAGTAGTTATTATAAGTTAAAAGTTAAATTAAAAAAATAAATTCTTAAAGTATTAATATTAAGTAGTTAATTAAAGATTAATAATACTTTTTATATAAATAATATATATTTAATTTAATATTTTTTTTATATATATAAATATACTTTTTATATAAATTATTATAAATAATTATTATAAATATATTATATTTATATTACTTTTAAAAGTTATATAAAAAAGTATAATATTATTTATAAGTATTTATAGATAATTTCTAATACTTATATATATTATAAATATTCTAAAAATATTCTAAAATACCTATAAGTATTTATATATAATATTATTTACTTAACTAGATGCCTAGGTAACTGGGCATTAAGCTATCATTAGGTACCCATGGGAATTTTAAACCCTGCTCGGTGCAGTCTGGGTCGATTGTCTTTTATCATGTTTGGGTGGCTGCAATTGCTTCCAAAGCTGGGAAAGAAGTGATTGGGACATGTTGATTTATGATCAAGAATGCAGAAGAGCTAATGCCTTTCCAGCAATTATCTCCTTTCCTTTTATATCCAGCACAGCCAGTGAATTACACTCCTCATTTTCGCTACGGATCAATCTGTAGATACAAAGCCATCTCATTACAGGCACTGATTATCACCAAACTGGATCCAGGGTTGTATCAACCTTGGCAAAGCGTCGGATAACCATGTGGAGGAATATTACGAGGTTATCTGTCAGCAGATTCAAATCTTTAGATGAGACGTGCATTGCCAAGTTCGTGTTAGTCTAGCCAAGTCGGAGCCTCGGTACGCTGTACTTGGCGAAAGGCCGAGAATAAACACGAGTGCCGATGGATTTTTGTATGAGACGGGGCTATGTTGTCGGGATTTGTTGTCAGCGAGTGCCGACTTCTCTCCACTTGCTTCCCCAGATATCATGTCGATCGAGAAGGGTTCTAACGAACTGTGGATCTGCTATGTCATATTCGTTTCAGAGGATTTCGGCGTAAGGACTTGCGCAAACTGTGTATATTTCTCGCTGGAATACGTTCCGTATCCTGACTTGGCACTGAAAATTAATAGGTTTGTAATCATGACTGAGGTTCTGTTGTTCGGGATGTGGGGGATAGCTCTGATGGCAACTTGGTTTATAAGAAGACCATTCGGGTGCTGAGAAAGATAACATCTGGTTGTCAAGACACTTGTACTTCCAGCGATCAACTTTGTCAAAATAGCGTTAATCAGTCTTCTTTATTGCTGAAATCTCAACATCATGATCTTTGGAGATCGCTGTACTTTCACTGTCCACTATCCCGAGATCCACTGTAATTGGCCCGGATGACAACAACACCCAACAGTCACTGGAATCATAAATACAACATCTAAGCTACAAAGAATTCAAGAATATTCCTCAGCAGCTGATTTAGCAAAAGTAAAGATTCGGTAAATGGCATCTCGATAACCGTATGCAATTAAGTTTCCTCCCGTTGCATCGTCTCAAACAATGCTACCTCCAGCGGCACCCATTTACGCAATGCAACTGTGATTCCGCAACTCTATTTGCACGCTGCATGAGAAAGGTTTCCGTAAAGTTAAAACAGCCCGATATTCTACGATAGTGATGATCAACTAGTTAATCACATGACTAAATACCCGTACAGCTGCAGATATAGGAAATTGTTTTCCGTAGTTCATTCCAGTCAGGGCGCTTAGATATACTGATCTTACCCAAGTCTTTTTTGTCACTCAGAACAGATCTCCCTGCCACAAATTTCCTGGCTTCCTAAGCAGCACCTTTGCTAGGTTCTCGGTGCCGGAATAAGCTCTCAGCCACAAGTCTCAGCTGCAAATAACACTTCTAGCCCACAACTTAGACATCAATACCAGCAGCACGTGTGCAAGCCTATACCTGCGCTAGGAGCCAGAGTAGAGAGTAGAAGCTGCTTGGTAATTTCATTATAGAATATTCTCGTGCATACTTCTGCATATCCAGTGTCCAATAATCAGTGACAGTCACTGACAACAAGTGTGTCGCTGATTCATGTTGCACAAGATGTAGGTGGGTCTCTATGCCACTGCCTCGAGCGAACTCTCTCTTGAAAATATATTCAAAACTCCCTCGCACATTTTTCATCGTGCTGCGGCATCTCATCTCCTTCATCAGGCTCGCGATGGATCTAATCCCCAACGAGATCCTGAGCCACATCCTCAGCTATCTTCTTACCGACAGAGAAAAGCATCGTCTGCGCGAAGACTCGATCCGTCACGTCTTGCCCATCCGCCTCGTCTGCCATCAGTGGAATGAGCTGCTGACCAAGCATCTCTTCCGAACGGTCACGCTCTAGCAGAGCAAGAATACAGTCGAAGATGACTTTGGTTCCTGGCACAAGGTTCTAGAGAATGACTCCATCAAAGATGCTGTGCGACGCGTCGCTATCGAAACCTCACCAATTTCTGATTACAGCAACGTTAATCATATCTCATCTTGGCCAGAGTCCTGGCTTAGGGATGGCCATTGGCCTGAGTTCACATCCGCCATCAGCCAGATCTGCGATATGCCAAACCTCGATTGTCTCGATGTGCGTTTCTCGCTTTTTCCTGCCAGTGAACAACTCCCAGGATTACCGCATGAGCCCTCATCCACACGCAAGAGGACACTTGAAATCATTTCGGAGACACTAAGGGTTCGAGAGTCTCGTCCTGGGACACGTATTATCCGCGAGTTGATACTGAAATGCCTTGAAGTTACGCCGCTGCCCAAGAATCTCACCGATAACCTATTACAAAATATCGAAAGACTACACATTGCCTTGGTTTATGGTGACGACCAGCGAGAGAAGCCTGGATTTACCTCATATCTCTCGGGCACTCTCTTGCCTTCAGTTTCTGAGCGCCTGGTTGAGCTGACGATTGCTGGTCACCGCTGGGGTTCTATCTCAGCTGAGTTCAATGGCCAAGGTCTATCATTTCCATGCTTGAAGCGCTTGACGCTGGAGGAATACATCATTCTTCGACAAGATCAATTTGACTAGGTCCTGAAACAACGTTCTCTCGTCGACTTGAATCTTTACAGCTGCAAAATTGCGACGCACTGTCTTGTGCAACAGCCCGATTTTGGAGACTTGGGCGTCAACTTAAATGGGTGGAAGAAACTACCAAACCCATCCACGAATATGGGTCAGCCAAACTATAGTCCCATGACTCACACACACCCGGAACCGCTCGACTCCGGCTGGTATGCAAATGATCTCCGATGGTCAGACATGTTCGATTGTATTCGCCAAAATCTACCAAACTTACGAAACTTCAATTTCAAGTGTTCCAGCTGGGAAAATTACTTTGAAGGCCATCCATTCGTTCTCAATCTCGGGATGTCCGGAAGATATTACACGTTTGACGAAGGAAGTTGGGGGGTGATGTGGTACCGGCCTGTCGAAGAGCGTCCGTTCCCGACGGAATGGGACCCTTTCCAGGACAACGACATGCCAGGAACGCCAGTGGGTTTGTACGAGCGTGCTCAGTCAGCGGATGCACATGCGTTGAAGAAGCTGATGATAGCGACGCGCAAGCGACGTGGCGGAAAGTAGTACACTATTCGGCGAGGATCAACCATAAGGCAACGTGGTTAGGGGAGGCAAAAAAGCTTGGGACCTTTACGACAGATGACAAAATAGCCAATCTGCAGCCCTTCCAAGTCATCCTGAACTTAGCTAAGTGTTTTTGTCACTTAGTAGAGATCCTACCTCTTCTTGCGATTCGAGATGTGGAACAAGTTGGGGAATTATGATTCGTTTCCATGTACGGAGTAGACTATGGTATCTATAACAAAACAACAATCGCCACTCTCAAATGCTCTCATCTTTTCAACATACAGACCAAGAAACATGGGTCAAGACTCAAGGGTGCACAAGTGAAACCAGACGAGGAAAGGCCTCCAACCAGAGTGGCCCTAGCTCCCAATTATTGAGATCACATGCAATGGCCTCAAACTCGGGGCTTACGCAAACCTGGCCACCTTCGACAGCCATCAAAGGACATCCTGGCGGCCACTTCAGTTGAAGAGACTCGAGGTATATCTTTACGGAATGCCTTGACTTGATACGTGGATTCATACACAAAAAGTCTCGCAGGTCGGGCCAAGGGATGTAATCGATGCTCACAGGATGAGGATATGTATTCTGAACCTCGGTAGGAAGCAGCCACGGCGGTACATCCTTGAGAGTCATAGGGTCAGGATGTAAGCGCCACTACGCGAAGGATTAGTATGCAGGAGACAATAAGGTAAAGATGAACTCACTCTCATAAGACGATAGGCAAAGAAATACACCCCGAACAAAGTCTCCACGCTAGCCATCTCAAAACCCTTGAGGAACGAGGTCAGAAAACATGTGACTGCATTATCCCCGTAAGAGTGAAGCGTCATGTTGGGCAGCTCAGGGTTCCTCGGCAGGGACCTAGCGTGGAGCGGATCCTTGGGGAAAGCAGCATGGGTCTCGTAGAGTATCGCGAAACTCCGATACTCGAGACAATCCGCCTGCGAGTGATGCTGCACTCCGCATCGGCAATCGACGTGCGACGGCGTGGGGAATAAACTCGACATTACCTCCGGGACCTCGGCAGGCGGGATATCGTGGTGGTCCGCCGTCGCACATGGAGCACCACCCGCCGGCGCAGCTCTTCGCCCTGCGGGGAAGTCCGGGGTCTCAACGCTCGTGTCCATCTCATAAGCCTCGCCAGGGGGTTTCTGCGAAGATCTCTGCTGCAGAGCGACTAGATCAGCGCTCAACTGCGGGAGCGTTCGGAGCTGCGCGGAAACGGTGTCGAGGTTCTTTCTGATCTGTGCAATGTCTGCTTCCATGCGCTCCATGCGCTGCTTGTGCTCCTGCCGGTTCTCCCTGTGCTTGACGCGATCTGCCAGTCGCTTCTGGCTCATCTGAGCCTCTGTGCGCACCCGTTGCTTGGACGAGCCGCTGGGTGGAGACGCGGACATGAGAGACGTGGCTGAAATAGGGAGGTGGTATGAAAAGTTATATAGTCTGGCTGTCAATATCTCAAGGGGATATCCACTGTTTTGAACGAGGGTTTTTGGCGATGCTTGCTTGGAGTGAGGAAAAGCTCAACGGTGAAGAAAAGAAAAAAAAAGGGGAGACGCGTCCGACGTCGACCAGTTAAATAGACTTGGCACTGAAAGATGAGAGTGTCAGGATTGCACACTAGGAGACTATGTCAGGTGTACATACATTACATACACGCACGTGTAGAGAGTAAGAAAAGGGTAAACGGGTTGCGAGCGTTGAATTTCTCTGCTTTGGGTGTGCGAGTTTGGCTGCGACGGGAGGCGAAACGCGGGGTAAAGCGCCGAGATGAGCACCGGATTATTCCCTATTGAGTCCTAGCGGTGCAGGGGTTTGTCAGGTCTGTTGGGGAGGAAATTGTTGGCGTGATTGGCTAGACGTTGTGTATGATTATCAGGAACTTGATCTTGACAGTTGACGTGTGGTTTAAGCATAGATTGGGTTTATCGGGTATCTGGGTGTCATTATGTATGTTTTGTCGCTTTGGGGAATTTAACCGGTTGAAAGGGAGTGGTCCATAGGTGGATGGAGGAGGTGAGGGGCTAACCCAACAAAGTAGAGATGATCTTGCATACCCTGGAGCTGCATGAGACTACGAGACAACTTTTGCTCTATGGAAGGATGAGGCATGTGATGAAGATCTACACAAGTTCATGTATTCATTTACTCGTGACGACAATAATCTCATGAAAAGATATTTTGCTGTTTCCTATCTAGACTTGACTGTTATAGATTTAGACTGAGAAAAATAAGAATCAAAAGCCAACCGAATACACGATCTTCATATTCACAAGGTCTATACTAAGTTTGGAACTAAGTTCATGGCTTGAGACTACGCCAAGTTGTGAACTCGGTCTCTTAGCACTTATTCGTCAGTGGGGGTTGAGTCCGGCTTCTGCCCATAAACAATAATACTACCTCAAGATTAGTAAGATCCCAATCCTACTTAGTGTCACTTACAAAGGAAGATAAGCATGAATCTTGGAATCACTCAGCTGCTTGCGCACCTCCACATAAAACTATAGTCTGCTCCATCCTGCTTTTGTAGTGGCGTGGTGCTTCGACTAGGCGGCCGACAATTTTACTAATTTCACAAAAGTAGTGTTTGGCGAGCTCGAGAGCGGGGTGGAGGGTGCCGTCGTCGGATTTGTAGGGGATGAGCATGTCTTGCACTGAATAGTTCCGCCGGAGACACCTTGATCATCTTCTCAAGATTGGCCAGGTAGAATGTCCAGATTCTTCCACTTTACTGTGCCAGACTCGCTGAGCAAGTCCATTATCTTTTCAACAAGATTCCGTAGGTTATTAGAGACTGTGGAGATCTCTTGCACCATAGCTGTAGGAAATTGTGCTTTCATCATGTTGAATGGGCCAAGGACTTGATGATTTGAGGCGAGGTTCGTACTCAAGTGTCCGGTCTTTTCGATCTGCAGCGTAGTTTACAAGCGATTGCATATCCGTATATAAGGTTTTAGTGAGAGACCTGATAAGATATTCGGGGAAGTGGTATCGATAGCAGAGGATATAAGCTCCCATACACGTCCAGATGCTTGCCTATCAGGGCTGTAGTCGTGATCCTTGCCGTTGCCCACCAGAAAGAGAGTTAACCAAGCCAGCTTATGGCCTTCTGACTTTGGTGGAAAAGATATGAGATTAGGTTGGCTTGCGAGGCCTCGCCTTACCCAAGCTCTAATTCCAGTAAGGACGAGTGTAATGCCTAGTTGAACCACAGTGGCAGACCAATGGAGAGCCCGAAGGCCCTGTACGATGCATCCTGTGACTGCTGTAGAGACGAGCAGTAGGTCAAAAGGGAATATGCAGCTGAGGCTGCTGCATGCAGGAATAAAGGAACTTCCAGCCAATGCCATGGCGAGAAGAGGATGCAGCATCAATGATCCTATTGATACAGCAATTCACAATACACAAGCATGTAAATTTAAGACAAGGAAAACTGCTGGAAGGATCGATGAGTCCTTCAAAACTCAATTAACAGAAGAAATAGTAAGAACCTCGCAAGGTATCTACCACGAAAACTTCTGTCCAGTTGCTTCCTCAGAGAAATCCCACAGTGTTTTAGCCTCACTGCTCGAAACAGCCAGCGGCTTCGCTCCAGTGCTGATCTGACAATCAGCGAGATACGCTCCGTAATTCTCACTCCCTTCATGAGTCTCTCCAACACCATTCGAAAGCTTCGGATCCAAAGCAGCAACAAGACTAGTCGAAGCTCCAGCATCCACCGACTTATAAGTATAAAAGCCCATCGAGCCCAACTTCTCAACAGCCTCCAAAGTCTCTTTGGGGAAGTTTCTTCCCAGCTCAGTCGTCATGATGACACCAGGGTGAGCAGCAAGAGTGAGAATGCCGTGCTTTTCAAAGAGACGCTTGTTAGCCCCGATGCCGAAGAGGACGTTGGCGACTTTGCTGCGGTTGTACCCATCGAGGGGAACATAAGCAGTTTCTTCGCTGTTTTCATATCCCCAGAGTTTAAAGAACTCATAGTTTGGTTGCTCCTCTTGGGGAAGATCTTTGTTCTTTTTGACAAAGTTCATATCGCTCCAGCGCATGTTTGACACCATAGGCGAGGCGGAAGTGACATTGACGATACGAACAGAACCTTTTGGTTTGTTTTCGACTGCTTTGATGAGCTTGGGCATTAAGAGGCAGCTTAGAAGCCAGTGACCGATGTGGTTGGTTGCCAGATGCATTTCAATGCCATCCTTGGATAGGGTACGCTCTTGAACAGCCATAACACCGGCGCTGTTGATGATCAAGTCAATAGCAGGTATATCGGACCAAGAAAGGACTTCTTTGGAAGCGTTGCGCACGGATTCTTGACTAGAGAGGTCGACCTCCAAGAATCGGTAGTCTACACCTGGGAACTTGGCCTTGAGTTCATCGATACTCTCTTTTGCTTTGGAAGGGCTGCGACCAGCAAGGATGATATGGGCCGGCGACTGAGTAGACTTAAGACGGTAAGTATGTGGACTTTTCCAGGAGGGGGGGACTTACAAAAGCCTGCGCGGTTGCAAAGCCAATACCTCCACGGTTGACTCCAGTGATGAGCATAATTTTGCCACGGATACCGTCGGCAAATGCTTTGGCAACCTCAACGGCTTTGGTATTAGCTCCAAAGTCTGCGTGTGTAGTTGATGCCATGGTGATAGATGAGAACGGAATTTTGAAATTGTTGAAGTAATAATCTGAGTATGCTGTGGATGTCGTGTAGATGACTGATGTCTGCATTATTTGAGGGCGACCATCCTCTCTCTATATATACTCAAAGAAGCCTTGGTAGGAATTCTAGATATTCGCAAAGCATTGAAGCCTTGTTCTCAAACCGTCCAATACAAGACTTGCTACCCGATTTCGAAGCCATCTCAAGATGTCGGCTGGAGATCCTGGCGCCACTATAGTCTTGCTTGAGCCAATGAGAGACTTGCTACCATATCTGGTTAGTAGGTTTTTGGCATATTTCAGAAACCTCATTGGTTGATCATCTTTACCTGGTAATGAACTGGAACGGAGTTAACGGATTTCTTTCCCTAGACCTTTAACTCCATGAAGTGATCACACGTCCATCAAGCGGACTTGATCCCATAACTTCCGACTTGGTTCGTCATGGATAGTATCCATCCACGGAAATCTCGCTAAACAATCCTTGACTTCTTCCCAAGTCATGATGCCAAGCAATGAAGCTTGCTCTCGGAGTTTCTCAACAAACCAGTCACGACCATCCCTAGCTAGGACTGAAATACCTCCCAAGATGAGAAGCCAGAACTTAAACTCATCTTTATCCTCATTCAACTTGGGTTCAATAGCCTCCTTCACAAGAGCCTTGATAAGTCCCGGTCGAGCCATGCGATCCTGCTTGTTATTAAAGTAGATCGACATCATAAAAAGGCATAACCCGATATGGTAAGTAGACTGGTTATCATGCTTGGACCTGGATTCACCAATCGTACGAAATTGGAGCAGTAGATAGCAGATGGATACCAGGACCTCTTGAAATTCAAGGAGATCAAGAGGCTTCTCATCTGCGTGTTTGTTGAGCAGTCTGCACAACCCTATAGCGTCGGAAAATGCTTCTTGGAGGGTTGGGTCAAGTTGGCTGGAATATGCAGCCGAGTCTTGCTGTAAAGTGAATCCCCTGTATGCCAAACTGCGTTTTATGTGACATATATGATCTCGATGAAACAGCGGGTGTCCGCCTTGTTGCATGGCGAAGAGAATATCAGTTCTTCAAACATTAGCACTCGCCATCTAAATCAAGCATAACCTACTCACCGACAAATCTTGACAGCAACAACACTATCTTCCATATGCTCCAGCCCACCACGAAGGTCTACTACCTTCTTCAAACCCGCCAGATGTGTCTTAGCAGCCTCGTAATGCTCCGCTGCCTGCTCTTGATTGATAAGAGACATTATGATCGACATGGTATGATCAGATAAAGCTTCTTTGCTGTTCAATCTCACCTTGAGCTGATCAAGAGTCTGAGATATACAGATTAGCGAGTTGGTGCAGTTGTAGCCTATGCCTAGATATATCTCGTTTGACGCCTGGATGAGCGCCAGGGAACAGTCGTAAGCTTGGATCATTAGTTATTAGAGCATTTCTAGGTGTGTATTACTTGCATGCTTTATCGTGAAACATGATCTCCAGCCATTTAACCTTATACTTCTCAATAGAAAAGCCCAACTGAACTGGATAGACGTGTCCGACTGTCACGTTGAAGACTAGCTTATCAGCACAACTCTCCAACCTCGATGGGCGTCAACTTACAGTCATCTATTGCTTTTCCAGCAACTTTTGTGACCGGCACAGGAAATGGGAAGCTGAAGAATTGAGTCGCGAGCGGTCGGGGAATTCTTTCCATTGGCCGATACTGAACAACTTGGTTTGTCCGCGACGGTCGATGAAATGTTTTGCCTACATTTTTGCCCTTCATTACATGTCGTCGCATGAGCTTTTTCGAAGTTTTATCAGCATTCAAGCCGTCCACAAAGAAGAAGTTTTGCTCCATTTGATCAATTGGTAGTTGCAGGAGTGAGATTTGATGATGTCAACGTAAGCAAACTCCGCTTCAGTATTGGCGCGTGATGTGCCTATTCAATACAACCTTGACTCTACTATCATTAGCATATAAAAGAAACAAGCGCCTTGAAGTGTTCGATTCGTAATTTCACAATCTTGTCATGGACCAATTCAGCTCATAATTCGTCTTCTCATTTTATCTACTCTACATAAACTCGCTCATCTCTCATAATACAGACTTTTACAAGTTATACATCCTAAACGGAAACAGATCCACAAGGACCTCCAGCATGGCTGTGTCCGCTAGATCGCTTCAGAACAGAAGCAACCTCAGCGTCCCATCGTCGAGTGTTGTGAGTAACCTTGGGCAGGCTCTTCCAGGTCTTGGCATAGCGAGCAACAGAGTTAGCAATAGCCTGGGTGTTGACGAGGAAAGCCTCCTTGTTGAGGTTGTTGATATCATCGCCGATCTTGTGGTAGTTGATGTCGTAAGCGACACCAGCTTCACCACCGAACATCTTGGCCTCCTCCTCGGTCTTGAGCTGCTCGGCGCCGGTGAAGAGACCACCGGAGGGAATGCCGTTCTCAATGAAGGCGGCGTAGTCGGAGCGGCCGCTGAACTCGGAGGGGACGTAGCCGAGACGCTTGGTCTTGAAGAAACGTTCAAAGTCCTTCTCGATGGCGTCGGAGCCAGCGGGGCCAGTGAGGTTGAAGGCGCTTCCATCACCGTCGTAGATACCGTAGACATAGTTAGGGCTGGCAATCTGAAGATTGTAAGTATTTGATTTTTATCAAGGTGATTGGGTGTCTTACCATATCAAAGTTGAGGTAGGCTCGGATCTTGGCGACTTCAGCGTCAGAACCGTTGATGCTCTTCATGTAAGCATATGAGCCGAGAAGACCAAACTCCTCGGCACTCCAGAAACCGAAGCGGACGGCGTTCTTGACGCGGTACTTGGTAAGAGCCTGGGCAACCTTGAGGATACCAATGATACCGGAACCATCATCGCTGGAGTCTGTTAGCATTGAGGAATTTCAAAGACATGTTGAAAACTTACTTGATACCGGGACCGGCAGCAACAGAGTCAGAGTGGCCTCCAACAACGAGAACGTTGTCGTGGTCACCCTCCTTGGTCTCAGCAATGACGTTGAAGGTAACACGGTTCTCAACGGTAGCATCAACCTTGAGGTCAACAGTAACCTCACCAGCCTTAGTCTTGGCAAGAATAGCCTGGCCGTCCTCCTGGCTAATACCAACAATGGGAGCGAACTCGCCAAAGGGCTCACCAAGAGTACCAGCCAACTCGCCAGGAACGTTGTTGTAGACAATGACAGCAGCAGCTCCAGCAGTCTTACCGTTGGCAGACTTCTGAGCGAAGGGGCACTCTCCTCGAAGAACAAGAACGACGTTACCCTCAGACTCAGCGGGTAAATCACTAGCCTCACAGCCAAGGTTCTCGGCAACGACAAGAGGACCAGTAGCCTCACCAGCAGGGGTATAAGTCATGATGGCAGCAGTGATATCATCGCCGTCGACCTTGAGAGAGGCAGTACCAGCAGAGTACAGCTCAGTGAAGGGCTGCTTCTTGACATTGTAGTAGTTGGTTGCCTTGAGGGTCTTGTAGAGCCAGTCGACGGTGGCGTTGTGACCAGCTCCACCAAAGACACGGGTGTTGCCGTTGGCCGTGGCGATGTCCTGGAGCTTCTGGGCACCGTCCATGAGGCCCTTGATGTTGATGTCCTTCTGGAGCTTGAGCTCGTTGACGAGGGGCTTCTTGATGGCGCTAGCCGCCAGGGCGAAGAGGGGGAGGGAGAGGGTGGTGAATCTCATCTTGGGCTGGACTGGACTGGACTGAGCTGCAAAGAGAGGGATGAGGAGTGAAGAAGGGGATCTCTGACGGTGGAAATAGTTGATATTTATATATTGCTGATCATACGGAATTAATTTTTATTGTAATCTACTCGTCACAAACCCATACTATTTCGTGATAGCACGACGTCCTGCACGGCACTTCTGCATAGCCCACGGATAATGTTCCCACGAACCAATGACCCTCTCACGGCCGCGGGATCCAAATCAGGCAGTTCCAGGGATGTCTCTGGCGATCGAATCTTGGCGTCGTGTTTGCTTCCCCGCAGGAACTGCCTCTTACAGGAACTAGCGCCGACTCAGATCCCACGTCGCCTGGAACTTTTGGAGTATTCGCCAATCCGACCTATGTTGATAACGGCAGGTCGCAGGGATCATCAACTACTTGGCAAGATAGGCCAATGGTCACGAGAGATAGAGTAATGACTAGCGCTGTGATAGAGTTGGCGCTGGGCATTAAGCATCTTTCTACGCTTATTCGTCGTATCGACAGGGATCTGAGATAGAGAGATGGGTGTTTATCAGCCACCGCGAAATGACATGATGATCTTTTCTAGGCGAAAAATGTCTCCATCCAAGCATTTCCCCTCTTTCTCGACCCTCGGCGGACTTTTGTAGTCAGTCTTGCAAAAAAAGCCTGTTTGGTCAAGTCTTGGACTCACCGGTTCTTTTGCGGGTCAGCGAGATAAGAAACCTTGTCGTCGATTGAGTTGTGCCACAAGCTAGTTTATTTCCGAATTAGTAGTGTTTATCCGAGTGTGGCTGGTTACAATGACGATCTGCACTGTTGTGAGATGAGGATTTTCTTCACGATGCAGTGTTGCAGTGCGTTGGAGGATGGATTAATGCGCTTTGAGGAATGATCTGCTGGGTCGTTGAGGCAAGATGTAGTGTAACCCAGCCTTGTGAGGCGAATTGACTTTGTGGATGCAAACTTGCGGGAATGTGCACTAGATGGAGAAGATCTGGTTGTACCCTGTAGTTCGTCGCATATCAGAGCATCCGAGGGCATCGAAGTTTACCGGCACAACGGGCGACTACCCGTAGCCATGTTTCATTGCAGGACGGAAGTGCTATGATCTGCCTGTCATCCAGACCTTCGGTGTGTCCTTATGGAGGTTGAGTTTCACTTGTCAAGACTTGGCGACTAAGATGGAGACATGAAGTAGTTGCTTCCTGTGTTATCCGGCCATGGCAGTTGCTTCTGACATTTATATACGTTGAAGTTTTGTCAAGGTAATGCCCATGGTGTATTTTGACGCATGCTCTATCTACCTAAATCACTCCAGAAGCAAAATTCAACAATACACAACTTCGGTTCAAAGATGTATTTCTTAAGGTATCACCCAGCTCTTTCTACTCTTCTAGACTGTATTCCTCTTCTCGCCAGTCTCTGATGTTCTTACCTCCTTTCTGGACCAAAATCTTTATTACTTGCTCCACTTCTCGCATTGCAGAGAGCCTCCGCCTTTTCCAATAGGAATCACTTTCTCGTCGGTACTTTTCTCGTATTGCACTATATCTGTCCAATGCAAAGGCAATTGGTGACCAGCCTTCTATTGTCAATGCATTCACACCAACTCCGCGCTCTAGCAAAACCGGGCACAAACTCGAGGCATTGCCACTTATCGCGTGAAGCATTGTTTTCCCACAGTCACTCAAGGCCTTGATATCAGCTCCTCTGTTTATGAATAGTTCCGCTGCAGCCAGGTCCCCGTGTTTAAAAAACCAATACAGCACAGTCTTTCCTTCATTGTCTCTCGCCTCGATATCGACTCCATAGTCTAGTAGTAGCTCAGCCATGTCTGCCAAGATATGTCGATAAGGATCATCTCTGTAATACCACTTATCGGAGGCGAGGCCTATACGGTGTAAAGCTGTGAAGCCTTCGTAATCTGTGGAGTTCAAATCAGCTCCATTGTCCACCAGCAAAGACAAAATGTCAACAGTTGCCTTAGAAACATGGCCGCTGAGTACACATCGAAAGGGAGTTTCTCCTAGAAAATCCTTCGCGTTGACATCAGCTCCCTTCTTGATCAATAGCATGGCAGCACCGACGCGGAATCCTACACAAGCATAATGTAGAGGAGCGGCACCTTGTTCATTTCTGTCATTTACACCGAGCCCACGGTCAAGCAGAAACTTGGTAGTTCGTAACACGGTCGAGTCACTTGACTTTTCATAACACAAAGCCTTGTCCACAACAGTAAGTCCCTTTTCGGTCAGAGCAGAAATACTGGCTCCAAATTGTAGTAAAAGTTCCATTTCCTCTATAGCACCCCGCTGCGCCGCGGTGTGGAGTGGTGTCAAGCCATCCTCGTTGAATGTGTTTACATTGGCACCTGCTGCTAAGAGGACCCGTTTTACATCAATACTAGAAGCTATATGTAAAGGAGTGCAATAGTGCCCCTTCTCCGGGTCGACTGGATGTCCGAGGCTCAGGAGCTTTTCCACAAGATTGACGTTGCCATGTTCAGCAGCTCCATGAAGCAGAGTACTTCCATCCCAATAACTGCAATTGTAATCTATTCCGTGATCGAGAAACATAGGCACTAAGGAGTCGTCTCGGCCCGCACACCTTATGAAATATCGCGATGGACCAATCTCTGATCTGTTCATGGTAAGATTCATATCGACCATGTCGTCTAATAGTATTCGAGCAACATGCTCACGCCCATATTTGACCGCAAGATCGAGTGCTTCGTTAACCTTTGGGATAATTTCTGCTTGAATCAACTGCGCAACTATGTCTGCACTTCCAATTGCAGCGGCGACCTCAATGGGTGCATGAAAATCCCATAGCTGGGCTTTTGGTTCGAGTCGGAAATAGTCTCTCCCTGCTTCCTTCAGTAAAGACTGGAATATCTGTTTATGATCTCCGAGAAACACCTCGTACAAGAGATTCATAATGTCAGAAAAGGGGGTGGTCACTTGCCTGTTTTTTGATGCAATTGAAAAGTTTCGTAGGATGTGATGATTATGAACTTCAGATGCAGCCCTGAGGGTAGCGTAATCATGAGTATGAGCATGATTCACCATAGCATCAAGAATAGTGTTTATAACTATCTGGTGGCAACCTTCCAAGGCCATCGAAAAAGCTTTCTGAGCGTACATAGTAGCAGGATCCTTGGAATCCTGGCGCAGGTCAACCACCCTACTAAGGTCAACTACATTGTCAAGTAGCATCTGCACAAGATCCTCATTGCCCGAATTTACTGCGGGAAACAGGGAACTCTTGATATCTTCAGGACATTTCAGTCTAATGCAAGTGCCGGGTGACGGTCTCCTAACCCACACTTCTAACTCAGTGGCCTGATGATCTGCTTTCGCATATTGAATGAGGAGCTGGGCGATTTCAGTACGTCCAGCCTTACACGCTCCTAAAAGTGCCCTTGGTATGCAAAGAAGACTTGGTTTAGTATCCAGTAACCGTCTGACAAGTTCGATTGTGCTTTGAGAGGCTGCACTTTCGAGTAATTCAGAGGCGATGACGATAGGCCTAGATTTGAGAGCATGCTCTGCCAGCAGCTCGATGATAGCAGTCTGGCCGTTCATGAGAGCAAGACGAAGAGATTCGTCAATTCTGAAATGCGCTCCAGCCTCTAGGAGATCTTTTACTATCTTCAGGTGCCCTTTTTGAACAGCAGCACACAAAGCAGGCGAGCAGCAGGCTTGCTCGCTTGGTCTGTCTCTATTCACATTAGCCCCGGCTTCTATCAACTTTCTTACGATCTTTCCAAGACCCAATTCTGATGCATTGCAAATAGTAAGTCCATACTCAGGATGTGATGTATCTGCGCTAACGCCATGCTCCAGGAGTAATTCGGCCACCTGCGAATGTTTACCGCGAATGGCATTCACTAGACAGAATTCCTTTTCCTGATCTCGAACCTTTAATTGGTAATCTTCCATCATGTATTTGACAATTTCATGGAGACCAATTCTACAAGCATAAGAAAAGGCCGACTCCCCTTCCCAGACTCTTTCCCATGATCTGCAGTAAATAGGCCTTTTACCAGTCCAGAGTAATCGTCCAGTAGGTTTATTCCAGGCGTCGGCCATCAGTTGGGAGATCCTGTTACACTTTGAAAGATTCTCTGGATCCAACAAAAAGGCGGCTGTCTGTTCGACAATTCTACTGGCAGACTGCGCTGTCCTTGCAGATGCAGGCCAAATATCTTCTGCACGTATTGTCAAGGGATAGTCGGCGGACATACGATAAAATGGGCCTTTCACATCATCCAAGTAAGCGAATGACGTTTCTGTGATAGTAATCGCACACTCCAATGGGGAAAAAGAGCTTTCTCGTTCCGTCAGATACTCTTTGACTGAGAAATGGGTGAGATGCACTTCTTCGCATTGGAACGGACTTCCTTCATACAACTCATCGTTTGTGACGAGTACGATATGTATCATATCAGGACAATATCTAACAATATTTAATGGTCTGAAAAGTCTATCTTGAGGGTCAAACTTCAGTCGATCCTGGTATTGGTCTGGGCGAGTTGCTAGAATCTCAACAACCTCGGCTAGACTCAGAGGTTGCTCACAGCTCACTATGAATTGCAAGAGGCGAATGGAGTCACTTTTGTAGCGAGGCGGTATGCTTTCAAGCATACGCTCGTAGGTCATAGGAAGATCATGCGGCAAGGAATTCAGAGCTTCGCGGACAGCATTTGGAGTTAGACAAGTCTCGAGAGTGTCCATCTGGCAAGCTGCCCAACGGAACCTAGAAAGATGTTAGCGTTTCCGTGCCATGACTGTCATTCAAATGGACGTAAAACATACGTTCCATCTGCCCCATCTCCAACCTTGGTACATATTTCGTTGCGTAGCTCTTCACTCAATCCATTGTCCATGAATCTTGGGTTTGTATCAAGGACGAAACGGACATAAGACTTTATGTCGTTGTTGACAGCCGTCTTATCCAAACTAAAACAATTCTCTTTTCCAAAAGAGCGAACAACCTGAGATTGGATGTCTTCATCTGGCCTGACGGTTAAGAATAATTGCACATTTTCCACAGTAAATCTTCCGATCCATGAGAACAGCGAGTCCCTTGATTTGCACTCATCCAAAGCGTCGATCAAGATAAACACGCGATCAGCAGTGCTTAGCATAGACTTAATACATGATTCCAGTTGCCATTCTCCTGGATGTCTTACGCCATTGCCGCAGATTTTGAATAACTCATGGAGCTTTGCTGATGCATCTTGCCCTCCGTGTTGATAGAGTTGGAATGCTAGTGACCGGAGAAGGCCATCGAGAGATTGTTTCTCTACGTCGTTGAAGTCGAAGTAATGTACTAGTGTGATAATGCCATTCATAGTACTGAGATCATCAAGGATTTGAGAGCTCAGTACAGTTTTCCCGCAACCGGCCAATCCATGGAGCCATAAATGCATTCTTGAGCCTGCCTTAAACTCCGTGAAAGCCGGACTTTGCATGAACCACTGACCGGTGCCATCATGACGGCGCTTCTTCGCCTTCGCTACGTTGGTTGACGATCCTGGTGGCTTAAGCCAGCGTTCTATCTCCAGGCGTCGGTTGTCTGCATGCATAGTGTTCACGGTAGCATTTGTGTCTTCCACACTTGTAGTAATATTTTCCAATTTCATCCCGACTAAAAATCCACTTAGTAACTTCCTGTCCTCCATCTCAAACTCTCACTTAGTACTTACTTTCACCAAGTACCTTCGTAAGAGGCTTCTGGTGTTGTATATTGGTTGGTAGAATCTTCTGAAGCAACTCCTTCACATACGCTGCAGCAGTCATCGCCGCAAAGCCTTGCCATTGCTTGTTCTTGTGTGAGTCGGCATAGTCGCAGATCCCACGGATAATCAGACAGGGGAAGTGATTCATCAAGCCCGCTGCTTCCATCTCAAAGCACAATACACCCTCCTCCATTGCTAGTTTATCCCGGACAGTTGCATCCTTCATGAGCTTGTCAGAGCTAGCAATGAGACCATAATGGATCATTGGGTCATCGTCATGATCACCTCGGGCCTCTCGGCTAATGAGGTTTTCTACACCGCAGTTGTCTTTGCATGATGCAGACGCTGGAGATTCTGGATGAATGTGTCTTGATTCATAGAGCCTGTCTGTCTCTGCTGATGGACGAGCATACCGTTTTCTGAGGCGAGGTCGTCTACTGAGTGCTTCTTCAATTCTTTCATTCAATTCATGGCCTTGACCTTCGTAATCCGCTTCTAGTGCCCCCACAGCGGTCAACAGAAGTTGGGGTGGCTGATTCAAGGACCCGGTCAACTGGAACTCTTGTTGCTGTAGTGTCTTGCCCCGGGCGTGATGAAGGACTCCCCCCTTCGCTCCTGAAGGGACGCTGACTACGACGTCTCCAAGACGAATATCGGGGGCTTGGAGCACCGCCACCAATGCCGACCATAAGCCCAACTCGAATATTGGGAAAGGTTCGCAACATGTCTCTGGCTACAGATGCAGCTGGGGCTATTCCGTACTCGGCTCTGGGTAGGGATGCCACGACAACGTCATGCCTCCCCATCCTCCCGAATGAATAACTGTTGTTGTCTCCAGGAGCTTGTGCTTCCAGAGTCACTTCGTATTCTTCGTCAAAAAAGCTTTTCGCCGCAACTAGCTCTGTTGTCAAGGCGCAGATCCACCCAACAGTGTAGGTAGAAGGGTCTGCCATTCTGTTGTCTATTCGCAGAAAGTTGAGGTTTCTTTCTTTAGTGTTAACTATGAGATTCAAGAAATGGCTTGAGTTCTTCTAAAAGATGGAAAGGAGGGGGGGATTATATAGCCCATGATGAGCTCTAGAAGGTTCTCTGCTTGTTCAAACAAGCACCGGCATGCAAGGCAGCATACAAGCAATAATAAGAGATGGCTGTGTTTGATGTTTTTCTAAAAACAGGCAACGAGGGAAACAGTGCTTTTCTGCCAATCCGAAAGTGTTTACAGTGCCTCATTTCTAATGGCAAACAGACAGGATAACCCTCTGTTTGGTGAAGCTTATGATGCCTTAGCGAGATGTTATTCCAATGCAAACACTTGAGACGACAAGCGACGGTTACTTTACTCAACCTTCAATATCTGCTTGCGTGGGAAGCAGAAGCCTACTCAAATTAACCAGAGTGATATCAAGCGCATAAACCGAGTATATGTTCCAATGCTAAGCGGTCTACGGGAGGAAAGAAACTCAGGACCTTGATCCTAAATCATAAAAAGACCTAGTTAAACTTACTTAAGCTTAGCATATCCGTTACTGAGTTTATTGACACCATATATTAAGGTTCGGTGTTTTCTTGCCCCCCGAGGGCAGTGTATGATTGAGAATCGGTTTGTTGAAGTGCATTTATGTATCGGGGCATTTCAAGCGAGCCGCTTGTCGGTTAGTAGAATAACCTCAGCGCGTAAGGCAACAGCAGACCGCATCAACCAACTGAAAACAATCCAGTTTTGTCACCTCAACAAATATCCAACATGGAAGCTGAACACACATTTGCTGCTGGTGGCAACAAACTCCCAATCGAGATTATTGTGTTGATTGTTGAGAATGTAGTCCCTCCGAATGATGGGACGCGACCAATCCTCCCCGCATCACACCCCATTACCAAAACACTCGTGTCTTTGACGAGGGTGTGCAAAGCAACATATCCCACTCCTAGCAAACTCATTTGGAGAAACTGTCTCTACATTGACAAAAAGTCAAGGCTTCGCAGGTTCAGACGATACATCTCGCAGAAAAGCCCAATCACCGAGCGGCCACCATGTGAAGCCTATGGCTCAGCGAGACTATATCTCAATCCATTGCATTACAAGTTTGATACCGCTTCTACTTATGGAGCTGTTGCCCCGCCTGTTCGCCGTGGTAAGGAGAAGCCCGGCCGTATGAGCGACGGCTCGAACAGTGATTTGGAAAGTGATGAGAGCGATGAATGGACCGATGGATCACAAACTGGGAGTCATCGCGCACCTCGTTCAAGATCCCCTGTGGATGATGGATATTCTGAATATTCAACGCACAATTGGAGAGACGCGCCGATGCAGGACCTTCGAACAATTCACATTCTCAAAGACGTTCTCATCACTCTTGCGCCAGTCCTCAAGACCATCATCGTCGATATGCCCCTGAGAGATTTAAGTCCTATACAAAATAAGGACATCTTGGAGCCCCTCAGACAGGGGTTCGAGGCTCTGGTCAATATCGAAGAACTCATCAGCGTTAAAGACAAATTGTACGTTGATACGGAGATTGACGTGATGCAACCTCACGTCTTTATCAAATGGCCGAAACTGCGACGTCTTTGCCTTTACAATGTCATGGCCGAGGATCAATTCTTTGAGTATATGGCCGCATGTCCACAATTGGAGACAGCTGTTTTCGTACGACCCGATCTCGCCGACGATGTCAAAGGAGAATGGGTAAGGTCATGGGCCAAAATCAACCCCCAGGACAAGAAGGATGACGGTCCGGTGTACAAAGGGCCCAAAATCTCAATGGCTTTCTGCGACTGGCCGCCCTGCCTATATGACTTCAGCAGCATGATACCTCACTGGCAAGAGCTAGACCCCGACAACAAGATCACTGTTTCGACTGTGGCTACGCATAAAAGATACGATGGAAGATCAAGAAGAAGGGGGCCCATTGCCTCATGTCAGGATTGGGTCAGGGACCACGCTTTGCGTGGTACGTTGTGGAGTGAAGTTGAGACCAAGAGCCAGCCTTTTACTCCGCCAATAATGTTTGAGGAGGGGCAGGTTGAAGAAGACGATGACGAATGGGTTGATGACGACAATTCCGATTTGTGGTGATAAATCTTACCACTTACTTGGAGAAGTTCTGGCAAACTTTCACTACTTCAAGCTCATCCTGTTGGTCAAATTGGCACACAAACACCATGTGTTGTTTGCAGTTGAGACTTATGACCGACAGCTTAAATCAGCAGACAGAACTTAGGCACACAAAGACCCTTTCAAATTCGCGGTATCTCTTAATGCTACATGCTCACTGGGGCTTGTCCTTGGCCTCCTCAACCTGCAACTCGAAGAAACTCTCAATCAAGCTCAGCGTGATCATAGCACTCGAGAACAGAAGCGAAACCTCATCACCAAACTTGACATCCTCCAACGGGTCCCTCACCAACTTCGCATCACGATCAGCGTCCAGCTGTCTCTTGGGCATCTCCTCCGGCAACGGGTGGAACGGAAGACCAGATGGTAGCTTCTGCGGCTCTTGAGGCTTGTCACCCGGAAATCCGCCAAAGACATCACCGCCTTCTTTGGGAGTGTCGGGTTCTTTACTCAGAAGCTCAATGGCTTTCTTGTAAGCTGCGTTGTCGGGTTCTTGCTTTTGAAGACCTTCGAACATGAGATATACTGCGCGGATGACACTCTCGAGGGCGCCGACAATCCATGCGTGGTGGGAAGAGGAGGCTTCGCCAATGAGGTACAATTGACCGTAGGCGTTGGGCTTGATGATCTCTGACCACATATTGGAGAACTGACTCGGACCGAAGTATGCGAAAGCGCCAGACATGTTCTCGTCTCTGTACCAATCGTACGCATGATGGTCCTGGTACTGATCCTTCAGAAGAGCGAGAAGCTGATCGTATGTGTAGTCGCTCTGCTTTGAGTGCAACAGCGCAAGATCATGAAGAAGCACAGAGAGGAGCTGCTCTTCATTCTTGGGCGTCTCTGGTGAAATCAGAGATCCAATGCGCTGCGCATCTTGTCCCCAGGTGTACGAGCACAGAAGAACGGCAGGCTTGTTGGGGTCCCAATCCTGGCCCTCGTTGGACTCAATGTTGTAGGACGGATACACACAAACCCGAAGAGGAAGATCAGTATGCGCAATGCCGCCTTTCTTGATGTTGAACGGAGGCTTCTGCCACCACGCAGTCTCAAACTTGATACCAACCTTACATGAAGCACCATATCCTAAAGCCCGAATAGCCTGCTTGGTGCCCCAGAGAAGACCCGCATCCTTGAGATCCATTCTCTGAAGAGCACCGAGCGTTGTACTATTAAACACAGCAAAATACTCCTTTTCCTTGACGACCTGATTCTTGTTAATGCGGAGTTTCATCGACGTGAAGTCCTTGGGCTTGCGTTTCTTGCGCTCTTCGACTTGCGCATCTATGGCGACGACTTGGCTGTTGTATTGGACGGGCTGTTTGATCATTTTTGCCATACGGTGCGCGATGGTTTGGGCGCCTCCATCGATACACCACCAGTAGTTGGTGGGCTGGCCGTCGATTGGTTTGGGAGTCGCAAAGTCGAGTTCTTCAAGAACGCATTCTGTGAGGGATTGATCGTACCAGCCAGTGCCACTGGGGAGTGTCAGTACAGATGCCAGGGAACCTCGCGGGCTACTCACTATGTGGCAGACTCGAGCCACTCAATGGTATTGTAGTTGTATCCCGGGCCCTCGGGAATGGGACCAGAATTGTCCTTGAGTTTGCCCTCCCTCTTCTTCCTGTCACCATCTCCCCTACCACGACGTCAGTCTACTGCAAATGTCCACTGGTGCACTGGGATACTCACGAAGAGAGGAACTGGCGAGTACTAAGCTTATCAGCCTCCATCAGAAGGTCCCAGAGCTTGGTTGTTTCCGGTCCCTTTTCATCATTCTCATCAACAGCCTTCTTGAACTTCTCTGCAGCCACCTTGATGAAGTCCTCCAAAGCCTCACTGACTAGGTCTGAAGGGTTCACTTGGAGTAGGCTATGTTATTGTTAGTAACCTGCCATGAATGGAAGAAGTAGACGCACTGAACGGGGATCTTGGCTTTATCAGGAAGACCCTCGTTGATCTTGAATGGGTCATTCGCTTCAGCCGTCCAGACGTTTCCGACGCCGGAAACATCATTGAAGTATGTCGGGCAGACATTGTCCTCGTCTCCAATGTAGTATGGGATCAAACCACCTTTTCCGGGCTTGAGGCCAATGTAATTGAACAGCTGGAAGGTTCTGCAGCATGTGAGCGATCGCGACGCCAACGATCCCTTGGGAGACCTACCTCTTCATGATGGTGTTGTTGGGGAAGCGCATAGCTCCAACATCATAGTAATCATGCTCACCATGCGAAAACCGATGCGTATACAGCCTTCCTCCCAGCCTATTCATCTTGGCAGCCTCCACGATGTCGTACTCAATCTTCAATCCCTCCTTTTCGCACTGCTCATTCAGCCAGTCAAATACCATGGCGGTGAAAAGTCCAGCGACACCAGCACCGATGATACCAATCTCAAGATGGTTGGACTTTCTGGGGACGAAGCCAACACCAGTGAGCTTCTGGGTCTTGTCAAGAATCTTACTGACACCTTCATCTTCGTGGACTTTCTTTGGGAAAAGCTCGGGATGCTCTTGTTGAGCTTGGATTACGCGCTTGGCGGCGGCTTGGACATCATCATCGAAGCCTTTTTGGGCGACGTGCCGTGCCCACATGTGCTTGAAGGCACGGGTATGGAGGTGGTGTTCTTCAGCTAGGAGAGACATGATGAAAGCAAACTAACAGTCGCAGATACAGGGCTGTTTCATTTGAGAAAGACAGTCTTGTTTGCTGGGGACTTGCGTTCTATTTATGCAGAACCCATTGCTGGCTAGTCTGGCCATGGAGTTTCCCATCCGGAAAGCTCCATCACAACACCAACAAAGTGGCTAGCTGAGCCAAGCAACGTGATAACAAACGATAAATCGACTGCATTATAGCAAACCCCGCTCCATTTGAGACTTTTATCACATACCATGATGAAGTTTCCCCGCAGATGACTGCGCGTCTTCCTACCGACGCGTTCCATTCAAGCTTAGAACACCAGATCTCACGGGCCGTAGCCGTTCCTAGCGGCACCAATACGAACCGAACGGCCCTTCAGCTTTCGGTATAATTGGGTGCTGTCCAAATGTGGCTGGCTGGTATGAGACTATTGGCGACTAACGACTAATACGGCTATTGTGTCTTATGTTGGGGGTAGTGATGATGATGCTTCGTCTCAAGTGCATTAGACTGCTGAGGCTGAGAATTGAGGGGATACCTATCCTGTTGAACCATGCAGATACTGTCTGTCTGTGGCTTTTGTGGGATTCTGTGATTGTTGCGAATGTCGAAGTACGGTCAGCAATGACACATCGTCTGCATATTGGAATGGTCTTTAGTTCACCGCACTTTCAGCTCGGCATATCGATGATGACGGAGGCTTATATATTGCTTGCGGCTGGAGCATCTGACAAGATAGCACGAATCACCGTGAGCCTCTTCAACAACATGCACCAGCAGTCTCAATCACATTCCGAAGCATGCATATTTATTACTCCAACTATTTCTACAGCCTCTAGTCGCCAAGCGGATAAGCGTGAAGGACCTGTCCGTGGAACAATGTCGCATCCTTCGAAGCCAAGAACACATAACTCGGCGCAATCTCACTCGGCTGTCCAACTCTTCCCAGCTGCGAATTCTTGCCGAATCCTTCCATCTGCTCCGCTGGTCGAGACGCAGGCTGCAGAGGCGTATGCACAGGTCCTGGAGCCACAGCGTTGACTCTGATACCCTTCTTGACGAGCTGCTTTGACAGCGATTGTGTAAAGGAAGTGATGCCGCCTTTTGTGGATGCATAGTCTACCATGTGCGCTGTTCCTCTAAACGCAACGGTAGATGTCGAGTTGATGATACTACTCTGTTAGCCAGTTTCACACAACACGGTGAAGACTTACGAGCCGCCCTTTTCCATGTGATGAAGCGCATACTTCGTCATAGCAAAGATCTGAAGAATATTACTCCGGAAAGTACTCTCCACATCATCAAGGTCAATATCCTTAAAGTCCTCGCACATGAACTGCTTCCCAGCATTATTCACCAGGACATCGATCTTACCATACTCATCAACGTGCTTCTGGACTGCGTTCTTGCAAGTCTCGTTGTCCATGAGGTTTCCAGCAAAGAGAAGACACTTGTGGCCTTCTTTCTCGACCATGCGCTTGGTCTCTTCGGCGTCTTCTTGTTCTTCTGGGAGGTAGACGATTGTTACGTCTGCGCCTTCGCGGGCGAAGAGGACTGCTACTGAGCGGCCAATGCCGGAGCTTCAGACGTTAATTGTGAGTGTCTACATCGGGGAGGTTATCTCTGCTTACTCTCCGCCTGTGATGAGAGCTTTGGCGCCCTCGAGTTTGTTGGCGGCTCTATACTCGTGGAACTCATTCTTGCCTTCGAGTTTGGTAGACTCGCTTGTGGGGTTCATGGACTTCTCAGTTCTGTACTTGAATGTCAGCTATTTACTCGAAGCACGGCAATTGATCGCGTGCGTACCCAGGAAGCTTCTGTGCCTGAGCCTCAGGAACAGGGTCGAATGAGCCATCTTTTCCAGCTTGAGACATGTTGTTCAATTGTGGTCAGTCAATAAAACAACTCTCTTATTGCAGGTTCTCTACAAATGTGAGTGAATGAAGAAATTTAATGGTCATGACATGTTATTTATATCTCTGAGCAATGATGTCAGTGTGCAGTGCATCCATCGAGATTGTCCAGCCCCATCGCGGGGTTACTCAGTGCATCATGATGGCATCACGATTTATACGAGCCAATTGCTTGTCCAACCGCAACAAACCTACACATCAATCAACAAGTCCTCCATCTTAAGGTCTGTAATTGACAACCGATCCAAACGTATCGGATTGTCCCCAAATTCCCTCCCTCAAACACGACAACTGCACAATCTGCGAATGGTCCACAAACAAATTAACATCAGTCCCAAACTCTCTCACATACCAATTAAACACTTTTGGATCCGCCGCCTCAAACATGACTTTCTCCTGCGGCAACTCCCTCAAAATCTGTTGAATTACATCTGTTCTCCAACTCTTGACATTCTCCGTGATGCCCTCGCTCTCAATCATGATGCGCTCTACACCAGCGTCGATGAAGCGCTTTCCCATGTGGATTATCTTGGAGGGATCAGATGTTCCGAGTGATGAGAGCTCAGAAGCTTCTGTGTCGCCGCCAGCGCCGAATTGAATCCCGCATTCGGGTTTGGCGATTAGACCGGCGGAGTGGACTTTGTCGATGATGCGGAGCCAGTCGTCTTGGGGGATGGAGAGGAAGCCTGATGAGATTTCGATAACGTCGAAGCCGAGTTGTTTGCACTTTTTGAGATATTGGTCTACGGCCCAGACGGGGTCGGATTGAAGAAGGACGTGCTCCATCCATCCGCCCTAAATTGTGGTCAGTAAGGCTTAAATACCGATGATTGCAATAAGACTTACAGTAGAGACGTAGACGTTGTACTCATGAGCGAGATTGATCAACTCTTTGAGCTTGTCCTCTGGGAATAGAGAAAAAGAACCGCCAGCAAACTTGAGGCCATCGACATGATGACCCATTCTAAGTCTGTCAGTATTTTGATATCTCACATGATCAGGTATGTAAACTCACGTCTCGAGGACATCCTGCAGATACCGCTTCCCCATCACCGAGTAATACGGTCCCCGAATCTCAGTAACTCCAACAGATCTCGGCTTTGGCGGACGACTGTTGTGACGAATAAACCCAAAGCCTTTGTCTTTATCTTCCAACAGAATCGAAGTAGTCGAAAGGCGAGGGGACACTGAGAAAGGCCTGATGGCGGCCTTGGGAATTGCAGTCGAGGCTCGCCATGCTGGACGAGCGGCTTTGAGCAAGTTAACATGTGACATTATAGTATTTGTGACGAAGATTTCACTAGTAAAGTCTCTGATAAGATTGTTCTTCTGATATCTCATGCTTGCGCAACATGGCTTTCGATGGTCTCTTAAACTATCACGTTGTAGCATGATATCATCATGATGCACCAGTGAGTTGCTAAGACTGTAACATGAACACCAGTTTTTGCGTCATATCATCCATTTACCGAGGGTTTATCATGCACAATCTTACTGATAATACAGTGGCTGCTGTTGGTTCAGAAACCGATAGAAAACGAGATACCGTCCCAGACGGAGCCCGGTCGCCGGATTTGTGGGGACCCTCCGGCCCTCGCCGCCGGAATGCAATACGGAACTCATTTACCTTGTTGTGCAAGAGAAACCAAGCTACGACTGTGTAAATACGTGGCCCATACTACTTGACCGTTCTTCTGTCCCTGGTGTACGCCGCGCCATCACCGACAGGTCAACTCATCGAGTAAACATATTGTCACTTAGCACGTTAGCGTTTAATAACTCATCTAGCCCTCTTGGCCAAGTGGTAAGGCGTCGCACTCGTAATGCGAAGATCACTGGTTCGATTCCAGTACGGGGCAATACGATTTATTACTTTTGCGTATCACCACAACTGATCATGATCTTTTTGCAATGACTCCTCGTTGTTGGAATAAAAACTTTCCTTTTTGGGAGAGTTTCCTCTTTTGGATGCGCAAATCGGGACGCGACGAGATGAGAGCGCCGTGACTTCGGGCGACTGCATAACGCAACGACAAGAGGGTGCCTCATGGAATTGTGCTCGGTGCCATCGATTTGACTCGATGGAAGAAGTGACTTGGGAGGTTTTGGCATACTCAATTAACAAAGACATCACATTGTAGCATGCAAGTGTTTGAACAAAGAAACAAATGCGCATTGGTATCCATCGTTATGCTATAACCCATCATCCATCCATGACCTAATAATGCCCATATATCAACGCCCAAATCATCTTACAAAAGAAATCCATCATATCGTACGTTGTATCCTATCCCTATCCCAAACTCCATGCTTCCTTCATATCTTCATTAATCCTCCACATCCGCCGCACACCCCTCATCCTCAACCTTCTCCTTCTGCTTCTTCCTCATCTCCATC
This sequence comes from Fusarium xylarioides, assembly GCA_013183765.1. NCBI lineage: Eukaryota > Fungi > Ascomycota > Sordariomycetes > Hypocreales > Nectriaceae > Fusarium > Fusarium xylarioides. The sequence continues at coordinate 731,566 of SRZU01000001.1, read as the reverse complement.
GCCTTGCGCAGTTTAATAGCAGTCTGTATATCAACCTTTGCATCATCCGCTTCCGTAAGCCCATACTGATCCCATCCTATCTCACGAAGATCAATGCCCAAATCCGCGAGGGACACAAAACCTGGTGCCACGGGGGCGTCGCTCTCCCAGAATGAATCGGAGTCTTGGTCTTCAGATGTAGAGACCTGGCGCGTTCGACGGGGGGTAGTTATGCGGCTACGGGATTGGCGGGTGCGGCGGGGGGTGGATTTATTGCTTCGTGCGCGAGGGCTCTTTGGGCTTTTTGGTGTTTTGGGACGTTTGGAGACTGGTGAAGAGGGGATTATGGGGATTGGGGGTGGTGAGGCGGGAGCTTTGAGGATGGGGAGGGGTTCGTATATCCCTGGGAGACCGTCGCCTGACATGCCGTAGTGGTCCTTCATAAGGAGTCCTTCGCCATCACGGCGCTTCTCTTTCCATGCGACGAAGGAGTCTATTGAGTCTTCGCTTGCATCGGAGAGGTACATATCCATGTCGTGATCGGCTGTCGTGGGATGGCCGAGATGCTGTTCGATATCCATCCGTGATGGAACGAGCGTCTCGGCGGAATAGTCATCCCCAGGTGAGTTATGCTGATTGTTCTGACTAACTGCAGCACTCTGCTCATGCTCAGGACGCATCTTGATCGAAGGTGGCAGAGATGCATCGATAGATGTACTTGGTGTGTGATGGCTAACAGGGTATTGAATGCTCGAGAAACCAGATGACTGTGTTGTAGGTGTGATGTTTGCCTGTGAACTGACGTTGAGAGAAGATGTCCGCACAGGAATGTGTTCGTTTATGTCATCTAGACGCTGATTTCGTAGAGCAACGCTGGCCATGGTGCGAGATCGAGGAAATGGTTTGTCGATTGACGATGAACTCGATGGGCGTGAAGGTTGTGACAGCTCGCTTCGGGGATAAGATGAGAGAGTCGATCCTCCATGATATGATTCTGGACGAGGATGATGAACATCGTTCCGGTCATATCGGTAATTTGGTTCAAGATACACACTCGCACGCTTGTCTGGTCTGAATTGCGCCGGGATAATCGGACACGGCGCAGCTTCATCAAAGGCCTCGTCCACTGTATCAATCTCAGCATGACCAAAACTCCTTCCTCGACTTCGACCTTCACTCGTCTTTGGTCGAGATCTTTGAACTGGCGGTGGTGAAGATGACGTCTCGTATGTTAAACCGCTGGATAGTGAAGGATGTAGACTCATGGGCCTAGGCTTGCGAGGTTGAGGTTCGGGTTCTGATGGCGAGGCAAATGCATTGAACGACCGTCTTCGGTCCCGCATCGATAATGTTCCTAGGTTGAGATTCGATTGTGACTCTCGTCGCTGTGTCTTCCCTGATCTTAGCAGATCATTACCAATTGACCCAGAAAATGATCTCCAAGCTGATGAACTCGACGGTCTTGACCAAGCCTCCCGTATCGTCCCCAAATCACCATGCGGAACACCCGGCGCCGGCGCAGAATCATCCTCTTCTTCCTCGTACTCAAACGACTGCAACTCCCTCCCCCCAGAAAGTCGATAAAAGGCCTTTGCAGCAGCACTATTAAGGTTCACGCCATTCTCGCCAATATTCCTCTCCGCAACGTCCTCCCCATACTCCCTCGCCCCCGAAGCAGCCACCCGCGATCTAAAATTCGAAGGCCTAAATTCTCCCTGGGCATCAAGAATGTCTATAAACGAATTCCGCTTGTCATGCGCTGAATCTGCTGAGCTCTCGCGACGATGGTGTGTTGGGATTGATGGTACGGGCGGTGGTCGTTCGCGACCTCGTGTTGGTCGCTCTGGAACACTCCATGCTGAATTGGAGCTTCGGATGCTTCGTGAGAGGGAGAGTGGGCGGGACGAGAGGATGTTGGCTTGGTTTGGAGCTGTTGTTGGGCGGGAGGGAGATGGGCCTCGGAATCGGGGGACCATGGGAGGTGGCGCTGCTGGATCTTGTGATACCGTTGATAATTGGGCTTGGCTGCGTTTTCTGGCTGCTCGTTGCAGTTGATCCAATACATTTGGTCCATTTCCAGCGACGGGGTATGTTCCTGGCAATGTTAGAGGGGTTTATTCAACATGTCTGCGGTGAATGTTACCTTGAATTGGTGGAATCGAAGCTACGGTCGAATTGTATGCTTGACCCTTGAGCGAAGCCCTGTTTTGACTCTTTCGCGCAAAGATATTGCTAAAGAAGCCCATGATGATCGCCTTACCCTGCCATGTGGCAGGTCGGCATCAAAAAGATAATCGCAATGTTTTGAGAAACCCTGAGTGAAAGGAGACACCTCAGCACTTTTTAAAGATGAGATGTTCGCATTCCGATCTGAAATGAAAAAGGGTACGCGCAATCGAGGCGCCAAATAAAAAGGAAAACCAGGCGCTTATAAGTACCGTACCGTACCGTATCAAAACCGTCCAAGTGCAAACGTGAGACTAATGCAAGCCCCGTGAATTGGAACCTGTTTGTGTCCTGTGGCTTTAAAGTTTAGGAGGATGTGGTGGGAAGGGAAGGTCTGGTCTTTTTGTTTTATTTCCTCGCTGTTTGGTTTGGTTTGGTTTGAGAAGCTTCTTTGGAAGGAAAAGGTTACATACAGTATGTATCATCCTTGGCCTAAAGCAGACAAGAGGGGGGGGGGGGGAACAGGGGTGGATGACGCCAACGAACGAGAGGAAGGGATCCATGCAACCATGTTTGGGAGTGGAGGGTGCTAGCGGAGAGTGACAGGCCACGATGGATCTGAGAGTTGAAAGAGTGAGGGGAGGGGATGAGAGGGGGATGAGATGTTGTGTCTTGGGTCATGAATGAAGAGAATACCTTGACGTGGAAGTGTCTCTCCAACAACTCAGACATTCCATATACAGGCTGAGACATTCTTCATTTTCTACATACAGAGTAGATCGTCAACGGGAGAGTGGCCGATTAACCCCCAGGATCAATCAATCAGTCACATTCAGGTCAGGGGGCGTCTGACTTGCATCACCCCTGAACCTGAACCGAACTCTCTGTCCCTATCCCTGGACGAGCCTGGACCGATATGGACGGATGCAGGGACCACTATTCTTCCCACTCAGGGGCTTCAGCAAGTGTCACGGAAAATATCACCAACAAATGAGATGCAAACATGATGAACACTTTAGAAAAAGGGCTTAACCGACTGACGCCATCAAAACGGCTCCGAATTAAGCAGTGATAGACCGAGAAGCTGTGTTCTTACCTGATACACAATCGAGTCATGCCTTGGACAAAAGATGCAAGGAGATATAGGCGAACTCACAGATCCCCAACGCGAATAATTACGCTGTCGTACCGCATTGTCCGAGACAAGATGTCGGCATCCGAGTCATTGGGTCGATTATCACAATAGCCTTGTCCACGTCGCAGTGATTACTCCCACGGTTACATTCTACGGACACGGACACGGGGGACGGGTCGCTGCTGATTTTTGAGTTTGATGATGCTCGTCTATTAAATTGCCGTGTTCCCTGTGTATATGCGTTGGTTACCTGTGCGTATTAAATTGCTACCTCTGTGTTCTCGTCACTGTGGCTTTTGTGTGATGGCCTTGTCGCACGGATACGGACGGAGAAATTGACGGTTTATTCGTGGTCAAGGGTCACGTTTACGAGAAGATCTCAATCATTGACTTGTTAGTTTCCTTAGTGTGAGTCCGGTTCCGCGCGTCGGGGCCAATTTGTGATCTTTTTATCTCTGTGCACGCGGGACAAACCTTTTATCAACGAGCTCAAAAGATGTGATACATGTAAATCACCAGTTAATGTGATGGTGTCATTCATGTTTATATCGTTTCAATTATGTTTCTATAAGCCTGGATTGCTATAGCAGAAGGGTTACATATCACTTTGCTTTTTACTTGCAGCGACCCATGTAACTATAGATCGTTTCGGATCTGTCTCTCGCGTTGAGGTGACACAATCAAACTAGCAGCGCTGATCAAGAGACTAGGAAAATATTAGGAGAATGGGATCTGCGGTCAAGGCTGATGATTGTCTGTGTCTTTAATGGGATTGGAGGGACTAAAATGACTTTAAATGAGTGAGAGATATTCTCGTAGTTTGGTGATGGTTACCCTACAACTGTATGTACAGTAAACTCGGTGTGATCTTCTATGACGTTCTATAATGCCTGATATTATAGCTGAGAGCTGTTTCATAAGAATTGCTTCTTTTATTAATCCTGAAACTGTTTGTATGGGGGCTTCATGCATAACTCAAACGATAGCGCAATGTTACAGCTGCAGCCAGAAATGTTTGTATGCCGAGGATACAGGCTGTAAGGCTAGTGAAGTGTTCAGGCGACGTCATCAGTAAACCACCCCGCCAACTTAACGTGGGGCATTTCTTTCCTCCATCATCAGCAGCTTAACAATCACCAACACATCTCAACACCATCACAACCTCACATTTCACACCATCAACCGTCAAAATGTCTTCAACAACAGACCCCAACCCCTCCGACTCTAGCCCGGCCTTCATCCCTCTCGAAGCCAACCCCGAGCTCATGACAACCCTCATCCACAAACTCGGCGTCTCAAACGCCATCGCAATGCACGACGTCTACTCCCTCACCGACCCAGACCTCCTCGCCTTCATACCCCGCCCCGCGCTCGCTCTGCTCCTCGTGTTCCCCGTTAGCGCCGTGTACGAGAGTCACCGCATGGCTGAGGATAGTCTGGTCGATGAGTACAAGGGCAAGGGGGATACGGAGCCGGTGCTCTGGTGGCCGCAGACAATTAGGAATGCCTGTGGACTAATGGGCTTACTACACGCTGTCTGTAATGGAAATGCTCGAGGTTTCATCGGTATGTTTTGTATCTGTGGGAGTGAATGGGGCTAATATTTGGTAGAGGAGGATTCTACGCTTGATGTGTTGATCAAGAAGAGTATCCCTCTTGATCCCCACGGCCGCGCAAAAGTCCTCGAGATAACACCTGATCTCGCAACAGCGCATAAAGAAGCCGCTACACAAGGCGACACGCCCGCGCCAGCTGCAGAAGACGACGTGGAGCTACACTACGTATGCTTCGCCAAGGGCACAGACGGTGGCCTGTGGGAACTCGACGGACGACGAAAAGGACCTATTCGACGAGGCGACCTGGAAGATAACGAGGATGTGTTGAGTCCAAAGGGATTGGCGCTGGGTGCGCTGAAGTTTTTGGAGAGGGAGGGTGGTGATTTGAGGTTTAGTGCTGTTGCGCTTGCTGGGTCTATGGATTAGGATTGATACCCAAGAGGTTGGACTAGAATTGAATAGTATAGTTCAATCTTCTCACGAAGACTGTAAAGTATTGTATCGTTGTGAACGAGAAGCTGAGGGGCTGTGGACACTTAGCGTAGTTATTTTGAGAAGCTGAAGAACGAGGCAGATTCTTGAAGCCACGTCTAATCTCAGCTCCCCACTTCAAGGCAGCGACTTTTAACACCATATAAAAGAGCATATTCATCCACTTTCTGGTCAATCCTCAATTCTATTCAATCATAAACACTATGCGTAAGTTTTTACTACAAAAAGTGATCGTCTCAAGCTAACGTCTCAGGTATCGCGCGTTGGCTCTTGGGCGGAGGCCGCGAACATGTCGGCCTCGTTCTAGGCAGTGACACATCCGGCAAAACAACATTTCTATACAGACTCAAGCTTAAAGAAGCTGTACAGGCCCTTCCGACAATTGGCTTCAATGTCGAGACTATAGACTATCCCGATGGAGAGAAAGTCACCCTCTGGGACGTTGGAGGTAAGCTATCCTCTGTAACTGCGACCTTTGCTAACTGTCTAGGCTGTGATGCTATTCGTCCTCTTATACGACATTACATGACCCAAGATCGCTTTCTAATCTTTATTCAAAGCTGCACAGACACAGATCCTGATCGCGTTGAGTTCTCACTTGAGTATCTCCGCATGGGATTGAACATGATGCTTGAATACGAAGCAAAGCACCTGTTTATCATTTTCAACAAGCAAGATCTCCTCTCAGAAGAAGAACGACCCAAAATCGTAAAAGATTTACAAACAAAAATTGAAGCTGAGACTAAACCATATACTGATAAGCTTGATATTAAGATCTTGGATACTCCTGGTCTAAATGCCCTTTGGGGTTGTCAGGTTCATAATGTCATGGATGAGATACGAAAGACATTAAAACCGAAGAATGCAGCGAAGGATACGAAGGCTGAGATTGAGCTGAGGGAGAAGGGGCCGAGTGAAGAGGAGCTTCGCAATAAGATTAGAATGGCTAATGCTGAGAGTGTTGATGTCAACACGTTCTGGACGTCGTTTCTAGATGGGAGTTTAGAAGCGTGGGATCATTACACCCATCTCAGAGCAGGCTTCTTCATCATGCACGATTGTTTCGGTAAAGGAGTGGGATTACTAGACTGTGCTGATGAGTTCATGACGCATCTGAATCGCCTGCGCGAGGGAAATCCCGAGAGATTTCGCAACACAGCGCACAAGTAAGTCAGCCATCCACTCTTATAACCAATAACTAACTCTTCAGAACAATGACCATCTTCTGGCTTCATCAAATCCAAGTCGCTGCAATAGAATACCAAGCACAATTCCACCCCGGCATATTCCCCTCTCGAGAAGCCTACGTCGACATCGTCTTCTCAGCGCCTCATCTCATGAACTCCAACCTCTGGAGAGCATACTACTCCAAGGACCTGCTGTTCTCACCACTAGCTCGGGCTAATTACAGCCTGCCAGATTTACAGCCTCTTCCTACTATTAAGCAGGTCACTTTTACGCCTTTGCAGGAGAAAGTTGTAGATGATGTTGATAGACTGCCAAGATTCGCGTTTTCGGTGGTTCAAAAGACTCTTTCGTCGAAGCTTAGACGGGGAGGGGTTGTGAAACAGGCCCTTGAGGCGCTGCAGTCTTCGACGATGCGGTTGAGAGCGTCGGATTCTTCGGTTCCTCCGTATTCGGAGACACAGGCGTATTTCTGGATTCAGATCATCCACGCTTACACCCGCTCCTTGGAAGTTGAAACGTCCGAAAGTCAATTCACCACTTACGAGTCATTCAAATCCCTATTCGATATCAAGGGCGATGAGTGGGAGGAATACTACTCCCAATCAACATGGGACAGCATCGCCGCTCGAATGACATTCGTCAACCCCGACAAGAAACCCCTCCCCAATATCTTCAACCTCCCCTCACAAGCAAGAAAAGACCTCGCTGTCTCACAAATGATAAACGCCACAAACAACCGCTCAACAAACACACATCTCCCACCATCCGAAGATCTAGACTTCCTAGCAGCCATTCTCATCGACGAAGCAAAGCTCATCTCAGAGTCTGAACTCAACGTCGCCAGCCACGCGAGCCTCATAACATTCCTATTCAACCGTCTCACAGAGAAGACTAAATCTAATATGACTAGTACAAAGCGAGGTGATGCTTCGCTGGCTTCGTCGACGGCGCTGGAGCTTGCGAAGTGGACTGGTTTGACGCAGGCTATGTTTTGGGTGCAGCAGATTCAGATTGCGCTCGCTGGACGGAAGGAGATGAGTTTTGAGGAGTTTATTAAGAGTAACTCGGTTTTGGCGTTTGAAGAGTTGCCGTTTGTGTATTATTCACCGCAGCTTTGGGGGAGTGTTGAGGCGAGGGATGGTTATGTTATGCCTGATAGACGGGGGCTTTCTAGTATTGTACCCGGGAAATTCAAACAGTGATGAATCGTAGCACTTTGAGATGAGAATAGATTTAATTGTTTATGCGATCCTGGATATGAGGTATGCCACCATGTCTAGGCCTAATGAAGCTTGCTCAATCATGTCTGTCTCAACCATATACTCGAAGGACCAGGTCTATCAACGCAACGACTTTAATTTCTCTATAATCTCTGTCTACGCTTTTAACGCTGTAACGCTCTTTATGCCTGAAACACTTGCCCCAATTCTAATGCCGACTTCAGCTCAAACAGCTGTTCCATGATCAACCTCAACATCCCCCCCTCCAAGCTGACAATCACATCCCAAAAACCTCTTCGCCGCTTCGACATCCTCACCAAACGAATCAAGTATCTTGAGGGCCTTCGACGCAGCACGCTGCTTGGAATATCGTCCACTCTCAGAAGTGTCATCCGCGATGACCTTTTGATGCACCATAAACACAGCGCACATTTCCGTATCCTTCAGCGCCGCCATGCCTTGGTCAGCACTACATGGTACAGCTTCTGCACTGATGCGCCAGTTTATGCAGCCATATTCCTGGTGCATTTTCTTGGAGAGGAAGGTGACTGGGTGTTTGTTTGCAAAAGTGTCGTAGAGTCTCATGTCCTGGAAGTATGGCTGGATGAACTTGGTGAAGAAATTCTCGACGACCGAGAATTTGTACTTTGAATCAACAAACATGGCTCCAACGAGAGCTTCAATCACATCGGCGTAAACTTTTGGTGCCGAGCCCACCTTGAGCCAGAAGTCCTTGCGCATGGGAGTTCCCTCTTCCTTTGCTTCCCTGCGAGCATTTTCTTCAGCAACCTCAAGTTCCACGGTATAATCGCGAATCTGGCTGAGGAGGCTCGATGTACTGGAAAGTAGGTGTCTGTGTAGACCAAGCTTTACACAGAGACACCCGAGGAACTGGTTCGATACCATAGCCATCTTGTGTTCGGTCAGCCACTGAGGGTCTGCTCTTGGGAAGTTTCGATAGAGATAATCGACGATGGCCATGTCGAGGAGCGAATCACCCAGAAACTCGAGTCGCTGGTAATCTGGTACAGACTCATATGGCCATGAGGGATGTTTGAAGGCACTCTGAACAAGTTGTGCAGACTTGAAGCGGTATCCTGTAGCTTGTGCCACCTTTTGTACAAGGCTGCGCTGAGCAGCGGATGCATTACCTTCCTGCCACTCAGGAACCTTGTAGGCTTTGTAATAATCCTTGAAAGTCTTCATCCTGTGGTTCTTTGACTTGGTCATTCGCGTCACGGCTTTGACAGCCAGATCCATGTTGCTGTCCTTGCTTGTGAGATACGCCGCTCCAATGAGAGCTTCACATATATCGGCAATCGTCTTGTCGGCCAGATTATGCTTCATTGAAGTTTTCGGTGCCTTTCCTTTCTTGAGCGGAAGATCGGGGTACCATGTTCGTCTGTCGAATGCCTTGGATCGGATAAACTCCTGGAGTTTGCGATCAACCGCATGATTGAAGAGGTTCTGGTTGCAAATGAGAAGCATGCGCTCGACGTGGTATTTGCACTCATTTCCATCAGGCATGAGTGTATAGATTGAGATCGTGGTGGCCATCTTCAAGAAGCAGTCACCAAGGAACTCTAATCGTTCGTAGTTGTCGCCCATGCCTGTTTGGAAATTGATTTGTTCTGTGTCATGCTCTCCAGAGTTGTCGCTGTCTTTGGTCATTGCCTCTAGTGCAAGTTCCGGTGGAATTTCGAGGCCAAGAAGATTGCATGCGTCCAAGACAATCAGGACGGAATCTATTCGGTGAATGATTGCTGGAAATGCCATGGCCATGGAGACCACGTCAATGGGTAGCTATAACAATTAGAAAAACCTCCAGACAGGGATCTGACTTACAGGAGACACATTGAGAGGTTCAAGAATTATGAAACACTCCATGTTGACCTTTTCGTCAACTTCAAACTCATCCAAAAGGTTTCGTCGTAGAGAAAGCAACTCCGCCTTGACTACAGGCTGATCATCTCGCCACTTCACCTTTTGGCGAGATTTAAAATACAGGCTGTTGCTGTATTGCATGATTGTCGGTTCCACAGACCTATAAGCTCTGCTTCTGGATTCCGGGACTCCCTCGGGTGTGGGATCGGATGGCTTCTTCGTTTTGTCGATACCTTTGATGACAAGCTTGCGTCCTCCATCATATGGATCAGTCACAAACTTGTTGATGAAGAAGTCTTCTGGAGCATTCTCCCAGTCGAGCACCTCGTTCTCCCTCACAAGATTGACCACATCCCAGTCAATGTGTGATCGAGTGTCTGACTGGGGACTATCGGCGCAAGGCGCGAGGAGGTATGGATATTGGTCGGACGTGGTATCGTATTCTTTGCTGAACACATCAGCGAATACCCGATGAGTGAATTTGGTCAATCCGGTCGCTACTTCAGGGTCGAGTTGAAGAGACTCTTGGAAAGGCGTCAATTCAGCAATAGAGGAATGTCCATTGCCAAAGAATAGAGGAACACCTGGCAGTTCTGGGATTGGCTTGCGCGAGAGAAGTATCAGCGACTTTCTGACAACTACCTTTCTAAGGTCGCCTCCATCTCTGATGGTGATTGTGGTCGCAAAGCATTCAGTCCACTCCCCCCGCTCAGCCCAAATCTCTGGCCGTAATCGCATGTCGTAGTCGGCCTTCTTGTTTGAACTCACAGCCAGCCGTGCGTTTCGCATAGCGTGGACCTTTTTCTTGAATGTAGGCTGGAGATTGCCGTCGATATGTTTGTCTCTGATCAGTATCTTACAGGCTTCAAATGCTGCAGAGCACTTGGCCATCAATTTGCTGCGCTGTTGCGTACCCTTCACAAAGTTGACCGGGGACTGGGATGGCATGACCACGTCGGCGAGATATCGATCGCCAACCTTCTGTACTTGGTATTCAACCTTGGTGTAGCTGTCAGTTGACAAATGAGAAGAAAATCTGGCCAGGATTTCGAGACTGGCGGGAAATGTGAGGCGTGCGCCTGTCGAGGGTATCTCGTACACTTGATGCTGCATGCGCTCAACCATCATCTCCATGTCCTCGTCTATCAAATCATCATGAAGTTTACGGTCGGCGGAAAGAGAAAGACAGAACTTCTCTAGGGCTTGTGAGTCTCTCAATGCTTGTTTCGCACTTCGGATATGTGTCAAGTTGCCCTCCTCCATCATGGTGATATATCGAGAGCGTGCTTGTCGGGCACGTCCTTTGGATTGTAGATACTGGATGACGGAGTTGTAGAGATCGAAACGAATAACAAGGTCGCAATCTGGAACATCGATGCCCTCTTCTGCAACAGGTGTTGTGAAAAGGCAGTTGGTATTGCCGTGCTTGAATTCGTGGAGAGCCAGGACTTGATCTCGAAACGACATGGTACCGAAGCTCGAACTGATGGATTGACAGCCGACCTGAAATTGTTAGCAAAGTCAAAAGAAAAGGCTGCTACTCACCATGTATGCAGCGGACATTCCTGGGATCCTCATGAAAGGTTGGCTGTAGAGATCCGCAAGTAAACGGGCTGTGTATCGCTTCTCGACAAAAACAATGCAACGTTTGGTGCCATCCATTGTGAAAGTGTGCACCAAGATCTCGTGGAGACTTTTGACCTTGGCCGAGAGACCTCCAGCCTTTGGGTCGACCGCACCAAATTTGTGAGCCCGAACAATTTTCTGGACACTTCGGACAGCCTCTGTTGCTTGATCTGCTCTTGTCACTGCAATGTCTCCAATAAATTCCCGACTAGTCCTGGCTGCGAGCCGTTCTGTCTCAAGATCGGTCATTGCAAGTTCCCAATAACGGTCCGCACACCAAGTGCCGAGGACTGACGAGGCCTCTTTTGTGAACTCTAGCGACAGCTTGAACTGTTCGTTACGAGAAACTAGGGCAAAGATCTGGTCCCATAGATGCGTCTTCGTATCATCGGGAGCCTCAAGCCTGCTGTAGTTGACAGTTTCTTCGGTTTGCTTCTGTCGTTGCATGGTCTCCATCAGCACCTCATCTGAAATGGTGGCGATCTGGCTGTCAAGAGACCTCTCAAGCTCCAAGGCAGTGTCTTTCACGTCCCTGGTTCGCGCATCCACCGGCGAAGCAGTCATTCCCAGTATGCGAGGCTTTTCGCCTTCGTGCTTGTAATAATACCCATCCATGATACGAGCGTACGGGTGCTTCTTCTTGGTGTGGTGTGCCTCGTCGAAGATGAGGAGGTTTATTCGGGACATGGTGATGAAGCCGCAAGTGAGACAGTCGAGGAGAATCTGGGCAGTGCAGACCACAACCATGTTTTCGCCAAACTTCTCATCCCAGTATTCTTTGGTCTTCGTCATACCTTTCATATGGCCCACGAACTTGGTGACTGGGTGGGCTCCGAGGTTGCAGCTGAGGACGGCATGCTGCTGAACACAGAGGGCGACCTTTTCCACAAGGAAAAAGGCGACTTTCTTGGGTTTTCCGATGGCCCGCGCTTCAAGCTCCTGCTCGAGGTGATGTCGTAGCAGCAAGGCAGAGATGAGTGTTTTGCCAGTACCTGCACTGTTAGTAAATCTCCATATTGGTAACGGGAACATACCTGTAGGCAATACCACGAGGAGGTTTCTCTCTTTAGCGCGCTCAAACAGTTCAATCTGGTATTCTCGAGGCGAAGCGATGATCTTGTGGCTCTCGTTCTGGTTCATGAGCTGGGCGAGGGACTGTTTACTAGGGTCGCTGAAAGGAACGATACTCCTCGCGGCATCTCTCTGTGTCTTTTCTATGTGCGCTTGTAGAGCAGCTTGGTCTCGGAGCTTCTTTTCTGTGAGCTTTCGAGGCTTGGAAGGGTTCACGATCAGGCGATATCGATCGTCTTCGTCGTCAGTGTCGATGTACTCGTGGTCCGACATGTTGAAGCGTGGATAGTTACTGCTCAGGATGAAGATACAGATGATGTAAACATTCTCATTGCGAGAGCGATCGAAGAAAGGGAATAAGCCCTTTATGCTGATGATTACGGTGAGAGAGAATGAGAGAGACAAGAAAAGGATTGTCGGTGGTGGAAGGTGCCTTGAGGTGGAGGCTACTGAGGGAGGTTGTTTGCGCGGATGCTTGCATTAGTGTAACAGCAAGAGTCCGCAACAATCTCAATCACGGACCAGGCCGTTTTTAGTTTTACTATTCTCTACACGACCGCAATCCTATAGACAAACAAAAACAACACACAGACTGACACTGTTTCGCAGTATCAAACACTCCGAGCATACCTCAAGCACATCGCGATCCTTCTAAGCAATTTTATTCGGTTATCGAATTACATACAGGATAGGTAAGGTTTGTACCTGCATATACCCACCCACATGGGTCTCACATCGTTCATCCCGGTCGTTGGGACCCATATCTACTACAGTCCATGTAATAGGAAATCCCCGGCCCAGATATCTCGCTGCAAATCATCTCAGGGTGGACGTCACTCAGTTATTATATAGCTTTGTGCCAGAATGAAATGAATTGGTTATCTTAATATGTTATGTACAATAAACTCATCATAACATGCTCCTAAACTTTCCCCACTGGTCTAAACCTTTTTACATTTTAGGATCTCAATCCTAAGCTCTTTGGAACCTCTTCTAAATATTGTACCAATTTTGAGGCTGTTGGTACATGCCCTCCTGCTGAGGCATCCAAAGAGGTTGCCAAGTGGCGGCCTGAGGGGGAGGTGGAGCGAGATGGGGAGCGGCAGCGGGAGCGGGTGCGGGTGCGGGAGCACAACCCAAAAGGGGTGGCACCGGAGGAGCCAGATGGGGAGCGGGAGCATAACCCAGAGGGAGGGGCACAGGAGGTTGCTGGTCAAAGGGACCAGTAGCCTGAGAGTAATGGCCCGGGGCTACCTGTAACGGAGTTTGGCCGTAAAATTGACCAAATTGACCCTGGCCGTAAACTTGGCCTTGAGCTCCATAAACAGGCTGGGCAGCCACCATCTCAGCGGCCATCATGTCAGCCTGCCGCTGTCGTATCAACGCCATACCCTCTCGGTCCCATTGCTTCTGCTGCTGGTTTGCAGAGAGGGGCTTTGGCGGTTTGGCGGGCTTCTTGACACGGTTGGAGCCCTTCTGCTTTGGCCCCCTCTTGGTAGCAGCCCGGGACTGCTTGGGCCGAGGTGCCTCGATGAGCTCAGGAGTGACGCCCTCGAGGGCGTCATTGACGGCCGTGTCTCCAGCAAAAGTGACTGGAGGAGCCGTGGTCTGAGGCTCTATGCCTCCAGTAACAACGGGAGGAGCGGGAGGAGGAGGAGGAGGAGGACCAGGCAAGACGAGGGCGGATTGGGAGGGTGGAGGGGGAGGGGGGGGGATAGGGCTGAACCCCAGAGAGTTGGATCCTCAGGGATGACAGGTTCTGTCACCACAGGAGGAGGAGGAGAAGGAGGACCGGGCAAGGCAAGGGCGGTTTGGGAGGGGGGAGGGGAGGGGAGAGGCGAGAAGAGAGGGGATAGAAGTTCATCCCGGAGAGTTAAGTCCTTAGGACTTACATCTTGCTCCACTGCATCCAGAAGAGGCTGGAGCACATGGCACCAGTTCTCGTTGTCTAGAGGTGGGGTGGTCGACATCTTGTTCAAGTTGTAATATACTTAGTATTGAAGTGATGTTTGGGAGAGTAGAGAGATGAATGTGAAGAAATTAACAAAGAATCAGAACTGCCGAGAAGGGGGGTATTTATAGCCTATATGATAACAATGCCCTGTTCATTCTCATTCACTTGGTCGGCATTATCACTGCTATGCTTTTAAAAGGACCAAGGCAAAAAAAAAATGATATAGAACTCTCTTTCCTTACCTCTGAGGGGAAGAGTGAAGAATACGGATATAGGCTCACCTGCCTCAGAGCGTGACCTCAAGGACCATCTTCTATTCGTTCACGCTGAAAACTCTTTAGTTGAGTCACTGAGGGAAGTATCAGGGGCGAAGCCAAATGCATTGGGATGCTTTCCTAATGGTTACACCCTGAGCCCTTGCCCTGAGCCAGAACAGCGAATGAAGTAGAGAGACACTGTGTGAGCGAGTTATTTAATGAAGGTATAAACGCCATGCTGGAGTCTCCCCCGTCAAGCAAATGGAGAGAAAGAGTTTACACGGGGGCAAAGAGTGTCTTGTGTGAGTCTCATGCCAATGATGGTTAGCTTTCACACCCTGAATATCGCCGAGGTGAGTTCCCTTCCCACCATTATTTCATTTGATAAAAGCATGACATTGATACAAAAAGGAGATCTACAGAAATACCCTCATAAGGAATCGTATCACAGTCTTGTAGAAGTGAACGGAAAGCAGAATGAATCAACAGAGATCGATTCAACAGGTCATGCAGTGAGGCACTACCAAGGTGTGGTTCCCCTGCAGTCTTGATGTTGAGAAACTAGCGAATAACATTTGAAACATTTCGGTGAAAGGCTAATGCTAGGGAACGAATTAGATTTGCTCCTAAGTTTTTGAAGTGCTATAATTTTCCCTGCGTGAATTTCTATTCGTGTTAAGCTCCTGGGAAGCTGAACTTTCCGAAAATCATCTACTTGCCTCGCTTTAATCACACCCCCCAGAGTGGATATCGACCTGAGCAAGTATGTGACTCTTTGCGAGGCACGGGATGAAATTTCCTGTCGAGTCGAAACTCATTTTAGTGTGAGCACATTATAGACCACGAGATAGTTTTACAAGCTTCAATTACGTCTCAAGGTTCACCGCGAAGAATTGGTCTGGTCACACATGCGATTGTAACCTTAACCTTGACTGATGATGGGCAGTGCCTGGAGAAGGCGAATGGTAGAGACCAGAGGCACACTCGAAAGAGGCCTTGTACACACTTCAACAGAATGGTGTATAGATGTCGGGAGAAGTTGAACAAAAGCAAAATAGACTAAATCACTCGCATGACAAAGGACATAATCCAACTCCCACGTATCTAACCAGCTGTGAACCATCACCTCCAATATAAGCAACATTTCCTCACTGCCAACCTCAACACCAACTAGATCCTCCCCTCACTCTCCATCTTCTTGAGACTGGCCTTTCTCGGTCGTCCTCGTCCAGACTTCTTGGGCGTCTTCTTCTTTGGATTGTAATCACCATCGTTCTCAGGCTCCGGGACATCAATCGGCATGGTCATGGGATCAGCTTCCACCTCACTCTCGATGTCTTGAGATACTCTTGTCTGTCGTGTAACTGAGTTTGCTGTTGATTTGCTTCCCTTCTTTTTGAGAAAGCCGGACCAGTTGGCGTCGAGCATCTGGCGAAGTTGTTCAGATGGTGTGGAGTTGTTGGTAGGGGCTTTGTGGCCTAGGATGGTGGGAGCGGAGTATTGATTGGGTTGAAGTGTTGAACCACTTGCTTGGATGAATGGTAAAGATTCTTCGTCAGGGGCGGATGTGAAGGACGCATGCTGTTCTTCTTGCTCCCTGTCATGTTTTGGGACCTCTTCCAAATATACTGGCTTCTGACGTTGATTCATGACATAGTCGTATCTTGGGTCAGTCAGAAACGCATCCTCAAAATGAGATGTCAAAACTGTCCGACTCTCCAAACCCCGTCGAGAAATTCGAGGCACACCAGACGCCCTTCCAGCCATTGATGAAGTATTCCCTCTCGCCTCTTGTCTCGCAGATCCCTCGCCATACTCAACATCACCTCGATGCATAGGTCTCTTTCCACCTTCAGGCCCAATAAGCCCACGGACCTGCTTTTGCTTTGCGAGGTAGTGAAACCCTGTAGGACAATACGCCGAGGCTGGCGGATAGGGTGTTCTTTCTTCCTCTACAAGAGTAGACACTGCTTTTCCTCTCAAATGGGTGTAGGCTTGGTGGTAATATCTCTGAGAGGCCAACTGTAAGATGTGTTGTTGATATGGAAGAGGTACTTCACCCAACGGTCCTGGGATGAGGGATGCCAGGGGTCGATCATCTTTGGTAGCTCGTTCATCTTGTTGTTCAGGGACTGCGGGCTGTTTTTCTTTGTCGCGGGGCTTGTCATCTTCTTCAGATGCATCATGCGTCGCATCCGAATCGTAGCCGTCATCTTTCATCATAACGTCTTCGTCTGGGGCATCAGTCGGTGGAGGTGTAAGTCTTCTCTTAATAGTGCCCAAGAAGGGATCTCCCAGCTCAGGATACCGGAATGGGCCCGAAGATGCTTCAGGAGCGGAAATCTGAGCCATGAGTAGGCCGACTTTCTCTGGGTCAAGCCAGCCAAGCTCCAACGACCCCAGCATCTGTTGTTTGTCGATAGCATCCTGGAGGAATTCCCACTCGATATCCAGTCGAAGAAAGTCAAGCATTCCATTCTCTGTATACTCCAAAAACTCCTCAACTACACCAGAGATCTGCAGTCCCTGCAGAAACTCGACGCCTTTTTGTTTGTCTTGGTCTGGAATATTGTCAGTGTACAGAGGAGGACGATGTTCACGCAGAAGCTCTGGGACAGTCTGTCTCTTCTCAAGAGCATGTTCAAGCAGGTCAGCGTTAGGTATCTTCTCAATATGCTCTTGCCAGACCCGCCAACTGTAATATTCGCGGAGGTAAAACTCCATAAAGTCCTTGACCTGTTGGTTGCTGAGATGCAGGATGAGACTGGTGACTTTTGCGAAGCGGTTGTTGTTGCTGAAGACACGGAGAATAATCCACTTCACGCCCCAAGAGAGATCATCCTATTGTCTTTCTTGGGGTCGAGGTGTGGTGTTGTTGAGATGCTCCATGATCGTGGTGTTGAGGTTGAGTATTGAGGACGCGTCGTAAGATTGTCAGATCGAAAGCAAGTCAGTAATAGAGTGAATATAAAAAATTCTAAGATCCAACTATCATTTCTGTAGCTCTTGGTTTAAGCGATGAAAGCAAAGTGTGTATCAAGAATGAGTGAGAAAAGGATGAGAAAGTGTTGAGTTGAGTTGAAGTGTGTGAGTGAAGGACGCGATGATGGTAGACAATCAGGGACCAAGACAACCAAGACAGACAATTAACAATCATGTGACAATCTACAATTCACACGTGTTTGTTTATGATAATTCAAGAACCCGTTGTCTCATCAAGGTCGAATTGTCTGTCACTCACTGCCAGGTGTTTACAGCTGTCAGTCACAGATTTAACAGTGTAAGTGCAGCTCATAATATTTCAGTAATGGACTCGAGATAGCAGTTTCTTTCATCTCCTATAAGAGAAGTGATTGCTGCTTTATTTATTGTAACAAAGAGTCTCAGTTAGGCATATAAAGTCAACCCCTAGACATTGTCGGCTTTCAGACTGATGAGAGAGAAGACAAATACGCCACTCACTCATAATAATGACTTTACTAAGCTTCGACAGCTCAAACATTATGCATTCAGTTCTTTTCTCACAAATGATGCTGCAAAGACCATAGTCACAATTCCTGGCTCAAGTCTATGTTCCATCCTTCAGCAACCATCCAAGCCGAACAAGGCACACTTCTCAGACAATATTATGAGATTAAAGTCTAGCTCTATAAGCAACAAAACCGAGGACCTTCCGAAACCTTTGAGACCCCCGAGAAACAAGATACAAAACAAATAATCCCATTGTCGTAAGATGCATCAGATATTAAAATCGGACACTGCCAATAAATATACAGGGTATCTAAACCAGTCCAAAACGCCGTGCCTCTACTCTACCTCGAGTCAATCAACCCGTGATCTCTACATATCCACAAACGGCGCAAACGACCCTCTACCATTAAACCGATCCTGGTCCAACGCAAACTCCCCCTTGTCGTTTGGGTCCTCACTCGTATCCATCACATCGTCAATATGTCGCTTCGTATGTTGAGGGTTGGAGGGCACAGCCTGCTCCATAGCGACTTGTGAGCGCGCCCGTAGAATATCCTCCCAGCACTGTAGCTTCCTCTTGATATCCTCATCAAAAGCGCAGCAGAACCGTTGGATACTGATGAATTGTACTGCGGTGATCATGTCCTTTCCAAAAACTGCCATGATGTACGCTGCGGCGATGGCGGCTGATCTGTCGTTGCCCGTCTCGCAAGTGAGGAGGACTTTGCCGCGGCGGAATGAGCTTGGATCAACGAGGAGTTCGCCGTTCTTGTTCCGACCCTTGGCTTGGCTGTGATACACGGACAAAAGATGGTCGTTGATCAGTCGAATAATGTCGGGGAACGAACTGATAAGCTTATCGTTGCCTTCCAAATCGATGTATCGGACCTCAATGTTGAGCGTTTTCGCAGCCTTCTCGATACTCATGAGCTTCATCCCCGCCATGCGCGCATCCCTCGCTACAGCAATCATAGTGATGCCCTCCTCCTGCAACCACTTGATATCCTTAGCGGTGCTGTTGGGACCAAGGTACAGAAAGTCGACTAGCTTCTGGGCGTCACGTCGCTGCTCGTAGGACCAATCTGCCGCGCGATCTGTGGCGATCTGCTGCATGTTTTGCGTAATGATCTTGACATCGTGGGCCGTCAACTGACTCGAGTCGACGTGTTCGTACGATGGGAGGAGGATGGGCGCAGCGGAGACACCGCATTGTCCTGTCGGTGGGATGTGAATGAATGGCGGGCTGGGTGCTCGACGGACGTACGGTGCAGATGGCACGGCGTTGTTGGCGAAGGAGGGGTGAAAACCGTTCGACGACTCCATTTTGGTTGTCGTGAAACACGGTCCGACAATAACTGTGGAGGCGGTTTTGCTGTACGAGAGAGATTGTGTACAGAGCAATGAGGAGTTGAAGTTGAAGCTTGGAGCTAGAGTTGTCTGCGTGAAAGAAAGTGGAGAGCCTCGCTCAGCTGAGATGCCCACTCTAAATAGGCTGCTGACAGGGGTCAGTGCCCTTGAATGACGACAAGTGGAGCAACTCGGGAGCCCTACGGTCCCTGAATTTCTAGAACCAGAAGAGACCTTCGATTGGCTACAGCTTGGACAAACAACAACAACCAACAATTGAAGATGATGTGACTCATTGGACAAACGAAAAGTCAGTTACAAGTGCAGGACAAAGGCTATTCATCGGCTGCTGCCTGAAATTCCAGGTTAGCTTTCAAAATTGGCGACCAAAGACGAGCTGCCTAAACTTTAAGGCGCAACACAAACTGTATGTCTCAGAAGCAGACAAACATGTTGCAAACACTCTGAAACAAAGGCACGTGCGGACATTTACCATGATATCTCATGTACGCATCATCTATTGTACAAACGTGGTGATACATTGTTCTAATAATAAAGTTACATCCAATCCATCTCTATACAGTCCCAATCCAACGCCGTTCATATGCCATGTCATGTACTATACAATCATCCTGACGTCGGAGCAGCTACCTTCCAGTCCAGCTCATCTCCAATAGGTGTATCATCCGACTCTTGCTCAAGATCCTTAAGATCTGCTTCTCCCAATTCCTCACGCGACGTTGTTGTCTTGCGCGCTTCCTTTCTGTTCCTCGATCGGATGCCCTTGAGGTCAGTTTCTGTGAAATCAAGTCTCTCCAGTGTATCAATCAACTTTTCTTCAACGAGGGATCGGACGTGAAATGCTAGCTTTTGATCGCGGAACATGCCGCTGAAACGGTAGGATAGCCAGATATACTGGTTGATAGCAGCGTGCAGTGATTCAAGCCTGTGAAGATAATCCATTGATGTGCCCTTAAACGTCTTGAAGTCGATGTCAAGGTTCTCCAGGGGAATTTCTTTAATTTTGAGAAGTGTACCGTCTTCGCTGTTAGCGACGATCCTGGCGAGGGCTCGAAGCACAGATATTGCGTTCTGAGCTCGTGTATTCACGGGCAAGTTGGTGAACAAGAGTCGATCATAGATCGTCAGAGGGATATCCTGGACGTGATCTGCAATCTCTAGCTTATCTGGGGAGATGTGGATTCTGTACTGCTTGCTCACAGACGCTAGCTCTCGAATGCGCATGAGGATGAACGATAAAGGTGTCCCTTTGGGGAAGTATGTTGAGAAGCGCTCGATAGCAGCAGCCGGGGGTGAAATGTACGCAGCCTCGATATCATCGACGTTGGCGTCAAAAGCTCGATGCACCGACCTGAGATCTTGGCTATCCATTGTTGTGACATAGCCAACCTTTTTCTCATCCTCAACTGCGACGTCTGCATTTTTCCCTGCTTCAGCTGCGTTGCGAACAGTTCGATATCGTCCAGCTCGACCACCAATCTGCTTCAGCTCAGGGTACGTGAGCATTCTGTTATGATTTCCGTCAAATTTGGCGACCGCTTCAAGAATAACTCGTCGAATCTCCAAGTTCAGACCCATACCGATAGCGTCACTAGCAACAATAAAGTCGTAATCGTTATCGGGATCGTTGAAGAGCGCTGCTTGCTGAACGCGCACCTCAGGTGGTAAAGATCCGTAAATAATCGCACATCGTCGTCCAGTTTTCTTCTCGATTGTTCGTTTCAAGGCGTGCAAGTTCAGACGACTAAATGCGACAACCGCGTCTCCCTTTTCGAGACGACTGTAATCACCGTCCAAGGCCTCATCCATGGTTTCCAGCGGACTTAGACGGTCATATCGATGCACAATGCACTTATCGCCTATACCCGCGCAAATGCTCTGGATCAGGCTCACAGTTCGCTCCTCACCACAAAGATGAACCTCCTTCGCTTGAACGCCCAACAGCGCAGACGTCCAAGCGCTGCCACGATCCGGATCAGCCAGCATCTGGATCTCATCAATAACAGCAACATCATACCGCTCATTGAAGGGAACCATTTCGACCGTACAACTCGTAAAGTACGTATCCGTATCTTCCGGCAAACGAACTTCCTCTCCCGTCAACAGCGCGCACGGCAATCCCTTGGCCTTGAGTCTCTGATAAACCTCGTTTGCTAACAAACGCAAAGGCCCCGCATAAACTCCTCGCTTCGAATTCTCCAACGCTTTCAAGGCCCTGTACGTCTTTCCGGAATTCGTCGGTCCAACGTGAACATAGATCGTGCGCTGCAAGGCTCTCGTCGCAGGGAACCACTCATAAGGAAACCGAAAGTCCAACAGTCGTTTGTGGCTCTCCTCCAAACCCTTTGAGAAGCGCTGCCGAATGAGAAATGATTGAAAGGAGTACTGAATCTCGTTTGTGAGACCCTTGATATCCTTCAAAATGAAAGCGTCGCGAAGATTCCAGAATAGGGGGTTCTTGACTCGGTCGGTGATGTTCTGCTCGGCCATGTCAAACGCTGAGTCTAGCACCTTCATAAACATTGAAGCTTGCTGATGAAGCTCATCCTCTCCTACACCCGCAGCAGACACAGAAGATTTGCTAGCGTTTTTCATGACATCTTGAAACTTCATCAAAACAGTTGATCGGAACATTCCATGTCGTCCACTTGACTTTTTGTCCATGCCGAATCTCATTCTCTTCATATCATTCCTCTCATCGGTCTTGGTCACCTAAAATTGGTAAGTAATGTCTCTAAAATAAGGAAAATAAGAACATACTGGCTTTAGAGGAGATTCAGACTTCTTCTCTCCAGCCTTTCTGGCTTCAACCTTGTTCGGTCCATGTTTCCTCTTAACTGCACTCGGCACTCTTGAAAGTCTTGGTGAAGTTGATATCGTCCTTCTCGTCACCGGAACAATAGAAGCTCGTAAGCCTCCAGCCCGGAGTAAAAAACTCATTATGACAAAACAAAGAGTGAGCCAAACATGCTCCCCTTGAAAACGAAAAAAATAATCGTGAAATGACCGTGTCTTTGCACGAGGGCGAATGTGACCGAGTCTTGCCATCATATGAAAACCCGTCTCAAAAATTCCCATGAGGCGGAGATTCGTTCCGCCGGCCTCCGTGGGTTCGCATGAGAGTGGGGAATGACGATGAGACGCCGCGACCAGGGTCGTCATTGTAGACTTGTTACTTGACTCTAACTTGACTTGACTTGGGTTAATTATCTTGGTTACCTTGCTTCTATTTCTTTCTTCAGCCTCGTCTCGTGGGTTCATCTTGAATCGCCTGCATCTTCAACACCACTCAATCACTTCATCAACACTCAGGCGCAGACTCGCCCATCATGGCATCGTCATCGACTCCTGCGACTCCCTTACTCTAGTCCGTCAATCATCATCAATATTGACAAACACAACTAACAATCTACAGCTCCTGTATCGCGCACAATACCACGATCCTCTCAGAATGCACAACATCGGCCTCCTCCCAAACCTCCTCCCTCGCCTCCCTCATCCTCCCCAAGATCGAACACACAAACCCTCAAAAGCTCACCTACACCCACGGTCAACACCAAATCCACTATGTCTCCGAATCTCCCTCTGAACATCGCGATTACCCTTCCGCAGGGGGTCTAACATTCCTCGTCATCGCCGACTCATCCCTCGGCCGTCGCGTACCATTCGGTTATCTCTTCGAGATCCGCAAGCGCTTCCTGCAGCAATTCCCCGAGAGCACTGACTTCTCTGACATGCCCAACTACGGCGCAGCATCGTTCAACTCGGAACTCAAGTCACTTATGATCGAATACGGTACTACAAGCGGAGGTCGCGACGATGCCATCGGAAACGCCAAGCGTGAGATCGACGATGTTAGGGGGATTATGACCAAGAACATTGAGAGTCTTCTTGAGCGCGGTGAAAGGCTGGACTTGCTGGTTGACAAGACGGACCGTCTTGGTGGTAGCGCACGAGAGTTCCGCGTGCGCAGTCGTGGCCTCAAGCGCAAGATGTGGTGGAAGAACGTCAAGCTCATGGCACTCTTGGCACTCGTAGTATTCCTCATTATCATGGCTATTGTGATCGCTGTCAAGAATGGGTCTGGTTAAGGTAGGGTTTGTGAGCGCGGAGCCATTCCTTTTAATTATTTCCTTCTTGTTGAAACTGTGTATTTCCTAGGCGAACAGATGGGACGGACAACCCGGGCAAAAGGGTATAATTATGCAACAAAGTCCTCTTTTCAATCAAACTGATACCCCAATATCAATCCATCTCTCAACGTTGTCGTAATCGTGTAAAAGTGTCGTAATCCACCGCTTCAAACTCTTGGCGTCTCATCCTTTGTCGCTGGGTATCCATCACCCGAATGTGCAAAATAAATCGTCGGTTTTGTCTCCGATCCTCCATTTAGGTCTCATAGCTTCGGTTTTCTCCTCTCACTTTCCTGATAAACATATCCCAGCGTCACAGGACTAGCAATCAATCCCATAGCCAAAGAAGTCGGCGCTCTTCGGAATCTGTCTGTGAAAAATGCCGGGTGTAGCGAAGAAGCGCACGGAACAGGTTTAAGCGGCGGCGGTTGTGTCGCCGGAGGACAAGCAGCGCCCATTTCGATATTTTTTATGTCGAATAAATTAAAATCAGAGACTAAAGACGGTGAGTTATCACATTCTCTAGAATTTGGGGGATGTAGTATTAAAGAGGCACGGTAGATATCTTACCTTGCGCCGAGGTCACTGTTGATCTTTCTCCACCCTTAATTCTAGCAGCCGGAATGGAAGACTCGGAATGGATTGATGATGACGGAAGCTCACCGTAGCGTGTCTCATGTAACAAGGACCAATTGACAAGTCCGGGGAATCGGGGAGACATTTACCGAAGCGGGGAGCCTTGTAGGCTTGTACAACATCGAGATAGCAAGCCTGGCAATGTGAGATATCGCACTATTCATTCATTCATTCATTCATTCATTCGATACACTATAACAATGCAATAATACGTCATACGCACGCTATAACTAACCAATTCCCAATCCCATCCCAACTCCAGCACCTGTAGTCCAGCCATTCCCGTAAGAGGCACCTTGAGCATCCGTGGATATACCCAAACAAAAGAAACTCCTTCATCCCCGCCATTGCTCCATTGGGTTCTCCCTCTCTTCTGCAGTCGCTGTGAACCTCGGCTGATAATCATCGTGGCTCCCACGATGTCTCCTGTCTTGTGCTCTGTCAACACCTGGCGTTGGCTGGTTTGAGAGAATTCTCTCTGCTTCACCGTCGCCTTCTTCAGCGTCTTTGCCATCTCCAAAGACTTTGTCCACATTGCCATCTTTCTCAATTCGTTGCATCAGATCTTGGTCTCCGGGGAAGTAGACTCGTCGAATAGCTTGGACAACCAGATCAATGACAATGAGCACGATAAGCTCAAGCAACACGAGCGTCCACCATTGTAGTGTGCGACCAAAGTTGTCAATAAAAGCGTCCCGGACAATATAAGGGCCAAAACTCTTGGGTTTTATGCCTGATAGGGCCAGCATCCACAAGAACCAGCCAGCGACAGATATCAGACAGCCACCAAAGGTAACAACAGTTTTCGTGTGCACTTCGAGAATCCTGCAAGAGTCAGTATAGCTCAGCAACGCATATCGGAGAACTTACAAGAGCTTGATGTTGATGAAAATAACAGCAACAGTGAAACTAACCATACCCATAGCAAAGATACTGTTATCCCGATCATAAAAGATCTTATCATAAACACACCAAGTAAAGTACCAGATCACAAAACTCCCCGCAGCACCCATGAACATCCATGCAAAGTACTGCGAGAATTTGAATCCGAGGTTCCTCTGTCCAAAAG
Source organism: Fusarium xylarioides (assembly GCA_013183765.1). Taxonomy (NCBI): domain Eukaryota; kingdom Fungi; phylum Ascomycota; class Sordariomycetes; order Hypocreales; family Nectriaceae; genus Fusarium; species Fusarium xylarioides. The sequence goes on along the minus strand of SRZU01000001.1, from coordinate 706,361 downwards.
TGTACAACTCTGGCACTTTCATCAACGTCTCTGCACGAAGATCCTTCTCGAAAATACCGAGAAGAATAACAGGAAGTGACGTAAAGGCACTGTTGAAGACGGTCAAACTCCATGATTCGTACAGTGACGTGCCGGAATATCCGTTATAGCGCTGGTAATGAGCTTGTACGATGAAGAATAGGATTTCCTTCCAGAAAGTTGCAAGCACATACTTGCCGGTCCTCATGTAGTTCCACCGGCCATGAACAAAGAGCAGCTTCTGAAGGAATCGGAATTGAGCAATTGAGTAGTCCGAAATTCGAGCAGCCTGTAAGCCCTCGCGACCAGAAATACCAATGCCAACATGAGAAGCTTGGATCATACCGATATCGTTCGCACCATCTCCGATTGCTAGAGTCATGCTCTTAGGCACATATCTTCGAATCGAGCGAACGAGGTTGGACTTTTGCGAGGGAGAAGCTCGACAGCAGATGACAGAGTCAACACGTACAACAAGGTCATAGAAAAGAAGAGACAGCTCATCATCTTCGTCGATCTTGGCGAGTGTTTGTCCATCGACAACCACAACGGAATGCGGAACCATGCCACGGCTGACATCGTTAAGAGTCACAGTAATCGTCTCCTTCAGTTCGCCCAAAGTCGCATCAAGAACGTAAATCTCTGACCAAGGTTTACACACACGAGCAGAGTGGCCAATATTAATAGCCGTCTCTCGCTTGTCACCAGTAAGCATCCAGACTTTGATGTTGGCTCGACGCAGCTTGTCAATGGTGTCTGGGACTCCCACCTGAAGCTTGTCTTCAATTGCTGTCGCTCCGGCAAGCTCGAACCTCTGCTCAATAAGCTCTCCGGCGACTTCGATGCGTTCCTGACGATCGACCAAGCTTGTCTCAGCTTCTCTGTATTTTGCTTTCCAAGTGCGATAAGAGTCCTCGTCAATGTAACGGTAAGCATACATAAGAGTTCGAAGACCCTCGCTGGCAAAGTCATCGACGTGTTGGAAGCACTTCTCAAACACAGCGCCTTCATTCGCAGCCATTGATTCGTCAATCTTGCGCTCAGCATCGTCAAATGAGGGCATTTGGGCAAGACTCTGTCGAGGGCTCATCATTTCGGTTGAAGTGCGAGGTGATCGAGCAAGCTGTTGTGACAGACGCTTCAGATCAGTGGAACGTCGTCCCAAGCTCAATCTGAGACCATCTCGATTAGACGACTCAGCTCTGGAGAAACCAAAACTATTGCGGGGACTTCCGTAGGGACTGCCATAAGGACTGACGCTCTTTTGTGAGTTGATCCGCTGCAAAGCTTGATCCTGTCGAGAAGCTCGTCGCTGACTTGCCCGACGACCGATATTCTTGGCAGTTTCTTCGGCGAGATTACTCAACTTCAGACGCTGCATGATGACATTGTCGGCACCCTTGCAAAAGATGCAAATACGTCCATCAGGCATGCGAATGATGATCGACATTCTCTTCCTCTTACTGCTAAACTCAATCACATCCAACACCTGGTACGTCTCGGTGTACAGGGAACCATCTGCATCTCGGGCCTCCAACTTGATAGCTTGTGCAGGTCGGTCGATGACCAGATATCCCAGATCTTTGGCAGCTTCAACAAGAGCAAGTTCATCAGGCGAAGCAGCTTGGAATGCAATGTCGCCGTCATCAGTCTTTTCGGGGAGACAAGTGTGGCAGAGAGCAATACACAGCAAAAAATGCTTTACCTTTCGTGAGAAAGCAGTGTTGGGCTTCCTTTGAATGTAATCAAGTAGATCTTCTGTCTTCATGTCGGCGTTCTCAGCTGTATTGACTGTGGATTGCCAATGGCTTGCAGACCTTGTCGACATGGTTCTAATAGGCTCTGGTCGAGATCCGCTTCCACTTGTATCGTCGTTTCCATCGAAAGTCTTGACATGGCCTGTATTCTTTGCCGCAGAAAAGTTTGCCTTGCTTTTGCCTTTCTTCGGTCGTTCCGACTCTTCAATTCGTCGACGCATCTCCTCTTGATCCCTCTGCACGTCCATATCATGCAGACAAGCAACACCAGCGACCGACATTTTGCGAAAGCGCATGATGTTTTCTGTCAGAGTACCCGTTTTGTCAGAGAAGACATAGCTCACTTGGCCCATATTCTCGAGGATAGTGGTCGTGTTCGCAACCATGGGGGTGTCAGATATTGGATCATACATTTCCGCATCCTGAAGCAAGTATAGTTGTCCCAATTTGATAATTTCAAGACTGATATACAGCGACAAGGGAATCAGTGTGTTGAACATAATAATGAACCCAAAAAAGATTTCCTTAAAAGGGATGCTGCCATTATAGAAACCAGATCGCTTGATGTACCAAGCGAAATCCTCAGTTCGATCTCGCCACAGGTAGTAACCAATAGTTAGACCCATTGTGAGCATGAGAACGATGAAGATCTGGACCATGATCATCCTGTTGATAACGGATTGCATAGCGGGTTTCTTGGCGCGGACATTCTTGTTGGCATTCATTCGAATCCTGCACTCCTCGCCTGTGTTTACAATGATACCGAGGGCCTCAGCCGTGTTGCGGAGGGTGGATCCACGGTAAACTACATTGTTCATGGACAGTGGTAGAGTTTCGCCGTCGACAGTTACTCGACCGTCGTAGCTGTAAAGGTCCAGGTTGGGATTTTCAGAGATGACAGTAGCTTGTGTCGCACGAAGTCCTTCGAGGGTGTTACATCGCTCGGCAAGTAAAGGACAAGCCTGTTTGCTCTTGAGATTCGTCTCACCATCAAGAGCCATGGTGTCGATGTACGCAATGCCATTAGGACCGGTAGCATGCAAAAGCACAATATCCGCAGGAACAGGGTCATCTCGGCGCAAACGAATGACATCGCCAACACGAACATGCTGCCATTGCACCGAAGTCCAATGACCCTTTCCACCCAATTTGGCGGTACCTGCGGTGCCTGACTCGAGGTCATCAAGCATGTGCTCTTCACCACTCTCAGACGCTTTTTCCTTTTTCCTCCTCATTTTCTCAGCGTGTCTGACACGGCCTTTCTCTGCATTCCGATCCGTCAGAACCCAAGCCTCACTTCGATTTTCCAGGCGATCAAGTCGATAGCGCCTATAATCATCCCATCCCTCCTTAGCCATACTGAATGCGACAAATACACCCAGAGGTGCAATAGTAGTCCATCTTCCGACAGTACTTAGACCAGGGATCATCTGAATAGTACCAACGACAAGGAAATAGAAGTTTCCAAGCTTGCTGAACTGAAAGATGAGTTGTTTCGGGAAGAAATCGTAGATAGTGTAGCGACTTGATCGGATGAAATTGCTGCAGTATGGCTTTCCTGCACGCTCGTCGATAAGACCATTGGCATTTCGCTGCGGCGGATTGAGTGGAATATGACGGCCATCGGGTAAAGGTTCGAGGGGTTTTTGGCGAAGAATTGTCTCGAGAATGACCTTTTGGTGGAACTCTCCGAGCTGTTTTTTGGTGCGATCTTTCCATGTTGGTTTTGCGCCAGGCCCAATTCTTCGCTGACGTCTTTCTCGAAGATATTTCTTAATATCGGCGCGCACTGAGGATTTGGTACCGTTTCCGCCGAACCCAAAACTGGTCTTGTCAACCGGCGAAGTCAATTCCTTATCAGTTCGGTCCGCAGAATCGGGAGGTTGGTCATTTGACAATTCCGTCCTCGAAGGAATCGGTCGCAATTCGTAAGGGCCACTCGCTCGTGGACGAGAACCATCATCGGGTCGTCTAGTTCTGGACCTCGATCCAGATCTCACGTTTGTATCATCTGCGGAAGATCGTCGCTGGCGATCATTGTTGGGGTCTGTGTAAGAGCGACCTGTATTCCGTGGTCTCGAGAAATTGGTCGAAGTCCGAGGATATCGCTCATCGAGAGCAGCGAGATCACGAGCTATTTCACCGTCGGTGTCATTTCTCGGTTGCGAAGGACGTCGCCCGCTATTATCGCTGGGGTATGGAGGAGCCATGTTAAGGCCGTTGAACCGGCGGTAGCATCTGGAATCACTGTTGGAGCTGTGGAGTGGTCGTGGGGACGCGCCGGGTTTAGTTAGATTGAAGCGGTATTGAAACGAGATGATAACCTAAGAAAGGTTTCTGATATAAACCAGCAGAGAAGAAAGAAAACGAGAGAATAAGACGACTTGCGGAGGAGTTGGAGAATGTGGATGTTTTGTCAGAATTGAGTTATTAGGCTGGCTGGGCTGGGCTGGGCAACGGGGATCGTATACAGCCCGAAGCGGCCTTTACTCCAAGCCAAGGATGGTTCTGTAAGCTACGCCTGCCATTCGTAATCCTTCAGTCTCCGCACGAAAGGCGTTATCACCCATTAATTCACTCTAATTGCTGCTACCATTCACTAGCAATTCATCCCATCCGGATCTTCGGAACCTCTTCGTGTCTTGATGCTCCCCTCACGAATTAACTTTGCAAGCATGACGAGGTGTATTGAGGCGCAGCATTGCACTTATCATCACTTGGAAATCCTCGCAGCCCGCGGGTACTGTAACATGCTCTGCGTCGTACAAGCTCGGCCTGATTGGCACCGTTAATTCCAGCCAAGTCGCTAACTCGTAGCTTAAATCAAGCCATCTAATCTGGCGACAAAATAAGCTCATGCATTGAATACGTTTCACCTAAAAACACTGGGGATTGAAGACCTGGGGAAATAACATTGACTGAGTGACTTATTCAAAGCAGCCCAGACCCCAGATTAGTCTATTCTTGTCTTTAAAGGCTGACCAACACTTATCACACGTGCAATCCAAGCCCAATCATAGCTCACTGCGCCTCGAAATATACGCAGCTCAATCCGCAGCTGTATCTATGAAGACAGTGAGAAGAAGATAAAACGGGTGCATCGAGACTCGAAGACTTGAGTACTCGAGGATACGCGGCTCAGCCCTCGTGGTACAAGTCTCTTACACGGTCCGCTGTTACTCCCACATCTTCCGAGTGAGCCGCGTCACGAGCTAGATTATAAGACATTGACCAACCTTTAATCCATCCATCTTGGCACCTCATTAAGATAGGACGTGCTCTCTAATGAATGTAGTAATTATAAGACGATCCAATACACTGCTTATTTATATAAAAGTCTTCTCTTTGACTCCCATCTGCACTTTCTTGTCCAACCTGTCAGATACTCAGCCATGCTGATCTCTGCACCTCTACCTCTCACGGTCCCCTCGGAGTCCGTTCATGTCACCCAAAACTGCGCCTTGTAACATTCTCACAACGATCCTACCTCCGAATCATCCGTCCCTGGGATTAGTCTACAACTCACACAGCCTGTCTTCGTCACACAATCACAAAAGTTAATCACACAGGTAAACTCATTGAACATAACCCCATTTTATTCAGCAATTCCACCCTATAAAAATACCCATGCCTTCGTGTCCAACTGTAGGCTTCCCTTGAAGTACACGTCTCAATTGACGCCTACCGAGGACAGCAATCCAGCTGCTCATAAACTCCAATGTGCCTCAAAACACGAAAACAGACAAAGAAAAATATCCCAAAGCCCACCATTAGAACAATGAATCTAACAAAAGCCGCCGGGGCTTCTCCCCAACTTTCGACGTGATACAAAGAAAATAAACTATCGAAATATTAAACACCATCATCTGTGCTTTTACAAAGACAATGTGTATGCAGATTAAGTCCAAGACAGCGTGCGGTGGTCAGGCAACGCTGCTCAAGGAAAATGAAGCCGAATGACAGTGTCGTCGGTTGCAAAGGTGTTGAACAAGACCACCCAAGAAATAAACAAGTCGCGGTAAAAGATTTAAAATGAAAGTACTTCAACGCGGGAAAGAGTTATACGATCGCTGTGTTGTGCCCGACATACATGACCGATGTCAAAGAAGTGTATCGTCATGCAAGTTCATTCATGGCCGTAGTGGGGAGGAGAATCGACCAAACTGACACCATCGGTATCAATACTGGTTTGGTAGAATTGAGAGGATGACAAGGAAAGTCGCCTATATGAAGCTGGCGGAAAACAAGAAAAGGAAATCCCAATGGTATAATTTGCCCAAACGCCCTGGTATGATTGACATACTACAAAACACCACCAACACCTGTACCCGCCCTATACTCTTTTAGTTTCCTTGGTGAGCTTGGGGCATTGCCTCGGGGGATAGGCTTGACGGGTCAACTGCGTCAAACTGCACAAGCTGATCCATGTCGAGGTCTGCTTGTTGGTGTTGCACAAAACCAGGCGAGGTTGTGTGCATGGGCAGGTTGATGGTGTGCTTAGAGTACATCTCATTCAGGCTCGCTCCATCCTCCGAAACAGCACAGGATCCGTCGTTCATGGGATACAAATCAGCTGAGCCAGGGCGGCCCATCATTGACATGGGAGGCGACTGCTCCAGAATAGAAGGCTCGCCGGGGCTGTTGAATGGGAGAGGAGAAACAGAAGTGGGAACACCTGTGTCGGGATTAACCATTGGTGACAGGAAACCATTGCTATAAGGTGTGTTGTAGCTCGACTGAGGAACCTCGTGGCCAGGGGGGAAGAAGCCTGGGCTGGGAGGGAACTCGGCAGGAGAAGTAGTGGTGGCAGACATGGGGTATTGACGCATGTCAAGGCCGAATCCTGCCTGTGTATCGATGCGCAGATTAGGAGCCATGTTTCCAGGAGGCTGAGGAATAGGCGCAAAGATGTGAGGGTTGTGCTGGGGAGGGGGAGGAGGCATCTCTCCAGGAGGTTGGATGTAGAAGGAAGGCATCGGCTGATTCTGGAACATGGCGAAATCAACAGGTCCAGGAACTGATCGCGAACGTTGACGCTTGTGGCCATGTCCAGGACGCATGCCGGAGTGCATCTGGTGAATACCCCACTGCTCCTGGTACATGCCGACATGAGGTTGAAAGCTGGGCTGAGATGAGGGTCGGGCGGTCGGGGAGACAGGAGCCGAGACGGAGAGGACGTGAGGGTCGTTGTAGGGATGAGGGTTGTGACGGTTCATGAAAGACTCAAGCGAGACCAACTTGGCGAGCTGGCCACTGAGAACCTTGGGGTTTCCACCGAGGTGGTGAACCAAGCACTGGGTAGCCTGAAGATCCTCGGTGAAATCACCACACTGGAAGAATCCATTGGTGGTGGGAGATGAGTCCATGAAAAAGTTGGGGGGCCTGTTCAACTCAATGACAATCCCTCCAAGCTTAGTTGGGTCTCCTTCGCCATTCTCAAGGAAGATGTTCTTGATGGAGGAGAAGGGGTACTCGATCTTGTAGCCGGCCTGCTCGTTGTTGATGTAGTAGGTCATGGTGCACTTGTCGGGTGAGTAGAAAATGATGAGATCCATCGTGTTTTGTCCAACTCGAGTCCACTTTCCAATGCTGAGGGATCGGCAGGTAAGATGATGAATCACTGCTGTTCAGTTAATACACCGTTTACTTGACAGGTCGAAATACTCACAAACTTTACCCCGACCTCCCTGGTCGCCACCGAGCATCATGTTACCATGACCAAAGGGGAGCAGCCCAGTACGGCCGAGATAACTTCCGCCGAGACCCTTGCCAGATTCCATCGCCTGCATAGCGAGATAAGCTCGCATTGACTCGGGAATTGAGTCAATGTCTTCGCCAGTCTCCAGACTCTTCTTGGCCAGCAGCTTAATCTTTGCTCGTCTACTGCTGTCAGCGGAATTCTAAGAGTCTCATTCGCTCACATACCTGTTCTGGAACCAAATCTGAACAGACCTTTCGGTCATGTTGATTTCTTCGGCAATTCTCTCACGGACGGTGGCAGTGGGTGTGGGGTTGTTGTTGAATTCCATTTCTAATGTCGTCAATTGATCCTGTGTAGCACGCTGTCGCTTCTGGTTCTTTTGCTGTTGAGTGAGAGTGCTCTTGCGGGGAGGTCGTCGGGAGTTGTTGGCGGCTGAGGCAGAGGGAGATGGTGTCTCTTTTTTCATGGAGGCTGAGACAGGGGTCGGGACAGATGGTGAAGATGTTGAGTTGGGTGTGGTGACCTCGGGGACATTGCCCAAGGCCATGGGGTGTTCAATCTCCGTGGCCATTGCTAAAAAGTAGATCGCGAGATGCGATCACTAGATGCAGGTTGAAATTATAAAATAAAATGAAACTGGTCGAAATCGGATGCTGTGGAGCGGTTGTCGTCGATTATACTTGAAGCAGACGCGTTCAAGTGAGCTGGATTATCAGACAGAAAGACGGCGGTGCCAAAGTCGACGAGTCGGTAAAGGAGCGTAGTGAATGACGGTTAATTCGGTAGTCAGTTCAAATAAAGAGTGTATTCCTTGATCTGCAAAACAGAAAAAGGAGGTAAGAATAAAGTATCGTGATGGCGGATGTGCCGGTCTCGAACGGTTTTGGGCGTTTTAAAAACGTTGTGGACGTGGGAACGATCCTGGTGTAAAGAGCTGTTTGAGCTTGGTAGAGCCTAAAGAAAGGAACGGACCCGGAAAGAGTGACGGGAACCGAAGATTGGCTTGAAGATTGAATAATTCAAGAGAGTGACTTAAGGAAAGAAAAGAATGAACAAAAAGACGAGGGAGAAGAAGCGGAAGAAGCGGTCACAAGGAGTGTGGACTGGCGATGCAAGATGGAAAAGAGAAACGGACGGGGCACGGGGACGGGGATGGGGGGGAAGTCTTCAAAGGAGAAGAGCCGTTGCCGACAGAGTCTATAGGCCTACCTGTCTGTCCCTAGTGGCTAGTCCTGCACCTCTGCCTGCACCTCTTGCTGCCGTCCCCTCCACGGGCGGGCACCTCGATCGGAGAAAAAGGTACAGGACTCAGACCAAGGTACCACCGCTAGCAGGTAGTGTGGGGACACGGCGCCGTGCTAAAACGCTCAGAAACTGGGAAAAGGGAAAAAGGATGGAACCTCGACTCAATGTATCCTGGCGTCAAAGACAGAGGTGCGGGTACCTGAGCAGTGGCTTGACAGAGTTACCTAGCCCCAGGTACCTCCGTCTCCTGACTGGACGGGCGTGATGCACTTCGGTGGAGGGTAGACAGCAGCTTAACGCGCCAAGGGGCAGCGACGGGACCGTTACAAACCACAACGCCGCCGTGTTTGGTCTGCAGTTGGTGAGGACGACAGGGGGTTGATGCATTGCAGCCCTGAAGTCGCCCGAGCCCAGCAATGGACCCCAAGCCTAGCCAGTTATCGTCTCTCTCTTCCCCCCCCCCTGGTTCCGCTGCCCCCAAAGTCAGCCAGTCCGACTCTTCTCAACTCGTGAGTTTCCTTCAAGAACGAAGGCCTCAAACACGTTACGCCCCGACGCCAGCATGTGCCCAAGTTAGCACAAACTAACCAAAACTTGTGAGATCAGCTAGCAATAGCTCGTCGTGTCGCCACAAAAGGTAACTCACAATTGGCCTCCTTTTCAGCCTTGTCTCTTGGTTCGACCGTTCAAGTCAGCAGCGTAACCTCCAGATAAGCGATCTCTTCCAGATGAGGAATTTGTCTCGTCCTTGTTCGTCCATCACATCTGATTCTCAGCATCGGACAGGCCCTTCCTTGTGGAAAAAGCCAACCGTGTCACATCCAACCCGCACAATGTGTACGAGGGAGGGGCCTGTTGACGAGTAGCAAAGCAGGCCATAGCGGGCCAAAACTGCACGAAGACTTTGCCAACGAACCACTGACGAGTGACTGACGAGAACCACTGGCGTGCACACCCACTCAAGCCATGCTTGGAGTCCACATCCGACACCACCACAAACATCCCAGCTCCCCAACGCACAGAACAAAGACATCCACCCATTTGTCCATTCATCCAGCGGTCGTGACCGGTTCGATTTCTCTTCGTATCAACTGCCTCTTGGCCCAGACTTGTCCGGACTTCGGTCCGTCAGATAGTTCCAAGATATGCTAAATCAGTCCCGTCCCTGGATTGGGTGACATCCAACCGTGAACCTGAAGGAATAGACATGCCACAATTGGCAAGTGTGAAAGTTCAGAGGCCGGGTAGAACTTGTGGTTCAAACCCTGGATGCTGATCCAGGGGCCCCGCGAGACTGCCGCTGTTGGGGAAGAGTTAGCTCTGGGTGGTCGGCATCTTTACCTGTGCGTTTTCTTTGTGCTTCAGCTTCCATGACGTGTGATCAGTTGTTAATCATAACCTCTAATTATTTTTTCTTCTCTTGGGTTCATGAGTTCATCTTGTTTTTGCCATGTCACATTGGCTTCGCTACTCTGAGTCTGTGTCAAGTCCGATCCGTCTGACACTGGCACTGGCATCGTGAGAGGCGATCGGCGTTCTCGTCCCAGACATCAGACCAGGGTATCCATCATGCAACAAAGAATTCAATGTGGCTGACGGCTGCAGTAAACGGACGGATACACCAAAAGTCACGACCAAGACCAGGCGCAAGGACGCGGCGAGGACCTGAATAAACGCACAGTTTGAATGGTCGGAAGTACGGGAGTGGAGTTGAAGCGTCAATGAGAGTTTGTCTATTCCTCAGTTGGGTAGCATCGGTAGGGCACGGTACCTGCATCAGGGGTATGGTCCTTGCTGATGTGGGCTCTTTGGGTGAAGTTGTGCAGAGTTGAAGCTTTTCATAGACGTGCGTTGTGCAGATATGCAGAGTCCATTGGATCATTCCTCTGTGCACACTAATGCAAGGTACGCGCCAATGAAAATAGTGGGTTCGTTTTAGGGGACGACAGGTAAACGGCCCCCAAGACGGAGCGGTAAAAGGATGCTGTGCCCTCCATAACTTGACTCCTTATTGGCCGCCATTCCTGACGTTAGCTCTTCCTGCCAAAACAGGCAACCGAGAAACGGTCCGGTCTTACCCTATCGAACTGTTGTCTGACGAGGAGGGAAGGCGTCACCAGATAGCTTCAGCTGGCGCCACACTTCTTTTTTAACCATCTCGATTCTAGTTTTACATGACGTTATCAAATCATGTTGCTCTACTCAATACCGAGATTTATATTGGTCAAGTCAGCTCGAATCAAACCGGGACGAACCTGTTTCTCAAGGTTACAGTAACCAATACGATATGCATATCCATCCATGGCGGGGATGGCAGCGCGTCGAGCGCGTTTGCTGACCACTTGACTTCAGTCCTCACCATCTGTTGCAGAGTTGGCATGCACCACTCAGGAGATATCTCCCTTCAGAGCATCCCTAGATCCTAAGAATAACTTGTCCAGACATGGCATGACAATGATGCGAATTCTCAGACGCTGTTGGTAACATGCCAAGCTTGGCGGCTCATGCTAGCTAACCGGTATGGGGCTCTCAGCATCATGCCCGTCAGCTGCACCGCTTTGAAGGACAGCTGAAGCCCCGGCTGAGCACGTTTACGTTTCTACCTAGCAAGACGCGCTGAAACGTGAGTCGCTCCCCTGTTTGGTCAACATGCGCCAAACAAGGGCTATGGGACGGGCCAGACTAACGAAATGGGGCGTCTGAGATCTTTGACGTCGTCTATCATGGCATCTCAGGGGATTCACTATTGACTCAACCACAGTCTCAATCTGGCTTAATCAACATCACCGGTGGACCCTTGGACCCGGGGTCGCTTCTTTCCGACCTCAATTGGACTTTGACCCCGTTTAGTCGATCGTCAACTTCATGAGTCGAGTCACATCAATTCAAGCGGTCGATTTAAGATAGGGGACAAGTTTACAGTGGGGGGGGGCAAAAAGTATGAAGACCCCCCGAGGTACAGATCATCGCGTCTAGCCGGAACGGGAAATTATCGTGATGCCGCCTTAAGCTTGTATTTTCGACCTTTCACAGTGACTATCAACAAGATCAGTATTTTGTATACCAACCTTCAGCTGCAATTACAGCTGCAACCCGGTTCGGCATCGTATCACAAAGGTTCTTCAATACTGTATCTCTGAGACTATCCCAAGCTTCCATTGCAGCTAAGACTAGGGCATGTTGCGTAGCGACTGTATCCTCTGCATGAGTCAGTTCCGGATGTAACCGATATATCTCTGCCTTCATCAGCGCCCACAGATTCTCTATAGGGTTCAAATCAGGCGAATACGGCGGCCAAGTCATCAGCTCGACCTGGAGCTCTTCCAAGAGGGCTTTGACGATCCGGGCGGTGTATACAGACGCGTTATCATGCATGAAGATATCGCCGGCTTAGAGAAACCAAGGCAAGATATAGGAATAAAGATGATGTATGCCAACGGCGTTGACGTTGCCAACAAGAGGCACCAACGGCGTACGAGAATCGTGACCGAAGGCAGCCCAGAACATCTGCCGAACGGCGCCTTGCCTCCTTGCCTCCCTCACATCTTGTACGCGAAGAGCTTCACGAGGCGATAAGAAGGTCCAAATAGGTCTCAAGCCCTGACCGCGGCGCACCATGCACTCATCACTCCATTTCACACGCCGCCAATCGATGCCTTGATATGTTGTAGCCCATTAGAGCCTCTTGCGGGCCTGTAGCGGCGTCAGAGCGACTCGTTTCTTCTGCATCCATTTCCTCTTATTCATCTTACGTAAAAGGTATCGAAGAGACCGTAATTTGACTGCGTTATCAACGGAATCAAGTAAATCTCGCATAGTTATGTGTGGATCGGTCGTGACGGCATCGTAAATTTGATCTCGTTGCTCTTCTGTGAGCTTGCGCGGCGCGCCCGATCGAGGCAGAGAAAAATTTTCCTCTCCCCGTTGTGCCTCGCGGCGGCACGTCGTTTTGATCGTTCCAAGGGGAATATGGGGAAACTGCTTCTGAATTTGACGGTAGGAATAGCCTTGTCTCTTTAATTCGCATATTTGAGACCGTAATGAAGGCGAAAGCTCTTTGCCGCGCGGCATCGCGATCTGTTTTTTGGTGTTGTGATGTGTGTGATGTGTGTGAAAAAGCGGCGTTGAAAACGCGGTCTCAATCGGGCTAGTCAGGGGGGAGCTACTTAAGGGGTCTTCATACTTTTTGCCCCCCACTGTATTTACTAACAACAAGCTATGACATATTAGTCGACGCCCGCGACTTTTGGAAGAATCTCAGAATCTCTCCCTTGCATGAGCTACGACACCGCCCAAGACCACCAAGCTATCTACGGAGCTATTGGGCATGTCACCGCGGTGTTGAGTCCGGTGATCTGGATGTCACGATCCATGCCGATCTACAAAAACTTTACCATAACGGCACAAGGTTGAGCGGGTTACCTGATGCCACGATGCGTTGCATATTGTCTAAATTGGGAGACGTGTCTGTGCTGGAAAGACATGTGGGATTGAGACTGCCACATGCTTTGACTCTTCAACTCAGTATTACCGCTGTCATTAGTTTGTACAGACCATTGAATGGACCAAGGCGTGTCTGAACTTTGGGTTACCAATTTCATGGTGCTTATCGAATGCCATGAGACTTGGGTCTCATACATACCAGCCAAAGGGTCTCGCCAGCATTGGATATGTACTACGTAAGACCCGGTCCGTGGATCACGATCTGAGTTGTACGATGTGACCATGGTGCAACGGCACGGTAAGCGAGCCGTGCTGTGTCGATGCCTTGACGGCCGCAGAGGACTCGGCATATAGATCAAGGTTAGCTATCGTACCAATCGTGAGTCAGCTTTGGCAGGTCTTCAAACTGGCAGTCGGCGTGGTGTACGGGCATCATTAACTGATATGGAAGGTTTAGAGTCCATGATCTGGGAATGATACGACAAACATTTTTTCAGGAATCCCCTCGTCTTGGAGATTCGGCTAATGCCTATCCAGTTCAGAGATCTCTCATCACCTCCTCAACAGCCCTGGCTGCCATTCTCTTCCGCTGTTCCTCTCCCATCCCCTCGCCGGCTTCCCTCACAGCTTGGAGCTTTCTCATCATCTTCTCGATCTTGGCGATCTCGTCCTCATCCAGGTCCTCTAACCCGATCCCCCCTGAAGCACCCTCCTTGCTAGTCTCTGCCTTGCTCGATTCTGAGGGTTCCTCAACATCCTGGCTGGACTCCCATATGGCGCGTCGTAGACCTTCAAAGTCTGACTTGTCGAAGCCAAAGCCCATCTTTTGGGGGTCCAATTCTTTGTCATCCTCATCGGCCTTGGTCGAGCTCGTTTCGAATTCACCAAACTCGGAATCTGATAGTGGTGCTTCGAGTTGTGACCAGTCATTTGCTTCGAGGGCTTCTTTCACCCGTGCAACTCCTGTTTTTTCTTGTCCTTGTTAGTAGCTTTCAGTGGGTGACAGACTCAACATACCGCCAAATTCGTTACGACCGGTATCGCCTTTTCCACCAAGAGACACAAACTCCAAACCAGCCTCTGCGCAGATCTCATCCCATTCCTCCTCATTGCCATCTCCTCCCACGCCGATAGCTAGTCCTACGCCATCCCACTCCCATCCCCCCAATCCCTTCTTCAGGACTTTGCCGATGTGCTCAACTAGTTCCTTTGCCGGGTGATCCTTGGATGACGAAATCGGACCTGCGGTGAAGACTACTACTACACCTCCTAACACAGCGAGCACTTCAGCAGCTTCGGGAGAGAGAAATGACTCTGACCATTCAGAAGGTGAGGCGATGAGGTCAAGCCAGATGGGGACTGTGATGGAATAGTATGGTGTTTTGAGGGCGAGGCTATGAGTTGTGCCAGCGATGCCGAGAGATGGATCTGGTGATTCTGGGGCTGATCCTGTGAGGTCTGCAACGTGTTAGTGATTGTTGTTGTGAATGATGTCAGTGTATATTTCGTAGCATGGCCACTGAAAGTGAAATCACCTTTGACCAACTTTGACAACACTGCTGTCTCATTCTCAAGGGCTACAGCCAGTATTCTTCTTGAGCTGGAACTCATATCGGCTTCAGTCATCGTGGCGGCTGTATTTGCAAGCCTTTACCCTTATTCTGTGAAATGAAATGCGATGAAATCCGAAAGAGAGTGACTGCAGTATAAGTCTTGAACTTGATGAATGAGATTGGTAAGGGATGTGTAGATGATGAGTGAGCGACATTGGTGGGGTGGAGGGGCTGATAAGATAAGAAGAGGGCTACCCTAGACCATTGCTCCAAATATCGAATTCACCAGTGTCATAAGGTATCTAATTATCAGCTGAGGGTTTCAATTTTGCTCTTTGGTGTTTAATTCTTGTATATTATGAGACTATGAGACCCTCCGCTATCATATGTGTTCCTTTAAACTTGGTGATGTCGTCTCTGTAGTGGCTCAACTCACGATGTGGGAGCTTCAAATAAACACCACAGTATTCTCATTAGAATATCTCAAAACACAAACGAATAACATTTTGAGTTGGGAATAACTATCATAAATCATAAATAAAGACCAATGCAAGGCAATGCAGTCATAATACGCCAACGCTTCCATGCAAACCCAGGAGCGAGCTCAATCTAATGCCCCAACACCAACCCAAACACCATCAAATACACGGCGAATGCCTTCCACTACCCTCTCCATCTCCTCCCCATCCAAACGTCCGTTGCAACACCTCCAATCCCGCTCTCATCCCCCTCGCAGAATCTTCAGCCCCAGGGGCAACACACTCATCCACGATATCATCACGACTCAACCGTCCTCGTCGCTTCGTCTGAATCGCCTGCTCAATGGGCCGTCGCCACAGTCTGAACCACTGATCTTCACTCATACATGCATATCGTAGTGTTCCCGTTCTGTCGGGACGACTTAGCGACCACTCCACGAATACCGTCTCGTACCACCTCGTTCGCAGCGACACCCACGGCCAAGTGAATATCCACAGAAGCGTAATATAAAACAATACAACAATCCATCGTGTGAGGCGCCATCGATTTGTGAGACAGCGGTTGTATATCTCCACGCGTGCATTCGTCGTAGGAAACGTAATGTTGACTTCCCCACGATACCCCGTCCCCCGCACCAAACTCTCCAGCCTAGACCCCACGAGGGCGAAATCCCAGCCCGTCAAGCGCCGCTCTAGAACAAACACCTTTAGACCGGCTCTGCTCGCACAGTATCGATAGCACCATTGCGCAACTCCCGGCGTGCCCTCCTCAGGCGGTCCGCTGCCCCCGAATCCCGGTGCGCGTGTCATGGTCGCTGTCCCGCGGCGCACCTTGTCGAAATTGTTGACGGCGCGTATCCGTCTCCACGAACGACGAGTTGCCATCTCTTGATACAGCAGGGGCGTGAGTTCAATGTGGATGTCAAAGTCGATCCCAGACTTGCGGTCTAGACCTTGGATGCGAACGTATGGTCTTGGTAGCTCCTTGGCGAGTTCTGAGATGTGCTGTTCGAGGAATTCAGGGTCTGTATCAAGACGCTTGTCGAGATAGTAGACTACTTTGTCGTTGGACGTCCCCTTGAAGGGATGCAGACCAAGGGAGGATGAGCTGCTAGGCAACAGGTCAAACGGATTCGCGTGAGGTCCCTCATTGTCGACTACAGTGTAACTCGGAGGCGGATCATCCTCTGAGCGGTCCGTATAAGGCGTTGCATTCTGCTGTTGTCGCTGAGCCTCAGGGTAATGATGCATCGGCATTTGCGAAGGAGACGTTTGCCCACTCGTCACGCTCTCCGAGTCCAAGTGCGGAGGAGTCTGCGATGCCATACTCGGCAATATCCCCAGCAGCGAAAGAGTTTAATCGCCCTTGACGGGGTTGATGAAGAACGATATATATAAAAAGTCGGAGATGCTGATCAAAGTTCTAGATCCTGATGGAGTGATGAGCACGTGCCCAATTTGACCTCGCCACAGCGGTACACGTAAGTATTGGCTGTGAAGCACAGCTAAAAAGTCCGCGGTAAAAAGTGAGGGGAAGAAAAAATACAAGAGACAAGAGGGGGAAATACGAGCAAGCGAATGAAACTATTTTATAAGACAAGAGCTAGAGTTGATGCTATGTTGTCAAGTCGTCAAGGCCAACGAATCCAGTGACGAAGAAAGATACGTACCATTTACAGTGAAGCTGGTGCTGCCTGAGAAGTCATGCATGCCCTGTATTGAGTGAGCAGGGGTAATGCAGTTATTGAAACATTATATGAATAGACACATATATTCATACTGTATGCACGTTAACAATGGAAGTCGTATTAAACTATTCAAGTGTCAGTTCGTCAGTTCATGCAATCTTGACGCCGAATTGCGGAGAAGATCTCATCCACTTGCCGGACCCACTTTGGCATTGACGATGGCTTCATTTGATGACACTCGACATTACGACTACGTACTACAATATCAGGATGCGCTTAGACTCGCGCCACAACATTTTCAGGCATCAGCATCAGTCAGTGCTCAAAACTCATAATTATAGGCATACGCCTTCTATACTTTTATTCACGTCCATGGCTCATACCACAAATATACAAGTACCCAATCCCGGAACCCGTTCTCCCCCAACTTTTAATCCTCCTCTTCTATACGTGGTAGCTTCTCTTTCTCCCCCTATGGATCAACGTCCACCAAGCGTCCAGAATCCCACTTCTTCTTCGCCGCCTTGAGGAGAACATCCAACTCACCACTCATCTCACACATACTGCGGAATGTACTGTCCTTGTTGTTGATGAGTTCCCATGGGTGAGCATACTCCACCACCTCACCCTTGTCGAGAACCAGCACCTTGTCGTAATCTACAATGGTTGCGAGTCGATGGGCAATTGTGATGACGGTGCCTGTGAGCTCGCGGATTGTTTCTTGGATCTTTGAGTCGGTGGCGTAGTCGATGGATGCTGTGGCTTCGTCCATGACTAACACGGTAGGCGACTTGAGCATGGCTCGAGCAAGACACAAAAGCTGGCGCTGTCCTTGGGACAAGTTCGAGCCTGATGCTGCAACTGGCGATTGAAGATTCAAGAAAATGTTCTTGTTGGTCTTGGCAGTTGGTGAATTTGGCGAGCCAGGTGTTTGTGTAGGCGTAGGTGGTGATGTTAGAGGCTCATCAGGACCAATGAGCTGTACTCGTCGAAGCGCCGCAAAGATCTGATCATCTGTGTATTGATCGAATGGATCCAAGTTGCTTCGAATCGTGCCGTGGAATAGTGTAGGATCTTGAGGCACAATGGTGATGTTCTCTCGGAGATCCTGCAGACCAATGCTGCCAATCTCAAGTCCGTCGATGAGAATCTTGCCCTTGCCTGCCTCTAGCGCTCGGAAAATCGCCAGAGCCAGAGAACTCTTGCCTGCACCTGTTCTTCCAACGATGCCAACCTTTTCTTGCGGCTCAATCTTGAGCGTAATGTTCTGCAAGACAGGGTTGAGCTCCTTTCGATAACTTGTGGTGTAGTCCACAAACTCGACCGACCCCTTACGAGGCCAGTCCGCTGGAGGTCGGCTGTCCTCAATAACAGCTTCCGCCTCCTGCTCAACATCGAGATACTCCTTGATACGTTCCATAGAGTTCATGTTTTGCTCGTTGATGGCATAAAGGCGTACAAGCCACAGCACACTCTCAGTGAAGCTCAATGCGTAGCTCAGGGAAATACCCGCGGCACCAGCATCCGTCTTACCAAGGTTAAGGATAAGGAACATACCGGCAAAGAAGGCCACCAAGTCTCCCACAAGATCAGCCCTAAAGGCCAGCCATCTATTGCATGCCCATAGGTAAATGAAGGGTCGACTCTGAGTGTTGATCTTCTCCAAATTGTCCCGGATGAATCGTCGCTCGTCACCATACGCTCGAATGGTTGTCATGCCACTCAATGTCTCTCCAAATTGCTGGAACAGAGGACTGCGCTGAACTGCCTCAAGACGCTTCAGATCGCGAGAAGCTCGGAGGTAGAAAGCGGCGATGAGGTAGAACAGAATAGCAATACCAAAAGCGGCGTACAGGAATTTGGGTGTGATGTATGCAATCAGGCCAACCGTCATCATTAGAGAAATGCCACAGCTAATCACACCAATTGCCACAGGTGCAATTTCTTGATCAACCGCCTCCAGATCTTTGCTGAATCGGTTCATCAATTGGCCTAGTGGCGTGACATCAAAGAACTTGAACTTGGCTCGCGTCACAGATGCTATCAATCGATCGTGGATGCCTTTTGATGCCGTCAACGAACCCAGGAAGATCCAGAGGTCTCTAAAGAGAGCTGCCATGGCACCGGCAATTCCAATAGCAGCGAGAACGGTCAGGTAGTACATGGCATTGACCCCATGCGGGTGGTCTTGCGTAGAAAAGGACCCATCGAGAGGCTTCATGTCTTCCGCAGAGCCGAGTCGGACAACGTTGGCAAAGCCGACAGCGTTGAATTGTGTAGAAGAGTACATAGCCGGCACGACCTTTGACTCTGGTATACCATTGACGTATTGGTTCGCCCATACACGGACCCAGAGGTTGGTGGCCAATCCAGAAACCTGCTGAGAAATAAAGACGAACAGAGCAACAATCCAGAACCACCAAGGGCCCATAGACTGAAGGTACAGCTTGAGAACGGGCCACTTGACTGACCCGGTGGCCTTGGTTTCTTCCATGGCATCCTTCTTGGGCTTGTTCTGAGCGTCCTTCTTAGAGCTATCAACACCATCGAGAGCATCGCCTTGGCCGTTAACAGTGGTTTCATCATCGCCGACGCTTGAGGGAACACGAGAAGGAATGCGCGAGGGATTGGCTGAGCCGGGGTGAGACTTTTGAATCTCCTCACCAAGCTTGCCGGAAGCAATGACCTCAGCTGAAGGACCTTGGATATCAACTCGGCCATTCTCAAGAAGGACCACATAGTCGGAAGAAGGAACACAGAGGGTCGTGTTGTGTGTGACAAGAACACAAGTACGGTTTCTCATGAGGGGTCCGCGAATGCAGTTGCTAAAGATCCATTGCGCGGTGTGTGAGTCAACAGCGCTGAGACAATCATCAAGAAGTAGATGGGCAGAGTTGGAGTAGAGGGCACGAGCAAGAGAAATACGTTGCTTCTGTCCACCAGAAAGTGTGATACCCTTCTCTCCGACCAGTGTTTCGTCGCCGTGGTCGAGAATCTGGAGATCGCGTTCAAGTGCACAAGCCACAATGACATTGCGGTATCGTTGCTCGTCAAATGGCGCAGAGAAGAGAATGTTTTCGCGAACGTTTGCGTTAACCAACCAAGCGGACTGGGCGACGTAGGCGATCGTGTTGGCGAGACCAGTCTCAGGATCAGGATGAACATCTTCTCGGCTGCGGCCACCGGGACAGTAGACACCTCCTTCTAGCAATGTCATTTCACCAAGAAGACCCATCAGCATGGATGTCTTTCCAGAACCTGTAGGACCTGCGATGATGTTCAGTTTACCGATCTTGAAATCAATGTCCAGATCCATGAGTCGGAAAGCACGGGCACTATCCTCAGCAACAGTGTCTTTGCTACCCCACGTAAGAGTAGCGTTGTTGAAACCAATTCGCCTGACACCCTCGTCATCCACATTATCCAAACCAAGCTGGATATACTTGTCGGTCTCCTCCTCCCGAAGGAAATCCTCCACACGATCGATGGAAACCTTGGTTTCCTGGACGTGGGCAAACATATCACCAAACTGGTCTAGCGGGACACGGAGGAGCATGAAGAGTGACATGGCTGTAAAGGCGATGGATGGCTTCAGGGGCTTTTTCTCGACAACCGTGTAAACAAGGAACGAGAAGAAGGTAATGAGAACGGGCACGGAGTTCCAAATAGCTACAGCCAGTGCCCAGACCATGAACCTCGAACGCAAAGCCTTGAGTTCCAGCTGACGCTTCTCGTCAATGATACGCCCAAAGCGCTGTTCCCAGGCAAAGTACTTGATGATGCGAATGTTTTGCAGGACCTCGTTGGTGACATTAGTGCGCTTGTCGGTGGCTGCAAGAATTCTCTTCGAAGTGATGGTGAAACCTCGAGCAAGGCCGTAGTTGACAGGCAAGAGAAGGACCATGACGATGATGCCAGGGATAGCACTAAGACCCATGACCTGCCAGAGCAGTACAACGGCAATTACCAGCTGCGTAGGGGCGGAAGCACACAGAAAGTGTAGGTACGCAGTGACTTCGGAAATCTTGAAACTGTCGATAGACATGAGGTTGATGATGGTACCCAGATTGGCCTGCTCGTCACCAGAATCGTCTTTCTTGTCGTCCTTGATACTCTCGTTGGCAGATTCGGCATCGTTGGGAGAAGCTTTCTTATCGTCCTTCTTCATACTCAGGGCTCGCTTAATCTTTCCAACAAAACCATTCTGCGTCTCGTCTTCCTTCGGAGGGCTGACTTTGTCTTCAAGCAGCACCTTGTCCTTGCCTGTGGCAGCCTTGCGACGAAGTGCTTTAGCATAGATGTCGCCGATAATAAGAGCTCGGACACGGATGCAGATCTTTCGACCAATCCAGAGAGCTTGGTTATCGGCGTATGAACGTATTAAATCGACTACAGGAAGGCCAATGACATAAAGCCAGATGACATTGATCGGTAGGTTTGTCTCGATTCGCTTCTCCTTTCCTGCATTATAGTCTTCAACGAATTCGAGAATCACCTTGAGAAGAAGGGTTGGCGCAAACGTAAAGAGGCCAGCAAGGACGGCGAGGGCGCATTGAATCAGCAAATCCCGCTTGAAGTACTTGAGCAGATGCACCGCAAGAGAGCCAGTTCGTTTCATCTGGCGGTAATCAGCAATAACAGCAGCGGCCTTGTCCTTTGGCAGCAAGTTCCAGACATGCTCCATTTCCATTGGAGCCTTCCAGCCCTTGTAGACAATCGCATCAACCCAGCCAAACACAGCCAGAGAAAACAGACTGGCCAGGGGTTCACGCGAGGGTTCAATTCCGTCCTCCCATTCCAAGCGGACTGTTTTGTTGCCCTTTCTAGTGGTCATTGCCATTAAGAAAAGGAGTGTAATAAGTGCAAACTCCACAAACGTTGTCATCTTGTCGGTTCGGCTAATGTCACCTTGGAGGAAGGCGGATCGAAAAAGAAAGATTGAAAGAACCCAGTTGAAGCTGTAGAGAAAAGCTGTATGGTTCCAAAGATGAGGACCGCGCCGTTTCAGAGCACCGAGCACCAGACGCAGAGTCGAGAGGATAAAAACGTAGATCCAAATCAGTAGACCAGTAATAGCTGCAAGACGGCTGTTACGCCCCCTGCTGCCCTCGATTAGCTGAAGAATGTTTACAGCAATGAGACCAGCGATGGCAAGTTCCTCTACGACCTGCGAAACCAATTGGCCAGTAGGTGTGTCGGCTTGGACTATAGAACCACGAGTAGTAGTCTTGACAAGGGCCAATCGACCGCCGTTAATCTCAAGCCCATCATCGTCATCAGAATCGTCAACCTGCTCGGGGGGAAGATCGGTATGGCTGTGGCGTCGGTCCTCGCTTGCAAGCTGTTGATACCTAGCTTTGGACTTGGACCAGGAGCTTAGAAGGCGGGAGATGCTTGTCCAGGCTAAAAGCGCAACGGAAACGAACAGGGCGATCAGAGGAAACAGAATCTGCAGGTAGCTAGAGTGGTACAAAAACAGTCAGCCAGCTTTTAACAGCGCAGGGGTCAAGGGAACACAAACTCTACTCGGAAGCAGACGCTAAAGTCATCAATCTCCCATATCGTTCCATTGCACTGCGCAAACCCCATGGTTTCAGAGATATTGCTCGTGTCGAGCTCACTGGTGTGGGGGACTGCCGCAAAGGCGGAAAGCAAGTAATTCGAGGTGCTGCGACAATGAATTGACGGGATTGTGCGTCAAAAGAGTTCTCAGATAACGGGTTCGGGCAGGTGATCGTCAAGACCTAAGGTGGGTTGCACGAGTGCGTCGGACCGGTAGCGGTGGCTGCGGCGTCGGAGGTCTCAAGGCAGTCAAGGTATTCTGCAGTCTTGTCGGAGCTTTGTCGCAATGATCCCGGTCAAGCGTCACTTGCAAGCACCATTGATAGAGCGTGGCGTGACGTGAGCGATTGTAGAACCCGGATGGTCGACAAGAATTGCAATCTCAAGACCGTGATTGCGCTTCTTTGCGATCGCAATTTTTGAGTCGTTCAGCGCTCAATCGAACCGTATGATGATGCCGAGGTCGCAGGTTGTCGTGCTGATCATCGATCAGATGCCGTCAGAGTTTTGTATGCGAACTCTGAACACTCTCCGACGAATGACGTCTTTGTAGAGAGCGTGAAGGACCAAAAAGAATACTCTGCAAGAAACTGAAAAAAGGAAAGAATATCGGTACCGATGCCAATAGAAGTATTAGATGAAGAATGCAGTCGAAACAAAAAAGTTTTGACCGTGACTTGCAGGAACTAAGAAAAGAGGAGGAAGAGACGAAGAGTGCGGCGGCCGTTGAAGAGAAGAACCAAAACGAACCGAACAAACGAACGGGGAAGACTAGGCCAGGCAAGGCCCAAACAACACAAGTTCCGAGATACGTTATGGATTCACACGCACGCAATGGAAGACAAGACAAGACTTTACTCTTGTTGGGTAGCACCGGGGGAAGAGGAAAGTGGAGGGCATGTGTCGGTGTCCAGGGAGTGAGATGCAAGCTATGAAGCTTTAGTGGGGCAGCGATGGCCTAGGCTAGGTACAGTTCAGTAGGTGAGGTAACGATGGCTGCGATGCGATGCGATGCGATCCCTAGATGATGAATGCAATGTTGCCCTGCTCTGTAACTTTGCGAAAGCCTTGAATTCAGTTGGTGTCGGGTTATTCCTTGACTGCTAGAATTAACTTTGACAAGCCCTCTAGCCTCAACGATCCATCCTTTGGACCCATTTACCCACTACAAATTTCTCACAAGTCGTCATGACAAACATTGGCAATTAATGATGCGAGCAATCCAATATGTATGTTACCCCAGTTCTATACTGTATGACGGGGCTGCGGGGACAATCGCCTCATCTACTCCGTTTCAAGCAGGTGTCAGATTCTCAAAGCAACACACATTCAAATGCTACCGATTTATACCAACTAATCCTTGTAAAGGTCACAAGGATATCGACGTTGAGCCAAAACTCAGACATGTCTAGACAAGGTATTCTAACCACACAGACCCAGTTAGCGTTCCAACTCGAAGATACCTAACCGACCGCTACAAAAGTGCCCTTTGCATCAGGTAACTCGCTCCGACAGCCTTATCTAACAGGTATCAGTCAGACATTGGCTCGGAATTAATACCGACAGACTGTAAAATGATGGACTGACTCGAATAAACAAAGGGCGAGGTTATAGGGCCAAGGAGTGGTAAACATCGTGAGTTGACGCGTAGGAACGTGCAGTTATTTATGAATCAGTGAAATGCCAGTAGTATTGACTAATTTCCACGCACGTACCTGTATTTGGTAGACACGGTGATAATGGGATCGTGATCGTTGATAATTGAAGTTCAATTGAAAGAGCCTGATTAATACCCAATTGATTACATTGACTGCCATCAAATATTTGATGATGGTTCTCTGCCTGTATACTCGCTGCCTATAAAGCGTCTCATTCCTGAGGATCGTAATTACTCTTTCATCCACAGACAAGGTAGATTGTATCTGCAGACAAAGATCATCCATAGAGATCAAACATATTGTCCTTCTTTGTTTAATCAATAATTACCATTGCATCCTAATCATATCATCCAATTCGCGACAAACGTTCCAGTCAACCATCACAAACTACCCTAGAAAGAACCATCTCCACAACATCACATGAGCTAAAGTCTTGCGTCTCTTCGAACAGGGATCATGTCTTCAACAGCTTACATGCCACCCTGCGGTCTGAGCGCACCCATCACAGTTGTGTCCGTAGCTCTACCATATGCAGGACATACGCCTCATCCAATCGCTTACAACTTCGTTTTTCACCTATCAATCGTCAAAAACGCCATTGAGGCTCTATATATACCGTGCTATCATCCAATCTTTTGTAACAATCACATTGTCGAGCAACACAACCTTCGTACAGCAAGCCATGTGTCGTGCATTCAGCCTCAACACATGTAAACCGTCAAGTTGATCACAATCCCCTCTTTCGTGATTCGCTATCCCTCACCGCCGGCTAATACACTCGTTCCTTATCGTTACTCCAGGTCCTTGGGGCCTGGGGGAAACGGTTCCCCCACGTTCTAATGCCGTGTAGCGGTTACATTCAACGTCTTTGACCAATCGAAGTCTGATGACCTTGCAGTTGAACTGGGTGTGTTCCTGTTGGACCGTGACGCGAGGGCCTCACTTCTGCAGGACCGGTGAGACCTGCAGTGCTGAGACAACCCGTGAACTAGACTATGGTGTAGGTGCTGCATAGGTAGACTGTTTACTCTTTGGTTGTGTACTGTACCCGAGTAACAGTGTACAAGGGTTACAGTCGCTTATTCATTCCTTGTTAACTACCCTGCCAGGCGAAATCGGACGTTGCACAATTGGCATTAAATATATGTCATTCATAGATCGTTCTTGAGTTACTACGGAGATCATCCGTACCACACACGTGGCTTTCAGACATGGCGTCCCTCTCCAACCAACCCGTCATGACAGCTCTTGAGCTTTTTGTTAATATGACACGACAGCCTTTAATGACTGTCCCAATTCCTTTCCAGTCAAGATGACATCACTACCCCGACTCCTCCGGCTTGTTGAGCAAAAAGGAAACAAAAACATGTTAACTATTTTATCTTTTCTTCCTCTTTACTGTTGATACACAAACGCCCGTCTTAGCGGACCACAACGAAGGCTGAATCAATCGTGCCTTGTGTTCGAGATGGCTGTTTAGCCCATAATCATGCCCTTCATACCGGCCATGTCACCCTCCTTGGCGGCGATTTCGAAGTAACCGTAGATAATACTGTGATATGTTAGTACTGCGATTGAAGAATTGATGAGGACATTCAACTTACGTGACAGCAAGGAGAGTACCGGTACCGGAACCAAGAGCGCCCAAAAGGTCACTGGTGACGGAGAGCGCACCAATGCAGGCACCACCAAAGGCGGCGGCAGTAGGAATGATGCGCTTGAGCTCCTTGTACATGGACTGATCACGGTGACCAGCCATGACGAGACCCTGATCCTTGAGCTGCTTGGCAACATCACGAGGGCTGGAGCCAGAAACCTCAATCCAGGTCTTGGAGAAGAGAGCGCAAGCACCGAGCATGTAGACAATGTAGGCGCTCATGTGGATAGGGTCGAGAAGAGCCTCCTTCAGGTTCTGGGGAGGAGACATGTAGTAGACGAGACCAGAAGTAGCGTGGAGCTGAGAAGAACCATCCTTAGCCTCCCAGACACCAAAGAGACGGACAAGGAGGTTCTCAGAGAAGCGGGAGTAGAGCATCTGGCTGATAAGGAAGACGTTGGAAGAAAGAGCGGACTGCAGCATGATGGGCATGTTGGAGGTGTAGAACAGGCGGACGGGGTAAGATCCACGAGCACCACGCTGGCGAGAAGACTTGACGGGGATCTCGACGCGGAAACCCTGGAGGTAGATGACAGCGGCGAAGACGGCAATGGTGGCAAGGAGGTTCATGATGTTGGGGAGGTTCTGGCGGTAGAAAGCCTCCTGGAGAGCTCGCTGCTTGTTGGGCCAGGTCATGAGGAGGTGGAAGAGGGCAATGACAGCACCCTCAAACTCGGGTCCACGGCCAGTGTTGATGGTGGTGGGAGAGAAAGCCTTCCACATGATGGACTCGCAAATGTTGGTGGCAATGAACAGAGAGATACCGCTGCCAAGACCGTAGCCCTTCTGGAGGAGCTCGTCGAGGAGGATAACAATCATACCGGCAACAACGAGCTGGAGGATCAGGAGGAAGACAATACCAGCACCAAGGTCGGAGGGAGGTCCATAGAGACCGGAGAAGACGTAGACAGTAGCAGTACCGGCGGAGAGGATGAAGGCCAGGAGCTTCTGGGCGGTCTGGTAGAGCTCGCGGTCGGACTTGAGGTCAAGGTTGACGTCGATCATGTGGGTGCCAGCAAGGAGCTGGAAAACCATGCCAGAGGAGATGATGGGGGTGATACCCAATTCCATCAGTGTACCACGGTTACTCGCGATGACCATTCGTAGCCAGTATAGAGGATCCGAGTTGTCGGAGGAGACGATACCATAGAGAGGCATCTGGCTCATGACCAGGAAGATGAGGAGGGTGAGAGCCGTCCACATGAGCTTCTGGTTGAAGGGGATCTTGGTCTCCGGCTGCTGAACCTCTGGGAGGAACGGCACGAACGGCTTGACCAGATCGAGGAATCGTACTATCGAGCGCAGCCACTGTTAGCTTTTCTGTCCGATGATTCGCGATGCCAATTGGCAATTGCGCGCCATTTTGTGATGTCGCGCGAGCTCAAAAGTTTTGAGCTTTCAGCTCCAGACAAGGAGAACAAACTTACGGGAACTCATGGTGGGCAACGATACTAAAGGGACAGAACAAGAATTGGACTATTTCATCCAATGAGGGGAAGAAAGAAGGAAAGAAAAGGAAGATGCTGAGCTTAAAGAGCCCAGGCGATTTGAAGGGTCGATGGGAGAATAATTAAAGGAGAGCTGGGGGCGGAGGTTGGCGATCTGGCTTCAATGAGCCCAAATTGTAGATGTGTCCAATATTGGGAGTGGAGTGGCACGTGACCTCCAGGGGCGACTCGAGATGGGGAGCTCCAGCTACTGTAAGGTTCCATTCCCTGAGCTTCTCCAGGTAATAGCCTATCCCCTAGACGGTCCGAAGGGCACATTTAGGTATCCACTCCAGTTTTCCACTCTTTCTATCTTCCTTATTCGACAGAACGGTATCGGAATATCACTTGATTCCGTTGTCGATCTTGAATACGCAAATGTGCCCTTCGGACCGTCTAGGGGATAGGGAGCTAGCTAGCTGTGAACAAAGAAAGGGTTTCAGCCTCTGAAACCAATTGAAGCTAAGCTTTGAACCCCGCCGTAATTTTTCCGTCAAATGACTCCGCTTTGCCTGTTCATTCACATTTGAGGATTTGACTCAATATTGTTCATTCACATTTGACAAGGACAAGGGCAAGTATTGGGAATCAATATTAGATGCTTCGTCGCCTGAGACCTCTTCTCAGGCGAAATGTCACTACAATGTCTAGAAAACCCCCAGCAGAACCCCTGGTGGTTGTGCTAGGATCAACGGGCACGGGCAAGTCAGATGTAAGTGTAGCATCACCCGATAGAATGGCTCTGACGGATATAGTTGGCAGTTGAACTTGCAACTCGGTTGAATGGTGAAATCATCAATGCGGATGCTATGCAGTTGTATAATGGACTGCCAATCATTACTAACAAAATCACCGCTGAAGAACAGCGTGGTATTCCTCATCATCTTCTTGGACATATTTCTTTGGATGAGCAATCATGGGATGTTGATGATTTCAAGAGGGAAGCGACTCGCACAATACGAGAGATTCGTGGCCGAGGACGATTACCCATTCTCGTCGGTGGTTCACAGTATTATGTCGACCCTATACTCTTCAAAGAGGTTATTCTGGATGACATAGACCTGGATATGTCCAAGTCATTCCCAGTTCTGCAAGAGTCAGGCGAAGTTATGCTCCATGAGCTACGAAAGGTTGACCCTGTCATGGCCGATCGATGGCACCCCAAGGATCGTCGCAAGATCCAACGATCCCTGGAGATTTACCTAAGGAGCGGCAAAAGAGCATCCGAATACTATGCCGAGCAACAAGCTCGAAAAGAAGCAGCACAGCAAGACGCCAACAAGCAGCCCTGGGAGAATCTGCTATTCTGGGTCTACTCGGAACGAGATGTCCTGCGAGATCGTCTCGATAAGCGAGTCGATAAGATGCAGACGAGTGGACTCATGGATGAAGTCCGAGAACTTTACGAATTTAAGCATAAAAAGGAAGCGGAAGGTCAACGACTCGACATGACAAAGGGGATATGGCAGTCAATTGGATACAAGCAATTCGAGCCATACTTATCTGCTGTTGATGAGGGACGAGAGGATGCAGAGCTCGAGAAATTGAAGAGCGCAGGACTTGAAGAGATGAAGTCGGCAACGAGACGATACGCTGTCTATCAGACTCGCTGGATCAGACTGAAGCAGATCCCACGGATACGAGAGATTGGTCCAGAAGCCATGAACAACATGTATCTTCTGGACAGTACGGATGTCTCTGCGTATGGACAGAACGTTGTTGAGCCGGCTGTAAAGTTGACAGAGCAGTTCCTCAAAGGCGAAGAACGTCCGTTACCGACCGAGATTTCGTCACTTGCTAATGAGGTTCTCACACAAGTTGGAAATCCTCCACCCAAAGCAACACCATGCAAACGTACATGCGAAGTCTGTCATACGGTGTTAATGACAGAAGAGGCATGGAAGCAGCATTTGAAGAGTTCCACTCATCGACGGGTTGTTCGCAAGAAAGCTAGAACGTCTTTGGTACCAGTGGAAAAAGTGCCCGAGGACAAAGATGAAGGAGACTCTGGGCCAGAGCTGGGATCCATGTTTTCAGAGTGATCAATACAAACAATCAAACTAACCATGCCACGATCCGAGTCCGTTCCATGGATTCCATGGAGCCAGTATTGAACAATCACGTCACCTACGACCATGATATGAGAATTATGGTTGTGCGTAAAGCTGGCTGCTCAAGGTCATCGCTTGAAACAAGATACCGACACTATATGCCGTCATCGGATCGACTCGGGTGCTAGCCGTTGACCCGTCTAAACGAATAATAGAGGTATTCGATGTTTCGACAGGCTGTTTGACATGCCGTGTTAATCATCAAGTCTGCCTTACAAATCGAAGTGACCCTGAAATTCTAACCGGACTCCGAAGACGTCAAGAGGAGACAACTGCCGGTGAACTATTCCATAGGGCTTACCGTAATTATGATGAGTTGGCATTGAATTTACCATACCGGGACGATCTATGCGACGTCCTTTGCTTTACCAAGGATCATGCCAGTTTGCATAATGGTCAGCTGGCCTAGGATGAAAGGACGATAATAATAACCCGCTCACCCGAATCAGGCACAAGACCTTTAATGCGGGCAGATCATGATAGAAGTCGGTTTTGATGAATTACTACTCTTAAGAGCCTGATAGGTTCAACGGACACTCGGTGATATCACGTCCGTGGGGGCATATCATCAGAACGCGAAACATAGACAAGGATACGAAAACCATATGGGACCGGGCTGTTCCCACAACCCGACGAGTGAGAGCGACACAGAGAGTCTTACAAACACTGCGGAGAAGAGCTTATAGGTACTGAAGTGAGCGTTTGGGTTTGAGAGGGCTAGGTGGTCTACCTAGTTTAAGTGGCTTAACCTTCCGGAGCTTCCGAAGTTTACGAAAATATTTGATCAAAGAGTTCTACGGAGGTGCGTCTCAAAAGTCTTTGCCGGCCAAGAGGGATCGGCAACCACCCCTGCAAACTTAGATAGGGGATCCCTGCTGATTTTGTTAGCTATCTTCTATGAGCGATTTTCACACCGTTCTTCCCCTCTTTATACTGTTCTTCCTGTTTTCAACTTATGAAGAAGATGCCGTATACGTATACAGATATCGCGACCCGGGCTTTGGTGGTGACGTTGAAAGCCCCGGGCGGAGGAGGGAAAACCACAGCGCAAATCAATCTCCTCACTGGTATCCCTGAATGTACAATTAATAAGATATATTCTCGGGCAATCGAGGCGGGCTTCGAGCCTAATGAGAGTCCCCTCAGACTTATCAACGCTTGGTTGGAAGATAAACCTCGATCCGGGCGGCCTACGAAGAATACCGATGAAAATCGTAGCCTTATTATCGCCAAGGTTAGCCTAGATCGATTTGGCAGGGAAAAAACACTCACTGATATCTCCGGCAAGCTCAGCAGTCAGGGAGTCGAGATCTTAGCTGCGACTATCGCCAGAATCCTCAAATCAGCAGGATACAGGAAAACGAAGCCGATGAGGAAGCCTGGACTGACTGCAGCGATGAAGAAAGAGCGCCTGGAATGGTGTATCGCTCATAAAGATTGGACCCTTGAAGATTGGAAAGCTGTGATTTGGTTAGATGAAACTTCTGTGATACTTCTTCATCGCCGCGGCGGCTACCGCATTTGGAGGCTGCCTGAGGAGCGATTTCTCTGCAGCTGCATTCGTGAGAGATGGAAAGGCTCAAGCGAATTCATGTTTTGGGGCTGCTTTTCATACGATAAAAAAGGTCCCTTTCATTGCTGGTCTCCAGAGACCTTGAAGGAGAAGAAGGAAGCTGAACTCGCGATCGAGGCGATAAATGCAGAGCTCAAGCCGGTTATGAAGGAGAAATGGGAGCTTGAGAATGGAATGAGAAGGCTAGGGCTTCGTAACCTACCGGGCAAGAAGCCTGAGTGGTCTTGGAATAAAGCTAATAGCAAGCTGATGAGAGAGGGAAAAAAAGGCGGTATTAACTGGTGGCGATACTGTATGAAGATCCTGATCCTGAGATTGCTTCCTTTTGCGAAGGAATGTGAAAAGGAAAGACCGAATACCCTCATATAAGAAGATCAAGCTCCCAGTCATAAACACCACGCATAGCAGCTTCTGTATGACGCTGAGGGAGTTCAGAGGCTTCTTTAGTGTTCAAATTCGCCAGATTTGAATGCTATTGAGCCTGCCTGGCCGTAGATGAAGAGGGTAACAACGAAAAAAGGCGCCCCAAGAAATAAAAAGGAAGCTATTCGCAAGTGGGAGGCTGCGTAGAATGACCTTCTGCAAAAGCAGATCCAGGCGTGGATCAAGAGAATTCCTATATACATTTAAAAAATCATAGAATTAGAAGGTGGGAATGAGTATAAGGAAGGCAGGGATAAATGGCCGTAAAAATCAAGATTTACAAGTACAGTGGGGGGCAGTAAGTTTGAATCCAAACTCAAGTACACATTCACTGACTAACCGAGGTAAGACCAGTTTCCTACGTAGCAATACCCTAATCAGGATAGCCTTTTGCCTGATACAGCTTAGCACTTACTTTATCAAGCTAAAACTTTGTATACGGGAGCTAGATTACAGCAGCTGCTACTTCAGGCTGGATTCAAACTTATTGCATCCCACTGTACCTGCTCTTTTGCCCCACTTAGCGTGATTTTAGCGCCGGCAAAGACTTTTAAGACGCACCTCCGTAGACGGCTGTGTACTGTGTGAGCGTATATATTAAAGGTCTGACGTAGGGCACTAAACTACAGACTCTTTGGGATAGTATCGGATCAAGGTTTTAAGTATTTAATGTCCGTCAGTCTGCATACGGTAACAGTTCTGATACAAATTGAGTCATCGGGCAGGGCTGGTGCTTTGGTCCGTTGCGGCGGACTTGGATGACAAAAGTCCGCCGCTATCCCAGCGACGGGGTCTCGTGTTCGGGTCCAGGGGGTTCTCATTGGTCAGTTTCAGCTAGAAGATTCGACCATGTGAAACTCAAAGGAATGCATCAGCGATTTTCCTCAGGCAGCTTTATATCAACCTTGCCCTTTGGATCCATCTCTGCGGCCAGCCCAGGTCTACTGTACTGTCTATTTACGGTATGGAGAATTAAATATCTGCCTGAGCCGATACAGCCCTAAGAACAAAGGGGTAATTATTTATTTCCCTATATCTACGGATACTTCCCTGAAAACCTACGTCAACTGATGTGATTGTTGAATAGGTAAACGGAATACGCGGATTCCGGTATGCGCGTTTAATTATTCAATCCTTTCATACCACCTTTTTTATGCAGAGGCATTGGACAACTACCTAGCACAATCTTCAACAACCACTTGAACAATCCGATCCGAACAGACCTGGAAAAAAACAATAGGCCAGCCCCTGGGCTACCTCCCAGAAGAGACAAGACAAGCAAAGCACCACCTCAGCCAGCCATAACCGGCTCTACATTATACCGGTAGACTCGGCATCTTACGGTATCGTCAGCTGCCCTGCTTATCGTTTTCTGGCACCAGGGAGTTTCTAGAGTGTCTGATCGATCATAACCATTTCACATCATCATCACTTTTATTTCTTTTCCCCCTGACAGAATCATCCTTTGTTCCGTTTGCGTTTCTGTTCTGCTGCCCCTCCCCCTCACTCACCTGACCCCAGTGAAACGGACGGAAGCGGGCTTCTGAAGAACCCCAGCTACCCGCCCGCCTGCCTGAGCTGTACGTACTGTACTGTACAGTGGAGCTCACGCTGGCGTCATAGGATATTTTACTCAACCTTCAACTCTCAACGACCTGACGAGACTCTATGACTGTTATGTGAGGTTTTGCTCAATTCTGCGGTCATGTCAAACAATATCACCCACGGGCCGGGCTCTGTATCGCACAAGAACCCTCGTGTCTTGGCCTGCGTCTTGTGTCAGCATCGCAAGATTAAATGCGACCGTAACACGCCCTGTTCAAATTGTATCAAGGTGAGCATCTACAGCCGCAATCTCTTATCAGCTCTAGTCATTAATACGAGTTCAGGCAAATGTTACTTGTACTCCAAGCACTCCCGCTCCTGCAAGGAAGCGCCGGAGACCCAATCAGGACCTTCAGGAACGACTCGCACGATGTGAACAGCTCCTAAAACAATACGCCGATGGTTCTGTACCATCTCCTTCTGCTGTTGGTCATTCACCTGCTGCAAATGCGGCCGTAGATACGTATCCTGCGACTCCCACCAACGTCGACGGTCAGTCCAAGTGGAAACCAACTGGCAAGATGGTCAAGGAAGAAGGCGGGGTGCGATTCATGGACAGCTATCTCTGGGCTAATATCCACGATGAGGTGAGTCTACTGACTTGACCTGCTAACATGCACTAATGCCATTCAAGCTCCAAGCCATGAGAGAAATTGTCGACACCGATGATCCAGAAGAAGCCAGTGTCATGGGCTCTGAAGATCTGAGTCCAGATTACAACATCGATCTTCTGATACCAGCCGATACAGCTACCATATCATGCGAGGAACTCCAGCCCGAGCCAGTTCACATCTTTAGACTCTGGCAGTTATTTGTCGATCGCGTCAATCCTCTGACCAAGATCATCCATGTGCCATCTGTGCAACCATTCGCCTTGGAGATGGCTACCGATATCAACAAGATTCCACTCAACTACCAGGCTCTCCTATTCGCCATCTTTACCATGGCCACAGTATCCCTTACCGAGGCTGAGTGTCTTCAGATGCTGGGAACATCTCGGGATGAAGCTCTCCGACGGTACACCATTGGAACCAAAGTGGCACTCACAAAGTTTAACTTTCTCAAAAATTACGACATGGTGGCTCTGCAGGCATTGCTGCTTTACTTGGTAAGACAATAGTGCCCCTGTGTAACTATTGCTAACGATTCCAGTTATCTCTCCAGAACCGATATGATCGACATGCGGCCTGGATTCTCAGTGGAATGGTCGTGCGTATCGCGCAAAAGATGGGCTACCACCGTGACGGCGACTACCTGGGACTAAACGCCTTTGAGACCGAAATGCGACGACGTATGTGGTGGCAGATCATCCTCCAAGATGCCAAGAACGCTCTAGTCTCTGGCTTGAGCCACTCGCTTCTCCCAAGCAGCTGGGACACCAAGATGCCACAAAACGTAAACGATGCCGACCTTTTCCCAGGATCAGTCGAGCCCGTTCTACCCCGCGAGGGTCCAACAGAAATGGCTTTCTGTCTAATCGGCTACCAGATCTCCAAATTCCTCGTCAACGCCGAGTCACTCCACGGAACCCCCGGATTAGAAGCTGCCGTCATGGGACACGACTTTGAAGGCCAGGATCCTGCCATTCTACCGAGCATCCAACAGTACCGAGATTTGGTGGACAATTTGGAGCAGAATTTGCTTGAGGTCGAAGCTCGTTACATCGATCCAACGGCTGGAAATGTGCACATCGCCGCACTCAGCATTCGTCCGATGATCTGCAGCAAGATGAGGGAGATACTAGTCCCCATGAAGGAGCAACCAGAATGGGGAACAGAAATTCTCGACAAGAAGGATAACCTCTTCAAGATTGTGTTGATGAACAATGAGCACAGCACAGATGCTTATGGCGTGATGGACCAGACTGGTTTCCTCTGGTTCCTCAAGTTTCATTTCCAGATTGACATCTTTACAGTCATGACCAAGCAGCTCTGCCAACGACCGACTGGTTCCCTCGCCGACCGCGCATGGAACATGGTTCAAAAGATCTACCACTACCATATCGAACTCCTCGACATCTCCCAAAAGACATACTACATCCAAGCCCAAACAGTCCTGAAAGCTTGGAAGAACCGAGAACAAGCTTTCAGAGCAGCCGGCCAGCCCCTCGAGACACCAAACTTTATCTATCGCCTACGAGACGTCGTCAAGAGCGAGAACAGAACCTCAGAACCCTCACCGCAACAACCTGTCGCCCATCCTCCGCAAAACTCACAACAAATGACCGATCTTGATCCATTTTTGGGTAACTATCTGGATGTGTCGACGCTGAATTGGGATTTATGGGGCAATATGAACCAACCGCCTCAGCAGCAGCAGAGTCAGATGCCTGTTTCGTTATTTGGCAATTTCCCAATGGGCAATATGGGTTAGGGTTATGAGATTGTACTTATGAAAAGTTTGGTGCTGGTATGATAATGAGCTGGGAATCTCCATGGAGTAGGGTGCATGTTGGATTTATAGAGCGGCGTTGGTAGGGACGGATACCAGGGAGCAATGTATCAATATATTTTGTTGACAGTTACAAGTCATGAACCACAGAATTCTGGGTATTGTTTATAGTGTTTGGCTAACTATCCCTTCCCTCATAGCTGGCCCATGATCTCCCGTTTGCCTATAATCGCAACCCCTGCTTCAGTCACCTCAGTTCTGAGCATGACCATGACGCTCACCAGTTGCTTGAAAAACCGGATAAACATGTCCCGCACCATTGCTCCCCCGCACAAGAGGATGGTTTAGAGCACCGTCAGGCATGGCATCCAGTTCAATGTCAGAGTTGGCATCCGAATCGTCATGGTCGCGGCCGCGGGTACCAGTAGGTGATTTGGGGCGAGAACGCCAGTTGCAGAAAGAAACTGCTGCAAGGAAGATGACGACGATGATGGTGCAGCTGATGGCGATGGCGATGACTACACTGGTGTCGCTCATGCGGCGGTGGATGGTGTTTGTCATTGTTGCGGTTGACTGAGATGTTAGTTGTGATGCGAGATAGGGGGGTGACTTACCGTGGACTTGACGTTGTTAGCGAGGGTCTGTAGAGGATTCTTGACTGCCGTTTGGATGGCTTGAGATGTTCACTAAGGAACGGATGCGAGTTGGATGTTTGGGGGAGACGAGAATGACATACACTGAACAAACACAACAACGGATCGATGTATCAGGGGAATAATGTTTTGTATATTCATGAGTAGCAAAGAACAAGTGAAGAAGATAATAGACTTATCCAAAAACAAAATCATACAGCCGTGTGAAGGTGATAATGTATGCCAGAGTCTGCAAACATGTCATCTCATTCCTCGATGGCTGGCACTGACAGCCACGTACACTTACAACCATTCCCAAACAACCGTCTCTCTCTTATCTAACCTACCTGAATATCACCAGTACTCATCATAACTTACCTAAACCTGTGCCTCAGCTGACCTATTCCTGCCCGACGCATTTCGTCTTGCCGCGGATATAGCACGTATCCGAGCCTCTGCATTCTGTTCCTTCTTCTGCTGCCGATGGGCCAGATACTGCAAACAACAGCACGGAGCAATAAACAGCAGAAACAGAAGCGCCATGCCGACTGTCAAGCCAATGATGACTACCTTGTCAGAGTGGCTGGGTTTGCCGTGGTCGTGCTGTGTCAGGGCATCGAGTGTTGTGGTGGGGGAGGTGATGGTCGTGAGAGTACTGGAGGAAGCCATTTTGATTGTGATGGAAACGAACATACCTGTTGGTGAGCCTCGTCTTTCTGAACTTGGCAGATGGGTTGGGGGTTGGGGATTGGTGAGGAGGATGGACTATATAGGGGTTTATGGGCATGTGTGAGCAGTGAACATGGTGATGTTGTAGGCTTCAGTCCTAAGAACAAGACATTGTTATAGCATCGGCCACGGAACGTTCAATCTCTTCATAGTCTGACGTCAATTCCGTTTTCTTTGTTCTGGTGTTGGTCGAACATCTCTCAACAGGTGAACTGGACAGGCTATCAAGACGAGAAGTATGCTTCTGTAAGAGAACAGCAATCATCTAGCAGAATGGCGAGTCTTTGTGCAGTTCAGCTACACAAACTCGAGCTCCTGACAGCTGCGGTATGTCTTTACACCTTGAAGCACGGCATCCAAGACCAAACTCTTACGTATTCAGACGTGATGCCATCCTTGTTCAGTGTTCAGCAGTACGCTATGGCACCGTCCAATTGACCTTCACGCGTTGAGCAGCTCAAGTCGTCAACCACAGCTATTATACGCCAGTCACAATCACGGGCACACCAGTTGAGCTCGCCTTCAACATCAACATCACAAGCACACATATACATCAGAATGTAGATCTCAAAAATGAAACGACACCTAGACGGGAAAACTAGGTGTCGAGATTAACGACGGATCCAATTTCCCAATATTCTTCTAAGAACTGTTCTTGAGTCCAAAGACCCTGCCTACAATGCTGTCCACTCTCTACACTAGATAGCGTGCGGCGAACGTTCTTGTCTATCTGAAGAAGAAAGGAAAAACCGAACCGCGACGAAAAATTTCGCGATAACAAAACTCACAATCCCGCTTAGTCATTCAAGCTCTGCACGTGAGAGTGGGTCACGTGCGTTCCGAGATGAGGAATTGACATCATCCCATTGGCTGATTGGACCGAGAAGCCGAGGAGGCCCGTTCCGATGTCTCGAGAATAGGAAGCCATCATCATTGATACTCCAGATACTGTACGAATCTCGCCCTTGAAGCATCGACGCTGACGATATCGTTGACCGGACCTTGGCTGAACCCTTTCTCTTCGAAATCGATCGATACTCATAATCCGCCACGATGCTCGCTCAACGTGTTGGCGTCGCCGCTCTTCGTCAAGGTACTTTCGCAACCCGAGCCTCGACATTCCGATATCTAACAGCTCTGTAGGCGCGACCAAGCCCTTCTTCGCCCAGAACATCCCCGAGGCTGCTCTCGCTGCTGGAATCTCTACCTCTTCCCCCCTACGGTACGTCCCTAGCTTCAATCGAGCTTCACCCATCTGACATTCGCAGCGCCGTCGGTTCTACCAAGGTCTCGCAGCAAGACGGCCACCAGATCCTCGTCAACCAGCGCCTCAACCGCCCCGTCTCTCCCCATCTGGCCATCTACAAGATCGAGCAGACATGGTTCGGTAGCTCCGCCTGGAACCGAATCACCGGCTGCACCCTCTCCGCGACCATGTACGGTTTCTCCCTCGCCTACCTCGCCGCTCCTCTTGTCGGACTTCACCTCGAGAGCGCAAGCATCGCCAGCTTCGCCGCCGGTCTCCCCCTCGCCATCAAGGGCGGCATCAAGTTCACGCTGGGCTTCCCATTCGTCTACCACGCCATCAGCGGCTTCAAGCACCTCCTGTACGACGCCGGCAAGGGCTTCGCCAAGACGACTATTGTCCAGGCCGACAAGTACATCTGGGCTGCCAGTTTCCTCGGAGCCATCGGCCTGGTTGCTTTCCTGTAAAATACCAAAATTGAACAGAGGATGGAGGGATATAGATGTTATGGTTCGCAGTGGATGATACAATGGATAAGGGAAGGAGTACGGCAAGGACGAGAAACTCGTGTACGAGCATTAGCCTGAGGGCATTCCTGACTTTGAGCAAAGAATTTTATTATCTGTACACAAGCGCCTTTAAATGCCTGAGCCTGTTCTAACCAATACCTCGTGAGGTATTCGCAACCAAACGCCATTCGCCTGTCGTGAATATTAAGTGCCAAATCTCTAATCCAAGAATCGAGCATCCAGGATTGTCCTGATCAATCTCCGATTATCCGCAGAGGCAATCTTTTCCCCAATGATAGGTCCGATAAAGTCCTTGAGTTCGGATATCTCTGTCTCGACGTTTGCTGTGCCATTGACTCCGTTGGTCTCTGATTCGACATGATCTGCCAGCGAAGCCACAGCTTGTACTATGCCCTGAACCAGCATCTCGTAGTCCATTGTACCCTCTGCCTTTTCCTTCAGAGGCTGTAGGATCCCCGAGTCAAAAGTCTGCAAGTTACGTAGCACCAGCACGCGGATTGCCTCTGGGCCTCCTGCTTCCAACAGACCATGAATGGCACCGTAGAGAACCGCAGGGGGTTTGGTAGGGTCGAGAAAGTATTTGAGGCATGTCCTCGTCAACTTGGGTCGTAGTAGTGTGTTGGAAGCAGAGTATTTGCGCGCAATCCGTCCAACCAGAGATGCAGCCAGCTGTCGAAGATCATACTGCTCCTTGAGAGCATCCGTTCCTTCATCAGTGCCCAACTTTCTCGCCATTAGACAAGTAAGAGCGGGCGCTGACAGGGGACTGGCGTAGGGATCCAGGAAAAGGCTCTTGTTCTCGATGAGAGCATTCGTCAGCTCCATCATCTGCTTAAGAGTGAAGGTGTCATCGAGATGGTGTGTTACTCGGTCCATGATAAATGTTATGAAGTATGGGATGAGCTGGTGCAGACCAGGGTCGTCTCTCACGGAACCGAGAGCGGCTTGCCGTAGGCGAACCACTTCTTCGTCAGGATTATCGTCGAGAACAGCAGCCTGGATTTTATCAAAGTAGAGTATGAGCTCCTTGCTCACAATGTGCTTAACAGATGGTTTCATGGAGACATTGTCATTGCCTGCCAAGGCGGACAAGGCAGGGTTCGCACCAGGTCCCTTGGGGAGGAGTTCCTGCGATCGAGATTCGGAGGTCGTGGGGTTCTGAGGGATGGAAGGCTGGACACCTTCGATGGCGAGCCAGTGCGCTGAAGACGTCAGCATGGAATCGTGCGCCGACCGGAAAACGTACCTGTAAAACCCATGTCGCGCGGCACCTTAGGCAGAGGCGCATTGATGAGCTTTTCAAAATCGACCTCCTCATCCTCGATGTAGAACAGCGGCTGGCCAGGTCCAAGACTGGCCTCGCCGTATCGTAGCGGACGTGTAGAATCGTAGCCGTAGAGGGGCTCCACGTCGAGCGCCCTGAGCGCGAGGGAGATATCGTTTACGGTGAGGGTTGTTCTGCGGGCGGCGCGCATGAAGCGCAGAGACTCCACGATGACCTGGCCGATTCGGTATTCGACGTCCTGTGCCAAGCACTTGAGCGCTTCTTCGTTGAGAGAGCTGATGCCGACCGACTCCGCGACATCCTTGACGTTATCAGGATTCCAGAGTAGTTTGGGGGCATCGGTAGCCATGGCGCTGTGAATTGCGGAAGAAGGCGCTGACTTGGGTGATGCGACTGAGAGGGCAGTGCAGGTGGGTTGGGACGGAGTCGGAGCCGGAGAGAGTCTAAGGTATGTTTATTGAGTTGCGTGAATGTGAAGCTTGACGAGGCTGAGATGGAGCTGCGCATTTGGATAGTGTGGCTTGACAGGTTAGCGCCACACTAAAGATGCCGATTAATACCAGACAACGGGATCTCTACGTAGTAATATCGTGAGTGCCAAAAAAGCATGGAAAATTTAGAACAACTCAAGTACCTATAAATGTAGCTGACTACTAAGGTAGGTAACTCTAGATTTGATATCCTGGCACCTCTGTCTCTCGTCATGAGTTTTCTTGCTCCCCGAGGCCAGGTTGTACAGTTCAAGCATCCCTGGACACGTATTTACGA
Source organism: Fusarium xylarioides (assembly GCA_013183765.1). Taxonomy (NCBI): domain Eukaryota; kingdom Fungi; phylum Ascomycota; class Sordariomycetes; order Hypocreales; family Nectriaceae; genus Fusarium; species Fusarium xylarioides. The sequence continues at coordinate 665,820 of SRZU01000001.1, read as the reverse complement.
AGACTCAGGATGAACTAGTAGGATCTTCTGCAGACTTTACTGGTATGAATGCTCTGGTATATAGAAGGGAGGGGACCGTGATGCCCTCTTCCGCCACATGGGCGATCCTGCTACCTGACCACCAAAGGCCGAACCAGCTAGAGCAATTCCACGACACGAAACCTTGAGATACAGCGTTTAGCATTCCTCCCAGTACCCATTAAGCAGCATATTCTTCGCCGAGAGCCCACTTAAGTTGCTGGTTCCCTTGACAAAGCACGTAATGCATCTTGGTACCGTCCCAGTTGAAATCGAACCGTAAGTCGCCTCCTACGGCATTCCGATAGTACAGGGGGCGTACAATTTCGGCTTTCGCACCTGGCTCCTTGACACGATACCAATCCAGAAAACAGCGGCCGTCTGGAGAATGACGCACTGCCTCTGGAGGAACAGGTCTTGGGTTCAAGCCCTCGGCGGAGAGTTCATCGCCCTGCGGAGTAGATAGTCAGCCAAAGGTTCCACCAGCGCATGTATAAAGGAGATACTTACCCAGCGGACAAGCCAATGGATAAACCCGCCGTTGCCAATGCCTACGCCGTAGCTTTCTCCTGAGGCTCGAGCTTCGATCGACGGTGCTGACTGGCTCTTTGTCTGAATGGCATGCAGTACGGCACCTCGAGCTACCGAAATCCATCTAAAGAAACTGGTCAGTCTGAAGCGCGAGAAGTGAACGAGAGGACTAACCCTGTGTCGTCTACGTACTGATTGGTACGGGTCACGGTAGACACGCTTCTGACCTTGTCTGCTATCTTTTGGCGGAGATAGGAGTTACGACCAACCCCCCCAGCTATAACGACATGCTGGAAACCCCAACATTAGCAAGTTTCACCTCTCTCCGGCCTGAAGACTACTCACTGTAGCCTGTTCCCCGGTCTCTTCCCTGACTATAGCCATTTCTGATTCTATGAGGGTTGTAATCTTGTTCACCACGGGGTCGAACACCCCATGGATGTCGGCTCTGAAGCTCTCGTCAGCTGCTGTTTTTGGCCAAGAAAGAATAGAAAGGCAACACTCGTAAGTTACTTACGCGGTAAACTCCATCGTGCTTTGATCGACCTGTTTCCCAATGAACTTGAGAGGAAGGTCGAAGATCTGGCCTTCCATATTGACAGAGTGCTTTTTTTTTCATATTATTGTGCCAGATATCGTCCGCAAACTTGTCATAGTTCTTGTCAGTGAGATCTTTGACAACATTCTTTGAACGCTCTGCCCGAGTCTTCGCCCCGAGTAATTTCATAAAGCCGTCATCCAGGAGAGCAGCTCCAGCATAAATACATTTGCTGGGAGAAATCTCCCGCACGGCGAGGGGTTCCATAGATCGCACTTGGAAGGAGATCAAGTCCTGCCGAGGAGATAAGTGTCAAGCGAGAGACGGATGTTGGAGCAGTCAAGTCACTTACAGTCGTTCCTCCGCCGCAGTCACAAATGATGACTGTGTCCTTTGCATTGAAGTTCAAACCCTGGCAGACGGTTTAGATAGTGTTCAAGATATGCGCATCGTGGAGGGATTGGTTTTCCCTACCTCCAAGATGCCCGGATTAGCCGAAGCCGACAACAGAGCGATGGCAGCGGCTTCTGACTCCGTGACAAGGTTCTGTGCCAGACGAACGTTTGTTCCGAGAATATTCGCGGAGCGGGAGCGAAGAGCTCGAAGCAGCCTCTCACGGGCGTCTTCGGGCCAGATGGCCGGGACTGTCACGGTGATCTCGACGTTTATGTCTTTGTCCAAGTTCTCGTGAAACTGTTTCCAGAGCTCTCCAAGGTACTTGGAGGAGGCATCGACGGCACTGATATCTATCGCTTCGCGTTCTTTTGTCAATTTGTCGAGTTTATCGGATACTCGGACATCCTTGGGCAGGTCATCTTTATGTGGGATTGAAAGCTTAAACCACTCAAACCATCCTTCGTCGTACCCCGGGCCATTGTATATCCCCTTTTGGGTATCTCGTAGGGATCTTTACCCCTTTGGACCCGTAAAGACTCGATTGATAGGTTTGACAACGGCCACGATGGAACTGGCCATCTGCACCCGGGAACGCGTAACATATAGCGGAATAGCTGTAACTGCGTAAGCAAGAGAAGCCTCTAAGAAGTGAATAACTCGGGATAGGGTACTCATCAAACTCACGTGGTTCCAAAATCGATACCGGCAAGTACAGTTGGGCGGTCAGTACGTTGTTCCTCGGGAGTCATACTAGAAGACGCCATGCTGTATGAATCCAAGTGGTGAATATGATGAACTCTGAAGATGGAGGTTTGATCGAAGGAAGAGATCGTGAGGGTATGTATTCGGGTTGGGAGGTAGCAGGGCAGCTTGGACAACACCAAACGTGAGCTGCCAAACGTGAGCTATCAAATGGGTCTGGGATCTCCAGGATTCACGGACACTATGATTTGTATCTGCCATTATCCGATACATCACATTCTAGACCGACTATCTACTGTCTAATGATGAATCTGATTGCCCACGCCGAAGGAAAAGTGCAGTATTGTTCCGTCATGGTGTCCTCCGTTGTGGCACAAAGCAGAAAAGACAGTCCGCAAGTATCCTTGTCCTGATCCAAAACGGAGATCTCCCCCAAGTCTATGAGATCCTTCGGAGCTGACGCCCTACTTGGGTCCGACATAGCTAACGGGAGGATACTTTAGGTCAGTGACATACTGCAGATGTCTCTCCACGACTTGCCATAGAGAGTTGAAAGTCCGAAGTTTGGATGGCACGGGGCAAAATGAACAAAGAGAGCCTCGAATTTCTTTGTCCAAAATTGCCCAACATAATAGCTAGCATCAATACAGTTTGGACTAATTTCAACTCATTAAATCAAACACCCATCCACATGTAGGTTTATCCTTTCGACACGATTCTTATGAAGCTAATGGTTTTACCTTTAGTTTGTCTCTCAGTAATCCTAGGGCGAGAGATCCAATAGCAATGTCAGGCTCGGTGGTTGATCGGTGGGCTTCTTGTTTGAGCCAGCCTCATCTATACCCCACCCCCCCTACCCCCCCCAATGCGACCCAACCAATACAGTCAATAAGTGCACTGTTTGCTCAGCCACCCACGAAAATTTCCGTTTCAGCCGTCTGTAACACACGGAAAACTGCTTTGTTCATCGGCCTTTGGCTTGTTTCTTTGTCTTACTGTCAACTGGGAGGGGGGGCTTTTGACTCGGTTTCGTACTCGGCTGCGCACAAAATTATGACAAGTATGAGTACATAATTCCAGAGACTGCCATTCCAGGGCAACTGAATGTTTCATTATATCTCACCATAAGGTGGTGGGCTTTTTCTCTCAACATGACCGCTCCACGAAGATCCAAACGAATCCAGGCTCTCCATCAAACCGAAGAAGGCCCTCAAAAAATCACCAAAAGCCCCGAAGCTTTAAACAAAGATCATCCTGATAAGAGAAGAAAGACTGCTGGGAGCCAAAGCGAGATGCCAGAGGGACATGCTCCTAAAGAACACCCAGTTGGCGATGATCGAAATGAAGAGACTCCAGTGACTGATCCAGCTGTTCGACGGGTATGTCACCATCCACATTGATATTGACTGTCAGTCTCAAGACTAAAATATGTCAAGGCCGAGCTAGAAAAGCAATGTATTGAGAAGCGACGCGAAGAACCTGAGGGAAAAAAGAGAAAAGTTACCGAGAGCAAAGAATGTCTTCATCGGATGTTGGCTCTTGACCGCCATGACTCTGATGCAATACGCTACTGGAACCAACTTTCCGGAAGCATTGGGTCTCTTGTACAACAACTGGATTTCAAGGGCATCGTCTGGGATACCCTCGACGAGGCTGTCCAGCAGAAGTTCATTAGCTTTGCGCCTAATGTAGAAGAGCTTTTTGATGTATATGGTATGCCCCGGTGTGTATTTCGGCGATGGGTCTGGGAGATTATAGACGAGAACTTCTTTTCCAAGAAAAGCAAGGATATAATCTGGACCTCACCTTACTGGGAGACTCAAGCAGCCATGGAGCACTACTTACAAGGTACGAAGCACGAGATGAATGGGATCCCCAGCTCCTAGAATCACACAGCACTAACGTTAGTTACGACCAATAGAACACAACTTCCCATACGATGACAGAATTGCGTCTTACAAGTATCCGCACTGGAGGCATACCACGATGGAGTTTTACATGGCACTTGAAGACTCACCAGGCAAGCCTCGAAGGATTGATCCAACGTGCGTTGTCCCAATACTTTCCAAAGCACTCGGCCGATACTTCCCAGAGAAGCGCGATGGCACACTCCCGATAGTGCTAAAACATCTTGAAGATGAAGTGGCCGCTACGGAGTTCTACCTTGACGCCAATCTGACCTTCTTTTCCACCGTCTTTCATCACCCCATGACTCATCAAACCTGTGGTTTTCCTTACGAGCCTGAGCTTGAAGGGATCGAGGGACAAGCGATGGACGAGATAGACGAGAGTGGCAAGGAAAGACTTGTCGATTTTGTGGCTGAGCCTATGCTCCAGTGCCGTGGGTTTCATGATGGATATGACTACCATGTCAAGACGGCCCAGAGTCCCATGAAAGTTTGTGTTGCCTGGCTTCAGGATCCGAACAGACCCAGATTGTCAGAGATGGCAAGAGGGGTTAGAGAACAGGAAAATGAGGAGAGAGATGAGGAGGCTGACGGCAGTAAGCGGGCAGATAAGCAGGTGGATAAAGAAGAAGAAGACGAAGAAGAAGAGACTGAGAATTCTGTTAGGGAGATGCCAAAGGAGAGAGCAGGCAAGGAGGTAGATAAGGGCGAGGAAGAAGGGGATCAAACAAAGCAGGATGAGAAAAAGACAAACACAAAGAATACAACAAAGAGTAAGAAAAAGAAAAAGAACAAAGGGAAACATCGTCAACAATGAGCACACAGAAGCAACTGCTACTATCAATCACATTGTCAGACATCACCAAGCCGGGCTTCTTGAATCACTGGGGAAACATGCTCTGAGCCACTAGGGCCTTTGGAGATTTAGGTCCTGTATTAAAACTAAATTATCTACAAATTGCAAAAACATCAATCTCGGAGTTGCAGGCTCCGGGCACCACTTATCCCACTCCGTCTTCATATAAATGTCTTTTCCTTTTTCTGTCTTGCTAGTGTTTCCCATCCTGCAACTCAAGCTTTCCAGGCAGTAAGGAGACCGGATTCGATCCCACGAACTGTCCCGGAAAGCGGCGAGAGATCGGCCGTACACGCTTTATTAAACCGTTAGGCCAAAGCGAGCTGCCGCCACTTCTGGTGATAGGGGTTCAGCGTCTCTGACACATAAAGGTATGGCCGGGGGGTGGTTTAGGTGTGGTTAGAGTGTTGGCGTGGTGGTTGGCAGGTGTTGACAGTGCCAGGGGCAGAGTGGTGGGTTGGCTGGAAGTGAGGGCGTGATGGTGTTTGATGTGTGAGGCTGTTAGATCCCTGATAGTGTCTGGGACCAAGGGTTATGGCAGTGTTAATAGTGATAGGCGGATTGGGGGATGTGATGCTCGTACCAAGTCACATCCATGACCCCCTTTTATGAAAACTATCATGTAAACTGTTCCAATTCTTCTCGAACGTTATAAAAGGTATCCCATACACGAAAAGACTGACAAGAAATGATATTTCACCCATCCTATTGCAGAGGCTCGCAAACCAGCATCATACCCGCCGCGGCATGCTTCAAGATATAGGAAGCCAGCTTTTTATATAGCTTCGATCTACAGCCGTCAGACACTCCATGACAACTCTCTGCCTCAGAGATTTCCAGATCCATGGCCTCAACAATAATGGAGAGATACTCTGCACACTCCTCCTCATCCTGACCAAAAGGAGCGAGACATCCCGCCCACTTGAAGAGTATGGCGTTGAGTACAAGGCGACTCATCTGGCCGTTGGCGGTATGAAATGGATGAATACTGAAGAAAATGTGACTGTATTTTGCTGCAAGCGCCACGGGATCAATCTCTCCCTTTATTCCAGCGGCCAGGATATCAGCTCTGTAGCTGGCCATCATCCTGTCCATCGCAGCGGGAATATTGTTGGGGTCCATGTAAGGACGAGAAGTTGCTTGCAGGGGAGATGTGCGATATTTGCCGCTGTACTGGATATCATATGTGCCTTCGGTCTGATTGAACTCATTTGTCAAGATGCGATGCGCTTCCTTGATGATATCCTCGGACAGATCGCTCTTGGTGGTTTGGCAAATGAGATATTGAGCTGCCTTGAGATGTTGGCCCAGTTCTCGATAGATTTCGACGTCGACAACTAGGAGATCAAATGGATCACTTATCGAGCCTTCAAAAATGGCTCGACAAAGCTCGACGGTGGTATTGAAGCTGAAGCTGACATCTTCGATGTTGTTGGAGCCATGAACAAGGCGATAGATGCTGTCTAGGATGTGTCGTTGCATCTTGTCCGGGTCAATAGTTCTTTCGGACGAGAGTTGGCGGAAGAGGTCATAAAGAGGCTTGGGGTCATCTTCTGAGGATATTCTGATATAAGAACTCTTGTCCATGGTGATCAATAGAGGGTGTGTTTGTATGGTCGTTGGGTGGTCTGTGACGTTGTCTTGTAGAGGAGCCATGGCTCTTTGACATAGCAGACGATATAAAATGAGAATAAAGTCTTTAATCGTTACTTGTTCTGATGATTCTGCAGCTCTTGGTCACTTGTGAATGATGGAGATTGATCAAATGGATGAGTGAAGGGGAAAGCAGCGGGCTAGAAATATGTACCCCTTTACTTCTCTACAGGTATCTTGAGCTTATTTTTCTGTGAACTAAACTTTCAAAACTAAACTTTGTAGTCTATTCTATCCCGTAACGTTCTCGTGAAATAATAAGTCCAGCTGACACCCATAGTCATCTAAACCACCAATCCAACAGTAAACTTCTCCCAAGACTCCTTAATCTTATCCTTCGCCGCCTTGAGCTCCTCAACATCCCACATACACTCCACAAACCTGCCACTCAGGAACTTGGCCTCATCGCTCGCAGCCCAAACAGCAAAGTCGCTCGGAAGTGACACATCCTCCGGAACAAGTCCATAGTCCTTGACGACATCCACAAGAGGTCGAGTGATGGCCGTGTCCATGATGAGTCCGGGGTGAAACTGTATAACGATCTTGTCGCGGTTCTCATTGGCGTACCATTCAAACACTTTATAAGCTCCAAGCTTTGAGCCGCGATAGGCTGAGAACCCGGGCATGAACTCTGTGTACATTGCGCTTGTGGATAGGTGGATGACTGTGGCTCCGGGAGTGGCGAGAGGGTCGAATGCACGCAAGAGGTTAAAGTTTCCTTTGATGTTGATCTCAAATGTGAGCCACCAATCGACAGGGTCTGCCACGGTGACATGTTCGGCCTTGGGCATGTATCCAGCGTTTGCGATGAGAATGTCAATCTTTCCGTTGATTGCAGTGGTGTAAGCTTCGAGGACAGACCGAGTTGAGTCAGCGTCGACGATGTTGACTGTAAAAGTCCAGACTCTAGTTTCGGGGTACTTTTCTTCAATGTAGGCTTTGTTTTCGAGGAGTGTCTTTTCTGTTCGGCCAAGAAGAGCCAAATTGGTGATGCCTGATTTGGCAAATGACCTGGCAATGCTGGCACCAATGCCAGAACCACCGCCTGTGATTACAGCATTCTTTCCTTTGGTGGAGAGCTCAGGGCGAAGAGGAGAGATGGATGGGTATGAAGTCTTGTGAAGGGTCCTGACTGGAGATGCCATTTTGGTGATGCTAATTGAGGATGAGATGTGTGAGTGAGTAGTGAATACACAGTGAGTGAATAGTGACTGAATGAGAGCGATTACATTTCTTTTTTTCTATCTTCTCATACAATATATACAATTTCTCAGCCCAGAATGTTTCATCTTTGCGAGTCCTTACACTGAGCATCGTTCACTGAGATCGTGAGTTCAACGTTGAGTTGCGTTACACATTATTCATGCGCTGACGCCTCACCCTTGCTACATGACTACCCCACCAGCCACCATAACGCCTCATAACGTTATCGATCCTCTCTTGGTAAGTCAGCAACGTTATTCCTCCAACATCGTCATCGCAATCCCCATGCCATTGAAATGTCACCTCCGGGAAATGGAGATAATTCCGATGTATGTGGATCTCCCAATTACCAAGCAGAAACTTTTGTTACCAAACACCACCTAACATGTATGAACAGCCAAAGCGGGAGCGCAGCAGAGTTGCACAGCGCGAGTATCGCAAAAGACATGCCTCAAAGTTCAACACTCTCAAAGATGAGAACCAGAGGTTGAGGAATGCTCTGAAAAGAATTGAGAGGGTCGCGCTGAAGCGTGGTGGAAAGGACCAGGAACTTGAGGCGGCTCTGGCTGATGCGAGAGAAACCCTTGGAGAAGAGAGCGAAAGTCGAGCATTGACAACTTCTGGCTCAATAGATACTGACCCGATATCTGCTGAGAGATTATCATATCTTTCAGGGTTGTTGTCTTCGGATATCATGATTCATGCTCAATCGCTTGGACAAAACACCGCGCCTCCTCGTCTAAGTCTAGAGCAGCAACTCTGGACTAACACGGACAGATTGGCCCGTATTTTTGAAGCGCCATCAGATGCAGGCAAATACCTCGGCGACGGTCTGTATACATTTGCAGGGACACTGTACTGGGCATGCACAAGAAATACAGTATCGCTATGGGAGACATACAAGCTCAACATGATTGGTAAACCAGGACTCCCAGCCCAAAACCCCATGGACCGATTGTTCAACCACTCAAAGCACCTAAACGACCGAAGATTTCTGCTTTCACTCGCACTGGCTAGACTAGAGTACAAGCACAAAGGCTTCATCGATCTTCCACGCGCAGGGACCGAAATGGTGTGGAAGTCAGTGCTGCCCGATCTACGACGAAAAATGGAACAGGAACTAGTCGAGAAAGGACAGGGGCCCGAATGGTGGAAGACTCCAGGGGAAGTTGAGAACCATTTACGCAAGTATCTGGAACCAGCTGAGATTGACGAGCTCCAGGCTCTCGTAGAGGGGAGAGGGTCAGAGGAGGTTTTGACCAAGTATAAGCCTTTGGTTGAGATGATGATTGCTGAATTTGTCTGTTTTCCGGATGGCCCGAGATGGAATCTTTTATATGTTGCTATGGCTGTTGGGAGTTGGAGGAGTGTTTAAGCGATTCACGAACAATGAATGATGTTTCTGTTCCTGTTGATTCCTTTAATTGAGATTATACAATCATTTTGGAGCCATGAAGTCAAAGAGCTGAATAATCCCAGATCCATCATCCACGGATATCGACAGTCGGGACCTGGCAGTATCACAGACTCCACTGGACCCCTGTATTCGAACCCCTGTAGATCAACGCCCCACCGCTGCCCTAGCGACCACCCCAACTTATACCAAACAATCAATCCCAGCTCCAACATCCATCAGCAACCATCATGACAGACAACGGCCTAAAATCACGTCTGGCCTCTGTCCTCCCAAAAGGTCACGACTTTACAATCCTCCACATCTCAACGCCCCCTACAAAGACCGACCCTCTCTACTCCCCACCACCAAACGAACGGCCCGAGCGAACGTACTGCGAGAACCATTTCCTCGCCGTTTCAATCGATGCAGACGGCAAGCAGGTTTTGGTGTTAGGTGTCGAAGTCTTTATATATACGACTGCTCGATCGACTACGTTATTTGTGTCAAAGGCTGATTCGACGGGCTATCTGACGCTTCTCAATCTTCCCAAGGGGACACCGAGTCCTATTCGTGAGATATGCGCCACGTTTGTTGGATTCCTCGTTGAGAAGAGGAAAAGGAAGGATATACAATTCATCGTCAATTTATTCGCCCGCGCGCAAGATCAATATCTATTTCCTGGAAGTGTCGACAACAAGGGCAAACACGTCCTCGATGACCGCGGTCTTATCAAATGGTGGTGTCGCGTGCTCGATCCCCTTCTCGGACCAGCACCGAAATCGGTAGAAGCACCATGGAAGAGTTCAAAGGGATACATCGTCGTGCCGGGGTTGGAACCAAATGAGATTCGAGCCATGACACCTCGAAGAACAGACGCTGCTTGGGAGTTTACGCATCCGCTTGAACGAATATCACATTATTATCGGGAATTTAACTGGGTACCGCCGCGATGTCTGATCCCACACTTCCCTGACGATCCCAAATCACGATTCAGAGATGAGCTTGATGAGGAGGCTGCGAGTTCGCAAGCAATGAAGACGCAGGGTAGCTGGAAGAGTGTCAAGACTCTCGACATGTTTTGGGAAATGATGGCTTACCGACAAGAATGCTCCAGTGGTCGTATGACGGGATTTATCTGGTTGGTATTTGATGACAAGGAACCTGAACCAGCAGCGAACGAGTCTTTTCCGTCGACAAATCCACCATCAACGCCAAAGGCGCAGCGGATCACTCAAATAACGCCAACGACAACACCTCGAAAACTATTTCCCAGCAAGAAACAGCCAGACACCAAGCCAAAGAAGAAGAAACAGAAGAAGAAACTCACAGGTCCCATCATCCCTCGAAAGCCCCAAATCAAGCGGGCCAAACACAATTACTTGCTTGATCGTCCTGCAAACACGGCATATTACGCATGGACACCTGAAGGACGCGGCGAGAAGATTGTCGATGAGGCAACCTACAAGCGAATTGTAGATTTACTGCTACACCTTGACTTTGCCACCCTCAACAAAGCGGTCGGTAGTACACGCCGCTGGCTGAGTGAAGGCGGAGGCTGTGGTAACTGGGGCGTTGTTGTATCCGGTGCACGCGAGACGCCAACTCAAACGGCACATGACCGCGAGAACGGCGTAAACTATCTCACGGGTCTTGTCAAGAGAAAACGAACTGATTCAACTGTTGATGAGTCTCAAAATAAGGTTAATATCCTTGGAGAGGGCCTCGTCAAGAAGAAGCTAAAAGAAGAGTCCAAGGTTGTAAATGTACTTTCCACTGGTCTGATTAGAAAGAAGCCCAAGGAGTAAGTGTATCTGTATAATTAGCGTTGGGTATTGTTAAGCCGGAGTTGGTATATGTATTGGTCAAGGTATTCGTTATCATGATTCTATGCTACCTGCTTCTATCCTCTATCGCCCGTATTGTGCTACTTCTTGAGAAACTCTAGATTCACAGGAGTAATGGCCTCTCCACCACTGAGAACAGCCATGATGTTTCTCATGATCAGCTCCTCAAAACCCTTGTGGGTGTCGACTGTTCCGCCAGCATTATGGCATGTCACCAACACACGGCCCTGTTTAGCGAGGTCCAACAATTCGGGGTGTATCTTTGGCTCGTTTGCGTGGACGTCGAGAGCTGCACTTGACAGTGTACCATCTCGAAGGGCAGCAACCAGTGCATCTTCGTCAACAAGACTTCCTCGTGCAATGTTGACAAACCGCGATCCACGTTTGAAGAATGGCAGAGTCTTTGAGTCGATCAGAGTTCCTTCACCAGCTGGTGTACAGAGAACAACACAGTCGCATCGGCCGAGAAGACTCTCAAGCGTTTCATGGCGAGTAGCTCGCACAGGAGCAACAACAGCAGCAGGCTTGGGAAGCACATCATAATAGTGAATGTCCATCCCGAATCCATGTCGTGCACGAGCAGAAATCTGCTGACCAATGTTGCCAAACCCAATGATCCCTAGAGCCTGATCGCGAAGATTGTACGACTGCATTGTAGCATCGCGATGATTCTCCTTGAAAGCCTCCTCATTGCCGGACATGGCGGAGGAGATGCACCATGGGAGGACCCGGAATGTTGAAATGATTCCAACGATGGCAAAGTCAGCTACAGCTTCAGCAGCTGCGAGACCAGAATTGCAGTAGATGACACCTTACCAGTTAGTAAATGTCTACAGACAGTTGTGTCAACTCACCTCGTTCTCCCAGTAGCTTCGTATCAGCCCAGTCAAACCCAGCACCCGCGCTTGCAAATACCTTGACACTCTGAGGCAGCAGACTGATCAACTCATGGTCCCATTTCCCCATTTCACCTCCAGTTCCCCAGAATGGACGAAATATAGCATCAAAATCACCCCATCTCTTTTCCTTGAGAGCCTTGATGAACTCTGGCCGTTGCCGCTCTTCAATTGGCGGTCTGATGACCTCACACTGAATGCTGAAGCGGAGATATGTCTCAGGATTGTATTTAATAGGATCTCCAATATGAAGAACCCGCGGTTTTGAGGATGTCATGGATGATCGTATTGAAAGAGATCCTTGAGAAATGAAGGGAAGTTGAGGAGCAGGAGATGTAGCTCGCGGTGTAGAAGCTGGGACCGGTGTATTGGTTGGTTCCGCCATTTTGATGGTTGACTGTCTTATAAAAACAAAGTATGAGAGAGAGTACACTAGATTGCCCAAAATGTTAGGTAGTGTTTACCTCCACTCGCCTTGTCTGGTTCGACAGCCCCTAAGCCCCCACGGCAGTGATACCCCAGTCTCCGGCCCGTGAGCTTGACGACGACCCCTGTCAAATGACGGTTCCGAGCCGGATGAGCCCCGGTTTATGTTTCGATGTGGAGTTGTTTACATCAAATCACTAACAAGAATCGAGTCAAGGTGAATGTGTCCAATTTGCTTCATAGGAGTACAAGACATATCCAAATGGGAGCCTGCATAAGCCGGTACTGGGATACACAAATACCGGTAATATCATCCGGGACCCCAATCTCGTATCCACAGAACATCGTGGGGAAATTTATTGCATGTTTTCGTGTGGGGAGATCTCAAACGACAGCCTTGTATTCAGGTCAGAGTGGTGGAAGGCATGGCGTGACTTTGGGGGAGTGCGCACTTCTGACTGGTTTACAGCTCGTCCGACACATTCTGACCTGACAAGGGAGCTTGTAGGTGATTGTTGACATGATCCGATTTCTTGACTGGGAATGTGAACCGTCCGACGTTAACTTTGGTGGGAATATGCCCTGTCTCTAGAGCCTTTTTGATCAACTGAATGGTCGATTTTTCATTTCCGTGGATGAGAACCGAGATGCAAACTGGCTGGTACTCTGTCGTTCCAGAAATGTCAGACTCGTAGGGTATCTGAGTGACTGCGTTTTGTTAGTAGCTACTGAAGACCAATCCACTCAACTTACAAGGAAACGACAATAGGGAAGCCCCCAATATCGGTGCCAGTGTTGTAGAGTCGATGCCTTTGTAAATGGTTGGTGGACTAATATGCTGTCAGCCAGGTATCAATGCAGGGAAATGTACATACGCCATAGGATCGTTTCGATGTTCACTTTGAGAATTTCCGCATGGAAGGATCACGACTGCGTCTCCCTTGGCATTGGGGGTAGAATTGCGCACGACGTTCTCAAGGAACCATTCTCGGTACACTTCGAGACGTTCTGTATCTTGGCGGTTCTCCTCCTCTGTCACCGACTTGCATTCGTTCCTGGGAGGTCAGCTGATTTAACGACTGCGCAACGTATATGGTCATACCAGAAGAATTGCGGCGTAGCCTCGATAAACGGCTTCTTGTCAAACTTTTTCTTATATTCATCTCGGAAAGTGTCAAAGGAATTGTAGTAATCGTAGCACCATGACCGGAAAGGTGCCTAAATTGTCAGTGACGTCTTTTTGTTGAAGCCGACTAACCTTTTCCATGTATGCTTGCATTTCCTCTTGAGAAGCTTCAGATGGAGGACTTTTCTCCCAAATCTTGCCAACATTGACGTACTCGGCTTTCGTGTCCAACAGATCCTGCAGAATTGATACGAAAGTCGCTATGGCTGTCTTTTGTGACTTTTCGGGTGATGACAGGTCGTCTGGTACGATTACCCTTGTGGAGGAAGCTTCAGAAGCCCCAGCCTTCGTATTTTCCGTGAAATCGAGGAGTCCCTTGAGACTTCGACTAAAGATTCGAGTCTTGTCAAACCTAGGGTTGTCAGTGTAGCTCAACAGTAGATCAAAGTGCTCACTTTGATGCCGTAGCTATGTCGGCTGATAAGTTTCCAGGCTGACTCAAGGAGTATATGCCGCCCTCGGTTATCACTCTACCATCTATACGTGGTCAGCCTTGGCTTCTCGCGATGACCCGACCTACCGTCAACACCAATGCTGTAGTCGATCCATGGGTACCCAACCGAGGCAGCAGCAGCACCAACTGAACCACCCTTCATCCTTTGATATCCATCGCCTCTTGCACTCCAAGGAGCTTGTTGATCAACCCATTCTGCCCCTGCACCAAGATGTGATGTCTTTGTTTTTCCGACGATGACGGCTCCTTGGTCTATTAGACTTTGTGCATATTTAGCTGTAGAACTCGAGGAGTTTTCGTAGAGCGATTTCCATGCCCGACTAGAAAAGGTTGCGTAGGTTCCTTTCAGCGATATCGTGTCGCTTACAGAAACACGGACGCCAGATAGAGGTTTCTTGGTAGAAGGTTGAGAGTGATACAGTCTTGATGGCACAGGGACTGTAACTGAGTCTCCGTAAACGGACGAAGAGGTCAGGGGTTGGAATCTATACGGTCAGCTATGACTTGCACTGGAGATACAACATACTCGTCAGGTTGGTTCAGATCATCAGGTATTACACCAGAAGTGAAAGCTCCGAATTCATCATCATACAGACGCCAGGCTTGGTAAAGATTTGGGCCGTAAAGAAGGTAGGGACCGGATGGTAACTCAGAAAAGCCATCTAGAGCCTTGATTTGGTCCATGTGATAGATCTGTCGCGTATCGACTCGAACCTGGCTATTGTTGTCCCCGCTCTTTTCAACGAGAATGGAACCAAAGTCGGGAACAAATACATCATCAATTGAGTCGAACAGCTGTAGAATTCCTTCGAGATCGCCAAAGATTTCCTCAGTTGACAGGAGCGTGATTGGAATTAGAGCATCAGGGTTGATGGTTTCTTGGATGGTTCCCTAGACGCGTCAGTATGCGCATGGCCTCCGAATCATCAACATACAAGCTTTAGGGGATGGATCAGATATTGCAGCCCTGCAACGAAGCAGGTCGTGATGGGAAGCATTGCTAATGCGTCTGCTGGAGACGGCGGGACATTGGCAAGTAACGAACGCTAGACGGACACTTGCATATTCACGGCCACGAGGTCTTTTTGAAGGATTGAATCGCGTAAATTGAGTTTGAGTACTTGTAGGTTCGGCTGTAGGTGAAGATTGATGGAATGAGATGATGTTAGTGCACGAGGGAAGTTGAGACATTCATGGGGTACAAGTGCAAGAGCGTGCAATAACCCAACACGGTAGGTAGTGCGAGATTCTATCTATTCATGTACTCAATCACAATTTTCCGCATATACTCATCATTCAGGCAATTTATTTACTGGCTCTCAAATGTGTACAGACAATTTGTTTGACATAAATTGCCATCAACACTTTCCAATATGTCTTGGCTCTGTCGCGGTCGGTGAGCTCGGTGAGTCTCGGTGAGCTTATCTTTGTGGGGTATCAAAATTTCCATCCCCCACCAAGCCGAAGTTGCAGATTCAACCAACATCACACTCAACCACCAACAAAATGGCGAAAAAGAAGGGTACGTCCTCTGTCCCCCCTCTGTACTCCAATCTAACATGCTCAGCACCCTCAATCCACTCCCGCGCCGCTCGTCGCGCAACAGACATCGACATCGACACCGACAAGTCCCTAAAAGAAGTCAAGCCTCCCCGCGATGCTACCCAACGTCCCTCCGTCCTAGCAGCGCACCACTCCGCTGGCATTACCAAGAAGGCCAAGCGCGGTCGCAAAGAAAAGATGTCAGCCAAGGCTAGGAAACGCCATGAGAAGGGCCTTGAGATGGCTGCTGCTGTTGTGGAGCGGACCAAGAATAAGGTTGAGAAGAGTAAAGGTCGGGGGAGGAATATTCAGCAGCGAAGTAAGAATTGGGATGAGATTAACAGGGCTGCTGAGGAGGCTGAGGATGCGGAGAGCGATACCGAGGTGAAGGGGCGTGGGGTCGACATGGACGAGGATATGGATGTTGCGGAGGAGACGGCACCTGTTGCAGAGGCCAACACTCCCGCGGAGGTACCTCTACCCGCTGACGAGGATGGTGATGAGATCCTTTAGTTCTTGGGACTGGACTTGGAGTTTGGTGTCTAAAATGGGCTCAATATCCGGGAGACGACAACCGGACTGATGACTTTCTTTATTCCGCTATAGACTTGACTGGCAGATACCCAGTATATGACGTTATATCAAGCATTTACACATCCTTTTGTGCGTCCACCTCTGGTGATTCCGCTTCCACCTGTGGCTTTTCACGGGCCTGTTTTGCGATTCCCTCGAGGTAAATCCTCATCGTCTTTCCAACCTCTCCATCTCTTGGCTTGTACTCTCTCGAGCCTAGTTTCTCAAGCAGCTTGTTCACCTTGGCGTAGACTTCCTCTGCGGTATCTTCCGACGTTCGTTTCTTCTGTCCCTTCTTCTTGAACCCGAGGATCACTTCCACCTTCATACCCTTGCTGAGGAACCCAACCAACTGCTGTGTCTTGACCCCAAGGTCATGCTCGCTGATGGCCCAGCTCATTTCGACCTCCTTGGTCTTGGGTGTGGTCTGTTTGGACAAACGGCGGCGTTGTGCTATTTCGCGCTGACGCTCGTATTCTTCCTTCTTGTTGACAATCTTGCAAATGGCATACTGGGTTGGCTTGTCCTTCTTTGGATCACCTGGGATGTAGGGTGTCACCATGCGAAGTGAATCTGTTTCGGGCAATCGGCTCAACACGTTTTTTGTGAGTAGAGGTCCATCGAATACACCATTATCGAGAACCATGATCTTTGGGTCAGTGATCTCAAAGTCTTGGGGGAGGCGATCGCGACCAGACTTTTCAAACTCCTCTTGGGTAGTGTATCGTCGATCAAAACCGCGGTCTCGGCCCTCATCAGCGAAAGGATCTTCCTCGATTTCATCTTCGCGTTTCTTCGCTTTCTTATTTTTCGCTTTCAATTGCGAAGCCGAGAAGAAGCGGTTCTGTATTGGTAGCGCGCGCGGAGGTTGGAACTGTCGTGTGAGGATACCCTCATGTTGAACGAAGACCCTGTAGAGGGCTCGACGGGAGCTTTGAAGGCATGCAAAGCTGTTCATTCTGGCGAGGCCCTGAAAGGAGTGTCGTCGCGCCGTAAAAGAGTGTAGACAGTCAACAATGGCTTGAATGCAATGACTGATCTATCGTCTTCACGATGGGCGGTTGATTTTGGCAGAAACGTCACTGTGGGGTGCTGTCAACTTTATCCAATCAGGTGCTCTTTGACCCTTTCAACGGCTGATTCAACACCAAGCTCTGAATGGATTTGTTGTAATACGACTCAACTCAGCCCGTCAGGGCACTTCACGATGGCTTCATTTCATTTCGCCCGCCGTCCCGTGCGGACAACAATATCCTTCCTCAAGGCCGCTTGTCTCGTGCACCTTGGAATCACGTACGGCTATACCATCAGCCCAGCTCAAGGCCCTTCAATGCTTCCAACATTCACAGTCGATGGTGATTGGATTCTATGCGATCACACGCGTCGCTATGGTCGCGGTGTTTCTGTTGGTGATTTGGTTGTCTATCGCATCCCAATCTTCAACAATCAGTGGGGAGTGAAACGAGTAACAGGCATGCCAGGGGACTATGTCTCTGTCGGAACACCAGGAGAACAAGGAGAAGAGTTAATGATACAGGTACTTATTCCATCCTCGTTCCTGGCCATACTAACCTGTCAGATCCCCGAAGGGCATTGCTGGATTTCAGGAGACAACCTCCCAGCATCAAGAGATTCACGACATTTTGGCCCACTACCACTAGCTCTCATCTCTGGCACTACAATAGCCAAGATATTACCATGGAACGAACGTCAATGGATGAAAAATGGACTACAAAAGGTTGAAGAGCTGGACTAATCACGAGCAGTCTAATGTAAATATGTATCATCTCTTATCTGGGTATAGAAACTTACACCTCTCGTCTAATTACATCTGCTCTCCCCAAATCAACTGCCCAGTAAGTGATCTAGCGATATCTGCCACATGAATCATCAAACAAAGAGAAAGAATACCGTCCTTCAATGCAGCACGTAGCCCTCTCGTACACCGTCAAACACCATTGTTATAAGAACAATTCTTGAAAGCCCATGACAGGCGATGCAATCCGTATAAAGAGACACCCCTGAAAACCAAACATCATTCTTAGAATGTTACATGACGCCAAACACCATATCACCTAACACCCCATACGCTTCCGCTTTTGAGATGAATAGTCCACGAATATAGTTAGCCTTCAATGTGAGCCTTGGACATGCTCTGTCCCAAGAGTTCCAGGCAACGTTGAGCTAGGTTGACAACTTCACCCTCATCCTCATCCTCGAATTCATTGTCGGCTTCAATTTGTCGATTTGCAATGCTTCGAATGTGCTCGATGATGTCCTCTGCCTTTCCGATGAGGCCAATAAGAGTCTTGTCCTCGGACTCGAAGAGTTGGAGAAGGGTCCAGACAGCGATGTGCTGGAAGGTAGCATCACCAGACTGCAGGAATCGGCAGAGGTATCCGTGAATCCCACCTTGGGGCTCGGTCCAGTTTTGTACAAAGATTGAGTAGTCACCAACTGCTTTTGTTAGCTTATGTTTGAATGGCGGTGAAGTTGACTCACCTTTAGAGGAAAGGTTGCCTAGGGCAGCAGCACTGTTGCCTTGGACTTCAATGCTTGGCGAATGGGTAAGAGGAATGAGAACACCGCAGACTCCAAGATTCAGCAGATGAGACTTGAGATCGTCACTCAGGGCCAGAACGGCAATAGCAGCGGTCATCTCGGACTGAACAGTGATTGGCACATCGAGAACCAATTGCTTGCACTTTTGCACGGCACCGGCATCCAGAACAAGAGCTTTGTTTCGATCGGAACTGGCGGCAAGATTTCGAAGGGTTGAGATGGCATGACACTGAATCTCTTCATTGTCGGTAGATCCAAGTAGGTCGACCAGTGGCTTGAGGAAGTTGGTTTCGATGATTGGTGACTCGTTAAGAGGGTGGATGGAGATGTTTCGTATACAGGCGACAGCAGAAAGGATGAGCGGTAGATAAGAAGATTGGAGGAGTCGGAGAAGAGGGTGCAGTCCATTGGCACGAACGATATCGAGCTGATACTTTTCGTCGGAAGCGAGGTTGCGGAGAGCCAGGGCAGCTTGGCATTGAACCTTGGGTGAAGTTGAGTCCATGAGGTTGACAAGAGATTGGACCAGTTTGGGTTCGCTTTGAGCCAGCTTTCGTCGGTTGCTCGCGTCGACGGCGATATTGCTGAGAGCTGTGGTGCAGTAGTATTGAACGTCGACATCGGGAGAAGAAAGAAGCTGAACAAGGACGGGAATCGCTCCAGCATTTACCAGTTGTTGTCGGTTCTCGTCTACTCTTGTCAGTATGTCATTGCCATTGCCATGTATACAAACATACCAGAATGTGTCATGTTCAACAGAGCGCCAGTAGCATTCCGCTGAACTCGCATATCCCGAGACTTGGCCAATCTTGTCAGAGGTCCCAGAGCTCCGGAGCGAGCAATCTTTGCTTTATTCTCCTCATGTGTAGCCAAGTTCGTGATACATCCCACAGCATTGCACTGGACTTCGACATTGGGGGACATCATCTGGCGGATTAAAGGTGTTAGACCACCGAGTTGCACAATGAGAACCTTGTTCTCGGCTACAATACGTCAGTGACTGCGGATGTTGGCTTCGGTGTACATACTGTCAACAGCCAGGTTTCCGAGTGCAGCACTGGCAGCTCGCTGAACTTCGATATCGGGGCTCTGGAGAAGGAATAGAATAGGTTCAAGGGTATCGCGGTCAACCTCTCGGACATCTACATTGTTAGACCAGTCGGAAACTCAGGGGTCTTTCGTACCTCGTTCAGTAATCTCAGCAAAAGTCAAACTAGCACTTCGTTGAAGATCAATGTTTTCCGAAAAGACCAAGGTGCTCAGAGCACGCAGAGGTTCGCCAGAGAAGAAGTCGGTCTCGCCGCGCTATCACAAAGTTAACAATCCGAATAAAATGGAAGAGTATGTCCATGTACGTACATTTTCAAGATACTGGAGAAGGTCGGCTACAGCCTCTCGTTCGCTATCGGCGAGGACGGGTTCATACAAGCCATCGCGGGCTCGACCTATAGCTGTCAGATGTATACGGCGACGGATAATAGCATGCATACCTCCGCAGCACGAGGAGCTGCAGATACCCATGGCGAACAATAGCACAAAGACTTGATGAAAGAAGTATGTTGAACGACGGTGAATGAAAGTCGGTCTCGATTTTGATGCAGTATCGGTCAAGGCTCGGTTGTTGACGAAGGGTCATCCACTTGTCGGCAACGTCACAACAGGGATCCAGATTCGAATTATTATTATCGGGCTCGGTTGTCGGGTGAAAGAAGCTACAAAACAAAACCTCTATCGGGCAAGGTAAATGACTGACTACCACAGAGGCCAATCACTGGCACGAGATAGTGTCAAGATCGCGGTGTAGAAGGGAAAATTAGTTGGCGATTGCCCAGGTGAGAAATGAATCCGAGGGTGAGTTTATCCTAGCCTCACAGTTGGTTGGCGAGGGAAAGAATGGGGATTGAGACGCGCGCCAGGAAGAAGCAAGGTGAGCGCCGTAGCTCGGGTAGGACCTTCTACAGAGCTCAAACCTAAGCTGCCTGAGGTAAGTAAAGCGTGAGCTAAAGGCAAGAACGGATGAATTGGGGAAGCTACTTCCAGATACATCGGCGGCCACCGTCGGTACACGTTAGAAGAGGTAGCTACAGGGGTGTCGAGGCTCCCTGCAGGAGGTGACCTCACTTGAGGTCATCCGCCGAAGGTAGGGTCCGCCAGGGACGACGTGCACTATTGTTTAGTGCACGTTAGGTGCAGAGACAGCTGTTACAGTGGACCGCCTCATTATGCTAGCGGTGTTGTGGAGAAGCTTGGGCCCGTCTATTGCTTTATCCAGACATTTCAACGCCTCATTTTATTATTGAATGATCGTTTGATGAAGACTAACGTTTTGTCATGAAACGTAGGATATCTACACATTGTAATAATTGATGCCGATCTACTATTCAAAGCTGATCTAATGGAAGTTCATGGAAAGTTGCTGCCTTCGTATTGCGTATACTGTCTTCTGTCGCGTGGCATGTGATAGAGGCATTTCTTGACGTAACATACAAATCCGAGGTCTACTTTATGCGACCTGATCGATACTCGATTTTGACGAGTTTTTCTTTCCAAAGATGGTAATTCTCATGTCACACAAAATGTGCTGCCCATGTGCTTATCGTGTCATTGTTGGGTATCAATCTAACAAAACTTTGGCTGCAAGACATCTGCAGCAACTAACTACCCTGCACCACCATCTCAAAGCAGGTCATGGCGGCGTTGACGTATGAACAGGGATCAAAAGACTATTGGGTGTTTTGAACGACTGGCTGTGATGGATGGGATTGTTGTGAACTGGACAAACTTGGCCTGGACCCTTATGTGGCTTTGATACCTCTGCAGACTCGAAGAGACGGTAAAGCTTGGAATGGATACAGAATATTGAGACATACGAGTTGCTAATCCTGGCTACACTGGTATCTGTTCTAAGCTCAACTGATCAACAAATGGGGACAAAGATTCTGAGATCGAGTGTTGACTTGCAATCTATCCTTCTCTAATGTCTCACCAATCCCTCAACTTGTCAATATCTCATTATCTCAATCATATACTTGCGGGATTTTGAATACTCAGACCATGATAGAACGCATCAAACAAACCAGATAGGCTCTATTGAATTAATCTGACCAATCCTAATACCCGGAGATGGAATTGTAAAACGGTCAATCTTTGCCAAGACGCGAAGCTCATCGTCGATCCGCCATGACGTTCTATCTGTCTCCATCTCCGCCTGTGTAGTCCAGGGTCCGGTTAAGATCCAATGTTGGCCATAAGGTTAAGAAGTATGGAGTAGCGTATGCTGTACAGTAATATTATTGCTGGACTGTTGTTGGGCAGACTGTTTCGTAGGTGGTTCTCTTATCATTTATTACAAGTCCAAGGTGAGTAAACGGCCGACCGAATGCCGTTACTGATGTTTGCTCCTTTTTCCCTTTTACCCTCCAGCACATTCCCTTGCAAATTAATTTGCGCCCTTAATGATATGGAATTGTCCTCAACGCCTTCGGAACATTTTTATCAACTCTAGGCTGATGCTGCCTCTTTTCTTTTCGATTAGCATTCGCCTGTGATTTTTTCAGTGATGCGCTATACGTCAATATTTATCAGGACTTGACAACCTCACTTTCGATCCTCGACTCGAACATCAAATCCCGTCAAACAATTCGAATCGTATTGTGCAACAGTGATTTTTACTTGGAATGGAGGGAAACCCAGAACACGAACCCGCAAGAGGGGATTCAGAAGCAAAAGCACCAGCAGATATCAATCTCCCAAGCGAACCTCGAGGAATCCAAGGTCAATCTGAAGTAACAGAAGCTCAAATTGAAGACCCAACGAAAGAAAACGTCAAATCATGGATCGAAGCCCAAAGCGAAACTCAGCCACAACCTCCAACCGAAGCTCCAACAGTTGAACAAATTGACGATGCTGTCGGAGAGCTGCCCCGCGTTGAAAATACCCCCAGTACAGTACCTGACGTGACTGGTACGACAGCTGTAAACGCTTCGACCACAACTCCAGCTCCAGGCACAGACACCCTGGGACAAGTACAAGAGTCAGCAGCCGAAGCCTCATTTGGAGGAGTTGGAGATGTTTCTGGATCTGGATCTGGACCTGGACCGGCTTTGATAACTCCACGCGGGCGGGCTGCATCAACCTCCACTGGCCCCTCCACTACAGCCGCCGGTCATGGTCATGTCCCTCATTTTGTCGCTCCGTCATCCTACCTCCGACGCAGGACTTCACTCCGAAGCCCAATGGCGCCCACCGAACCAAAGCCTCTAAGTCCTCTGGACAGAGATCAGTTACAGGGTCTGGTATGTTTATCTGTCTTGCATTGTCTGTCGCATCCGTTTGCCCGTACAACTGAACGCGGGGCACGCGCGCATCAAAGCCCGATGATGAGAGAAGCTAATCTCGACAGAATGCTATACGCGATTTCCTCAAAGTTCGCACCAGCTACGATGTTTTACCTCTATCGTTCCGTCTCATCGTCCTCGATACCGATCTCCGCATTAAGAAAGCCATCAACATCTTGACGCAGAACTGTGCGTCACCCGACCAATGCAGAGTCTAATGCTAACCTTGCCACAGCAATCGTATCGGCACCTCTATGGAACTCTAAAACCTCACGATTTGCCGGTATCCTAACGAGCACCGACTTTATCAACGTAATTCAATACTATTGGCAGTTCCCCGACGAGTTCAGCAAACTCGATCAGTTCCGCTTGAGTAGCCTAAGAGGTTGCCGCTTCTCTCCGCGCAGGCATGACATCGCTGACCATATCAGACATCGAGAAAGCTATCGGCGCAATACCCATCGAAACTGTATCGGTTCACCCTTCAAAGCCACTCTACGAAGCCTGTAGACGCATGCTCAAGACCCGCGCCAGACGAATTCCCCTGGTCGATGTCGATAGCGAGACCAACAAGGAAATGGTTATTTCAGTCATCACCCAGTATCGTATCCTCAAGTTTATCGCCGTAAACAACGAACACAACACCGTCCTCTTGAAGAAAACGGTTCGCGACATTGGCCTCGGCACATACTCAGGCATCGCTACAGCCTCGATGGGCAGTTCCGTGCTTGATGTTGTTCACCTGATGGTCAAACATAACATAAGCTGTGTCCCGATCATCGATTCCCACGGACGAGTTCTAAACGTTTTTGAAGCGGTTGATGTCATCCCCTGCATCAAAAACGGTGCTTACGATGACTTGGATGGCTCTGTCGGGGAAGCGCTCTGCAAGAGATCCGACGAGAGCCCTGGTATTTACACATGCAGTGAAGGCGATCGCCTGGACTCCATTTTTGATACGGTCCGAAAGAGCAGGGTTCATCGTCTGATAGTAGTGGACGATGATAACAAGCTCAAGGGTATCATCTCGCTGTCCGACATTCTCAAATATGTGCTGCTCTACGGAGTGGAGGATACAAGCAACTGGGCTTGAGTATTGATGAGGTTATAATGATTGCATGCCGCTACGAATAAGGGAGCTCTCAGAGGCGCCGGATGGAGGCAGGCATAGAACAGGCGCAAGGGGAAGACGGAAGGTTATCATGTGCATACAATCTTTCGCTATAGACCGTTGACAGGCCTGCATGCATGATACAGTACAGCTGTCTCAGGATGATGACTTTGGTAGTGTCAGTGTTACAGTACAGATAGAAGCTTTTCGGCTTCGGGAACCGAGTGGCTGTGAATATCAGGGTGGGATTGGTCAGGTCTCATTCGATACGACATGCGGATGACGGTCAAACTTGATGCTGCACTCTGACGACATTGGTGTTATCTATCCCATTTCAGTATTTATCAACCATTTCCCACTTTGGTTACTTTTTTGATGCTATTCATATCCAGTTTGTGCACAAGCACTTTTGTACTTTGTCTTTGTGCCACTTTTGCCCTCTTCTTCCTGTCTTCTGCTGCCTGCCACTTGCAATCACTGGCATCACTGAAAACTTCCCCCTTCATTTTGTCTGCGTTCCTTCCACTTTGACTTGTTCGTGGTCAGATCCTTCCCTTTCGCAATGAAGTTTCCACTGTTTCGACATCCACGAATCTGTTGTGACACGTGAGAATTTTGATCAAACACCATCACTCTCAACTTTTTGACTGTCTTTTGATACGATATCTTATCCGACGAATGTCAGAATCTCAGCTTTAATCACATCTACTTACCGAAAGGCTTTGCCGATGGATCAGCATTACTACCCAGCACCTCTGGGCCATTACTCTGCGCCAGAGACTGGTCCTCATCGACTATTACCGTCCAGAAGTAGCTTGTCTCTTCAGGCTACGATACGGCATATAACAGACCAAGGGCCTGTACATACCAGCAGAACATGGACGAGTAGTGGCGATCACAACATCCTAAGCGATACCGACGAATTGGACGATCGAGCCGCCTTTGTTCAGGAGTACAACCGCATTGCGAAAAAGGTGAGGGCCTTGAAGAAGTGGGGACCAAGCTGACGATTTAGAATGGAGTGCGAATATTGGTGATTGACGACTTTGACTTGAGGCATACTGTAGGTTGTCGATGATGTATCTGAACAATGACTGACAGCCCAGGGAAACGGGCTTGGTAGTCCTCGCAAGCAAGGATGGCTTTATCGGATCCTACGGTCCTCTTCCAATCATCCTACAGCAGATACACAACCAGCTCGACAAGGACCTCGCCATAAACGCAGTGTCTCCGATCTCGCCCACAATCTGATACATCGTCGAGATCCCAAAATACTGGATCTGCAGTCGATGGTTAGAATATGTGGCAAGAGCATGCTCTACCTCCCACCTGAACACACTCCCTCTGCCCTAATACTCCCAACTTGCATTCGAGCCACTGCGCATCACATCGCTCAGCATGTTACTACTCGAGGGATCTTTCGTATACCGGGGTCAATCAGAGTAGTCAACATGCTGTTCGATTACTACTGCTGTACCGACAATATCGACATCACAAACACTGTGCGATGCGCAAACCTGCCGATGCATGTGCAGGCTTCTGTCCACGATGTGGCGTCGACTTTCAAGCGCCTCCTTTCGGTAATACCCGGTGGGATACTTGGTTCTTTGGCACTCTTTGATGCCCTGGTCGCAATACATTCGCAGCTACAGGGTGATCCAGAGTTCCCTCGCACCAAACAGACCAAGGTTCGGGCCCGACTCATCGCCTTGGCTATCGCAACGGTTCAATCTCAATTTCGAAGGGAACTCATATGCGCGGTCTTTGGACTTTTGAGTTTAATTGGAAGAGTGGCAGAAATCACCCCCAGAGAAGATGAAGAAGGTCGATCGCTACCCACGGGAGACCTCATGGGCTACAATGCACTCGGCATCGTCTTTGGACCTCTTCTCATAGGCGACTTGCTTGGACTCTATTCTATGAAGTTGGCCGCCCCAAAGGCAGGATTGCTGGTGCTCCCATTGAGATCTCCAAGGTCGCGACAAGATCGGAATGGAAGAAAGACACTCGGCAACGAACATGGGGTACCTCCAACAATGGACAAAATTCTTATCGCCAATACCATCGCAGAAATGCTTATAGTCAATTGGAGAGACGTGGTCCGACAAATGAAATCGCTTGGCATAAATCGACCGCACCCACGAGCAACGAGCCCTCAAGATGATACCAACGAGAATGGTTTTGTTATCAGGAAACCACAAGGTTGGGATCGGGAATGGCGAGGAAGCGAGGTGGGAGATCAGATTCCACGAGAAGACAGCCCAGAACCGCCCACACCTACCCTGGGCATATCCAAACAGCGGTCGCGCAGTCGTGGAAGTTCAGCCTCAAAGAGACTTGCAGCCAGACCCAACATTGGTTGCTTAAGTCCAACTGTGGAAGAGAGTGTACACGACGAGGATAAGAGCCAAAACTCTGCACAAGCAGGAGGCAGTAGCGATGTTCAAACGCCGCAGAATTTGCAGATGTCGACAGGCGCAATTCACTTGGAAGACAGCAGGAATGGGGCGACGAAGGATACACCGCAGAGCGAGAGTGCGCACATCGCCGCAACTCCAACACCGACTACAAGGGCCAGAGGACTCATCCATCAAGATGGCTCCCATCTGTCTCAAGATGACGTGCCACCTCGGACGTCCTCAAAAAGAGGAACAAAGACAACCCCTATTCAACAAACCAGCACCGAGGAACCAACAAGCCAGGACACCTCGAGAGTCTCAGCAACGGAGACCCCTTCAATTGAACGAAAGGGCGCCATCAGGAAGAAATATCCTGGAAAGGCAAAGGCCCTAAAACCACGTCGACAGTCGATTGCTGTTGAATGGACAAGACCTGTCAGGTTATCAGATACCTCCGTGGATAGGCCTGCAACCAATCTGGAGTTTTCATCCGAGAAAGAGGCCCTTGAAGCTGCACTAAAAGCGCATTTCGAGGAACTCAGAGAATTGGATTCGATGGACCAACGCAAGAGTTCAGCCTCTACAAATGTTGATCAGAACTCGCAGATGTCGACTTTTGCCAACACTCCCAAGGTTTTGCACTTCCCAATCGATAGACTTGAAGAGGGCAGCGAGTACACTGTCCATGGGGACAAAACACGAACACAGGCTTTACAAGAAGCCAACTCTGCCTCGACAACACCAAGACAATTCTATTCACCGATGCAGGTACCAGCGAGTATTGCAGGAGGCAGCAGTTCCATGGGGCTGGCCTCCCCAAAAAGCCAGGTCGGGACATAGAAAGTCTCTTCTGGCGCACAGGGGGAGCTACCCAGCAATGGATCACAGAGTCTTGAATACGATGAAACACAAAAGCAAGTCAAGGGCATTGGCACTGAGACCCCGGAACGACGACACTCTCGAGTTATGTCTCTGCCTGCCGAAACACCAAAGACTGAGAAGCAGCGCACGGCATCATCTCCCTGGTTCTCTGTCCCAAAAAGAAAATCGACGACATTGACACGTCCAACCTTGACACCAACAGACAATAAAGGAGGCGTCAAAGCCATGGCAGCCAAGTTTGAAACCAATCATTCAACCGAGACATCTCCAACACAACCCAGGAGTGCGAGCAAAACCCAAGATCTCATATTACAATTTTCACAAGAGTCACCTGCGAAGAGTATCCGATCCACAAGATCCGTTTCGACGTTGGGGCACACACGGAATGTCTCGATTTCAAGCCAGGACCGGCGTCCCCGACCGTCGGCAATAAATACTGTTAGAGATGAGGCTCTTGATCAGAACTTGCGAGTCTCAATCAGGGAGGAGGCTGCAATGAGGGCAGTCGAGCTTCAACAAGCTGACAAGGGGCAAAAGTCAAGCTCCCATGAGCAACCGGAAATGTTAGCTCAACGACAAACAATCCCTAGGAGGAAACCAGTCCCAGGTTCTAGGGGCAAAGAGGCATCATTAGAGAATCCACGAAGCCTGGGAACCATGATGCCTTATCCTGAACAGCCTCCTATCGCTCAACACCTTAACCTTATCAGACCAGCATCATCAGCATCGAATACGCAGTACGGGGCGGATCCGTCAGTTCCTCATGTTTCAACTCCTTTTCAACGTCCCGGCAGTACAACTACACTTCATGCACAGATTCGAAGTCTCCAACGGCAACTAGACCTCAAGGCAGAAGAAGCAGTTCATTTGAGAAGGCAGCTTGAGGTGCAAGGAGATGCAGATGTTGGAACATTGAGTCAGCAACTACGAGAAGCCAAAAGGGAGGCACAAACGTGGAGGGAAAGGGCAGAAAGTGCAGAACGAAGAATCAAAGTGTTTGAACGATTCACAGCACGACTCAAAGGGATACGAGAGGCTGTAGGAGTCGACGCGAGAAATGCCGATCCAGATTTCACAGCAAAGTATTTGAAAGAGGGTGCGAATGGGCAAAAAGAAAACACATTCTTGGAGAGGGCAATGGGTTACGAGAGTGACAGTTCAGGGAAAACAGAAGATGCTGGTGTGGTCCAAGCTCGGATACGCCGGTGTCTCCATGGCTTGACCGATGGTCCTCCAGACAAACCATCATTTGGACTCGGCGAAATGCAGAATACAGGCCCAGAAAGACCAAAGCGGGATATCAGCCCGAGTACAGTCGAAGTCTGGATGGCGGCACAGGAGTTGCTACAGCTCGATGAGGCCCAGGGGCAAAGAGAAGACGAATGATTGAGTTCTAGAACAAGACGGTGATGGTGTGGCAAATGGACTTTGCGTCCAGGAACATTGGTGGTCCGTTCCACATGACAGGCTGTGCAAGGGTCTCGATCTGAAAGGACCCTGGTGGCAAACTTGTACCTTTTGAATGTATCAAATTAGAATATGGTAAGGGTGTTTGTGTATCAGAATATCACGGACTTGTCCAAACAACTGCATTGGGCAAAGTTTTGATTGTGAATGTCATGCTGCATGAGACACACCGGTGACGACGAAAACCTGTTTCACTGGAGCTTTTGGCCCGGTAAATCGATCACTTGAGGGATATTTCACACTAAAGACCTGTGCCACTGCAGATCAGGGAAATGGGATTTTGAAATCTCGATCTCTCTTGTATGCATTTTTAACAGACACTGTGCTAAATACGGCATTTCGATATTCATGTGCCGAGATCGTTGGACAGCTGATTGGACAATGTCATCCCGCTTTTAGCTCCAAATTTGTGACTTGTCCCTGGCGCAGGGATTTTCTATCTGACATCAACGGATGACGATACGAACGAGAATATGCTTTTGCGAGGTGTATGACTGCGAGTGAATGAGGAAAACATGCTATGGTCTTTCGTCAGATGCTCGCTTGATTCGCCATCTGCCTGCGTCATCTCGGTTCATCGACACATGAATACGCCCAATTCCCTCTAGGACGGAATCGAATAGGGCAGATTCTTCAGGGTCCTCTGGCTTAGTGTTCCTGTTGGTCACGCCAGCGGGACGGCTGTCTGCCCCCGAGTAGCGGCGGGAGGACGTTGAAAATGCGGGGGACATGAGAGGTCCGTGTGAGAGGTATTGATCTTCTTGTGTCATCGGCGGAGACGGGAGCAGACTCGCGGAAGACATTGACGGCGGAGAATAAGCGAGGGGCGTATAAGGCTGAGCCGATGGTATGTAGGATTCTTGGGTGCTCTCTTGATCATAGGTCTGCGAGTTTGAATATCGTTGATTGGATTGCGTACTGACGGAAGAACGCCGAGACATTTCTACGGAAGAAGTGCGAGAGACTGTGTCTTCTGGTGGCGATGGTAGCAGTGAACCTAGAGAAGGATTTGGAGTCTGTGAGATGTGAGAAGGCCCAGATGGGTAGAGCGGAGTAGAGGATCTTGACTGAATGTCCCGGCCAAGAATCATATCGGAGCTGGATGTTGTGAAAGACATTGCAGTGGTAGGTCTCGTCTGGCCATGTATCGAATGCGTGTGACGCTGCAGTCTCTGTGCAGCACTGTGTAAGGGTCTCGAAGATCTGATAGTTCCAGTAGAGGCTGAATCAGGGGTTGTGATTGATTTTCCATCTTGGCCGGCGGGATAAGCTTGTCGTTGTCGAGGGGGAGAGGTGACAGCGCCAGCCTTGGTAGGCGAGGTCCAGACCATGGCCACACGTGGGATGTATGCCTGTGAGGACTGGTAAGGGCCATGATCTGGTTGACCCCGTCAATTGCCTGCAAAGATGGACGGATGCTTGTGTGTCGCCTGCACAACCGAGCTGTATAACCCGAAATCTGCACATGTTAGCTGTCATCCGGAAACGGCATAGTGAACTGAATCATGCTTTTCAACTGCCGAACACATTGGTGAACAAATTTGCATTTCGCGTGATGTTGTAACGTCGGTACGCCATGATGACGACAGAAAGACGAGCTTGTTGACTTACCCACACCAGTCCCCAAATCCCGGGATGTCAAAACCTTGATCGACAGGTCCGGATTGACTTTTCCAATGACTTGCACAGCGTTTCCATTTGTGAGGTGGGCATCCTGAAAAGGTCAGTTCAGGGTTGCAGTGCATTCTGATGCCGTGATACTGACACCAGATTTGATGTCACTCACCCTGTTCAACAAGACGGTGACAGTGCCCTCTGAGTCAAGAGTAGCTTGTTCACCTCGTAGCTGCGTAACCTTTCCCACGAGCATGACTACTTTGCCAACAAAGTTGTCAAGATAGGCAGCAGTGATGCGCGGGGTTGAAAGTTGCTCGGACATGGTGTTTGGTTTTCGTTTGCGATCAAGCTAGAGAGATAAGGAGATGAGAAAGATAAGCGAGTAGACAGGGTTTTTGTCTCAGATGCTTGGTCGACAGGCAAGCAAGCGATGTTGGTGAGAGAGGTTGGACAATGAAACGCATTTGAAGCTGTTGGCGATAAATGCGGAGGGGAAGCGCGTTGAGCTTGACGCGAAATCACGTGGATATGATGTCACGTGATGACTGGTATTCCTGCCATCGCAGACTTCCATATGAATGCCTTCATCTCCCATCATCGGAATCATCGATGAAACGTGCTCATCATCTCATAAGCTGTCAATTCATTTCGAAAATTGCACAGTCAATCTCTTTGTCTTCAAAATTGATCGAGAGCCCCACTGTTCATGGACGCCTATTCGGACGGTTGCCCGATTCCTCCGCCCAACCAGGTTCAACAAGTATCATTCCCACGATAAACCCGCTAGTCAGGCTAAGAAAGTCCCTACAGTACGGAACACATTACCCTTGGCAGGCCTTGGGCAGCGCATAACTTTATTATTCGCCCAAGACAACCCCGCTCCTCGAATCTGTCAAAACCTGCGCCTCAGCACATGTGCACATGTCGGAGTAAAAGCTCCGGAAACGATGACCTGAGCCGCCATTCACCAGAGAGGGGGAATTGGAAAGTAAGCATTGGAGGATGCACAGTTTATCGGTTCTCCCAAACTGTGTCTTGGTGTTCGGCTCAATGCCACGGCAGACACGCCCTGATGCAAAGGCAGATGAAGCCGGAGACCAAGACCAAGAACTCCATCACGTAGGTATCCAGGAGTTCATGACCCCTGCAGGCACTGAGTTAGACGGCATTCCCCGTTTGTTAAAATTTATCAGCTTGCAGCAAAGGCCACGCATCCGAGGCCGATCCTTACTCTGTGTGGTTGCCAAAATCCTGATCACGTTTGTCGATCAGTTCAAGATATCTCTTGTCACAACCATGACTCTCGCATGCGATGGATTACTGGCTTGACTAACCATCACTGGAAGGACCCTGTGTGCATCAGGAATGATGTATACTATCATAACCAAAAGACATGCCATGATCACAGATATTGGTCCAACGTGTGTTTGAGCTGTCAAAGGATCAAGCTCTTGACTTGATGATGACCATCTCTGATATCCCTATGATATCGAAGCTTTGAGTTTCTGGTTGACATGATAGGTGGATGCTGATCTTGTCTCGCTCGCTTCGCTTCTGGGGTGAATGTGTACAGTCCGTCTTGCACTGTCTCGCCGCGTGCAGCCTTGACGGACAAGGTTCAGCAACATTGATTGGTAGCTGAAAATCGCGGACTCCAGGTCCGTTGCACCATGATTGGCTACACCCAGAATTGAAGATAGTATCTCCGCCAAGGGGCCACTTGAATATTGAAGTACCATTGCTTCGCAGTTTGTGATTGGGGTACTGGAGATTTTAGAGTCCAAGCACCTCTACCGCTTATGCTAGGCATCCTACCGCCTTTGGCTCAAGGTTCCGAACGGGATGACGTTTTTCTTGACTGAAGGGACTTTTCCCTCACCTCTAATGCCCACAGCTGATACTGATTCGTACAAAGCAGAAGATGGTGGGCCAGGAAGACATTTGAGATCACTTATATCCTCAATGGCTCTTGTATCTCACCATTTTCAGTACATCCAGCAAGAATTCATACCCTTGCGCACAGTGGCTCACCGGAGACTCGCTTTGCATTGCGAATAAAAGCCAACGGACTTGGTCCGGACATAACGTTAAACCATTACACACCCCGTTTCCTATCTTCACCCACCAATCTTCTTATACATACTCCCAACCCCAGCTCCTGGATATACAAAACCAGCTACATTACCATAAACTGCAACTAGGTCCACTGATACACACTACACCGGGGAATAAGTGACGCAAGAGACTGTTGATAGTGGTCGCATCCGTTGTTGGCGTAATATAATATCCAAATCCCTTCACCTAGCTTTGGTGCAACTGCTGGACAGCTGTTACAGCTACAAGTTCTGACTTTCCCATCTTACAAACCTCCCAAATTCTTACAAGCTTGTCAACCTCGGCATCTCAACCTTGTTTCTGATAGACTTTTGCCATCTTGCTTGACTTTACCCAAAAGGTCAAGTTGCCACAGCGTCTAGATCTTATAGCTGCATAGGCGAACCCGAAACACACTATTGGATCAACGACCCCGGACGCAGAGAACAGGAACAGACGAGGCAATTCGCCCCAGTGTCCAGATTTAGTCGGAACATCTCCCTCCCCTCCCCTGCTGCTTACCGAACGTTGTACCCGGACGTGCCATCTGCCATAGTAGCTTCTACTTGGGAATTGAGCCTCGAAATCGACTTGTTCTATTATCGATCGGTGGTTAACTACCATTCCTCGGTGAGGTCAGCTCGGCTGTATTGGAGTACTCAGGCACTGAGCTTTGCTGTGCTGCACTACATTGCACCACCGGATTGGTTTCTCCGTTGAGCTCCTGCCTGATTTTCCCATTCGCCCTGCGAACAGCAGAGAGCAGCTACGCTTTTACTCTAACACGACCATCTCTTTATCACCCATTCCCTTCGACATCGTGTTCCTGATATAAGTTCTTCTTTCGTCTTCTCTGAACCGTTTCCTTTCCTGGCCACCGTTGGTCTTTGATGTTCTGGAACATCTACACCCCCATCTCAACCAATCCGGCTAAGCACCCCCTCCCTGTGGCCGCTCCAGAGCTCCCGATCTCCAGCGTTGCACGCTCAATTCCCATCGAGCGAGCTCCTTGACCTTGACTTTGTCTCGAGCGGCTCAACAGTTTGGCGCTTTGCTCTGAAAGCCAGTGACAATCAGCTCAGCCACACCGGCCTAGCCGTGCCACTGTAACCCCAGGTCCCACGCTTCAGCACAGTCTCAACGGTCTTGCAGGGTCAAGATGGACGGACCAAGCCAGGATTTTGGCGACCAAGCCCAGAGCTTTCAAAACAACTTTCCCCTGACAAGCGACGATGCCAATATTGATCCATTACTCGACTGCACAACGGGAGCTCAGGCGTCACCGATTGTTAGCAATCCAATGAACAACCAGCTTCTCATGGGCTCCAACATGTGGAACCCGATGAACAACCCCGTCAACTTCTTCCCTCCCTCCATGCCAGCAATGGCACCATCGGCTTTGAACAACAGTCCAAAACTACCCAACGAAATGCATTCAACACCAGAAACTCCATTCAGTGAGCCAACATCTGGCGGCCCAACACGGCAATCGAGCAAATCGTCTATCCCTTCTGTAGATTCAGCCAAAACCGACACCAAACCTCGGCGCAGCAGCAGAGGTACCAAGACACAACGTCAACAACCAGAGGTGGAACCTACCTCCAAACGGCGCCAAAGAAGAGCATCCAAGGAGTCATCACTGAAGGAGGAAGATGAGGACGAGAATGATGGACTGGATGAGACGGAAACACGCAGCAAATTCCTTAAACGTAACAGGATCGCGGCGTCCAAATGCCGTCAAAAGAAGAAGGTGTGGATGAGAGAATTGGAGGAAACCAAGGAAAATTTGGAGAACGAGTACAATGCCCTACAAAGCCAGTACAGTGACCTCATGGGCGAGTTGACCACCATCAAGAATCAACTCATGGATCACGCATCTTGCAATGATGCCAACATCGACCAATGGCTTGACAACGAGGCAAAGAAATATGTTCAGCGTATTGCAACGCAGGAAAGACAGCCTCCTCCAGTACTGCCGCAAACTGTACCTCTTGAACCCTACAATAAACATTGTCGAAGCTCAAGTGGTAGGCCGAACCTTGTTCAACCATACGAGTTCATGACTGACCATCATCTAGTCGCCACCTCTAGACATCGATCGATAGAATCAGAAATCATCTACGACCACGCGCCGGATAACCTTGTTAACGCGAGAAACTGAGTGTAGAAGTGGAGGACAGCTGCACCGACGGAGATGGTGGTTTGACTTTAGGGGTCAAGGTATTTTGACCCCAACTCCACATGAACACAACAGCTTTGCTATTGCGATTTTGAAATTCCTTCGACTCGACAACGGGTGATTTCGACACGCCGAAGCTTGGGTCAAAGCTGTATGAAAGTCCTCAGAGCTGCGACAAACACGAACACGAAAAGGAAAAAACCGAGCAAGATGGTTCAGCGAGAAGATAC
Organism: Fusarium xylarioides; assembly: GCA_013183765.1. Taxonomy (NCBI): domain Eukaryota; kingdom Fungi; phylum Ascomycota; class Sordariomycetes; order Hypocreales; family Nectriaceae; genus Fusarium; species Fusarium xylarioides. The sequence goes on along the minus strand of SRZU01000001.1, from coordinate 630,821 downwards.
CCTTACAAAACCTGGTTATGGTGCGGCAGCAGTACCACGATTGGCCGTTCCCATAACAGGAAGAGGTGATATGGCGTATAACTACTGAGAGGAGTTTGGCAAAAGGGGTACGGGCAGGAAATATTTTATGACTTGATGCTTTCACGATCATGATCTGATTTGTGCAGATGGGATGTACGATTGCTATATGGGCCAACGAGTATGAAGTTCTCGTGACAACCGGTTTGATTCTTGGCCCTTGGCCGGTAATTTGGTAGCCTATGGAAGGGCCATAGGAGAGGCTTCCTGTTACTATGACAGGATGGCTTGAATGCTTTCAGGGTGGGAGATAAATGAATACCATGACGAGAGAGGCAGGGAAGGTAGCACAAGAGAAAATATTCAAACCTGAAGAAGGAAACGATAGCCGTTGATGACAACCCGTCCTGAGCAAATGGTCCGACGGTAACAGCTTGTGACAAGGAGACTTGCGATCAAAATGTTACTGGCCATCGTAAATGCCAGGAACTTTGCCGACATGGAAAGATCTGGACTCATCACGAGATTATGTTAAAGCACAAAGGTTGGGGTTTCGGGGTTATCAAAGGTAAAGTTTAGTGGCAATAACAGTTTTGCCACATAGTGAGCCCCTGGATGACCCTGAACTTGAACATATGTAGAAGTTGATCATCCTTACTCCGCATTTCATGCCAATTAGAGCCATATGTGAATGTCGTCGAGATCGTGGCGAGTGTTGCCACCGGAGAAACGTCCGACTATAAGTTGAGGCTCATGATTGGCGGTGATACGTTGAAACAAGATGACGGCTACTGGTAGGAAATAATGCGGCTAAAGTCAATCACGGGAACAACGATAATTCAAGGTGTTGGTTAAACCACCTGGTGACGATTGAGCAGAATTGAGTTGCACGAATTTATTTCTTTTGGTCGTCTCCCATTTTCTAAATGTACAGTAATATGATACACGCTCATCCATCTCTCTACCTCCTCTTGATCCATCCCCTCGAGTTGGAGATACCTCTGATGTTCTTGGTGTACTTCCAAAGGTGACGGTACTTGGGTCCTTGTCGCTTGGCTTCCCATCCGCGAGGCTTGACGGGAGGCTTGAGACTGTACACACGCGTAGGTCTGAACTCGACATCTGAGCCGGGAATGTTGTGTCGTGCCATGACTGCCGCGGTGTTTTCGTCCCACACGCTACGGAACATGTTGAACCCAAAGGGCGTTGTGCTGAACTTGTCGCGGAAGGACTTGAGCGAGAATCCATCGCGCTGGCTGTATAGTTCCTTGAGCTTGGCAACGTCGATCTTCTTGCCGGGTTGCTGCTCGAGGAGGTAGATACCGAGACGGTGGTATGGGGCGCCCTTTTGGGAGAATGCAGGGAGCCACGGTAGAGCAAGCTGATCCTCGCCCTTTATCCTGCTCAGAGGTAGTGATGTCTCTGTAGGGCTGATGGGAATGTTGGCGGCGAGAAAGTGGCAGCGCTTGTTGAAGGTATCGGAGTCAGGGTTGGGAACATCAGAGTCGAGGACTACTACAGAGACGAGTCGCTCGCCCTTGTCAAAGACTTGGACTCGAAGACGGGGTGCGTTCTCGCTGACGACACTGTCGACGATCTGGCCGGGGGGGATCTTGAGCTTGCGGAAGTATAGCTGGACATCGGCGGTAGGTTCGAGCTTGGGGAGAACGTCGGGGACGATGTTGAACTGCTTGATACGTTGGGTGATGAGACGTTGGTCGTAGGAGCGCCACTTGGCCTCGGCGTAGTGACGGTAAATAGGCTTGTTCATATCGCCTGGGTGCGTTAGTCACAGATCGTCTCGTCAATTGGATGACCTACCTGTTCCGTCCTCAAAACGCTTCTTGACAACAGGGTCATTAGCATCTGCAAGGATCTTGAGCCTCTCGACATATTTGTGCAGACTCTTGATCTTGATATCCTTCATCTTCTGGCCACCCTTGATCTCATCCGGACTCGTAGCTTGTAACCGAGAAATCTTCTCAAGCTCTTTGCTTATCTCCGCCAGCTTCTCTTCACGATCCACAGCCAGAATCTTGCGAGCCTCTTGAAAAGCCTGGTACGGGAGATGCTCAAACGGCAGATCGCCCGTGCTCCGAATAGCCATTCTTCGTCGTCGTGACCCAATTGGCATCTTTCCAGTCTTCATGAGCTGCTGCTCAAACTCGGGGAGCACTGTATTGGGATCGAGGTCTGCTGCGCTGGGCGTGGCAGTCTGTGTCTCGGCTGATCGTCGAATTGCGGCAGAGGTAAACGGTCCGGCGACGCTGGGCCGCAGCTGCCGAGCGATTGGCCGCATAACGGCCTGGCAGCGCGACATGATGGGCAGCGGAGCGTAGGGGCCGTAGACGTGGGACGTTGAGAGTGACGCTGGTGATAGATATCTCAAGATATTGAAAAATGCTCTGGGGATGGTTCTGGCCCCACTAAAAACTCGGGGATCGGAGGATGTTGCCGATCCACTTTTTTGCAGTATCGCATCACAGTTTTGAAGCCTCAACACCAGACAGCGAATTACTGTCCCCAATCACAGCAAATCTCCCTATCGACGGCGGTTAGGGAATTGATATCATGGCTGGCAAGGGAATTGGGTGTCTGGCTGAGGCCATGGGTGCTCTGCGGGTGTCTGCCAAGGTATGTGAAGAGACTGCAAACGCTTCAATGCTAACAGATGAAGCCGGCGACACTCAACAAGGCCTTTACAAGGTCAATGGCCACAGAAGTCTCCCCAAAGAACACTGCAGAGACAAAATCTCCGAATACCACCCAAGGCATTCTCGAGTCATGGAAGCCTAGTACGACACCCCTCAACTGTCATTAACATCACTGACCTCGCAGTCACAACCGTTCCCGTTACAGTCCACGCCTTTCCCTCGTTGGAACCGACTTCTCTCGAACGATGGGACGTCAACCATCTCTACCTCCCTCTCCGCCGCGATCTCCTCCATCTCGCTGTCGTCTACGAAGGTGACAACACCCGCCAAGGAACCGCCTCCTCCAAAACCCGCTACGATGTCCACGGCTCCCACCGAAAGATGCGTCCCCAAAAGGGAACTGGTCGAGCTCGCATGGGAACCAAGCAAAGTCCCATAAACCGCGGTGGTGGAAAGACATTCGGTCCTCACCCCCGCGACTTTGGCACCAGCCTTACCCGAAAGGTGTACGACAAGGCATGGCGCACAGCTCTGAGCTACCGGTACCGAAAAGGCGATCTGATTGTGTGTGAGGACGGCATGGATCTTGTGTTGCCGACTGATTACGAGCTCGTTGCTGGAAAGTATCTCAAGGATGGATTGAAAGAAGCGTATCTCAAGCGATACATGACTGGAGTGCTGGGTAACCTTGGTCTGGGCCGTGCCAGCGGTCGAACTCTTTTCGTCACTGGAAACCGACGTGAGGCTCTTTTCGGCGCCATGGAGCAGCTTCCTTGGGAGGGCCGAGCACTAGACTTGCAAGATGTTGATGTCAAGGACCTTTTGGAGACGGGCAAGGTGGTTTTGGAACGAAGCGTGCTCAAGGAAATGATCAAGAAGCACCAGAGCGACTTGGTGAGCAGGGTTGTTATGCAAGGCCTGGTCAAGGGGGGACCCAAGCTAGGGACACCTGTGATTAGAGCATGAGCGTGTAAACTACCTGTATTATTTTGTATACAATCGCATGCATTCATCAGTGGGCATTTTAGTGAAAGGCTAATTGTCAGGTTATATTGTTGCTCGGGTATCGTTAGATTGGTCATCTATGAGTACACTATTATACATGGGTATTACAATGCTCCGCCGACAAGCGAAACAATCCACATGGCAACTCTGACTTTGAGTCCAACTCTTCGTTCAGTACGAGCAAAGTCATCACGCGTTGCCTTGGTAGCATGTTCCTGCAACCACAACTGCTCCTCTCCAAGTCTCCCCTTCAGTCCTTCATCGCGAGTGACGATCAAAGCACCAGCTTCGAGATCATGAGAGTAGCTCCGTTTAGTATAGTTGGAACTACCAATAATACTCATGGCTGGGTTCTTGTCACCTGGCATCGTCACCCAAAGTCCCTTGGCGTGATATGTCCATCCACCAGGTTGACCAACGACACCATAACGCCATTCTTTCAAGGTGATGTCGTTATCACGACCTTGGTGATGTACGCGATGAACGAAACGGCGGGCGAGGAGAGTGTAGGCATCAGGGAGGAGACCCGAGACACCTTTCGACTTGTAGAAGCCGTTTGCCTCGGGAGAAGCAGTGATGACGGTATTTGAGGTAGAGGCAGTGTTGAGGAGTAGTTTTGTCAAAGAGGGAGCGGGGTTAAAGTAACCTGCTGTAAATGTCCATGAAGACTGGCGATATTCGGGCAGAGAGAGAGTCTTAAGGATGTGTGTAATAACGGGGAGCTCAGTTGAAGTATCGGGTTTCATGACCTGAGACATTTGCCCAAGCATGTAAACTCGTGTATCCGAAATCTCATTCTCAGGCTTTGAAGTCGGCTGTAGCAGAGTCTGGAGCGTCGACGTAGTGCTCTTGATGAAAGCTTGGGGCTTCTCTAGTGGTGAAGGAGCAGAGTTGTTCTCTGGCCATGAGAGTGTGAAACCTGCTGGTTCTGTTGAAGGTTGAACCAAGAAACTAAAGGATGTAGCCCCTGAATGGATCTTCCAGAAATGATCAGTCACCTCCTTAGAGGCAAAAAGATGATATCTATCTTGACGATTGGTAAAGTAGTCGGTCGACAGATTTGCCCTGAAAAGTCAGTATTTCTTCAGCCCCGAGTCTTTGGACATACCCAGACATGATGATCTCATCATCAACTCCATAAAGCTTCATATGCTGAAGTCCCCAGCCCTCATTAATTCTCTTGGGAATATACTGCTTCCTCAATCCAGTGAGATTGGGCGTGTGATACATTCGAATTTCCACACGGTCTGCTCCAAACTCCTCGACCAGGGGTGCAAGTAACGATGCACTCGATGGATCAGGTGCTTCTCTTGTCCCTCGCAGCGCATCTGTAAGAATACTCAATTTCAAATTCGGATTCTTCCTCAGCGCCTCCTGCAGGGTTTCAATGAGTTCCTTTTCCGACTTTCCAATGTACAGCGTCGACAAAAAGATGCGTCGCTGTGCTTTTCGTATCCGATCCTAAACCAATCAGCCCTGTCGTTTGTTTCAATGGTAACCCAACCTTTAGCGTTTCGTAAAACTCTGCTGGAGTACGAATTATCTGAATCTGCTCCCCTAGAACATCGAAACTCGGTGCCAATCGGTCCAATTCAGTGACGAAAGGGGCCAAAGCTCCAGCATTATTCACAGAACCCTGAGTGTTTCCAGCTGGCATCGCATACTGTCTGGTCTGAGCTCTTGCGCTGGGAACTCTAGGCTTGAAACTTGAGGCACGCAGCCGAGTAGTGCATCGCGCACAGCTACGAGTAAGCATCTCGAATCTTAAGCTCAATTAAAGCTTGCTTAAAAGTGCTTGTATTCGTAGATCGGCAGAATTTCCGGCCGAGCCCGAGGTACGTACCCATGCCATCACGAACTCAATCTGCCGAGGTTGATCCGCGGGTTTCTTCTAACCTCACATCATCGACAAGCTATCAACAATCATCCTGCTGAGGTCAATTGTCGCTCAACCGCCATCATGTCGACAATCTCACGAACGTTGTCCAACCTGCGCAAGGTTGGAATCAAGGCAAGTCTGCTGTCAACCGTCAATGAGCCAATGCTAACTTGAGTAGGACTACTTTGTCCAGCTGCTGGTATGTACCTGACCGAACGATCCTCGACTCTGGCTAACGACGCCTGCTCTCACGAATAGTACATCGGTACGCTTCCTCGATTATCCGCCGAACTATCCACTGACATCCGCAGGTGACACCAAGGCTGGTCGTCTGATTGGCACCGATCGCGCCGGCAACAAGTTCTTCGAGAACAACGAGGAACTCCCCCTCCGAACACGCTGGGTCGAGTACGCCAAGCACGACTACGACGCCGCTCACATTGAGCCCGGATGGCACGCCTGGATCAGCTACAGCGTCGATAAGCCTCCTACCGAGGATCCCCTACTACAAGCTGGTGTCCGAGCCTTTGAGCCCTCACGCCCCCTCCCCAACTTTACCCAGACCCGCGGCGCTTTCAAGACTTACAACACGTATGTTTCGCATTCCGTAGGAGACAAAATTCTGACTGTTTTAGTTCCAAGTCCAAGATCTCGGCATGGGAGCCTGTGGCGGCGCCTCGGGCATGAGGATGAGTGGTCAGGTGTACATAAATTCGCGTAGAGGTTCAATCGAGAAACCAAGCATTGAATTCAGAAGCTGCTAGTTCTACAGCAAAAAATGGTATAAGATTTAGAAAATGTGCACTCTATGGTCTTTCAGATCCTTCTCTTATACGAACTACATAAGAAATCACGATCTACGACTTTGCTTCAATTGCAGATTTGATGGCTAAATGGTCAGCGGAGTTTGGGAGCTGGACGGAATACTAACCTTCACAAGTCACTCTAGCATCTCCAAACAGCATCTTTGCGTTGGGCATGTAAAACATGGGGTTTGGAACATCAGCTGCTCTTGTTAGCCGCAGTCAAACAGATGACAGATGACTTACCATAACCACTGGCCATGCCTCTCTTCATGACGACAACCTGCTTGGCTTTCCAGGCATGCAGCACAGGCATACCCTCAATAGAGCTGCCCTTTTCCAGAGCAATAGGGTTGACGGTATCGTTGGCACCAATGACAACAGCCAGGTCAGTCTCGGGGAAGTCATCGTTGATCTCGTCCATTTCCAGGACAATATCATATGGCACGCTGGCTTCGGCGAGAAGAACGTTGCACTGACCAGGCATGCGGCCTGCGACAGGGTGAATGGCGAAACGGACAGTGATACCCTTGGATCGAAGAGTCTTGACAATGTCTGAGATGGCGTATTGGGCCTTGGCAACGGCCATACCGTAACCAACAATTAGAATGACCTTTTCAGAGTTGAGAAGTGCATCAGCAAGGTCATCTACAGAGGTCTGGGTGACTTCTCCCTGAGGTTTAAACTCTTGTACGGCAGTTGGCGTGCCCAGACCTCCAAAGAGAACGTTTGTCAGTGATCTGTTCATGGCGACGCACATGATGTACGATAGAATTGAACCAGATACACCGATCAAGGCTCCTACGGTGGTAAGAAGGGGATTCTCAAGCATGAAACCCTCTGCAACAAGAGCGAAACCACTGTATGCGTTCAAAACAGTGATGACGACGGGCATGTCAGCACCTCCAATGGCTGATGTGGTAGTGTATCCCTTGATGAAGCTCAGAACAGTGCTTCCAGCAAGTGCTCCAGCTGCAATCAAGGGGTTCCCTGGGGCCATTGTGATGAATGCTCCCATGGTGGCTGCGTTGCTTGCGAGTAATCCCGAGTTGATGATATGTCGTCCAGGCAGGATCTTTGGCTTAGATGTCATCCTGCCTGCGAGCTTGAGGAACGCGACTATGGATCCGGTAAACGTGATGCCGCCGATAACGACACCAAGGTAAGCTGTAACGAGGTGAAGAGTGGAAGGGTCCATGACATCAGCCATGACACTACCGATACTGGTCAAGACGGCAGCAAGGCCAACCACAGAGTGAAGAGCGGCGACAGTCTGAGGGAGATCGGTAGGAGTGATTCGCTTTCCAATGAGCATACCAGCGATGGTACCGAGTGCAGCAAGACCACCAAATTGAGTGAGGACTTCAGGGGTAAAGCCAGCAGCGAGCAGACTAGCCAACACACCTGTACCGACACCGAGAATACCGAGAGCATTACCCATGCGAGCAGTGGCTTGGGAAGCAAGACTGGAGACGGAGCCAATACAGAGAACAGAGCTGACGAGATAACCGGCTTGAACGAGACCAGCAGCACCAGTTGATGCAGCAGCCACGAAACCACCACCGCAAACAACAGCAGGAATTGCATAGAGCCAGGGGTACTCAGGGGGGTCAGTAGGTCCTATTCCTGTTAGCTAAAGTCAAGTCAAAGATCGAACAACTCACGCTTGAACATATCCAGCATACGCTTGGTGATCACGAAACCGCCGCCAACATTGACAAAAGCTAGCAAAACACTGAGAGCACCAAAAGCTTGAGGAATAGTCTCGGGCAGAAATCCACCTCCAAGAATGAACAAACCACCAATACCGACCATACCAGAAATAGCATTGGTGACACTCATCAGAGGAGAGTGAAGCGCGGGAGCAACACCCCAGACAGCACGATATCCGATAAGACTAGCCAGAGCAAAGGTGAAAGCGTTCGACATGAGAAGAGGGCTGGTCCATTTTCCAAGAGCCAAGATACTGCCCATACCAGCGGTGACACCAGCAACTTCACGAGTCTTCTTTTGCCAGGGAGTCAGAGCCACAGGTTCAGGGGTCACTTCAGTTGCCTCGGCCTTTACGGGCGGAGGAGGAGGAGCTGCACGAGGAGCAGGTGGCAGAATATCTCCTTCTTGGGTGACGATTGCACCTCGGACGACTTCATCTGATAGATCAATGCCGAAAGCGTTGGGTTCAGGGGTCATGGAGAGCAGAAACTTTGTGATGTTGTTGGAGTAGAGGGTCGAGGACTGAGTTGGCAGACGAGAGGGAAGATCAGTGTATCCTGAAATGTCAGCACATTCCTTCATTAATGATAAGGGGTGTACATGCCAATAATCTTGACATCGTTGTAAACGGCCAGTTCACCCTTCTTGGTAGCTTCACAGTTACCTCCAGCTTCAGCAGCCAGATCGACAATGACACTTCCAGGTTTCATAACATCGAGGATATCGTTCTTGAGCAGTTTAGGGGCAGGCTTTCCAGGGATCAATGCAGTGGTGATGATAATGTCGACTTCTTTGGCTTGGTCTTTGAACAGCTTCATTTCAGCTTCGATAAATTCCTTGCTCATTTCCTTGGCGTATCCACCAGCACCAGATCCATCCTCTTCAAGTTCAACTTCGATGAATTCGGCTCCAAGAGATTGAACCTGTTCGCGAGCAGCAGGTCGAGTATCGAAACCACGGACAATGGCACCCATACGACGAGCAGTAGCAATAGCACTCAAGCCAGCAACGCCAGCACCAATAACCAAAACCTTGCAGGGGGGAATCTTTCCAGCAGCAGTGACTTGACCAGTAAGGAATCTACCAAAGACATTGGACGCTTCGAGAACAGCTTTGTAACCGGCAATGTTGGCCATACTGCTGAGGGCATCAAAGACCTGAGCTCGGGAGATACGGGGAATCATGTCCATGGCGAAGCTGGTAGCCTTTCTAGCAGCAATCTTTTCGACGAGTTCTTTGTTCTGAGCGGGCTGGAGGAATGAAATGATGGTTTGGCCTTCTTTCATGGATTCAACCTCTCCAAGACCGGGACCGCGAACTTTGAGAACAATGTCTGAGTTGGACCAGACTTCCTTGGGACCATTGACAAGAGTTGCGCCGGCTTTTTCATAGGCGGCATCGAGGAAATCAGCAGATGTACCAGCACCACGCTCAACGAGAACCTGATTGAAGCCCTTTTTCTTGAGGAGTGCAACATTAGCAGGCGTAAGAGCTACACGGCGCTCCCCGGGGAAGATCTCGGTTGGAACACCAACGACAAGATGATCATAGGGAGTTGTCTTGGGAAGAACCACAGTGGAATATTTACGAGGAGGCGCAGAAGCATGGCGGATCAATGCGAGAGGCTTGGAGACGTCTGCGACAAGAGCATGTTGTCGAGGTGAAGCTCTCAAGGTGCTGTGCCATTGCTTGCGACGAGATAGGACATCTGAAGCTTATTAGCTATGAGTTTTGAGAGTCGGAAAAGCTTACCTTGAACTCGATACCCTTTCAACTGCTTTTGTATAAAGAAGGACGAGGCGCACAGCTCGGAAGCTGACGCTGGGACCGCGGACGAGGCCAGCGGGCGAAGCATTTGGGATGCCATGATTAAAGAATCATGAGAGCGATTGCGAGACCGGAACGAGTGGATCGCTTAGCTCCGTCACCTCGAGTGCCGAACTTTCAAGGCCTGTGTATCCAAGAAGCGACAAAACAGTCAAACGTGAGAATTAAAAAAGAGAGGGAATAAAAACAATCGAGGGGTTGCGTTTATTGTCTCTGTGTCATGTGTTTGGTCGTCGGGTAACCCCCCGTTCCAGCTCCCGCAGCTCCCTTCCCTTGGACCCGACTGTTCTCCCGGGGTTCTATTAGCCGCCCCGGAAGAGGGGCTCGCCGCTAAAACCTGGGGGAGGGGCCGCAGCTGCGGAGAAAGCATTCAAACGATGCAGGGTATCATCGAATCATAGACTATTTCTCACCAGCGGGAGCTTCGGGAGAATTTAAGTAGCGACATGTTGTGCATCCAGTCAGATGAGTTTGTGCCTACGGACCTGCCTGATCAAGTCTTGCCGAGACGCTTGGCTCCAAATACAGATGGTTTCCCCCCTCCTCGGACGTTGAAATCCGGGCGTGAAACGGTCGAGATCATGATGTATGACGTGGGGTACGTTTCAGCGGTTTATCCGTCGGCAGGTTGGTCTGTTGGTAGTGCCAGGACCCATTAAGGCCTCGTGAAGGTGTGATCTCGAGGTGCTTGGTATACTTGCGTACAGGACTCGGTTATACAGTTGCACCAGGCCCTGAGGAAACTCTGGTTTTGCGTACGTTCAAGATATTGAGTTCAGTCACGCTCATGATCACTGGTCAAATAGAAGCTGCACACCTCTTTTCAGTCTCCAAACAGATGTCTAGCGCTAAATGGCTCGGATACCCTGTAGGTGTACAAACTGCAGAGACGCAAATATCATACGAATTGACTGGGAACCGTGTTGCTCATGTGCCACTGTTCTGTGACGCTGGCAAGATATAGAGATTCATGGATCTTCAGAGACCCAGGGTAGCGCTTCACATGTACATTGCCCAGAGAGGCACATCTCAATTAATATCGCTTAGATTCCCGATGGCTTTAAGCAAAAACACTTTGAAGCGACAACTTCATTCGATAGGATCCGTCAAAGGGAGTCTGACCACTCGGTTACTGTTTTGAATGGTGTTGTGGTGAGAACTGAGATGAATTAGATCAACATCTTCAATGGGGCACTGATGATCCACGCTCAACAAGGGTATCATCAATAAAACGGCAATCCGGCTGCTCTGATTCATTTTATAAGTCTGCATTAAGTGATACCCATTTTATCAGCTGTAATCTTGTTCCGCAGTAAATCTAAGAATGGCGTTGAGACGAAAGCTCACTCATACCAACAATGCTTACGGAAGAAAATGAATAGAAAGGTCTCCCGTTTGCTCTGAAAGATTCTCAACTGGGTAAGGAAAGCCCACTTGTTTCTCAAAGATTCTTTCTTCATTCCCATAATGCATCACATTTGTTAATACTAGGGATAATATTTTGACAAAGACTCAAACTTATCTTGCTCTCATCTCATGACGAGTGAGTGAATATCTGGTGCAGGTTAACATCTGATAAGATTCACCAGATTGCTGTCCCCATTAAGCCTAACGCCGGTGTAATGGTGTGAATCTCAACACCAAAATTGGTCTTGTAATTTAATCACGAGAGCCTCTTCCACATGACCATAATCACCCAACTCATAATATGACTTTAATCGCTGTCTCTTCTCATCATCATTAATTCAGCAGAACCACCAAAATGCCTCGGAAAGCACCTATTCACCACTTCTCATATCGCTCCCTAATCATCCCACCAATCCTCCTAGCAGCAGCAACCATCGTCGATCTCTTCCTCCACTCAGACGTCAACTTTGCTCTTCTCTGGTCCCAATGCCACTCTCACGTTCGTCTCCCTGGTGTTAGTCGCATACCAGGTCTGGGAACACCTCTATGCTATCTCATCAGCTTCTTCCGCGCCGCGCTTCACTCACTGCGCAGTCGCGCGGTCATGGGTGTTGTTCTAGCCTTTATCGGCGGTCTCTTGACGGTGAGCACCGTTGAATCAGCGCGTATCTGCAATGCGCCGAATGTTCTCATCGCGTATCCTACTGGTCCGTGGTTGGTGTTTGATCTTGTGGGTGGTGCTGTCGTTTGGGAGCTTGTTATTATTCCTGCGTTTCTGCATCGTGCGAGAAGTGTGTTGAATGCACAGAGAGATGAGGGTGGTGACGTCCACCAGATATTTACAAGTCGTCATCTTCCTGATAGTGAGCTCGTGGCCATTCCTATCAGCGTGGCGCTTGGTTACTTTCTTCCGTCTTTTCTCATGCTGTTCTATACAACTCCCGAGACCATCGGCATCTGGCTCTTCTTCCCGATCTATGTCGAGATCATTCGCCAGATCATTCGTCACACTATCTCTGCATTGAGGAGGGTTGACCCAACACTCGTCCATCTCGCATCCAATCGGTGGTCTCTACTGTTTGTTTACATACTGCCCTTGGTCTGCTCCGTTCTAGCGCATGTTTCTTTCATCTGGAGCTTGACTCGACCCGACGACCGCAAAGAAATGACAAGGTCAATTATTGTCTTTATCGAAGTCAACTCCCAGTTCATCTTCTGGACCGTTCTGTACTGGATGTTGGTGGAGGTTGGGTGGCGGGTTCCTTTGACAACAATCATCACTTCCATTGTCGTTGGACCTGGCGCTGGAACGTGCGTTGGGTGGATATACCGAGAGAAGCTCATTCATCACGACAATGATGAGGACAATGGAGACAACGCTCAAACACCAGATGAGGAGACGCCTTTGTTGCAATGATGATACCCTGATGTTACTTTTATAGCCCTCATTCCTAGACATGCTTCATGACTGATCAATAGACGCAGTATCTTTACAGTTGCAAGACTGTCATGTACAGGTCCAGACCTTCTATGGTACAGATATGATACAGATTAACCCACTCACCATGCTCAATCCTGTAGTCTTGACAATATCCTCTCTCTGATAACCTGTGATGCCACTACTGCTCCATGCTGTAATGTGATGGCACCAATGATGGCCATGATGGCACCGTTGAGCACGACATCGGCACCAGAAGCTCGGAGTTTTTGCACCTACTGCACGTTAGTCGAGTCACCGCGGACAGAAGATGGATGTACCTGTTTGGGCTTCCACCGCACAACATCGATCAATCCCACTTCAGCTGCCAAGCCAGATAGTCTCTCCTTGCCGACGATGTCCTTGGGTCCTTTGACGGAGAGATTGTCTACCGATTGCAAGTTTGGATGCACGAATGACTGGCGATCAAATCCGTCATCGAAAGTCGGCGTTCCGATTGGACCTTGCGCAACAATTGTCTTTGTTGTCTCCATGATAAGAGTCATACGTCCTGGCAGAGTCAGCATAGACCAACATTCATCCCTCGTCCCACCCACCTAGAATTGCCAATCGGTCGTTGAATCCTCTCCGCCCCTGATCAAAGCTCTTGTGCGTGACAGCCAACCACTTGAGCTCCTCGGGCAGAAGTTTGCTGCCTCCAGGACCCAGCAGGCGCTCGTATACCTCGTCCAACTTCTTGGGATCGTTGTTGACAGTCCAGACCTTGTTCTGGGGATTCTTTGCCCAGTCAAGTTGCAGCGGCGCCTTCATAGCAGCAGGCGTCTGGCTCCATCGTGGCACGACACCAGAGGAAGACGGTGTCTTGGTCTTGAAGGAATCGGGCGTCGAGTCGGTAGCGTAGGTGCGCACGCAAGGCATGAGGGTTCGGGCGGCATGGCTGCTCCGCCAGAGGCCGGAGCGGCAGGGTTGGAGGGCCATGGCGATGAATGGGAACAAGCCGGGCTGGAAGTCGAGGCTCGAATTGCATCTGATGTTCACCGAGATGGGCTAAATGTGAAGCTTGGCCGCGAACATTTTCTCAGGTCACGTGGAGAAAAGAGCAGTCGCCCCACTCTTGTCAACACCAAGTTTACGCCGAGATGGAGGATCTGGAGCTTCACTTTTTCCTGCTAGGATCATCATCGATAGGCTGCGCGCCACTTTGGCTCTTATCAAAAACACACTTGGAATAAAAAAACAAGAAGCCAACGATCTAAAACAAATGACTTTCTACATACAATCAGAGACCCAGAGGAATGCAGGCTCACGCCGAATATTCCTGCCTGAATCAGATTTCCAGTGCGGGAGCTCCTCTGTGCTTACTCCTCGTCCTCGTCCTCGTCCTCGATCTTCTTCTCATCCTCATCCTTTGTGCCGCCCTCTTTATCCTTGGTAATTTTAACCTCTTCTCCTTCCCCCTCTCCATCCTCCTCCGTCTCAGTTACCTCGTCCTGGTTAAGCCCGTCAATGTATCCAACACACACTCTCATTGGAACCACGACAACCGGAACGTGGTAATCCCATCCTTCTTTATGCCCATAAGTCACCAGCATAGGCGACACAACCAGTTCGACAGGCTGACCATTGCATTCGGCTTCGTCTTCGAAGCCAACTGATCTCATCACGGCTTGAGTGTCGAATCCCTCGGCTCTGGCTGAAAATGGAAATCCACAGGCCTCCTTGGTATTGGGGTCATGAAAGACAAGTCGAAGAGTCTGGCGACCGCAGTCGAAGCCTAGCTCGAACTCGGCAACCACCTTTGCAAGATGTAAGATCTCCTCTTGAAAGAAGAGGTCGGAATTCTCAGGGAAGTATTGGCCAAGCGCGTTCTCCAAGATCTTGACCACGCATCCCGGCTCAATCCTGATTTCATTGAAATACACTCCGATCCGATTGGGTCGTTGCTTAAGGGAGTAATAGAAATTGATTGTGGTGAATCGCCAGTTGGGATACTGGAAACGCAGGTCTTCCTCGTCGTAACGGAAGTTTTTCTCTATGGCCAAGGTCAGTCCCACGAAATACGTGATTCTTTTCCATCTTTCTCACCTCGCAAGAAGCGTTCCATTGTAGCTTGAGCTTCCCAATACGGCGACGTCCACTCAATGTCCTGACTCTTTGTTGTGAAAAAGTTCTCATCAATGATCTCCCAGACCCACCGTTCAAACATAAACTGGCGTACAAGAGGTGTCTCAAAGAGCTGTTGGGCACAGGGTGAATATCCAATGAACCTTTGCTGAGTGGCCTCGTCAAGTCTATCCCAGGGAAGATCCTTGAAACCAGCGGCCATTAGGAACACCCTAATGTGACTAGCAAAGTGTTTCCACTGCCAGGTAATGTAGCCTTGTCTGTAGCCTAAACCAACATCACCCTGAATAGCCCGTCGGAACTTTACAAGACCTTCGTGCATCCGCTTACTTGATTCAGCGAGGGCAAGGTCACTCTGTCGCATTGCTGCGTTTAACCATTCTTCGCCCCGAAGTTCTTTCTCCGGGGCTTCTTCTGATGCACGGTTCGGCGATGCATCTTTTGGCGACACGTCTTTTGGCGAAGTCTTTGAAAAAGTCAGTTCAGAAACGAATATAGACGGCTGTAAACTGGCTACTCACTCTGTCGACCCCAGAGTCTGAAGGTCCTTCCATGGCGCTCTCTTCCATCTTTGTGTTCTGTCCTGGAACCACCTCTTCCTGATCATTTGACACTCTTGCGATCTTGGCGACTTTCTCTTGGTCAGGTTTACTGCAAGACTCCAGTCGCTTGGATCTTCGAGGGCCAGCCATGTTCTGAGAAGCACGAAAGAAGCGACCGCCGATGTGTGAGAATTTTGAAGGAAAGCAGGATTGTTTCAAAGTCCACCCATTTCAAAAGTGCGAGCGGCCTTTCGCGTTATGTACACATAATTGTCTAAAGTTGATTGCCTCCTGGGGGGGAAAATACAACAAGCTGGCTTACACCAAAATCCAGTCGCTTGTTTCTTTACCCCCCTAGATTACCAAAGCCGGACCACCTTTGTCACCTCCACAACACATGACCATAGGAGTACAGGACCAATCACCGCATAATGCCAGATAAAGGAGTGAGTTTAGGTATGACAAGCGGCCGTGTGTGGCTGGACAAACAACGCCTCTGCTGGGATAGTTTCAGCTCTGTGGGCATCCGCTGCATGGACGAGAGGCAAACAGAGACTAGCATCATTTGCGTTGGAGAGGTGAGCATCAAGCCTGCCGATGAATCTTGTACCTTTCATTTTATTTTTGTGATTGTGCTAGAAAAGGGTGATGGAGCTTGTTTCTTTATTGGTGGCATATTGGACAAAGAAACGACAACTCTCTATTCACACAAGCCGCGCCTCCCGGATGACGGCGTTTCCGCTTCGCAATATCGCAGATGCCGTCTCTAATTGGCTTGATTGCCTTGTTTTTAACGTGTAGCTCGGGACATGTAACTGAGCTAATGTAGCTTCCAGCCGTGAGGCGGATATCCAAGCAAGTCTCCGTTAAGGATGCCCTGATGAGTGGCTGTTTTGGAATACACTGACCAGTACAGTCTCCCTTTCCCGCTCTGCCTCGTTCCACAGCGGAAACTATTGGAATTGACCGACATTTCGTTCTATTGATGCCTTGCAATGACCCCTTAACCGCGTGACTAGTCATATCGTTGCCTATCGTTTCCTCGCTGGCCTGCCGTGAATGTCAGGCCAAAAGGTCTAGGCTGTGATGCATCGGATAATCCACACATGGGCTGAACTGCCTGCCAGGCGTCTGTCCCGGGGTACTCATAACGCCAGCGTCACTTAAGCTCCTTCATCTCCTGTCTGTTAGACGCTCAAAATTTCCATCAGACTTTACTTCAACTTTCTTCGGTTACTACTTCAGTTCACATTGATTAAAGAGCCGAGCAAACATGGACTCTTCGTCTGGGAGCAGAACTCGTGTCGTTGTTGCCCTAGATTTTGGGACTACGTAAGTTTCGTGGGTGTTATACAACACATCTCTTGATACTCACTTTGCTCACTCAACTCTGTAGGTTCTCAGGAATTTCGTATGCGCTACTGACGGGGAAAGAAGCGAAGTCCTTCTTTTGGAAATTCGACAGCGGATTCTCACGAAAACCCCTACGCGGATCGAGTTTTCTAAAACTCCTATCGAATGGTTTAAGCTTAACTTACTCCACCGTGATGATCTACCATCAGATGTGAGGAACTCACGCAAGTTTGAGGAATTAACCGAAGCCCGTGAGGCAATCAATGTCACGGCTGTCAATGCGACAGCACGCTACCTTGGCAAGATCTGGAAAGTCTTTTGTGAAAAGCTTCAGTACAACATCCCCGACACCGAGATCCAGGTATCCGTCACAGTCCCTGTGCTTTGGCCACTCTATGCTCGTCAGGCCATGGAAGAAGCCCTGTATCGAGCAGGAATTCTGAACGAGAATGTGGTTCTGGCGCCTAAATTCCTTATTGAGCCAGAGGCTGCGGCTCTGGCTTTCTTTTCGAACGCACACTACTTCGAGACAAACGTAGGAAACTTTCTGAACTCTTGGTCATCTGTTTATGCCTAACACTCCAATAGATCTCCAAACTCAAACCTGGAGACACTGTCATGATCTGTGACTGTGGCGGCGGTACTGTTGTAAGTTTTTCATCGCCCTACCTAAGCTTTCTTGTTTGGTGCTCATCCCTCCTCAAGGACACTGCCGCCTATACGATTTCCTCCACTCACCCCTTCCGCGTCAAAGAACTCCGTACTGGCCAATGTATCTTTGCTGGAGCTTGACTGCTAGATGATGGATTCATGAAACTTCTAAAGGAAAAGGTCGAGGCGCTAATATCTCCCCGGGCGTTCCAAGCTCTAACAAAGAAGGATCTCCAAGACATAACCTTCAGTAGATGGGAGGGAGTCTGACATAAAGCGGCACTTCAAAGACAACTTCCCGACTCAGAAGATCTATCTGCCTATCAAGTGGGCTGCGAGCCGCCAGAGAAGAATGCCCATCGGGCAAGGCGATGACGTAACATTCACCCAGTAAGTGACTGAGACTCGTGCAGTGTCTTATGAGCTACGACATTTATACATCGTGCTGACGGTAGATTCAGTGCTGATCTTGCTTCGATCTTTGACCCCGTTGTTGGAAAGATCACACACCTGATCGAGAAGGAAATGCTGGCGATTTCAGCCAAGCTTTCAGAGGACGTGTCGGTAAGTGAAAGGCCTGCAACGCTCGTATTGAGCGACGCCCACTAACACGACCATCACAAGTACCTCGTTGTGGCCGGAGGTTTTGGGCAGAATACCTATCTACGACAGAAAGTCGCAGAGACTGTGGCCAGAGTCTCTCCCACCACGAATATCCTCGACTATCCAAACGGGGATGGGTAACTCTCCCAACATTCCTTACGTAATGATAGCTGACGGTGCCATGAAGTTGGAATGCGGTGTCCATGGGAGCCGTTACCAAGGCTCTCCAGGCGCAGGCGATTCAGCAACAGGTCCTAGTAACCTCCAGAATCGTCAGAGCTGATTGGGGAGTTCGCGCCGGCCACGGGAACTCAATCATCCGGCTCGTCAAAGAAGTTGGTCTTTCTTCTAGGCTCATACTATTGATACATTACTAATAATCCTCCAAACAGAACGAATCTCTTGACGCTACCCGGCCCAATCGACGAAATGTACCCGCCGAGGCTCTCTCGGCCGAGTATCACACTGGTAGAGCCGGGTTTAGTATTCGTGTCTGCCGTGCAGACCAGCGGAAGAATGAAAGCCAAGTCTACCGAAACGTCTGTCGAATCAACTGGAAGACCGTTGATGTTGGCTTAAAGCCCGACATGAATGCTGATCTCAAGGCACCTCTCGAGATCGATTTCATATGGGACGGGGCAGAGATGGAATTCTCGCTGTTTTATGATGGCGTCCAGCAGAGCTCAGTGGAGATCGAGCACTATTGGAATGTTTGAGCGCCGGTTACCTTTCCTTATCCCTAGATCACATATCTAGGTTTTGCAACAACATTGGTCGTTAGGAGCAGGTCTTGGTATACATACTAGGACTCATCTGGCCATTTCTTTCATTCAGTCGAGGTAGTTTTGAAGATTGTTAATACAGGAGCGAGGTTGAAGAATGTGTATATTCATGGATGTGCCAGAGTGATGCGATGTACCAGTGCAACAGTTGACAGATCGAGCTATGCCTCCGGAACATGACTGATGCTATCCCCAATCGAGCTGATGCCTTAATCATTCGGACCCTGCGGTGGGGAAATGACAGATTGTACATGCCGGAAGTTCATCAAAGGAAGGAAAGACCTGGATGCGGGCATCACAGTTGCCAAAGCCACAGCGAGCTACATTTCCAAACTGTGGCTACCTCGAGTAGAATTTTTTCCATCTTCCAAAGTCTTTTTCAAATAATTGCATTCAACCTACGGCGAAATTTCCGTTGTTTGGGCTCTATATGTTTGCCAAGTGGTGCTTGATCCCATCCCTGAAGTACCTACCTATGGAGCTAGGTGAGCTTCACGAGAGAAGCTAGTCAACGCAGCAGCTTTCCGAAACTTTCAGCTGGCATGCCCTGCAGAACTTCAGTTTGCCAAAATCCACTTTATGCCTGACCAAGGAGGAGTCTAGTGGGAGGCGGCGGTAAAGCCTTAGGAGCTTTCGCTGACCTTGAAGCTAGCGTCGACTTGGGAGCTTCTTGAGTCAAAGGTAGCCGAGCAACCTTGGGGACATCAGAAACACGTGGCATGAGAGCAGTAGCCAGAAACCCAGCGATGATAGGCACCAGTGCAATAACTGGCAGAGGTGCTGACAGTGGGATGGGAGCAGCATAGGGCATAGGAGCAACTCCAGGCACAACCCGAGCCACAGAAACCGGCACGACGACGGGAGGAGATACCACCACTGGACTCTTTGCAGTTCGAGGAGTTCTTGCAGCTGACGGAATGATAATGTTGCCCGCAAAAGATTGAACATTTGGAACAAGTGCCATCTCGGGAGCCGATCGAACTTTGGGTACACGACCTACACTCGGTGTCGTTCTGACAAGAGGAGCAACTTCAAGCCCAGGCGCCTTGGCGACATTGGGAGTGACATCAACTTCTGGAGCCGGTAGAGTCTGCGAGACCTGACGTGAACGAGGAGCTGCATCGGTCGTCGAAACCTGTCGAGAGCGAGGCGTGATACCAGCACGAGAGACTTGTCGCGACCGAGGTGATGGCATGACAAGGGGACTCTCGGGGATAGCAGGTAAGATTCGTGCTGGAGTCTCTGGGCTTCCCGGCACTGGGCCGGTTTTTGGAGCGGTCGCCCGGCCGAGCTTCACGGGGTCGCCTCCTGGTATCTCCGCTGCGGTGGGAGTGACAGGACGGTTGAGGGCAGTGTTCGACCCCTGGCGACGAAGAGACGCGTTGGAGCCCCGGCGGCCCAGAGTTGGAGTCGTAGGACGGCGACCGAGGGTAGGCGTCGTTGGTCGACGGGTTGGAGTACTGGAACGTTCTGGTTGCCCCTTACGAATGGGACTGGTTCGTCGTTGAGAGGACTGTGTGCCCATTGCATAGCGAGGGGAGTCGGCCATGTTGACACGGATGTCAGTGATGAAAGAAGTATTCTTCAAGCTGACCTTTAACAGGCACAAGTCGGAGAGACTGAGAACTGCCGCATTATATGCCTTTTGCAGGCTGCCAACTCATCATCCCCCGTCTCATTCTGAAACAGAATTCGCGGGAAAGTCCGGGCGGATGGTCGCTTTGCTTTTTCTTTGGATGACCATGGGGAGCGAGAAATCATCAGACCTTGATACAGGATGTGAGCTTAGCAAAGCTATCCTAAACTTATGCTAATTTACCTAAGTATTTTTCTCATTTAGGATCAAGGCCTTGGATTTTCTTTCCTCTCTTAGGATGAATCAACATCGATTATTCGTCAATCATGAGGCAATTCGATGCGTTGACCAGGATCTGTAAGTTTACCCCTGTCTTGACGGGATTAGCTCCCGGATGATGTGCAGCTCTAGTGAGACTGGGGTATCCCTGTAGCGGATCGATGGAAAAGCATCACAGCCTTTCTAACGAGCAAGCATTCAGCAGCTAATTGCAACACAGTTCCGAAACGAGGAAATTTGAGCATTCAGTACTACAACAGTGGTACTACTTCATCTTCCTCCAACTACTCTTACCACTCACTACCGTCCTCTTATTCTTCTCTGGAACCGTGTACCCTCTGTCCCTCTCTAATCTATGTCTCTCCCAAAAGTCACTCATTTCCTCTCTCAAGACTCTCTTCCCACTTCTTGAGTCCCTCTCCTCCCTCTGTCGCTCATTTCCTTGTGGCAGCATGTCAGCCACCATTGCAACAGCAGGCTTACACAGTGTTCTCCACACCCAGGACATCATGTGTCGGTACACATGGGCAAACCATTTGATCAGAAGTCGAGCATTTGTGCTAAAAGCTGCCACGAGAGAAAATACCACTAGGGCGAAACTTGCAGGCAACGAGATTGTCCCAATGGTCTTGAGCGACAGGTTATTCTCACCACCCCATTCTTGAGTGTTCATACCGAAGAGACCAGTAAAGAATGTCAGGGGGAGGAAGATGACTGTAAATGTAGTAAAGATCATGACACTGCGACTTTGTGCACTTGCAAGGTCGGCATGAAGCCTACTCAGCCGCACCTCATCAACTTGTGCCTGTCGCTGGACCATCTGAAGGAGTTTGTCGTAGTCATTTCTCGTGCTCCGGACTCTCTGAATCATCTCTTGAGCTTGGTGCGTATACTCCGAGACCTTCTTGATCGCTTCACTCAGGAACAATCTTCCATTTGCAGTACGGTCACGCAGTTCCGGACGAGTGTAAGTGGAGAGCATAGAGCTGACGACTTTAGACTGACGTTCAAACAGATGAATCAGAATCAAAAGTTCATCTTCGATATCTCGAAGTTCAAGGAGAGCTGATGTGTTGTCCCGGTTATCCTCTTCTGCTCGACGGCCCTCGGCCTTATGGCGTGCTCTGATGGAACGAGCTTTGTTCTCAACCGGCTCGTAGGCTGACGCTTTGTCACGGAATCCCTCGGCGCGAAATGTTTTGAGCGAGGAGGTGAGTTTTTCGGTCTAAAGGTTAGCAAGGTTCACAAAATGATGGCAGCGTGACATCGCGGTGAGTGTGGCATACTAGAACGCTGATGGCTTCTTCAAAGATTCGAAACACTTCTAGGTCTGGGTGCGAGGATCTGTCGAGGAGGACTGTAACAGCATGGAGGACTGCTAATGCCGCCAGGTCCAGAGCATTTTCGCATTGTCGGGTGAGATCGACGTTGACTTCGTTAAAGATGCTGTCGCGAAGATCTGCCTGCTGATACAGAGGCCCTTCAATAGCATCCCCCTCTCGTTTCGGGAAGAAGGAGAGTAGGGTATCTAAAGGTCAGCTGATTTCCATGCAGGGATAGATAACTTACGAGAGTCTATGGCCCAAAGCCACAGCTGATCCACCATGAGAACGTTACCGTTGAGTATAAAGTCCTCGCAACCCTCGTCGTCTTCCCCGTCCTGGCTACTTGTCTTGGATCGTCGACTACCGCTCCCGCTACTCCCAGAGCTACTGTTTGACATTTGCCCATGAAGTCCCGGACTCAAACCGGGAGCGAATGTCCGTTCCTTTGTCAGTTTATACAGCATCTGATCATCGTCTCGCGACCGAGTGTCCCTCAACGATGGATAACCGTATTGATCTAGTGTTCGACGACAGTTGAGCGGTGGATCGTGGCCCAAGAACTCCCATATCACCTGTGATTCAAGGGAATCAGACTTTGCCACAGTCTCGGGAACAGGTCTGGCTCGTCCATGGCCGAGACGCTGAAGGATGAGTTCTCGTCGGCGAATGAGCCGTTTGTACGAGTCAAAATGAAGATATGGGAGGAAGAGACAAGTATAAATTCCACCGTCTGGTTTGGGCGATATCGATGACTGTTTCGAAGATCGACCTCGAGGTGACACTACACGGTTAGCTTGCATTTCAAGGTAGGACCCAACTTACTGTGCCGAGGAGCTGAAAAGTAACAGCCTGGTTTCGCAAAATACGCATAGTGCTGAGAGTGTCGTCCCCGAGAATGCCTTGTCGCCCAGAAGTCATTGTTAAACAGGGGGGCATAGTTGCGATTGTTTGCTGTCTGCAGAGTCTCGAACATTTTCTACAAAGGTCAGTAATCGTATAACTTAACTGTCTTCAGACTGCTTACCGTCACCCAGCTAGGATTGTTATATGGCAAATGAACCCACACAAACTTGCGAGTTTCAATCTGAGGTTTCGAAAACGCAATTGGTACCTCATCCACGATTACTGTCTCACTGGCTCCCCTCTCACCATTATTAGCGGCCTTTCGGATAGCAACGATCGCTTCTGGCAGCCTCGGAGATGCATCGATATCATCATCGTCACTGAAGCCCTCGATGGTACTTCGACTTCGCTGCGAGAATGGAGGAAAGTCTTTGTACTCGTACTGTGAGGCCTGAGTTCCCATGCTTACAGACCTACTCAGAGATCGCCCCATTCTTCCTCGAGGAGGAGGTGATAGACGATCGACAGCCAAATCCTGCTCAAAATTGGCACGAATAAGTGGCGAAGGACGTCGCATTGGTGTTGAGTAGTGTGTGGGCGGGGAAATAGCCGCTGGTGATAAAGGTGTGGCAGGGGATCTTGCTCCCGTTTGAGGTGCTGACTCTGATCTTGTCTTTTCTGTATCAACAGGCCGTATGATAGGGGACGCAGGAGGTGACTCGACAGCTCCTTGCGAGATCCCGAGAGGATTGTCGTGTGTTTCATCAGCAACTTTCTCAGTCGGCAGCATCGTCGTTTTCCCTCGATTCCTCAAGAACCTGCCTTCATCAACTGTCTCGACTTCATTCAACCTCTCAGCCAAGCACTCCTCTGGTCCCTTTCTCAGAAAATCCCGAAGCGGCAGTCGCGTAGACCAAGCTCGAATAGTCGCCACATCCAATGGACCTGGAGGATCTTCAAAGAATCCGTGGACCTCGACGTTGACCTTTTGCTCAAGATTCAGAGACCAATTTCCGTCCTCACGAGAGTACTCATCTGCACGTCCGATGAGAGCCGATAACTGCTTCAGAAACAGACGCATCGTGTGCACATTATGCCGCCCGAAAGAAGCAATATTCGCATGATCACTCTGAAGTGGGAGAATGGTCTCTTGTCGCATGCCGAGAATAGCAGACTTGATTGAAGTTAGTGGTGCAGTGAAGTAGACATCTCCCGAACTGCTTGAAAGGCGAGAGTCGATGGTCTCATACAGCGTCCAGATGCGAAAGTCGTGTGCAATCGATTTGAAGTCGTCGTCTAGTTGGAGGAGCAGTGTGTTTCCCACACGAAGATCGTCGGTTATTGATGTCGGCATAGGAGCTGACAGTTGAAGCAGATTCTGAATACCAGTTGCAAGACTCGGCATGGCAAAGTAGCTCGATCCTTGGTGAGGAGTGCCTATTCTGTTAGCATGGGTCAACCAGAGATGGATCACTTACCAAAGAACGCAGCACCGTAACATTGCCTGTATATATCCTCAAACGACGGATCCCTGCTTGCCTTTGTCAACACCATCTTGATGATAACACCGCCGATGCTATGTCCCACAAACACAACCGGTCTTGTCTGCTTCTCTCGTTTTCTCAAACTTTCCAGCTCCTCCAGCAATGCATCAGCCAGGGTACTCAGTCTCGTATCCTCGGTCGTCGATGGATGCTCATACAATAGAATCCGAGCTCGATCCGCTTCACGACGAAGTCCTTGGCGAACCCATGATGGAGCTGGTCGGTCAGCGTCAGATGCTGCACCTTCGGCGTCGCGCATAGACAATGCTCCGTAATATCGACTCATAAGACCATCGCGACTCCATGTTCGAAGGGGATCTGCTCCAGGGCATGGAACAGTCACAATGTCGACAGTTGTCTGATCATGAGTGAATTCTCCTTCCGGGTCAATAGTGAATTTGGCCATTGACACCTCCGTTTCCGTCGATTCTTCGCTAATCTTCCTCTCAGATTCTCTCTTTGTTGTGTAATCATTCAGTGGCGGAAGTTGACCCGGAGGACTCCTTGGATTTACATGAACCGAGTCCTTGTCATTGCTGAGCTCCGGCTCAGGTGAGTCCACTGTATCCATGTCAACAGTGTGAGTCCTATAAATTTCCCGGCGTCTTTGCCTGGGTAGTTTTGGTCGAGAGGCTTGAGACATCAGAACGTTGATTGAAAGTCATGAACCAGAATGGCTCTATGAAGTATCAACGGTATACATATTCTCAACAGTCACTCCGAGTCATCCGCACAAAACATCAGCCTGGCTTAGCCCGCTCGTGACAAAAGTCCATTTCAAAATAATATCCGATTCCCGTATCAATTGCTGATGTGCTAATATTATCTCTGTAGGCTGACTCTGTAGATCCCATAACGTGGGGTGTCTGAGACAAGGTTAGTCAAATGACTGCACCACCTGAACCATCCCGATGACTGCCTGCTAGCCCGTTTCAACCCATCCCAGTGCCCACCGATGCTTTTAAAACACCACCGATAAATAGCATGCCAATATGCGATGCCGAAATGCACCTCAACTCCGATCAAAAGTATGTATCCGAACCAAGCGCCTTACAGTAGTGAAAAATCTCCAATAGTAGTGCAGTGCACCACGGAATCTATGTATAGTCGATTCTCAACCTTGCACGTCTGGCCGGGTCTAACAACAAACATGCCGTTGGGGCCAAGATTGAACGTCTTGTCGTTCATGGTGACCCGAATCTTTCCTGAGGCGACGGAGCATGTTCGCAGTTTGTCATCTTCAACAGCCCAATGATTAGCGCTACCGGGCTTCAGAACCATGACGTGAAAGCTGACGTCCTCTGAAACGGTGACGGGTTGACCACTGGTGAGATACGAGTTGGAGTAGGCGACATCTGATATGTTAGCTGGGCCTCGCAGACAACGGGAAACTCACTGTCTGAGGAAGATTCATCATTTATCCTCCCTGGAGCAACCTCCCAATCCTCCATTTCCAAATCAATGCCCATCTCAGGTCTGCCAATGACGGCGACTGTTTGGTCTCTCATGGCAACGTCATTCCCAGAGGAGCGTCTTTTTCTTCGCTTTGGCTGGACCTCAGTCATGATGTTCACACCTTCAGAATTGTCGAGAGCCATTAGGGGATTCAGCTCCTCGGAGGAAGAAGATCGAGATGAACCAGAAGCCCCTCGTCCAACTTTTGGCTCAGGACACCAGTCACAGCCGTTTGAACGTCCCTGCAGATGAGACCAGTACCTACATCCCACGCAAGACTCTAGAGCAGAAAATGCTTGCTTCGCTGCCGCAGACATGCCAATTGGGAGACGTATGCAAGGTTGCGATAGTCGTGCAGATGGTCGAGTGGTATTAACTGTACACTGATCGCTACCTTCCACACCTGTACCTACGAGATATGCCACTGCACAGGAATAGTGAGTGACGTCCAGGTTGCTTCCCCGGTGGGTATGTTTCCAACCCTCAGGCAGCTCACGCCTGCGAGGCAACGTCAACATGAAATTGATGTCCTCTCGTTGATGAGACTTTTGGGCTGGACTGAGGTGTCGGTGGAGATATTGCTTAACCTCCGATTCTTGCATAGCGTAAGGCCGGTAGGGAGAATCCTGTGAGCGTGTTGTCTTTCTCTCCTGCTCGGCAGCTCGAGATACTCG
Source organism: Fusarium xylarioides (assembly GCA_013183765.1). Lineage (NCBI taxonomy): Eukaryota > Fungi > Ascomycota > Sordariomycetes > Hypocreales > Nectriaceae > Fusarium > Fusarium xylarioides. Next base: position 604,326 of record SRZU01000001.1, on the reverse strand, counting down.
GTTTTGCTGGAACGAGGCGAATACCGACAACCCTGGGTCGACTGGAGGTGGTGCGTCAGGAGGAAGTGGGTTTCTGGAAACTACGATTCCAGGTGTACCTCCAGGGCCATCCTTCTGATAGCTCCCGACCTTGGTCAATGTGCCATCTCCGTTGTCATTGAATGTCGTTGAACAATGACCAGCGCCAAAATGTCCACCAAGGCCATTGAGCTTGCCAAACACGCGGCGACAATCTCGCACAGGACATACGTATGGAAGCTCAGGGTCGTCGTGAAGTTTGTAGTTTGCCGGAATAAGCGCCCCACGAGCAGAAGTAGAGCCACCTTCGGGGACTGAGTATGTTAGAGCAGCTCAATGCAGTGATAGGACGACCTACAAGGATATACAGTGTAGGCTCGACCAGGTTCAGCCAGGATGATGGCCTCCAATCGAGTATCAGGTACGAAAAGGTCGGGCGAGCTTGCTGGCTTAGGTGTTGGCGATGGTGTCCCTTGGCCAGTGTACTTTTTGAGCAACTCGGCCCCGGTGAGAGAAACTACGGCAGACTGAGATGAACGATGCATGGCGCTCTTCTTGATAGCTGCACTGTTGATATCTGCCAACTGTCTCGCGACCTCGGCTTCCGTAAAGCGACGAGCTTCGCGAACACGGGCGTAATCAGCAGGAGTCCTTTTGGGGAGAACGGATGAAAAGTCTGGAGGTGAGCCTCTCTTTTGAGGGACCACTTGAGATGATGTAGGTGTCTGTGAGAAGTATTGTGCTGGTCATGTCAGAAATGTACGGCGACTTGGAAGAGACGTACCCTGTCTACGTTCCCATTCAGACTGGGCTGCTTGAATTCGAGGGTTGCTTGATAGGATACCAGCCGCTGAAGCTTTGACTGCTGCGCTTCCGACAATGTCGCTGACGATACGTGAAGGTTCTGGGATGTTGACCTTGGTTCTGGCTGAATTCCACGGTATAAATCCTGTGCTCTGTTTCATTGAAGGGTCCTCATTGCTGGACATTGTAGGATGTGCATAGGCTGTAGGTTGCAAAAAGTCCCATGGGAGTGAGAAACGGAATGAGAGTTGAAATGAAGGAACGAATAAGAAGCCCAAGTCGGGTTGCACACGGATGAGATGAAACGATCAAGTGAGTGGACGCGCTGACGCGAATGAGGTTATAGCGCGGTTAGGGGCAGGATGTATCTCGCTGCAGAAATAAGGTGCAAGATACCTCCAAGGTGCCCCAACAGTGCTCCGTCAACGCCGCATCAATTAACATGCATAATTAATAGTTGAGCATTTACAAATGAATCTATTTCAATTCACTTCAACTGCAGTTTCATGATTCGACATGTCTCATAATGTACAGCTATACATACAATTGTCCACCTATTCTACAGCACCCTCCATCCCATCTAACCACTATTTCTTCTTTGATGCCTTCTTCGCCTTCTTAGCTTGCTTCTGGCTAAGCACCTTGACAGCCTTAATCTCCCCACCGCTCTCAGCCCTCTTCTGCGCTGCCTTCCTCTGTCCCTCGAGTTCCCTCTCCCGTCTCCATCGTCTATGTCTGAACCACTGCTTTCGCGTCCTGAACCTCTTGGTCTTGAGGCCCGTCGTCTTGGCCAGCTTTCCGATAGCCCAGTTGTCTTCGCGATAACTGTAGTCCTTTCGCAGCTTGAGCAATCTGTCTGGTTCGCCCGCTTCGACACGGTTGACCTGGAAGGGGATTCCGGATGGTGAGATCTCGGGCTGCGCGGCAACTTCTTTGATGGGGAAGGCGGTCATGTTTAGTTTTCGCTTGCGTTGGGCGTGGACGGGATAGGGTAGTGTGTCGTTCTTGTCAAAGACTACGCCGATGTATTTGCGGTCGGGGTGTAGTGAGGGATCGCGGTAGTATTTGACGTATCCGGTTGCCATTGCGTGAATGGTGTGGTCTCGACCCATGATGCAGTTCTCTCCAGGCCACCAATGCGTACCGCGCTGCTTGTAGAGGATGTTTCCAGGAATGACGAATTGATCTAAAGGTCAGCCCAGCCCAGCCCATTCACAGATCAACATACCTCCTGTACGCTTTGCACCGAGCTTCTTTGGAATACCCCTCTTGGGCTTCTTCTTGTACGCTCCCTGTGACTTGACCGAGGCAAATCGATGACCTTGGACGAGGGAATTGGCCAATTGAACACCCAGAGGAGCGACAGGTGTGAAAGCCGGCCTGGCTAGACTAGCCACAGCAGCCAATATTGGCCGCTGCATCGTGAGGAACCTCATGCCGGCGATTTTGACGATATGGGCTGAGTGAGGTTAGCAACGCTCGATCCTCAATTGATGGAGTTTTTGCGCTTAGTCATCGCTTATCGATAAGCTTGTGGACAGCTTCCCTAAACTCCAGGTCTAGGTAACATCAACATTGCTCTGTAAATCATCAACAAAATGCGGTACCTTTTTGCTGTTCTGTCTCTTTTGACATTGGTCAATGCCCAATTCGGTGGCTTCTTTGATCAAATGTTCAATCAACAAGGAGGCCACGAACATCATCAAGCGCAACAGCAAAACAACCCAAGCGATGCGAACCACTACAAGCAGAATTACGAGAATTGTAAGTACATCTACCACTTTTTGACATTGCTAACATGTACAGCTGTCTGCGATAAATATCTCTGCCCCGATACTCTCGCTTGCGTCCACTTTCCTCACCACTGTCCCTGCGCCTGGGATGCTCAACAAGAAAAGTTCGAATTAGCTGAGGGACAGCGTCTTTGTGTTTCCCGTGGTGGATTCCAGCCAGGCGAAGCAGCTCGAAAGATTGAATTGGCAAGAAAGGGATTACTATGAACCATCGACAAGCATGACACCACGAACGACAATACGAGTGATAACCGTAAATATTAGGAAATGAAACATGTCCTCTACCGATAATACTATGTGCCCTGCGTCTCCATCAGAATCTTGAAAGCGAGCGAGTAATCAGATAACCTCACACTCCTCCTCTGCCAACGCCCAATAATGATATCCTCAAAACTCCATCCTAATGCCCTAGCCAGTTCACAGCCCTCATCATGCCTCCCCAACACCCTACGCAGTACCGTTGGGCACGCGCGGTACCTGTGGCATAGGCGGCACCTCACCCTCGTCATCCTCATCCTCATCCGGGAGCGTCTCGGGGTGGCCCAGGAGCTGGGCCACATTTTTCATTTCGTAGTGTCTCTTTCGGAGCTGTTCAAACTTTCTGTGCTTCTCACGCTCCTCGGGAGACATGCCCGCCAGCTCCTCCTCCGCGTTGTGCCCGATGCTGCTCTCGTCGTCGACGTGGACGCTCTTTTCGCTGCGGGGTAACGGCGCGCCCGCTTCCGGGATCTCCTCTTCCGGTTCGCCCAGCGAAAGGCCCGGAATGTCATCTTCACGGCTTGGACGTGAATTCTTAAGACGAGCACCAGCGTCCGCCAGAGGATCCTCGTCTTCGTCCGACGGGTCTTCCGCGGGGTCGTAGTGTTTGGCATAGGGAGTCTTGGGTTCTGTGATCTTCATGGTAGAGGAGCGCTCCTGCTCCGTGAGGTAGAGGTTTGCCTCGTCCCACTTGAGTCGTTGGGAGGGTTCGAGAACGTCTCCGATGGAACTGTTGGCGCCTGATTGTCGGCGGGATCCAGAAGGGCGAGCTCCAGAGGACGAACGTCGATGACCAGCGTTGATCTGAGTGTTGGCGATGGTGAGCTCCTTATCGCTGGCAGGTTGATCGTGGATCGGTGAAGTGGGAGGGGATTTCTGATACGAGTTCTTGAGGATGCCTAGAGATGTTAGAGAGGTCACAAATAATCTCAGACAACTCACCTCGAGGTCGTTGAGGAGGATGGGCAGGAGGCGAGTGCGCCGGGGGAGAATCAACAACAGAAGCCATCTTGGTATAGTCGGAAGCTTGAGTTGAAAGGGTTAAAGCCAGAGCTCAAGCCCAAGGCGTTTGTATCTGAGATATTGTGCGGTTTGAACGTGGTGTTTGCCTGTGATGTAGTCGCGAGATCAGGTTGAAAGATGAAACCCTGTGCTCGTGAGCAGATCATCAGTAAAAGAGGCGGGGAGGGCCCTATAAGATCCAATGACGCAGTGGCCTGAGACCCCAGGATTTGGAGGGGCTGGGTACGTACCAAGCCTTGATTAACGGCGTGTGATGCTAAACGGACGATGGCGATTTATGAAGATAATAAGGATCTCTCTGTTAATCCCGTTATTCTAACCTTTTTAGTTGTATTTTTTTGGTCGTACATAACGGTTGTGACGGGGAATACCCTTGTCGTCCCATTTCTAGTACACCCCTCTTTGATGCAAGAAACATCTGGAATATCATGAGATTACGCACGTGAATGCACGAAACGAGTTCTCGCGATTTAATTGTTTATTATTATAATCGTATCTTGTATGCTTATACTGCCGGCTTCAACATACGTCATTTTCACAATGAAGGGGTCGTCACACAGCCGAATGTTTAGAGGGGAATGGTTGGATGCGATGCAACCTCGTTCGTCATTCGAAAAACCACTCAAACTTGGTTGATTGGCCATCTCTACGATGAGATGAAACGATATTGATCTTGCTTGGTCTAGATCTTGTAAACCGCTCATACCAGCATAAATCAGCGGCATATGCATTTGCCAGCAGACGCAGATAATGCAGTCCAGAAGCACGCCAACGAAACAGGTGAGTTGTGAGTTGTCCTTACTCGTCTGTAAGCAGCTTCACCATCTTTGCCTGCTCGTCTTCGAACTCGGTGTTCTTTCTTTTCAAAGACCGATTTTTGTCCTCAAACTCGGCATTCTTTTTCTTCAAAGCGCGATTCTCGGCCTCCAACACCTCAACTCGCTCCATCAGACGCCCGATTTTTCGAACATTGTCCATCTCCTGCGAAGATTTGGTGGTGGAAGCCTTCTCGGGATTGACATTGTCTGGGCCTTTGTTAGCACATGAACAGCCAAGTTCTCCGCCATTATTCCTTACTTCTCAGCTGAATGTTGTCGTGAGCTGTCTCAGCAAGGTTTCTGGCTGCGTATTCTTCATAAGTAGCGATGCTGTTTCGGGCCGTAGTAACAAAAGAGCGGCGTCCTCCTGGACCGAGTCGGCGAAGAAACTCATCCCTGGAGACCATTTCCATCTTGTCTGATATCTTTGCTTTGTTTCCGTGCGAGAAGCTCATGTTGGTGAATTCAACAGGAATAAGTGATCGTGCAAATCTGTTAATCATGTCAGTGCCGGTATATTGGAGCGGCAGGTGAACATACCCGATAAAAAAGATGAGAAATAAGTACAATAAGTGAGGTGCAGGTGCCGAAAAGGCAATAGATCATGCCTTTCTAATGCTGCATAAAGATGTTGAATGGGAGTGAGGAACCGAAAGGAGTGAGGAGAGAGGATAATTCAGGTGAGGGCGAAGCATCGTGAAGCAAGTGCCGTGAATCAGAGTGGAAGCTGTTGAGCAGTTACAGCTGCTGGCACTGGTAAGTTTATAGGCAATAAACATTTGCTTTTGTGAGCATGGCTCCTCGAATGTCTAGTCTCTCCCATGGTTTCAGGTGTTCCTCTGTGGCCTCTCACAAACATCTCTGCGAGATCCAACCAGGCGCAACAGGTTGGGCAATTTGCTTCCACTCATCACTGGCAGTTCGTGAGTAGGGGCCACTTCATCAGACTTGTTCCTAACATCACTGGGTCATGAAAGAGTTCGCTAACTAGGTATCAATTTAACTAACTAACGATTACACGCTTGCAGAGGACTACCTAATTGACGACATACTTACCGGCGGTCTCTAGACTTCAGGTTAATGCACATTCATCCTGCTAATCGGAGCTCTTCTCAGTGCGGCCACTCTCCTCATCCAGGCTTCCACCCATGCTATAATACTTGCCAAAGACACGAGTCTCTAGGTCAGAAACACCACCCGTAGACTTACGAGCCTGGCGACGGAAATAGATACGCTTAGCCCATTTCCAAGACTCAATGCCGAGGAAAAAGAGCACAGCCTCGATAAAAACAATACCCCATTCCCAAGAGATAGGGGCATGCTTAAAGACGACAGTGTTGAGTCCAGGAATATAGATGATAGGGAACATGGTAACAAAACCAGCAATGATGGCCCAGAAAAGAAAAGGGTTCCTCCAAACGTCATGCATCCACTGGGTGAAATACTTCTTGCTCTTGGGTTGCATTCGGAAGAAAGACCTTCTCATGTTGACCATCTCCCAGGCAAGGAACAGGGCGAACCAGGTCAGGCATGCAAATGTTGTTGAACGAGCACGGAAAATGACCCTGCAGTCTTCACTGTATGTGTTGTTGCAGTCCTCTCCAATGTCAGCAGCACCATTGCCGAAGCCGTACAGAACAAGAACGAATGAGGCGAGACAAAGGGCTGACATCCAGAGTCCGTAGACGACCATGTCAAGCATCAATTCAGGGGTAAAGACACCTTGTTTCAACTACACAGACAGGTTAGTGAGGTTCATGAAGAGGATGGTGACACATACGTTTTGAGGAGGACGCTGCATGATATCTGGGGCGGCAATCTCAAAGCCGAGACCCATATCAGGCATGCCAGATGTGATCATGATGATCCAGAGAATCTCAACTGGTGCGAGAGGGAAAACCGACAGATTGTTCTTATCCTTGAAAGCAAGACCAATCAGGAGTGTACAGGCTTGGGCAATATTCTCAGCCAAAACATGCAGAATAAACTTCTGAATGTTGTCAAACATTCTTCGGCCTTCTTCAACAGCATTCAGAATAGAAGCAAAGTTATCATCAGTCAAGACAATGTCGGACGCTTCCTTGGCAACATCAGATCCAGCCTGTCCCATAGCAATACCCACGTCTGATCGCTTCAAACTAGGCGAGTCATTAACACCATCACCGGTCATGGCGACGAAAGCTTTGCGACGATGAAGAGCTTCAATCATACGGACCTTGGTCTGAGGGGCACAGCGGGCGACGACAAGGGGCAGAAGGGGAAGTTGATCGATCTCATCATCGGACAGCTTGTCAAACTCTGAGGCAGCCATAACCATGACCTTGGAAACATCCTTGGGGATCTCAGACATCCTGGCAGGGAGAATACCAACTTCAAGAGCGATAGCGCGAGCAGTTTCGGGGTGGTCACCAGTAAGCATGTGAACGCTGACACCGGCTTCGTGGCATTTTCGGACTGATGGGGCAGATTCAGGGCGAGGAGGGTCATACAGGCCGATGAGGCCACGGAAGACAAGGTCCTTTTCGAAGAGCCCGCGGTCAAGTTCAGCCTCATTGTCCTCAACATGGGGAATGTCTGTTCGACTGGCGAGAGCAAGAACACGAAGACCAAGGCGAGCCAGAGACTCCATGTTGCTCAAGACATCTTCCTTGATCGCATCGGTGAACTCGATAATTTCGTTACCGGCTGCATAAACAGGGCAAGAAGTCAAGACACGTTCAACAGCACCCTTGGTAAAGACCCATTGCTTCTGAGATTCGCTGTCGTGGAAAATGACCGACATCTTCTTGACATCTGAATCAAAGGGGAATTCGGCAACTTCATGCCAGCGGGGGTTATCTCCAGATGACAATCGCATGCGGTTCCAATTGAATCGAGAAGCAAATACTTGCATAGCAATTTCCGTTGGGTCTCCACGGGCATGCCACTCGCCTTCAATCTCGTGGACAGTGGCAAGGTTGGCAAGTGAAGCGACGTTGAGATACTCGACAAGACTGGGGTCCTGGGCAGGCTGAGAAGAGGGGTCTATTGATGTGCCTTCAGACTTTCCATTCTGGAAGTCGATGTTCTTGGGTTGGTCCTCAGTGAGTGTGATGTCTCCGAGGGTAGGGTTGAATGGTTCATTGGAAGCGCCAACAGAGTATGTGCCGCGTCCAGGGATCCAAGCCTTCTTGACGATCATGGTACCTTGGGTAAGGGTTCCGGTCTTGTCAGAGCAAATGTCTAAAAGGTTAGCTGTGTTTTCACAACGCTGAGTTATACTTACTGGTTACAGCACCCAGAGCTTCCAAACTCTTGAGATTACGGACAATGACATTTCTCTGGACCATACGCTTCGTACCAGCAGCCATAGTAATGGTGAGAACAACAATCAGAGAAGCTGGGATCATGGAGAGACCAGTTGCTACGGCATAAATGATGACTTCCCTCTGAGACTTGAAATCATTGGCTGCCAGAACAATAATAGCACACGCGATAGCCGTTCCGAGAAGAATGAGTGCCAGCTTAGAGAGCTTGCGCTGAAGAGGAGTACCGACATTGACACCAAGGAAGCGTCCAACAGCATCAGAACTGGTCAATGTCCAAGCTTGCATCCAGCGACCAAAGTTGGTGTTACCCTCGGCATCCCTCTTTGGCTGCCGGCGCTTGGAAGACTTGCCACGAAGAGCAACAGCAATTTGACCAATCTCAGTGTATGTACCAGTGGCAAAGACAATGCCGCGAGCTCGTCCTTTTGTTACAGTAGACGAGCTATAAGCAACGTTGAGTCTATCGCCGGGGCCAGTATCATCTGGAAAGGTCTTGTTGATCTCCTTGCGAACAGGCAGAGACTCGCCGGTGAGAAGTGCTTCGTTGGTTTCAAAGTTCACAGCCTCGACAAGACGGATATCCGCAGGAATTGTGTCTCCAGTCTTGAGTTCAACCATATCACCAGGGACAATCTCCGCAGTCACGACAACTTGGTTGTTACCGTTGCGGACAGCGTGAGCGGTAGGAGAGCTGAGAGAACGTAGAGAGTCCATAGTCTTGGCGGCTTGAAACTCTTGGAGGAAACCAACGACAATATTGAGGATAATGACAGCGGCTACTACACCACCCTCAATCCAAGACTTGATACCGAAAGAGGCAGCCATGGCAAGGATGAGAACCTGTCCCCCAAAGGGCAAATGAGCGACTCTACCGTTTTCTCTAAAGCTTCCTTTCAAGTATACTCAGGAAGCCCGTAGGAGGTAACTTACTAGAGTCAAGGCATTGGCGATCTGCCCGATAAAGATCTTGAGAGGTTGAACACCTTCTTGTTCACCGAATTCGTTTCGACCATATGTCTCGAGACGCTGCTTGGCCGCTGATTCAGTGAGACCATTATCAATATTACCATTAAGCTCCTGGACGACCTGCTCAAAAGTAAGAGCATGAGCAGGTGCCGACATGGGAGAGTTGGCTTGGCCCGAGATGTGAGGCTTCTCTTCTTCGTTCTGGCCCATTGTGACAGTTGATGAAGAGGGATGAGTTGAGAGTTTAGAGAGAGAAGAGGAAAAAGCCCTTTTAAGTAGCACGTTCACAGGGATTAACGAAATCAAGAGACCTTCCAAGTAGGACACCGATGGACCGCGAGGTGGATATGCCAAGAGTCACCACCACAGGAGATGCATGCGAAACAAAGGTTGCGCCAAGGTCGCTCATGGTTAAACAGTTTTATTTGGAGGAGAATTGTTATATGTGGAGATGATTGGCATTCAGAGGAATATGCCAAGGCGATATGTCGGAGGATGTAAGCCGCATTGTGTTGAGGCGGTTTGGAGGTTCGAGTTGAAGATATCGCCACCTGAGTTGGTGGCATGCATGATGAATGTATGTTTTGGCGCCTGGCAAGTGAAACACTCATATTAAATAACATTCAGCATTCATGAAGCAGCAACAACCTTATTCAAGCAGGAATTTAATCTGTGTTGTGAATCATTGGATACACAATCAGAGTGGTACGCCAAGCTTATCTCAAGAGCTTAAAGTCGTTAGTGCTGGTCCTTGCTTCTTGGCGTTGCTGGGTCCTCCAACCTGGTTCCTTCGATAGAGCACATGGGAATGACATAATTCGACGCTGAAAACAGCTGTTCTTGGTATTTTTAAGACGCGCAAGTGCTCAGGCATTCGTAGAAACGTTTCGTGTTTATTATCTCGGTATTCACGTCCTTTTTAGATCAGATTCTGAGAGAAGTGAAGGTATCAGAAAAGCGGGTCTCTCCATCGGGGAGTCGGTCTTCAACTCCTACGTTCTTCGGCAATTACGTAGTAGTCTTGGAGTTTAAGAACCAGGATTAAATGTGCTTATTGTTCGTATATGATAATATTACGTAGAAAAGAGATGCTAACCTCTTATTCGTCCGTCCTATTCATGGTGTGGTAGAGGAAATAAGTTCCTACCGATGGTACCCTACCCTACCTGCTAGGCTGTCCGTTCATTGTCGGCTCTTGCCCGCTCAACCGGCAAAGCCAAGATAGCGGCCTTACAGCCTCAGCCTTCTGATACCAAACATCAACTTCGCAAGCTCTGCCAAGACAATAAACATTTCGTCATCTGCTCTAAAGCTGAATCATTGTCACGGGCTCGAAATACTCCTCAATCAATGGCCAGAACCGCTGCTGCAGCCATGCCGTTGCGATATTCCGACCCGACACCAAACAATCGTTCTGATGTTCTAGAACCGGTCTTGGGCTTGTAGCCACCACTGCAAGCACGTTAATCAGTCTCGATTGCTATAATTAATGTCACATGCCGCGACCATTATCAGGCAATTCTCGCGCTTGTCTATTTGACTTACTGAACCCTCACAAAACACCGCATTTTCGTTCCTATCGCTGAAATGGAGCCAGTTGGGATCATTCTGCTCGTGCTTTTTCTCGTCATCATCATCATGGGTCCTCTGTATGTCTTTCGCTGTCAAATTGGCCACTACTAACTGGAAAAAGGGCATGCTTCAGGATGAGCGTGCGGAGAGCGTCGGAGAAGGTTTTCAATCCGCAACCTAATCAACTGGACAATGCGCGTCGGAAACTCAGCACCGTTACAACCTCAACGGTCATTCCACAAGCGAATCCCGATCCCACCGCCGACCTTGAAGCTCAGACTCCACTCTCCGGGTTCGGTGAATGGTGAGTGCATCCACTTCCGGAGAAGTCATCGGAATCTCTGTCTCCGCTTTCATGCTCCTCGGCCGGAGCTTGTACGGGCCGCTCTAGGATCTTGCTGACATTCTCAGTCCAATCTGCATAGGTCCTCTTGTTCCAGAACCGGTGCATACCGTCAACGCCGACCCACGTCCGATTCTCGAAAAGGTTTCAACGGTGACGTCTCACGAGAATCAAGCCAAACCAGGTCCAAGTGTACAAACGACCGATAAATCAGGCCCAAGTGTGCAGACGACGACCGATAAATCCAGTCCAGGTGTTCAAACAACTACCGATGAAGCTGGAGACGACATCATGACGATAAACACGTGCGGGCATTCGTTTCATTCGAAATGTCTTTCTTCTTGGTTCTTGATCGAACGATATGATTGTCCTGTATGCAGGGTGCCGTATTACAAAGGGATACCACGTCGCGAAACTGCTTTGAGCGTGACACCGTTTTGGTGATCACCGCCATCTTAATTGATCACTAATCTCTAGTTTAAATGCGGTTGGATGTCCAGCCATGTCTCATACAACTGTCAAAGCTTGATGATGCTTACAAGCAGCCTGCAGCAAGGTTCGGTTCCTGATTAGTCCAGCTTCAGCCACAACAGTTGCTCTCAGCATCTCGATGCCGTATTCTGAATGTTTCAGTTGTTTGTCCACTTCTGCGGCCCCCTCCGATTAAATTCATTGGCTGTGCTCATTTCTTCCGGAGTATCTCCTGCGGTTTGATGCAGTCTTCCGTTGTTGGGTGGTTTGAGCGTCACAGCGGAGCAAAAGCTGATGACAAAATACGTACCGCCACCATGACGGATCGGCGATCCTCCCGCCCACCCAAGTCTAGATGACTTCATCGCCATTAACAAGGCCTGGATCGAGAATTTTGGTCATGGATCGTCTAGAGACATGACAGTTCACCAGCCAGCAATTTAACAGGTGATGCAGGGGGCTTCGTACCCCATTGTGTTACCAGCGAAGTTTGCTCCGGAAATAATGACCTAGCCCTACCGGAGGCAACATCGTTCCCAGACCATGCATGACGCGCCCTGCGTCATTGGCTCTTCGGGCGACTTCCTCCGACTACCAGTACTTTAAATGTTGGAGAATGTTCGTTGCCGATTTTATCAGGTACTTGGCTGCCGATTATATCTGCTTCGCCTCATGACCTTCCATTCTTCCTCGTTTGCATCAGACATATGTCACCTTGTTTCTTGACATCTGCTGGAAGACTTTCCCTGCGGCTTTCCCTGCGACTTTCAGTTCTTAGACCATACAGCACGACTACAACCATGACATCGAAACGGAAGAGAACTGGGGCTCATCCGCCGCCTCCGGTACCTGAGATGCCTGATGCTCCCAGGAGAAGCAGTCGAAGAATAAAGGATGCTGCTGAGCGGCCAAAGTCAGACACAGATCCGATGAAAGCTGCGAGCCCAAAGAAAACAAAGGCTGTCTGGGATACAGGCGAAGGTGTCGAAGAAGCCATGCGCGAGCTGGGCGAGATGGAACAAAAGTTGCAGACTGCCGTCAGAAAACAGCGTCTAGCAGTTGAGTCCTCAGATCTTCATGTTAAGAAGGAAGCCGCCGACGAACCTGATATCCGACCGAAAATGTATTCGCCGAACCAGGATACTGTTGTCGCTCGAGGAAACTTGGAAGGAAAGTCAAAAGTTGTCAACTCTGTACCACTGGATGAGTACGACGCCGAACTCGCTGCTGGCGATGTCGCTGATGCCAAAGGTGAAGACGATGGCATGGACCGAGGCGCCAACAGGCCTCCCCCTGTCAACAGTGAAACTCTTCCTCTACCATGGAAAGGAAGGTTAGGATATGTGAGTTTGACATTGTGGCTTGCAGACATTACTGACTCTCCAGGCTTGCTTAAATACGTACTTGCGCAATGCGACTCCTGCTGTCTTTTCCTCGAGGACCTGTCGCATGGCCTCTATTATTGAACACCGACACCCTTTAGCAAACCCTGATGAACCAGAACACCCTACCAAGAATCGACCGGATAAGAACAAATCCGCAGACCACGAACGAGGACTCAAATATGTGCAAGATTTGGGCTTGGCGAATGCAAGAGATATTGTCAAAATGATTCGATGGAATGTCAAGTATGGCATCAAATTCATGAGACTGAGTAGCGAGATGTTTCCATTTGCAAGTCATCCAGAACATGGTTACAAGCTAGCGCCCTTTGCGTCAGATGTGCTGGCGGAAGCTGGCAAAGTAGCTGGAGAGCTGAATCATCGTGTAACAACACATCCTGGACAATTCACACAGATTGGTTCTCCCCGCAAAGAAGTTGTCGCCGCTGCCATGCGCGATCTAGATTACCACGATGAGATGCTTACTCTACTCAAACTTCCCGAACAGCTTGACCGCGATGCTGTTATGATCCTGCACATGGGTGGCGTTTATGGCGACAAACAAGCAACTGTTGACCGATTCAAAGAGAACTACGCCAAGCTTTCTGACAGCGTCAAGCGACGTTTGGTGTTGGAGAATGACGATGTCGCATGGAGTGTTCACGATTTGTTACCTGTTTGCGAGGAACTCAACATTCCTCTCGTGCTCGACTACCACCATCACAACATCATCTTCGACCCATCGATAAGAGAGGGTTCCCAAGACGTTATAGGTCTTTATGATCGCATCAAAGCTACCTGGACCAAAAAGGGAATCACCCAGAAAATGCACTACAGCGAGCAGACATCCAGTGCAGTCACACCAAGAGATCGCCGCAAACATTCCGCCAGAGTCAAAACTCTCCCACCATGTGCCCCCGACATGGATCTAATGATAGAAGCCAAGGATAAAGAGCAAGCTGTTTTTGAACTGATGCGAACTTTTAAACTGCCAGGTTGGGATACCTTTAACAACATTGTACCATATGAACGACCAGATGAATCACGAAAAGCCATCAAAAAGAAGGCAAAGAAGGGAAAGAAAGCAAATGGCGTCAACGGAGAAGCGGAGGATGACATTGAAGTACCTGAAAAGATTGTTAGCGCTGAAGATTTTGGCATGGGAGGTCCTCAAGCAAGAGTGTATTGGCCTGAAGGTATGGAAGAATGGCTGCGACCGAAGAAGCGAGAGATTAAGAAGGCGAAGGAGGGAAAGGATGGGACGCCTGTGATGAAGCAGGATGGAGATGAAGAATGATTATGTCTAATGTCAATTGCATTAAATAGTGTAAATTAATAAGACTGCATGAATGTTTAATTGTGGTGTTGAATTGGTGGTGAAGGCATGGGTAATATACAGGGTAGGAGGTCTGAAAAGTTTTCATCAAGACCTTCCCAAGTAACTTGGAAGCATCAACTTTTCTTCTTCAACAACAAACAATGGCTTCTACAAATTTTGACGGTACAAGCGAAAGCTTTTTACGCTGGTTCAAGTCTTTTCCAGATGCTGCATTCTCCGACGCCATTAAAATTGTTGATCTTCGTGATCGCAATGCTGGTCGTGGTATAAGTAGGTTCCATGCATGCCCTCAAAGTCATGCTAACAAAACAGTCGCTCTCGAGGATACCCCTGCGGAAACAACTCTGTTTACCATCCCGAGAAGAGGAATCATCAATGTTGAAACTTCGGAGCTACCAAAAAAGATTCCGGATGCTTTTGACCTCGACAAGCCTGATGACGATGACGCACCGGGATTGGACTCGTGGAGTTCGCTTATCCTCATCATGATTTACGAGTATCTTCAAGGCGAAAACTCCAAGTGGAAGCCTTATTTCGATATTCTTCCTTCGTCATTTGATACGCCCATGTTTTGGTCCGACAATGAGCTTGACCAGCTTCAGGCCAGTCATATGCGACACAAGATCGGCAAGGCTGATGCTGAAAATATGTTCCAAAAGACGCTGCTCCCCATTATTCGAAGCAACTCTGAGATTTTCAACGCCGGAAACAAGACTGATGCAGAGCTTATTGAGATTGCTCACCGAATGGGCAGCACCATCATGGCGTATGCTTTCGATCTTGAGAATGACGAGGAGGAAGAGGAGGAGGCTGATGGTTGGGTTGAGGACCGAGATGGAAAATCGATGATGGGAATGGTACCAATGGCGGATATTCTGAATGCCGACGCCGAGTTCAACGTAGGTCTTTTTCTCAATGATTGGCAAAGCTAACAGAATAGGCTCACGTCAACCACGAAGAGGAGAGTCTCACCGTGACCAGCTTGAGGCCCATCAAGGCGGGCGAAGAGATTCTCAACTACTATGGCCCTCACCCGAACTCGGAGCTCCTAAGAAGATACGGATACGTTACCGAGAAGCACTCCCGTTATGATGTTGTCGAGATTCCTTGGGACGTTGTTGAATCAGCTCTGACCTCCAACTTTGGCATCCCAAGTCAAGTCTTGGAGCAGATTGTAGGTCAATTGGACTTGAAGATGACCCAGCTAACATCAGTAGCGTGGTGCTCTTGAAGAGGACGAAGAACCCGAAGACACATTCGTTTTGGAGCGAGAAACAGGCGAGGTCAACTCGGACGGCACCTTTGCTGGGCCTGCTCGATTCGAAAGCATGCCCGAAGATCTCCAAGAACAACTCAAGACATTCCTCAAAGGCATCAAGAAAGCACAACCCGATGCTATCCCCGACAAGCGAAAGAGAGACGAGATTCACCAAGCTGTACTGGCCAAGATACTGGAGGCTCTTGTAGCAAGATACCCGACCAGCATTTCTGAAGACGAAGCTTTACTCAAACAAGACCTCAACCAACGAACTCGCATGGCTATTGCCGTTAGACTTGGAGAGAAGAGACTACTTCAAGAAGCTATCAATGCATCTTCTGGAGACGTTGAGATGACAATGGACGACGAATCTGGACCAGCCAAGCGTACAAAGCGTTGATCCAGCGGGGTTATGTGATAGATCTTGTTTCCTCTCGTCTCATGCAAGAGGTGCAGAAGGCGATTGCGAACCATCCGCAAGGCAACAATTCCAATCAAAATCACAATTATCTACTATTTAAATGATCCATATCTTGCACATATTGTTTTCCAACTCTTTCTTCTGATCAGCAACAACATGAAGCTCAAGCTAGAACACCAGTGAGATATTGAAAATGAAGGGCTTGAACCTTTACCTTATTTTACTGACAAACAATCGATACATGACACCAAGCAGCTGAGCACAGTCCGGCTGAGACGAGAAAGTCTGCCAGCTCTCACACCAGAAATGCCTCGCTATACGCGGTTCCGCACTCGCGTTGCACAAGCATCACCGGAGATGTATGATAATACTGAAACACGAGTCCACCAACTTGATGGCCTCGCTGTGAGTTATTCGATCGACGATTGTCTCGGTTACATTCACCATCTTATGGTGTACGCCACCCCCAAAGACTTGCAAGCGAGCAGTTACCACCGGACACGAATGAACCCGAAGTCAACACCATCAGAGAAGAGGCCTGAGCATTGGTTGCTTCCAGTCACCTGTCAAGGTTCCCACACAACCAAGACACATGTCTTGCGGAGACACCGACCTCCTCTGGCCTCAGATGCAATTCAGCTCCTATCCTCGCATAAATCCAACGTTGCCAAGTCGCAAGTCACCAGATAATCAAAGGTTAGCGCCAACAACTGATCGACATCAAGATCTTATCTAACCCAATGGCCCGCTTCCTTGACAAATCAATCAGACAACTTACCCGGTGGGAGTGTGGTTGAACTCCATCTATCCGTGGAGCATGGGTCAACCGGTGTCGAGCAGAACAAGCGTAAGAGGGGCGGCCCGCGTTGATGCTGCATGAACTAGGGTGTCCTCATATTCCCTGCACAGCATTCAGAAGTACCATGAAGCGTGGCACCAATCCTTAATTCAAGAAGTCTTGAATAGGCTTTACGGATATGTCAAGATGTCTGGCAGACTGCTGAAGCTGACATGTATGGTGTCGTCATTCTCACACTTTATTGCTTCAAGTCATGGAAGTCGGTTTCCTCAACGGTTTAGTGACCGAGGAGACCCAAATGGAAATCCGAGATGAGGCTCCGCGGATGAGTGAGTTATAAAATGGCATTGCTCAAGTGTGATCGATAGATGATCAAGTTAAGTAGTGATCATGTTGAAACAGGTACGCTGAAAGCTCAGCCTCTGCTCAGCTTCGAGCAACTAACACTGTCAGAAAACATCAAAGCACAGCTCAAGCCGAAAAGGGAGCTCTTCCAGCCAGCCCACCCCAGGCTTCTTGTTTATCGCCAACAAACTTGTCATCCACGATCCAGAGCGTGACAATTATCGTCACCTTGTTCCGCCCAGTTCACCAAACTACTACCGTGGCGAGGTCCCAAGCAAAGTCATGCGCTACAGAAACGGCGAAGTGTCTGAAGCACCAGACTGGCGATGGTACCGAGACGCTTCCATGCTTCCGGCATCCGAAGGACAATTACTGAGAGTGGACGCCCGCGGAAGCTGCATCACGGATCAGTATGGACAAGTATACCCGGCCGATGAGTATAAGACATTTGGGGTGGCTGCTTGCAATCCACTGCTCCCAATTATGGTCACTGAACATGATCCTCTGGTCGCCAGATCGAACTGGGAGCTTCTACGTGTATTTCATCCACCGTTAATTCCCGGGCTCTCTCAAGTGAGCACCATCACCAGCACCATGGGTCCTGGGCCTGGTCCTTTGCTACACGTTGCTGGCAGAAATCCTACGTGGATTCCCGGTCTACTTCCTCTAACCTACAAAGCACCTCGACGTGATGCACCACACTCAACTGGTCTCGGAGGAGAGCTGCCTATTGTCCTGGGGCTCATGGCATTGAATGCGCCCCCAGGCAGTGAGATGAGCAACCATTCGATAGACAGTGTATTTCTTGGACACAATCGATTATGGAGACATGGAGCTTGGACAAGTGCTGATGCCCCTAGAGGACGTATGTTGGCCATGCAATTGCTGATATAGCTAACAACCACAGATCCCCCGACAGCTTCTGAAGATCCAAAAGGGTTTATCGTCAAGGTGTTTCTCGACCCAGACAACCAATACTCAACTCGAGAAGATCTCCACAGTTTTGAGTGGGAGAGGGCTATTGTTCGAGATTGACCAATGTGACAGCTTAAGCTTGAATTGATTTAGTCTATTATTCATTCCTGTATGAAGCCTGCTCTGCAGTCTGCCCCATGTTCGTTATCCATCCATGCTAGGGGTCCGCCTGATTATGTAGGACTCAGACTGCGTCGGGAAGTCGTACAGCGATATCGCCAGATTGGGTAATGTATCGAACCCAAGGAAGCGAAGGATATTGCAACTACGATTGTTAGCCTTGATCGAGTATTTGACGCGATTCGTACCTTTGGCTCGGTAATCTTTAGATACCGAACCTGAATACCACTTGTGGTAAAGTAAGGGATCTCAAACTTGACCTGGATAGGTCGCTTGGCACCCTTACCCACACCCCCGACTCCTCCCATGCTACCACCGAAACCACCCATCATACCGCCACCTTGTTCATCATCTCCTCTCACGCTTGGTAGGCCCAGCTCAGCACGCATGAGGAATTCCTTGCCACCGCCAAATTGTTTAATCTTCCAGACAATAGCGCTTTGCTCGGGAGCGTAATGAACGGATCCAATGTTTGTTCGGAAACGAGGGCTATCGGCATCATCTGGAACGGGAACCACGATTTCGACATTGTTGGCGGTACTGCGGCGCTTGAATTGAGCTCGAGCCTTGAGCATGTATTCGATTCGGGAGCCTGAATGGGATTCGACTACACATTCAACCCAGATCAGGGGCTTGACTTGAGTGTTGAGACGATAGGACATGAGCTCGAATTCGCCGTCAGGGGGGATAAAGGAGATGGTTCGGTCGTTTTCGAATCGTGATAGTCGTACACATTGGTGGAACTTGACGTCCTCCATTTCGATAGCTTTACCGCGGGTAGCTCGACCGGTTGTCTCAAACATGACCTTGTCATTCAATCCTAGACGCAACTCGGGCATGCCACTGAGGTAACACTTCATCTTGATAGCGCCAAGAATTTCTGATCGAAGGACGTTGCCGTTTGCAGACACCAAAAGGTTGAGGGACTCGACAACATCGAGGAATACTTCGTTCTTGCGGTAGCGGATACCCTCTGATCGCCACGATACAGCGTTTGTGACGGCAATTGGTGGTCGCGCTTGGATCTCGAGCTTGTGAGATTCCTGGGTAATGTACTCCTGAAGGATCTTGGACTCTGTTGTTTGAGGATAACCAAAGTCCATCATTTCGTCGAGAAGTTCGTAGATGATGACAAAGTTGTCTCGGATGGATTCTTCTTCTAAAGCTTTAAAGTACTCGGTAAAGACCTCGACGATCTTGTGAAGGAATAGGAGGATTTCGGCGGCATTCGTGTTTCGTTTCGTGAGGGCGAGGAGGTAGAGGTTGTTATGGCGGATGTAGAGGTACTATTCAGTTAGCGGAGCCTCTAATAATAGAGACTACATACGTTGATTCCTTCGTGGGAGAAGCATGGTGGAACAGCAGAGGAGTCTTCCTCAGCTTCTGAAAGGAGTACAGGGAACTTTTCGACTGCTGACATGGGAATGTCACCGCGATAGTTACGAGCAAGAAGGGTCTACACTGTCAGCGACGTCACACTCAGTGGCGTTCAACACACCTTGCCCTTGAGATCTAGAAAGAAGAGTGCGGATGCCATGTTGGATGTCTTGGCGGAGCGGAAAGGAGGTCGCGATAGATGCGACGGTCAAGATCAAGACGAAGAGGTCATGCGCAGTAACAAAGACAACAATCAATAAGGAGAGGCTGAATAGGAATTAAGGACTATAGAGAAGCGCAGGCAATCATCATGGTCCGAGGCGCAATTGTTTCGTGGTTAAGCTGTCTGTTTCGCCGACACGGTAGAATGTCGGATATGGTGGGGTAGCTTGAGCTCCTGGTCACGTGAGAGATGGATCAGAAATTTGGATTAAAAGCTTTGGTTTTTTTTGGCCTCTGTTTACTCTTTTCTTCTCCTCAACGCACCCTCTAGACAGTGCAGACCATTACCTAGCCTGCAACCGAATGGCATTCTGTCATTTCAGCCGTGGAGCCGTTGATGTGAGCTGCGATTTCGTGGTGCGGAGAGGGAGAACTTGGCTCCATTAAGAACTGCCCGAGTATTATTAGTTGCTTTGGCGGTGTCAGAGGAGCCAGACATACAAATTCGTGACTGGACAAATTTGTGTCTGAGACATGAAATTCGATCTGGGGTAAATGTGGCAGGTGACCGTAGCCTCGACTTTTTGTTGGGGTATCGTGGCCCTTGACTTCAGGGTTTCTGCTTTGACGAGATCTGCAATCAGGGATCTTGGGGTTGTCACAATTGGACTCGTAAAGATCGTGGCAAAGTTAAATTTGCAAATGCATGTCCAATGAGCTTGTGACCGGTCCTCGGTGGGCAAGAAAACAGCGAACCTTGATATGGGGTGCCAAAATAAACTCATCAAAAGTTATCCTAAGCTTAGACTATATTACCTAAATCTTTTTGTCATTTAGGATCGAGGTTCTGTGTTTTCTTTCCTCCCCTAGCCGGTGCATCCATCTCGCGTTTATCACGAAGTCGAACGCGAGGCTGGTCCTGTGTCTGGGGAATGTCTCCTGGGTCCCATCTCCAGCACAATTTACACAAAACGACAACCACGGAGCAATTTGAGTGTTTGAGATTCAGTAACTCAGTCCGTGCAGATCCGTTGAACCGATTCAGGGTCCAAGGTCAAATCTCAAGACTGTCATGCGACCATCGCAGCTATCGCTGTATCGTTGCGCTATTGTAGTATCTGCAGACAGTAGGCTACAAGCATGAATGCTGCTTCATCGCACATGTCAAATTCACATGTTGATCAGTTATCGGGGACCAAATACAGGTCCGATAAAGTAACCGAATGCCGACTGGTTTGGATAAAGAGTGTGAATGCAACCTTACTTGAAAAGGAACATATTAGCATAGCTCAAGATGAGCAATCAATGAGCAATCGCATCTGACGTTATCAGACAATTCCATTGGATGGAAAATAACATTCACACGCATCAGGAAAAGGATATAATCCTTCCTCTGTGGCATGTGCTTGAGTTGATCTTGTTAGTGGATTGCTCATGACTCGGGCGACCCGCTTAACATTTGTGACGATGAGTATTCCTCTTTGCATGTGATGTCGGTGCATCATCATCCCCAGTTTTGGCACGTGCTAGAGGCCCAGAGGCTTCAGGTACACTTCTTAGCGACTCTAGTCTCGACGTTGGACGTTGAGTTGAATTGATCTTGTGATGCTGCGAACAAAAACCTAGGCCCAACAAATTTATCGCATCATTAATCAAGCGAACGCCCCCAAATTCGGTATATCTTGTGATGATGCTCTGATATTGGGTGCAGCTCTTTTAGCGATCTTCCCCACTACGCCTCTAAAACAAGTCACCTGAAGCCACTGTAGCCGGCCCGGTTTTTAGTGGGCTATCGTCTTGCGCTGGGCTTGTTTGTTCAGCCGGTCCCTGCAGCAGGAAAGAAGGTCCCGCGAGCGCCTGACGTTAACAGGTTTCTCGTCCCCCCACGATCGCTTTCATTCCCAATCTCTCCCCAACATCTCCGCTTCCGCTTCATCATCATCATCATCATCGATTTATCGTTTCTTTTGTCTCTCTGCGATATTCTTTGCGGCCACTGGCCGACTTCACTCGATGCTTAGTTGACATATCCGTGCTATCGCCGACCATGGAGCACAATCACATGCTTCCTGATCGGGAGTCCGAGTCTCGTCTCCTCGGACCACCACCTGCTCGACCTCAGTCATTGATGGCGTTTTCTCCTCCAGCTTATTCCAATGTCGCTTCACCAAATGCGATAAAGTTTCCTGATGTTCCTTCCGATATACCAACTTCTTTGCCTCCTTTGGCTAGATTCGATGCCGATAACGATACCAAGTTACCACCTCTGAGTTCACTTACAAGCGAAATGGTAATGGAACCAACCAAGACTTGGCTTCCTTTACATCCTATGCCTTATCCGCCTGTTCTTGCGCATAGTATTGATAGCCCGACACGAATGGATCTTGATGGGAGTAGCAACAGTGTCGTCAGCGCTGCTTCTCCTGATGGTCTTCTCGATGCGAGGGCTGGTAGCGTCAGCCTTGATGATCCAGATGTGCGACTTGCAGCTGAAGCGCTTGGAGATTTGAGAGCAGGTATGTTGCCAATTTTAAGGGTGGTCATTTCTAACGTTGTAGACTTTATATCTTCACCACCTCATAGAAACTCCTCTCTTCCAGTTAGTCCACCGACTTCTGGGCTTCAATCGAATCAACCACAATCCCCGCAGCCTGAACCGCTTCTGTCTCTACTTACGACGACTCATCCATTGTTGGCGAGTACAATTGAGGGCGCTACTTCGGCGTATGGTGGCGCCAAGAACTTTTCACCGCGTTTTCGATCTGGCGCCGAATATGTTGAAGGATACCTGACTCCTATTGCGAATACTGTTGGTTCAGTTGGTCGAGTAACTGGTGTTGAAGGAGGTGTCAGATGGTTTTTGGGTGCTGGAAGACGACAAAACAGCTCAGCGTCGGATTTGGAAACCGGCAACAGCAAGAAGCGGCGCAAAACGGATGAGGATGAGGCAGTCAGCAACAAGCGATTTGAGTCTGAAGGAATGCAACAAATGAGCGACGAACAGATGGATACAGCGCCTTCACCATCTTTAAAGACCATGTCTCGTCGCATGTCAACTACTAGCACGGTTGACACGCTTCCTGCCTACGATGAGTTGAGATCACCCGCATATACCGAGACTGATTCCAATTCACCGCGACCATCACGACCAGACAGCGCCTGGCAGTCACGGCTGATTACATCTACTTCTGGTCTTAGTGTCGCCATGAGCCAAGAGAGTCTGCGCAGTCTCAAGTACTGTCTACAGTGGCTTCGCTGGGCCAATGATCACATTGCTCGTGTGATTTCCGCCTTGAAAACTACCCTTGATGAGTATGAAAAGGTACCTGACGGACAGGCTGGCGAACAGGCTGATCCTGAATCTCGCTCTCAACTCGCCGCTCGCATCTCAAACCTCAAGGGCGATGTCCTCAGAACCCTGCGAGAAGCCATCAATACTGTGTCGAAATACGCAGGGGGCGCATTGCCCGAAAACGCACGAATCCTTGTGCGACGTCATCTCACTAGTCTACCCCAACGATTCCGTGTCGCCACCATGACCGACAGGAATGCCGGGCAGCAAGACAACGAGACTGCTCTAACTGAAGGTGCACACAAAGTTTTGGTCTTGGCCAAAGAAGGTCTGGACATGGTTGTCCAAGTAAGTGGTGTCGTAGATGGAACAATTGTCAGCGCTGAGCAATGGCTCGACCGTATGGGCAAACGAAGAGCCCAAGAAGATGAGAAGCCAATGCTTCCTCAAACCGAGGTTAATGGAGATGTGAAAATGGGTTAATTGGAAACGAAAACGAGTGATTCCTGCGGGTTCCAATATCACGAGGAGCTCATTTATTTCCTTGAATGACACGACCAGTTGGAAGAGCGAGTTGGATTTCTGGCGTTTGGTTGGCTTTGTAGCACGAATATGAGCTGCTTTCAGCATGTCAATTTGGCTCTGATATCATCAGACATGAATGTGATGTACGGGTCGGAACAACACAATACCGACTATTTAAGATTCTTTGGATGCAATTCAATCACTCAGTCATGGCACCTTCAAGATCAAGATATTCCACCCCTCGAGTCAAAGCTTGTCAGCCTTGTATAACCGCCAAAGCAAAATGTGATCGCAAAGAAACCTGCGGGCGATGTGTCTTGCGGAGTCTAACATGCAGCTATCCTGGGAGATCTCGAGAGCCGACCGTAGATTTGCAGCCGGACGCAGAGAACTGGGAAAACTCAAACACGTCGGATACTCTGGACTTTGAACAGAGCTCGCTCCAAGACACTCCTGATATTCACTTTGATACTCTGGACCTTGTGTGTCCGATCAACAGCGACGACATCAAGAACCGATGGCTCAACTCGTATGTTCCTCTGCCTGGACAATCGCCCAAGAACTACAGTCAAAGTGTCATCAATTTTGTCTATCGAATGCTTAAATCGTATGCCTCGACAGTAATTCGAGGTCGTCTGCCACCATTCATCCATCCTATGCAGCAATCATTGGTACCACTCTCGACCTGTTTTACTCTGGTCCGAATATGCGATCCTCTACCTAGTAATGTGAGCATCGCCGCAGATATCCTGCAGCGAGAGATGACTAGACTTTACGAAGAGCGAGGAACACATGCAGGCATCAATCTTCTTGGAGTGTTTCAAGCGTACCTCATCTATTCCATGGTTCTATTCTTTCACTTGGGTCCTTCAATGCCATTTCTTCGTCAGGCAATGATCAACCTGCAGGAGATTGCATGCGCAACCTCTCGTGAAGGACTTGTATGTGCAGCAGAACAACGAGGTGCGGTCCCAAAATGGGAATCATGGATCATGGCCGAGGCCAAAAGACGGACACTGTACACCATGTATTTTCTGGACAATGTGTTGTCAGCTCACGATGGCCTCACGACGTATCTGGGGACTGAGTTGAGGGGACTCTATTCGCCATCGAGCAAGTATCTGTGGCAAGCGGATCGGAATGGATGGGAACAAAGCTACAAATCTCATCTGGCCGAATGGGGAAGTGATGTCTTTCGACTGGATGAATTGTGGCCATTTCCAGATGAAATGAGTGAGGAAGACATAAAACGCCAACGACGGAGGGTGGATCGATGGTTGGAGGATGTTGATGAATTTGGGACAATGTTGTATGCAGCCTCGAGCTGTACTCATGGAGGGTAGCGCTTTGACTTGAATATCCGAAACTCGGTCGTCAGATCGCACAGCCTTGCCAAGATCAATACTTGTCCAAATCGGCAAGTCTACCTAGCCGTTCGAACATGTCATTCAAGAACATGTTTTATCCAATTACGCCACAGGATCACCGTCCCTAACCCATCGCCTCGAGTCATTGCAGTGACCGAAACCAAAGGAAGCCCTGTAACAGAAACAGAGTTCAGCACCAACCGTTAGTGGCGTTGATCGTCGACGGCTGGCTCCCCGGTGATCCACTAGGTAAAGCTTGACTCTCAGATATCAAGGATTCATTGCCTCTCGTCATTCTGCATCTTCATTTACAATGAATTCGACCTTTCCACGATATGTGGAATGCAACAGGTCCCGATTCGAATCGAAATGCCCCTCCTGGGGTTGTTCCCGATTATAACAACCCTGAAGACGTTTACTGGACGTTGAATATTGTCTTGACGACGATATGCGTCTTCTTTATTACACTCTTTTTTATAGTACGAGTTTATGTCAAGGGAACGATTAGCCGGAACTTTGGGGTAGAAGATTGTATGTCTACGTTTCATGTTAGACAAAGCTAACAGTTTAGGGACATGTATAGCAGCATTTGTATGGCCGACTCTTGATGTTTGGCTATTGCTAACCTTTAGATCACCGCCATCATGTACTGCGTCACTTGCTTTATGAGTATGTCTGTTCCCTTTTCGTTGCGTCACTAACAAAGTAGTGGCCCGGTATGGAGCAGGTTATCATGCTTGGGAGATTCGCAAACCAGAATATTACAATTGGCTAAAGGTGAGTAGTCCAAGTGTAACTGATCGATCTAACAAGTCAGTGGTTTTATGCGAGTACGATTGTTTATATCCCGGCTGCCTTTTTCACCAAAGCGGCCATTTTGCTACTGATGGCACGAGTTTTTGCTGTTGAGCCACGAGTCGCAAAAGGAATCAAGATCTTGATATGGGCTTTATTGGTGGCATACATTCCGATCCAAATCCTTCGCATTGTCAACTGTTATCCCATTCGGACATACTGGGACCCAGATGTCAAAAACGCACGATGCCTTAACCAACGAAAGATCTTCTTTTCAGATCTATCGCTATCGATTGTCACGGATTTGGTCATTCTATTGATCCCGATACCTTTGACTTGGAAACTCCGAATGTCGATAGGGAAAAGGATCAAGATTGTGTTGCTTTTGGGGGCTGGTGGAATCGCTACAGCCCTGACACTCTTCCGTGTTGCCAAAGCGGTTGACTTTTTGAACTCGGATGATATCACGGTCGATTATACGCCGATTGGCATTCTAACGTATGTCTGTCGTCCCGATAATGCTTGTCCAACGATTGCAGGGCTCTCGAGATTACTATCGGCTTTGTCTGCGCCTGTCTTCCATCTCTGAACCTCCTGATCGAGCATCATGTCCGTAAACGTAGACGAGCACGAAACCCGAATTGGCCACGCGATCGAACACGGACATCCCTGTTCAAGAAGCGTTTCCGATGGATTAGTTCGTCTACAGAACACATGCCCTCTCGACCGAATCGGCCGTCCGATGGAATGATTGACTTGGACGTGGAAATGGCCATGTTGACAGGGCAGCCTGTACGATTACGAACAGGAAGAACAGCCAGTGCAGGATCTCATGATATCCGACCTCTTGACCATCGACTTAATTCTGGTGACGGACGAAGAGAGGGGTGGCTGTCTCAGGGTCGAGACGAACAAGACGAGGTACAGGACAGCAAGTTTATTATGCGAATGGTGGAGGAATCAAGAGCACGAGCAGACGAAGGAGCCAAAGAATCATGGTGTCCAGTCTGGGATGGACCGAGGGACCCAATGGCAAGTCAAGGGAGTTGGAAATTTAGCGTGCGGTCGCATTAGAGCATAGCGTATACCCAGGTATAAAATAGAATTGTCATGATAACGAGAGCTTCCATCCAAACTTGTGGATAATCTCCCTCCAGTCTTGGTTTGTGTTTGATACTTGAAGATCTCTTGTATGCCAGATCAGCTTGAGAGCATTCCAAACAGCAGATATATTGCTAATCGGCCATTTGCTATCCATCAACATGAAGTGATCCAACACAGCCTTTCGTTGTTCGTCTGATGAGCATGCACAGCCTGCCAAGAACAGTGGCCACATAGGAAATGATC
Source organism: Fusarium xylarioides (assembly GCA_013183765.1). NCBI lineage: Eukaryota > Fungi > Ascomycota > Sordariomycetes > Hypocreales > Nectriaceae > Fusarium > Fusarium xylarioides. The sequence goes on along the minus strand of SRZU01000001.1, from coordinate 577,448 downwards.
TTCGAGTCTGTCCTTCAACGATTATATCGGAAAGACAAGAAAGAAGAGATTCGTGGAGTGCCAGAATTGATGGGTGGGTGATGGCTGTGTTGTAGCATACGAGGCGGAGGTAGATCTGGGCAGCAATTCTAAAAGACTCGGCGCTCCGTAAGAGGTAGTCGTCTGTGCCCTGAAAAGAAAGGTCTTCGAGTCGCTGTTCAATTTCTTGACCTGTTGTGTACAATTGATCCTTGGATATGTCGTGGGTAGACAGTGACGATATTTCGTTGATGATGTCGACGAGATCCATTGAGCAGCCAATCTGCTCATCAACTAGATTTCGAGAATGCGGGAGTGTAGCCTCAGCTTTGGCCAAACCAGCCATTGCTTGGTGTAACGAGTCCTGGTGGGTAGGTTGTGTAGTCTCCATAAGAATATATCGAAACCGGAAATACTGGAGTACAAATTCGGCTACATTGGGGTCGATGTTGTTTCCGAAACTCTCAAGTAGAGCGAGTGCGCCTTGAAGATGACGGAGCCAGGTTGGACACGATCCATGTGCGATTTCAAGAGATGCCAAAAGAACACAAGTGAGAAGATTACCCTCACTGCCTTGTGAATCTGGAAGACCGTGCTGTAGTTCATGGAGAGCTCGGACTTTGTACTGCATTGATAAAGCGCGGTAGTCTCTTCCACCTGGGACAATGTTTTGTGCCCATTCTGCTGCGCTCATGGCTAGGACTGCAGAGAATAGAGGACCTTGGAACATTCGGGGGATGACTGATGTACGGAAGCCATTCCGACTCGTATCCACGTAGACTCTGCTCCTCGAAATGACCTCGACATCTAATCTGTTAGCGGGGATAAATAGTGGTGAGAATACATACAGTACTGCACGAGAGCTTTCTCAACTGAACGACCCGACTCAAAAGCAAACGGAGACAAACTGCGAGGAACGGATTCCTTTGTCCAAACAATCCTCCCTTCACTCGAATTAACAGCAACGAGTTCTTGAGGCGAGAGATTTAGAAAGCTATGGCTCTGGTTATAACTCGGGACCAGATAATGGTCAGAAGCCGCAACAATAAACTTTAACGGATTTGATGCAGAAGCTGGACTCGGAAAGATACAGTCATCTCCTGTTCTTTGACACCGTTGACACGTTGGTTTCTCCTCGTCACATCTTCGCTTTCGTCTTCGACAGTTGAAGCAGCCGTCTCGACTCCGAGAGCCACCTGACATGATGCATTGTTGATGTTGGAGTGTTGATGGTGGGGAACGGATGGACTTCCGATCAACGATCAACGCCACGTGACGGCGAGTTGCATGCATTAGCTTTATTATTTGTATTACATCTTGGTATCTGATATCTTTCTAATTATCTATCTGTAGACTATCAGATCTAACGTCAGATCTAACGCTGTTCTTGATTCAGTGGACTCTCATTACCCTGCAGCCACAGCGGAGACGGATACTAACCGGCCATACCAATGCATCATCAAGACACTTCTCAGTCCACAGATATCCATGTCACATTTCTCTTCAATATCTTAATACAGCTATTTCCCTCAATTTACTTAATACCAACTCATTGCTTCATGGCCACATCCCGACGCTTCTCCGATAGTGGAGGGTTAGCCCGCAGTGGGGTTCTCGGAGTCATACTCGGTCGACATACGGAGGCTAACACCCTACGTCGCAATTCTTCTCACTTACACCAAATTCCTCCCCGTCAATCTCAACGCCCTCCATAGCCTTCAACATGGCTAATGATCACATCCTCACCCTGTCATGCCCTGACAAGTCCGGCATCGTCTATGCCGTGACGGGCATCTTTGCCGCCAACAAGCACAACATTCTCGACCTCCAGCAGTTCTCCGATCCCGTCTCCGAGCGCTTCTTCATGCGTGTGCACTTTGGCCCTACCGAGACTGAGTCCACCGAGCACCTCGTCGAGGCTTTCGACAAGCTTGCTGCCGAGTACAAGATGGACTACGATATCCGCCCCGTTGCCCGCAAGACCCGTGTTCTCATCATGGTCTCCAAGATCGGCCACTGTCTCAACGACCTGCTCTTCCGCATGAAGACCGGCCAGCTGCGCATGGACGTCCCCGTCATCGTGTCGAACCACCCCGACTACGCCGCCCTCGCTCAAAGCTACGGAATCGAGTTCCACCACTTGCCCGTCACAAAAGACACCAAGGCGCAACAAGAAGGCCAGATCCTCGATCTCTGCAAGAAGCACGGCATTGAGCTCATTGTCCTCGCCCGCTACATGCAGGTTCTGTCCCCGACACTTTGCGAAGCCATGTCCGGCCGCATCATCAACATCCACCACAGTTTCCTGCCCTCATTCAAGGGCGCCAAGCCATACCATCAGGCGTACGAGCGCGGTGTCAAAATTATCGGAGCGACTGCTCACTTTGTCACTGCTGATCTGGACGAGGGTCCTATTATCGAGCAGCGGGTTGCTCGTGTTGATCACAGCATGAATCCTAAGGAGTTGTCTGAGGAGGGATCTAATGTTGAGAGCCAAGTTCTTGCTGCTGCTGTGCGGTGGTATGCTGAGAGGAGATTGTTCCTCAATGGGCACAAGACTGTAGTCTTTAATTAATAAAAGTTCAATTACTTGTGAGAAGTGTCATGGAATAAGTGCTTGTGAATGCGAATGCTTGACCTCCAAACGACTCCCCTGTATGGGGGGATAGTGAATGACGATCACCAATCCCTCCGGGGGCTCCTAGCGGAGGGCTCTTCCTCGCTGCGCTCGTACTTGTGAATTATATGCAAGCAACTGGATAGCAAAAAAATAAACTTGGAGCAAATGTAAAAGATGCAAAAAATGAGTTCCCCGAAACCTGGATCGAACAAGTGACCTTTCGGTGAGATGCTTAACAATTACAGCCGAACGCTCTTCCAGCTGAGCTATTCGGGGATCTCCGAAACCGGAGGAGTAGCCATTGGACTTGGTTGGTAGTGGAAGCGTAAACTATCCCTATACGCAGCGTGTTCACTCGAGCGCAATAAATCAATCGGTTTACCCTAAGCTGGCCAGAATATATTGAATTTGAGAAAGTATAATTGCAGCAAGATATGTCCCAATTGTTGAGTCTGAAGACAATCGCAAAAGATGGGATGAAACATACCCCGCGTCATCTGTGTCACAATGCAACGCCTCAACACCAAGCTTGCATTTTGGATACCTCAAACACTGCATCCAGTCTCATACTACCACAACCCGAAACTCACCATCACATCAATACCTCATAGAGCACAGCATGTCCACATGTACCCAACTTTCCTCGCCGATCGCCATGGCTACTCCTCTGATCATCAGAGCATCCCCGAGTAGCTCAGCTGGAAGAGCGTTCGGCTGTAACTGTACCGTCACCGAAAGGTCACTTGTTCGATCCAGGTCTCGGGGATTCATTTTTGCTGTCATTGCAACAGACACCTCTCACATCTCACCTAACAACTCTCACAGTCCTTCCAACCTCTCCTCTCTCAACCTGTTCAACTCTACCCCTAACCTTTTTCCAAACCTCCTCAGCAACCTCCTCTACACTCCCGCCCGCATCAACTACCACAAGATCCTCCTCCTCCTGTGTCCAGTCCTCACCCTCACCTAATCCAAGTCCCTGCGCCGCAAGGTCTTTTCCGCCCATACTGAGACCCCAGAATAATTCCCGTACACGTTTCTGCATACCAGATCGTTCATAGACCTCTCCACCCCAACCACCTCGAGCTTGAGCTTGCTCTTCGGTCAGATCGAGGAACAGCACGAGATCTGGTCGGGGAAGACCGCGTTCTGGTGCTCGTGCCCAAGGGAGGGTCAGAGAGGGGTTTTGCTTGGCGGCTGAGTAGACTATGCCTGAGTGATAATACCGGTCGCAGACAATTGTAATACCAGAAGCGAGGAGAGATTGGATTTGTTTGCTGAAAGGTCAGAAGTGAAGTGTGACAGACCGATATACTCACACAGCTTCCCATCTGTTTGCGCTAAACAAAAGATGAATAACATGATCATCCATCTCGACATCACTTTTGAGATAAGCATCAATCATCTGTCCAATAGGTGTAGTCCTGTCTATAAAAATCAGCATAATTCATTACTTCGTCAGTGACATACCAGGAAATCTCATAACCTTGACCTTTTTACCCTCCTCAACAAATCTCTGCTCCAACAGTTTCACCTGCGTCGTCTTTCCACTTCTATCCAAGCCCTCCAAAATAATGAATGCGCCCCGAGCTGAATCATCCGCAGTATCAGAGCTCGCAATCGCGGCTGTAGCCAAATTGTTGATTGAAGCCATGATGGTTGATGAGGGGAAGTGGGTTGCTGACGAAATATTCACACTGTTTTGGTTAGTGGTACACGTGGGACACAGTGCGGCGGAAATCAGATCATAATTTACACTCAGTGAAACACTCAGTGAAACATCATTCAAACAGTGGTAATCAATTAATACTCAGACAATAATGTAGTCACAAAACTATAGCCCCAGCTCTTGGTAGCCTAAGAAGAAAAGTAACGCCGGCAAACTCCACCATCCGTATCCATATCCATATCCATCCATTCCATCATTCATTCCATCCGTATCCATTACCATAACAGTTCATGACTTGTTCATGCATCGTGCCTATACAGCTTCATCATGTGCGCTACCGCTTTCCCATAACTCAAAACTTTCTCCTGTTCCTTCGATTGGTTCCAAAACTGCAGCCTTGCTTGAACCTTCTGTGGGTTTGGCCATTAAGCTGTCGATATCTTCTGTTGAAGGATCGATTGGCTTTTCGACCACTCTCGCAGTCGCAGGTGCAGGCGCATTCACCTCTGGCTCATCTTCAGGTACAAAAATGACTGATGTCTCATCACATCCTTCAGCGTAAAAGTCGGCAGTGTTCATTTCTCCCAATGCGACACGTTCTTTCTCAACAATCATGTCATCGGCTTTTGGTGCGCGACGAGTTTGAGAAATGTCATCAGGTGGAGGAACATTTTCCTTATCGCGACCCTCTGCACGGTCTCTGTTGAGTTTTCTTTGACTTTCTTCATCGGATGAAATGTCAAGTACACATGTGCTGTGTTGAAGAAGGTTGGTCATCTCTTGTTCGGGTGTGTCCTCGTGAATGTCAAAGAACCAGCTAGCCTTCATGTCTGGTTCACGTAGAGCAGTGATGGGTTCCTTCTTGGCGCCATAGCCAGGAATAGTACCCTTGAGAGCAGCATCGAGAGAAAAGGGAGCAGCAGATCCAAGACTGAATGAAGGAGGATCAACACGGGTGTAGGGACCAGCAGTGCGTCGTCGGCTAGATGCGATACCAGATCGCTTGCTTCGGGTAGGAGATCGACCAGCTGGAGCATAAATGGGAGAAGACTTTGAAATGCCAGAGCTGAGTTTGGCGGGTGATTTAGGTTGAAGAGTGCGTCGGGTCTTGGTAGGGCTCGTGAGGCGATTAGGAATGGGAGATGCAGATACAGGTGTAGGCTTGAGGATAAAAGCAGAAGGCTTGAGGATGCTGTCCTTTAGGATGTCCTTGTCCTTGGACCCTTTTGATCGCTTGGCAAAAGAAGTAGGATCGACATTTTCAGAATCATCGGTATCAATCAATTCAGCCTTTCGTTTCCCACCCGTTGGCAAAGCTAATCATGTCAGTTGAAGCCCAAACACTCCGCATCTCCACATACAATTTTGCCTATTCTTGAGACTGGTCAAGGTCTGGAGACGAGTCCCATCAAGGGGAGCAAATGGTTGACGAGTGACAGTAGCCATGATGGACCCAGCAGCGAGAAAAGTTATTGTTTATTGTTATCGCGTGAGTCGAACGTGTAAATGAGTGAAGACGATGATGAGTGAAAGTGGGAGAGAGTGGGTAGAAAAGAGGTGCCAAAGGTGGGTTCTGGCTGCGGAGGGCGCGTGGAGAAGATCGGTAATAAGGGAGCTTCAGCGCGAAAGTGGGTTCCCTCTAGGGCGTCGTGCCTTGGACGTGAGCGCGGTACGTGACGGGCGGCCACTAGAAGCAGGTCACTAGAATGCCTACAGAGGGCCAGGTATGAAACAAGAATGCAGATTCGCGACCGTGTTAATTGCCAGTGCATGGAATTGATCGTCCATGTCCAGCCAGAGCTTTGAACATTGCATTTCAAGATAAGCCATCTCTGCCTGAGGTGTTTTCCCCTCATTCAATGCAAGTTGGTCACCGCTAAGCACTTTTCCAAAATGATTCGCTCAATGCAACATGCCTTGGCCTTGTGGGACGTCCCAAAACTCCACAAGCGTCAACCCAGTTCGCTCCATGCCAATCCAATCGTCGCGCTGAGCGCCAATGCAAGGGAGATTTCAGCATGCAGGATGAAGACATTTAATGTAACGCGAGTTCGTGTTCCTTGATCTGTGACTGAACTCAATGCCCGATGTCGTCTGCCCGAACTCATCTTGCTGTTGTGCCCAGCCAGCTCTGTGCATGGCCGCCAATATGCGACCATGGTCTCATCACAACATTGGCAGACACGCAATTCCAATTGGCTGTCGTCTTTCAGCTGATCTGACCGATCGCCAACCAGCTATTGCCTCCACTGAAACGGGTCCCTGTAAAGTGTAACTTTATCCTGGCTTGTTACTATTAAAGGCCAGACCACCCGCGATCTCTCGCGTCGTGTCCGTGTCGAACCCCTCTCGATGATACTTGTGTGCAACGCCAATGCATCGAGCTGCAAGTCGGAGGCTGGGAGGCGGGACGGTAACATTCGCTCGGCGTTTGCCACAAATTTGACCTGGTCGCATGCATAGCCTGCCAACTCAGAGACCATATGTGACCGTACAGTCTGGACGCACCAATACTTCAATAACAACAGACTACCAGGTCGCATAAGGTTGCAGAGATATATCTATTGTAAGCCCCTATGAAGTGATAATGCTACAGTCGTGTCTGAGGTTGAATCATAATAATATTCCATTTTGTTGTCTGGCCTCTTGACGTCGCCGCTTCCTCGCCCACCTCACTTGTCCTCATGAAGATGGTGTGGCCCATGAGTTCCCGACCTACTCGGACCTTGCTCGTCATCTTCAAGCCCATGTTGTTGTGGTGCTTTGGTCCGGACCACCGTATCGTGGTGCAAATGATGAGCTGAAGGGAATGCTCCCGGCGTCTTTTCGTCATGCCGAAGCAGATGATCCGGACTAGCTCGGTATGTTGCAACCTGATCGAATCCAATGTCGTGATTGGGTTGGGTCTCGTTCGTCTCGTTTGCATCCTGAAACAAATCGTGTCGATGAACTGCAGGTGGACTGGCTGGCGCCTTTGTATCGGTTCGAAGTTGATGAATTGAAGGGGGATACACAGGAGCAGAAGTGTCATCCTTCAACCGGTGAGCTGCATTGGTTCGATATGGTCCTCTTGGATCTTTGGAGAGGTCGTGACTGTGGTTAAGCGTTGCGTCGGTCGGTGCAACTGGATCTTGAGCGATTGACCTCTCCCGGGGTTTGCTTCGGCTGCTTGCAGATGAGGTCGAAGACGTGCACTCGGATGAATCTTCGGGAATACAGGGAAGGTTTTCATCGGGTTCCGTATCACAAGTGGTGGCCTTGCTGTGCGATCTAGAAGTGCTCGAGGATGTGGTCATTGAGGGTTCGGTCTCATACCCACAGCAAGTGCGTCTCCGATGATGTCCATGATTGATGAGTTCGTGTTCGATCTGAATGAGGGTATCATATGGATAGCAACAGCCCGACAAGTTGTCTTCACTGTGGGTTCCTTCGATATTGTAGAGATCCCGAACTTTTGTACGCAGATTGGAGATCAAGACACCATAGACTAGACCTGTTAGAGTGTTTGACTTGCAAAGGGACACTTACAAGGCAAGCAGGCAGCGAATCCCAAGCAGGGGAGAGAAATGGCCGAGCTCTTCAGAGGCTTCGACTAGTATTCCTCTTGTGTGTCGACGATTCCTTCCTTGTTGACTTTAAATCGGACATGGCCATTCGGGGGTGTATCACATTCATACGCCCTATCGAGAGCATTTTCGTAGCTCTTTTGGGATCGACCGTAAACAATGCAAGGGCAGCAAACTGTTTCCCATAGGATGTTGCCTGGGGCGAAATCCTTATCATCGTACAGCCATTGTCCAGCGAACGGCTTCTCCATGGTGTACCGTAGAGTGAAACGACAGGCGGCGAAGGCCAAGGAAAAGAATGATGATGATGCAGTGATAAACAAATGTGATGAAGATGAAGAGTTGAGGAGGCGATGATGAGAAGAGAAGGTGTTGAGTGGATATGCAGACGGCAGGTGAAAGCACTGTCGCGTTGCTTTACGGAAACCTGGAAGTGGTGATGCCTTCCTGAAGACACGGCAAGGTCACGGGAGCAAATGAAATGGCAGGAGCTCATCGTAAACCCCCTCATTTTTCATCACCTAAGGTATTATCCAGACTCACCCATCTAAATTCATCATTGCGTCAAATAACCCTCCGGGGGCTCCTAGCGGAGGGCTCTTCCTCGCTGCGCTCGTACCTGATCTGAGATTCTATCTCCCCGTCATTGAGTTTCATCATCAATCGCCCATCACCTTTCCTCAACTGCCTCTTCACAAGTGGAAAAACTGAGCCCCCATTCATAAGTCAGCAACCCTCAAGGAGGACTGGCATCATCCCTCATCGACAGAACCATCCCTTCAACCCCAAGGCACCCCAATCCCATCGTCTGCTTGCCATCACATCACCCTTCATCAACAGAATTATCATGTTCCAGCGGAATGTCGAGTTGGCATTCGCAATTTGCAACCCGTAGTTACTGGCAAAGCTTCTGAGCTCAGATCTCGGTATGCTGACTTGAGCTGCACCAGAATCATGTTGCCATGAGTGACAACCAAGCTGGCAATCCTGATTCATCATCTGGCAGCAAAACCACCACTCCTACCTAAACGATGCAGTTGAATGACGCTTCCAAGCATGGTCGGAGGCTTGTTGGTAAAACACCCCTTTCCAGGACAAGATCAAGGGCTGACTTGAGTACGATGATGATGATAGACATTCGAGCAGATGGCGCCAAGACTGAGCACGCTGCAATCCACCAGACTGCACTTTATTGTGCACTTCAAAAGAATCGAGGTGCTACCGTTAAGTTGTGTTGCTAGGGGTTTACTAATGAGACTCAGACATGCCCTTTCGATTCCTCCATGGCCAACACGACTGGCCTCTTCCCAGATGACTACTTGTGAATCAGCGGCCGAAGGCAAGCACCGACCATGCTTCTTCATTGACCTGTCATAGCTAGGATCTTGGATGATCAAAGCATCTTGCCCTTAGAAGCATCTCAAATGTTCTTCAAGCAGCTGGTAGCTCGGCCATGGTTAAGCACTATATAAGTCTGTTCAGTCACCATCAATTTGCACACTGACAGCCAAAGGCTGCTTTTGTAGTTCCAGACAAGGTATCAATGATCCCCCAGTAGATATCGCACGCTGGTGTTGTTTGCATTTGAGACCGTGATTGAGAACTCATGTCAGCACACAGAACCAAGTACGCCGGACGCAACGGACAAAGATTTCCTGCCTTACTCATTTTTTATATCGAGGATATCTGCGGTGACGCTGCTGCCCATGTCAGGGGGAAGAAGCCCATGCGGCTCGCTATTCGAATATTGTCATTGTTGCAACTCTAGAGCTGAGGGCAGAAAATCTCTTCACAGGACCAAGTCCGCCTTCGTTGGACGCTCCGATATTCTTGCCCCTGGAGTTGTCGCTGATGCTATCCGGACCAGAGTACTGCCCGATGTGTCGCTTGGATGGCTACTGCAGAACTTAGCACGCTAACAGCAACGGAGAATGCTTTCCTGCCTTGCTTATTTTTATAATCAAGGATGTCTGCGGTGATGCTGCTACCTATATCAAGAAGAAGAAGACCATGCGGCTCGCTACTTGGATATTGTCACTGCTGCAAATCTACAGCCGGGGCCAGCATTCCTCTTCACGGGATCAAGCAAGGCCACATTCTCTCGACCCTCAAGTTACCCGCCCCAAGAGCTGTCACTGACGCTATCCGGACTCCGCTGCAGAGGTGCTTGTCTCAGCCTTGCTTCTACCATTCAACTTTCTCGGTAGATTCTATGTCTATCTGACTAGATCGCCTGGCTAACTGGCGTAGATCGTACGGCATATGTCAACGGAAGAACAACTAAACTAATTTGTTGACAGGTAGTAACTCTGCTCAGAGGTACTGTCCGATGTGTCACCTGGACTGGTACTGATGAGATGCAGCCACGCCTCTTTGAACCGTGACCGACTGCGACAGGCCTCGCGGCTACAACGACAAGAATTTCTTATGGACCAACGGTTGAAGTGAGTAAGCCGACAACACTGCAAGCACCTGGCTACAGATAACCCTTTCTAGTCTGAGAAACAGCACGCCTTCCCCTCTTCAACGATGTTGGTTACACATGCAAGCCTGCTAGTAGGTGCCATCAAGTTTCGATGTCGCTGAGATTTTACTGATTAGACACACCTCGTCCAACCATGTTCAACTTCGACTCGTCTCTGGGCCCAAGTGAATTCAACTACTTGCCGATCAACAGGTGACCCTCGACGGTGCTTCTGAGAAGACCTAAGATGAGCAACCCCACCACATGTGAAAGAAACATCAGACTCTTGCCCAGAAACACGTCATCCTGAAAGAAAATGTCAGATGAGATACACGTTTGATCCTAACGACAAGCTTCCTGTGGACCCAGATGACGCTCGGAACACCGCCATGATCGTAGGTGCTCATAGAACAGACGAAAGAGACGGCACTTATATACCTTCCCAGCAATCGTTTGGTGTCTGGACATGACTGCGTTGGCAGGATGACAACATTCACCAATGATCAGCCCAAACAACTCCCGTGTGTCTCATGGCCTGCTAAAACCCCAGCGCGATTTTCCTAACCTCAATTGATGAAGAGGCTGTCGATGATCTGAACCTACTGGTGATCCAAAGATGTTACCATCGAACTTGGGCTTCTCTTCTTGACTTTTGGACTGACATTCAGCAGTTATGCAAGACACAAACTAATTGTGCGGAGCCATCAAACCCACGGCGCTGAGGGCGGCATCATGCAGGGGATCGACACCAACTTGACGCTTAGAAGGCTTGTATAGCACGAAACGATGACTGAACTCTCACGCACTGTCGAGGAGCCTCTGATGTCCGGGTTCTGGAGCGCGACCAGAGGGGAATCAGAGTCGGCGAGCCCAGGGACTCACCTCTGCTCCCTGCCGACTCGTGAAACATGTTCAGCCCCATTAGCCCTCGACTTCAATTGCTTAAGAGTGTTGATGATGCCTAGACACCGCTGTGGTCGATTGCACTCGAACCTGTACGCATACTGAGCTTATGGCCAACTTCCAACCGGCGCTGGGCACGCTCCTCTAACCCTTTGCCATTGGAATCTCGACGGGGTAATAATGGTACGGTGAAAGGGATCACGACAACAGCATTGGCTTCGAGTTTACATTATCCGTGTAAGCCCGAGAAAGCCACACTCGACATACTCTGCAAGTGATTTAAACAACCCCGGTGCTCAGACACGATCAGAACCGATCAAGATGCGAATTGCACAGTCTTTCACTCGGTCTTGAATACTGACTTGACGATCGACATCCAAGCGTTATCCCAGGTGCTCTTCGAGTCTTCCGTCCCGCCGAGTACACGAACAGGCACCGAGAGTCAGTCAAAAGGGCATGACGTTTGGTATTGGTCTTGAACTCTGGTTTCTTTGCAGTACCGGTGATGACTGCACAAATACTCTGTAAGTGCTTCTAGAAGCTCTGATGATGCCTTGATACGATGTCGACTGATAAGAATGCAGCATCCAAATTACTACCCTTGATTACCGCCTTGATCATTGACGTGGGCTACTGTCCAGAAGCTCCCCTGTTGTCCAACCTCGAAGACCGCCAATGAGGCACCAAGGGGCATGCAGGAACTTGCCATTGGTACCAAACTTGCCATCAGTTTGGCCCGAAAGACCAACTTCTTCTGCATGTAAATGCTTTTGAAGGATGTTGATGATAATGTCCAGACACGGTGACGATCAACATGAAGTGGCCACAATCCACCAGAAGCTTGTTACGGAAGGCCAAATCGACATCTGTGCCAAAATTCACATTGAGGGATTTTTTTTCATTACACGTACCCTAATGTAGTACTAGAGGCCTGTTAAGACCTGATATTATATAAAGGTCTTATTATATAACTAAGGAATATATTATGTTCTAGATGACTAATCAGGGCAAAATATATACTAAAATAATAAGAAAATTCAGGGCTTTCGATTGGTGTGCTTACCTAAGCAATATGTGGAGAATTGAGCAAACTCCACATATTAAAGTTTTTCTATAAACTTTAAATATTTCTTACTAAGGAAATATCAGTGGGAAAGTCACGTGACTGGGGTCACATGATGATTATATAATGAGGATTACGTATACGAGATTTTACCCCTCAGTTGGATGATTCATAACACACCACGAAAAACCCTGTTTTCCTATTTAAGCTTTATAAGCATACTAAAGCCTAGCGCCTTCCAAATTGGGTAAAAAGTATATCTTATTTTTCTCCGAATTTTGGCGGTTTTTGTGATAGTCTTTTCATCATCATTGAGGCTACCCCGCTCTGGGAATCACAATGCCCGCTCTTTTAGAGGTCTATATAAGACCCAGGTTTTCCCACTCAGGGAACTCCTTTTTCCTTAGCAACTCATCAACTTTTCTATTACATAATATATATCATTAAATTCGGAAAAAATCGCTCTTCTTAGCGGATTTACTTTTATCCTATAAATCCTACCCTATGCCTTACCATTCAGCAGTTTTAACCTTTTATCCACCTAATTCTCCTACCTCTACCTCTTCTATCACTATTATCTATCTGGTTACTTACAGTAAATTTATAGGCTATTTTATTCAAGCCTTAACAATAGTAATGTAGTTAAGGCCTTTATAGAAGCACTTCTTTAATGCATTTAAAAGAGCCTAGATAGTTAACTCTAGCTGCATAGTAAGGCAATTACCCTTATAGTTAAAGGTATAGGTAGGAATGCCAGTAACTTCTAGAACTAGGTATTTAAAAGTCTTTACTTCTAAATTATAACATAAAGCTTCCTTTATAGCTATATAAGCTAGATCCTTATAGCATTTAATCTTATAAAAGCAGGCCTTAAACCTTTCCTTTACTTCTATATAAAGCTCTTTAGACTTTTTATTATCTATTTCCTTTTAGTATTTAGCAAGTAAGAGATTAAAGCAAGCTTAGGCTTTAGGGCCTTTATAAGCTATAACCTTATAGTAGTATATAGCTATATGCTCTTCTTTAGCCTTCTTTAAAGCAGTAAGATAATTAGCTTTAGACTTTACTAGCTTAGCAGCAATACAGTCTACTTTAGCCTTTATCTTAGCAGCAATATAAGCTTCTTTAGCATTCTTCTCTTACTTAGTAGTAATATAAGCTTCTTTAGTATTATATATAGTTTTATCTTTAAGTACTTTATAGGTTTACTTTACTATAATATTATATAATAGTATAGGGTTTTATAAGGTCTAGATAGAATCTCTAATAAGAGGTTAGCTTTAAGTAATAACTATAATATACTAAAATGTAAAGAATATATAGTAAGAGGTATATTAAAATAAAGCACTTAATATAATATTAAATTATAAGAGGGTTTTAGAAGTAAGAAGAGAGAGTAGTTAATATAAGCTAAAGGTAAGTACCTAGGAAGTTATACTTAAAATAGAAAATAAAAAGAGAAAAGTACTTTAAATTACTTAAAAGTATAGTAAAAATAAAGCTCTTAAGTATATAAAATTAATAAGGTATATATTAGGCTATAGAGAGCAATTGCAGGTAAATGCAATATATAGAAAGTAAGGGTTTCTTACTTCTTAAAGTAGATTAAGTTTAAAGGATAAAAATAAAGCTAAACTTAAGCTTAAGGATTAGTATCATGAAGTTATGTAGCCTAGCTAAGCGAGAGGTTTTAATTAGTTAGACCCACTTTTATGCAATAAACCATCCGGGATATTGCATTAGAACGAATTTTAAGGTATGGGCCCGTACGGTATAGGGTCAACCTACTAAGAGATGAATTTTGGCACAGATGTCGATTTGGCCTTCCGTACTTGTGGTTACTTTACCCTACAGCTGACCCGAAAAGAAGCTGAAGAATGCCGAATGATTGGTATCTACCTTACGCTCGAATGCCAGTGCACAATTTAATGACCATGCCAGATACCTGATGCCGGCAAGACATGGAATTTGGCCGCTCCAATCTCCAAGTCCCCTGAATCGATCACTACCATGCAACGCAAGCTACATACTGCTGAACTCTTCCCATCAGCTCCAGCGCGTGCTCGCGGCAGTACAAGCCAAAACCCTCCATGTCGATCGACATTGGCTTCCCAGAATCTCCATGCAACAGCCAGTGAGTACAGTCCACATAAATTTGCAAATTCTGCGAAGTGCTGCTGATCTGCATAGATGAGGGCGTTGGTCAGGAAATGGATCCTCGACCACTAGCCGCCTCAGGTTCCGATTTCATGGGGTCGGACATTCGCAGAACAAGTCAGATCCCCTCAACACCCCCCCGCTTGAAGAGACTGTCCTGGACACTGAAAAGAAGTCACTAATACACATACGTTTGCCGATTCAAATTTGCGACGCTGACGATGCCAACACCTCCGAGTTACATGTGCTGGGCAACGAGTCCATTACAGGTCCATTGAGCGTTACTCGGACTGAACTATTTGCTCCATGCTTCTATCTCACACTTCTGGGACGTCATCTACCGTCTTTGTAAGTCCCCCAAACACAAAAGCTGAAGAGTTCTGTGATGTCTAGACTTTGACGCCTGGCAGGAAGTGGTCCCCTTCAACCACCGCATCCGCAAATCCTGACCTTGCCATTGATCTTCAACTGTTGATCCAGATACACGGAAACCCATTGAATCTGAAGGAGAGACTGACGGTCAACCTATAGAACATATGCGGTTGGAAGTGGCCACGAGTGTCCATGTAGCAACAGCCGACGACCCTTTCCTACACACGTCGCTTTTGAACCCCTATCGGATTCCGTGACAGGGTCATGTGTTAATGGACCCCTTGCTGATGGCTGTTCGATTCCATTGTCCATCCAGACCTCATTCATCTGCACCCTTACCGTCTTTCCAAGTTACAAGACCTTGAAATTGCACCGCTGCTTATCTGTCTCTACATCAGCTGGCAAACTTGCTCAAGCTGACCACTTCAGTTCAACTCAAGATATCAGATCCAACTTTCTGACCTGCGCAGTTGATGGCTGGAACGCTGTTAACTACCTTCAGGACGACCCAAGCGGAAGTGGTGTTCATCACAACTAAAGAAGTTGTCGATTGACACGAAACTCCACAAATTCCAACCATTTCCCCGTCATTTCTGTACACTTGACTGCATATTCCAAAATATTTAGAAGTCCAGCGGCCAAATGAGTGATGAGGAAGGCTGGTGACTTGCACCAAAACAACCCTGGCGGCCGATCAAGCTGAAACTCTGCCTCGGGCTCAAGATACGAACCTCGAACCTCTGTTCTCTTGATACTGGTGAGTCTTTGGTCACTCTCGTCTTTTCATCCGTCTCGACAGTCCAATCGGGTCGCATTCGAAGACACATGCCACTCAATCTAGGGGCTTTCAGGTCGCGCAGTCCGCATGAACCCGAACGCAACGTTGATGACATAGTGCCAGACAAAGATGGCAGATCGTCTCCAATTCGAACGACTGCATGAACTCCTTTCGACGAGGCGATTGTCAACGAATGCACAAAGGTCGTCTTGCACTCCAAGCGCAGCGGCTTAGACACAAGTAAGGCCGCTGCATTGTACACATCAGCAAGACTCCAATGCCCATCGAGTTTGACGACTCCGAGACGCTAGGGTTTGGCCAGATCAGGCAAAGGTGAATGCTCTTCTATCTCTGGAGCGTTCGACTATCTGTAAATCACCAACCAATGCAAACATTTGGGACACTGACTGCGCATAGTTACGCTGGCGTCAAGCACAGGTCAAGCTGAATAGCTTCACGTCTCGATTCCAAGCTCAGTCAAACCATCTGCGCATTGGATTTTGTCGGCTCCAACATTCAAAGATTCAACCCTGCCGAGTTCGCGCTGTTCGGGTCAAACGACGATGTCCTCCACACTCTACGGCGTTCTGGTTGCCGCTGCAAGCCACCAAACCTGACATAACTGAAGAACGCTGAATGAGTGTTGAGATACGATGTCAGAGAGCCAAGGTCGAGCTGATCGCTTGTGTCTTAAGCTGTCTCCTCGGTCTTTCCGTCTGCGCTGGTGGGATCTTGTCAACTTTCTCCAGGCGTTGTCAGATGCATCGGCAACCGGTACGCGCTCGTTGCGGTTCCAAGTACGACTGACACACAAGTCGAGCCATGTCTCCAGGTATTGATTCACCAGCATTCATGACGCTGACGGATACCCCGAATGTTGTTGCGCGGGCTGTCTCATGCAACGCCGAAGGACACTCGAGGACTCACATGATGCATTGAACTATCTCGGTGAGCTGTCAGTCACCATTCGGCGCTGGCCAACGTAGTGATGACGTCCGGGCTCTTCAACCGCATACGCACGTTTTCTCAATCCATAAGCGACTTCACCTTGGCCGAAAGTACTGATTGGATATGTAGGCAAGACATTGATACAACGACACGGTCTTCGAAAATACAGACTTAGACGGCAGCACTTTCCGCCCGCTCCAATTTCCGATACGATTGACGATAATACACC
The DNA here is from genome assembly GCA_013183765.1 of Fusarium xylarioides. Classification (NCBI taxonomy): domain Eukaryota; kingdom Fungi; phylum Ascomycota; class Sordariomycetes; order Hypocreales; family Nectriaceae; genus Fusarium; species Fusarium xylarioides. The sequence continues at coordinate 560,661 of SRZU01000001.1, read as the reverse complement.
ACGTTTGGCATGCATTGCTTCCAATTTGATGTTTCAAACATGAACTTCAGCGAATCTCTGTGTACATTCGCGCTGATCATTCAGGCGAGTTTATGCGCCGACATTACAGGGTTTGCTGAAGGACCAACAGAAAAGTGATTGCATTCTAGACATCGACACACCGAGCGACTGGCACAATCGACGAATTGAAGACGTCAGTATCCCGGCACTTACGACTACCTTGAGAGACGAAAAATGCACTCGATTGACATTCAACTTGCATGATTCTCTCCTTGTGGCACTGATCTCAAATTAGACCAATATTTGTGGCATTAAAACACCCTGACAGGGGTCACTGGTCTCCCACTCAGGAGAGACTTGATTGTCACCACTTATTCGTATCTAGCACAAATCCGAATACTGTGTGATTCAATCAACTGCCGTCCTGCCACTAAGTGTCACCTCGTCATCGGCTGAACCGACTGTATCACCATCAAACCTTCAAAAGTGGCAATGGACAATGAAAATTCCAACTTCAAGTCCGTTTTTGGTAAAGAAAAACGGCTACATCAGTGGCAGCAACACAATGACCGCGCCACTGAGCACCCGCTGAACTCAAGTCTAGAATTCTTCTTATCCATTCCTTGGCAATGGAAGCTAATGCAGGGACCCCAGCAAATGCAGAGACCAGGTTCTGGACTTTAACTGAAGAACTCCTCACTTGCATTGAGGGGAACTTGCAGGATATTTCGCATCTGGTACGTAAATCTGAATGCTGTGAATATGTGATATCGACTGTGATATCGGATATATTATACACGGAGATTGGGATGAATTACGATCGGTTAACGAATCCTTATACGCGGGTTCCTTGCTAGACACGGACACGATTCCGAGTGCGATAAGAATACACGGAACTCCAAAACACAGTGGATGCTGTGCCGTGATTGAAACACAACAAATACGCAAACCATGGGAATCAGCCATGTACATCAGATTCGATCGTGGCGATACACATCACCATTGTGGAAAGCTTCTTTAGGAATTCTATGGCTTTACTCCCGCTGAAGCCAAACCTTGTGCCTGTTCCTGGCTGACTCTTGAGGGATCAACGGGTACTGTCATGTGTGAAGTCATGCCATATGATTGACAGCACTGACAGTCTAGACAGCCACTGACCAAATCACCAGTTTGGAAGCGTGACTGGACGATAGTTAGACACAAGATCACGGCATCTCGGCTGCCAAGAAGAATAATCTTTCTTGGCTTTGCGGAGAGAATATTATGGCACAGCTTGGATGAAGCTACAATTGGCGAGTCAGTGCCAAGAGCCGGCGATTAACCCATGTTGGTGGCGCCGGCGAGAATTAGCATTAGGATGCGGGTAAATCACTAGATAAATTTGAGCCATTTTCGAAGGGATGGAGGTGTTATTCGTGGGAATCGATCTAGAGACATGCAGCCGTGCCACATGGGATCTGATCTAGGCCATGAGGCAGTTGGACTGTTCACTGTTATTTTGTTATCTGCGGGGGAACTCGGCTTCTGCCAAAGTACAGGTAGGCAGTGCATTTTGTGCATCGTTGTGAACAGCCGCGTGTTATGCATCAGACGGACCAAACCTTGATTGGTGATGCCATGTTTCGATTGAATGGTGATGGTCCTGGAGCAATCTAGAGCGTAGCAATGGCCTAGCTTATGGGGCCACTAGAGCCGGGGACCCCCGCTGGAGCTTCCACCAAGCCCAAAGGCGGCAAGCCAATTGTTAGCGCACCCGGTTCGGGCCCAAGCGTTGAAATGTGCAGGGGGCTTGGATCATTTTGGATTAGTTAGGGGTTCCCTCTGTCATGTCTCTGTCTGCTGTGCTCCTGTTCTCCTCTTCTACGTCTTTTGTGGAAGTCAGTCGACGAGAGAGAGTTTGTTCCATCAGTGGCGTTGCATTGCGTTGCGTGTGTTGAGAAAGAACTCATATACAAGGTTCCTTCTCTTGCCCCATCGGTTTACTCTCCCTTGCTTCGACCGTCTTCTTCTTTATCATCGCAATCTCGTCTCTTTGGGACATCCTCTTTGATTCTCTTCTATTTTCTTGGCTTTATTACTTGACCCATACGGACCTGAACGAACCGACGATCCAACATCCATGCTCTAAAGACCTCCTTGCCTTGCCGATTGAGGATTGTCTCTTGCATCTACATTCATTCGCATCAACATCTACATCCAACTGCGCAGAGATCCCAACCTTGGTTTCACTCAAGTATGTACCAGCCGTTGGTGTCACTGTCACACCAGCCATAGCCACGCGTCACTAACCGCGATAGCTTTCGATTCATAAGTTCAATTCATCCAATCCTTCAAACTTGAATCAATTCGAATTCGACAACCCCATCGCCATCATGCCTTCAAACTACGAAAAACTCTCCCGCCCAAGCGGCGAGACAAACCTCACAATCCCCGAGAAAGCTGCCACAAATGCGACCGTAACAGAAACCCCTCGCATCAGTACAACATCTACGCCCCAAACAGACAAACTCAACCCTTTCGACACCGACATCGAAGCCATGGTCACAACACGAACATCGGATTCATGCATGCACAAAACATCGAGCACCCCCCTCGCCAGAAAGACCGACTGCCAAGTTTGGCCTGGAAAAGATCACTGGAAGCAACAGGCCAAGGCCGCAAAGGCAAAGAACCGCTGCACCTGCATGGCCAAGCTCAGCCAACGCAATCGATGGATCGTCAAGGGGTTGATTATCTTTCTTGTCGTCGGCATTGCTGTTGGTGTTGGATTTGGAGTCAGCAAGCCTCTCAACGCTCCCATATGGGGAGACAAGGACGACAAGTAAATGTCTACAATTCGACTTTGCCCCGTGACAAGCAATCGGGTTAGTCACAGGGATTTGTTTCAGTTTGTTATCGCTAGCGCGCTGCTTTCCTTTTCATGAACGGCGTTGTGGTGTCATTTGAGTTGGCATTTCTTAGGAGTGATGGATTACAGAACAAGGGTCTTATTTTATTGGGGGTAGACCAAGACTAAACTAGAGTCTAGAATAAAGTCTCGACGGTGGCCGTCATATCGCACAATCGCACTCAACTGAGATTATCCAGACCATACGTGACCAACCCCTGCACCTCCACCTCCACCATCAAGATCTTCAGGAACAGTACAGTAGATGCGGCCCGTTAGGTTGGGCAGTGGGGAACGGAAAGATGCAGATTCGTGAGAAATCACTCTTGATTTGGAAATGGCTGCAAGGAAATAGCCAGTCGAGGTTGGAGATGCTGATGGAGGGGATCCACAGGTACCCGAAGCATCCGATGGGGAATGTCCAAAAGATATAACCGCCGACGACGCCACTCAATTTTGGACTGTTTGTCTACCTGCGGGAATATGCAAACTCCTGTCTTTCTGCATCTCGTGGAGAATCTCGGTGTCTCTGTCGCGTTTGTTGCCTCATTGCTCTACAGGCTGATACCATCATGGCCAGAACAATGAGTACGAGAAGAACAAAGCCGTTCAAGGTGTACATGTTGAAGGTTGTTTGTGTTCAGTCAATGGAAGGGGAACAGAGTGTATTAATAGCTAAAGCTGTTTGTTATTCTCTGTCAATTGAACAGTCACTGTTTACAATCACTGCTTTGCCAGTTCTTTGTCAGTTACTCTGCATCCTAGTGTGTTGTTTGTTCACGATGTCAAAGGATCTTGTAGCGAATATTCACTGTTCAAACATAATAACCACAAAGAAGTGAATCATTCACCTACACATGATGCATCATAAAAGCCTCCTGCATCACCTTCATCTCAACACCATCACATCACATCACCACATCACCACGTCACCACATCCTCCACACACATCATGACCAACTCTTACCTCCCAGCTTCCTTCACAGGAATCCTCTCATGGCCTGTCCGCCGAGACGATGCCCCCGAGTCCAAGAGCGACCGGATCCTCACCATGGGTATTGTCGGCGGCATCATTCTTCTCTTTATCGTACCGCCTACCTGGTGGTTCATTGCCCGGACCGTTCGACTTCGAAGGGCGAGACTCAAGGGGAAGGATGTTGAGCAGGGTGTGCAGACTCAGAGACAGTGAACAGGAGACACCAATGTTCATCAACGGTTCGAAACACTAGAACATCTGCATAAACACTGAACGACAGTTGTCAGAACATGGCATATTCACAGCAGTATATAACTGCTCCCCTCTCCCATCACTTACCCTCATCATCCATCACCCATCACCACATCATCACATCATCACAATGGCCAACTCTAACATCTCAGCTTTCCTCTCCCTCGCCCGCCGCAAGGAGGTTGAAGAACTCCCCGATTTCAACACCACCTATCTCATTCTTGGCATCTGCTCTGGTGTTAGTCTACTTATGATGCTCATCTGGTCCATTGTGATTTGCTGGAGGAAGAGAAGACTCAGGGATATCGAGCAGGGCCATGAACTGTCAACAATTGAGGTCCGTCCTCGCTGATGGTGAGTAGTAAACGCAACCGTTTAGCTTTGGGCGAGTAGATAAAAAGAAGAATAGACTCTTTCATCAAACCTTTGTCCAATCGTGAAGTCATGTATACTGTTTGTGAACTTTCGTGATGAATCATTGCCAAAGCCTTTCGCAAAAGTTGAAAGTTAAGAGCCACATTTAAAGGTATATCGCTGCGGTATCATAGGGAAATACACCAGTCAACGGAACTGCGTTGACAGGACTGTATTGAATGCAAAGTCTACAAAGACCTCAAGCGATACGGACAAGATTAACGTTCCTTTCTGCTGTTCCCAGGTTCACTTGACCACCGTGATCAAACAGACCATCAAATCACATCACAGAACACTCCTTTGTTCCTTTGCCAAGTACAAGTGAATTAAGTTCTCCTCACATACAGAGACTTCTAGAATAAGCCATCTCCCCCCTAAGTTTAAGAAAAGGTTTATGTATCCGACTCTAATATATGGATACTGAATCACCGCCTCGCTATAAAATGCGCCCAAAGTACATGATGGAACCATCACCAGAGATGTACTCAATACTCCTACCACTCCTCAGTATCATCACCTCCTTTAACCTCACCCTCTGCTTCATCATGTGCTATTTCATCCGCCGCAGACGTGTTCCCGATGAAGAAGCAATCGAGCTCATAGAGGTCAAACCATCTATCGAGACGGCATCGAAATTTACACAAAACACAAATCACCCGCCAGTCCACGTCTGTACTACCATCCTTCGCTCAAAGACCCCGAGCAGGCTCACATGCACATCCACAATGTCCCAACACCTCCCAAACGATCAATAGACGATCTACGAATGGAATTATTCGCAGGAATAGATTGGCTATATCGATCTCAGTAATAGCCACAAGACCACATTCACAAATCCCAACGAATACCTCGGAAACATCATTCATCTACATCTAGCATACACCAATACGATTAACAGTCGATTGTATCTCTCAAATACTTCAATAGCCCGCCGTGACCACCGACCGGTAAAGCTGGCCACATTAATGCGGTCCTGCGCCAATCCCCATGTTTATCTATCCCAGAGGTGAATCCTGACCCCTTCCGTTATTTGCCCTAGTAATCTCAAAGTTTGAAGAAAAGGAGACGATCCAGTTGTGTTGTATGCAATGACAAAGGAAATGGTTTGCTCGCGACTCTCCCGTCGCTTGTCGTTATGTTGTCAGGTTCAACATTTACTCGTTATTCCGTCCACTACACGGACTGATACAAAAGGAGCGGCTCGCCGACGTTTTCGATTTCGGGGATCGTGCATTTCAAGTCGAACGCTTTGGATAGAACAATTTTGAAGATCTAACAAGTTAGTAGGCTGTACCCCAATAATCATAATAATCAGGAGTCACACCTTTTGCACATTGATACTGTGACTTGTACTCGAGAAAATTAATGCAGCTCTCATGGCTTTCGCAAACCGTCTCGCCTGTTGCAGTCAGTAAGGTTGGGATTCCCTCCGGGGGCTCCTAGCGGAGGGCTCTTCCTCGCTGCGCTCGTACCTGATTTGAGATTTCTTCTTGATCTTGGGGAGGAAAGTTGACAAAGTGGTCGTACTTTGTGCCGACAAGAATTGGAATGGCCGTCTTGTTGAACCCGCGCCCCTGTCGATACCACTCCTTGATGCTATTCAATGTACTCTTGCGGGTAAGATCGAACATGAAGAGAATGGCAACAGCGTCGTTGCACACAAGAGGCAGCATGTTGACAAACTCTCGTTGACCACCGAGATCCCAAATCGAAAAGGTGATTTCCGTGTTACGGATGGAGATTGTCTTTTCCATGAAATTGACACCTAGCGTTTGGATGTAATCCTCATCCCAGCTCCCCTCCACGTACTTGACCATCAATGACGTCTTTCCGATCTGCGCATCACCAACCATTCCGACCTTGATGACAACATGGTTTCGACCGTTGGATGATGGCTCACCGGAACTCTGTCGATAGTCGTTGTAGGCTTGGTGCGCGGGGTTGGACAAGCCACTAGCTGGGCGGGAAATTGGCGGTGCGGTTTGAACGGGAGGAGTATATCTGGTAGACGGATCTTCTTGTCGTGGACTTTGAGCTAGCCCTTGATCGAGGGATGTGCTTTGCTGATGATGGAACCCATTCGGGTGGGGAGACTCTTCGATGCCTCCGGTCTCGTCTTGGCCTGGTGGTGGCAGTGGGATTTCATGGGGAGGTGAACTCATGATGTGTTCCATGGTTGTAGGTTCGGCCGGAGCCGAGGGAATCGTGTAGTCGTCCAGCGTGAAGGTGTGACGGGTATCGAGGCAAGCAGAGTCGAAACGGAGACGGTGAAACAATCAAGTCGGATGCGAGCAAACGAAAGAAATCGGTAGAGAACGTGGTCGGAGAGAGTGACGTAAGAAAAGACCAGCTTGTCAAAGCATCAAGCTAGTTGACAAGTGATGATATCGTGATGCGCAGCGGGGAGGTCAAGACAAGGCAGCTGAAAGGTGGCGGAGTCGAAAAGCCACAGAGAGTCAAACCGCGAGACAAGCCGTTTAGCAATGAGACCTCGACGGCAGAAACTAGTCGCGTTCACACTTGTTTTTTTCTTCCAAACTGAAACCGGGCGATGCGTTTTGTTGGAGCAGAGAGTTTACGCTGACGTTTGGAGAGGATGATGGTGGGAGCCTCTTGTTTAGGCCAGAAGCGGGACGGAATTTCAAGGCACCGGTGGTACAAGGCTAAAGTGGAGGGACGGATTTTAAACAGCACAACAGGGGATGTAGATGAAATGTTATGAAAATAGTTCAATTTGTCTTGCTTTCGAGATAGACTTTGCTAGGCCCTGCTTATGCGTGAAATGTTGTGATGATGATGGTGGTGTTTTAGCGTAGCGCAGCGCGTCAACGCGTTTGGACAAGTAATTGGTTGGGGACTTGGTGGATGGCTAGCTGAGATTGCGCAATAACTGCGTTTGAATTGGATGTCCAGCTGAATATAATCGTCAATATTTGTAATGTAAACAGCAACCATGTTATTGTATGTAGAATATACTGCTATGGTAGTATCTGGCTATGCAAGACAGCTGGCACTAAACACCAAATAAACAGTGTTCCAAGAACCCCACGTTGATATCTCCGATTGGACCAATGTTTCTCATGTCTTGGTTAACGGCGAAAGTCTTGTGCCTTAATTGTATTCACATTCCAAGGCACAGAAGCATTGCTCCAGAATTGATGTAGAGTGTAGACTGCTGCAACTTCATGATGCTGACTAAGTCGGCTTCCCTCCGGTCCACTCGGCCCATCTCCGCATGATGCCGACAAAGCTTGAACTCTGATATCACCATCCGCATCATCACAATGGCCTCAATTTCTCGGCCCCTACGCGCTGCAGCCCCTCTGGCTAGGGGTATTGTGCCCCGCGCAGCTATCCGCACGCCAATCCGAACTTTCTCCTCCACCAAACTGAGTATGTGCCCTAGATCACTACAATGACGACACTAACAAAACAGGCCTTGCTCGAAAATACACCAAAGACCACGAATGGATTGATTTGTCTGCCGACAAGAAGCACGGTTTCGTTGGAATTTCAGAGTACGCCGCCGAACAGCTCGGAGATGTAGTCTACGTCGAACTCCCCGAGGCCGGAACATGGGTCGAGCAAGGCGATGCTGTCGGAGCTGTCGAGTCCGTCAAGTCTGCTAGCGACATCAACGCTCCTGTCCGTCTACGAGTCCTACAAGTCAACGACAACCTCGAGGAGAAGCCCTCAACCATCAACAAGGTCCCCGAGGACGACAGCGCTGGTGGCGGTTGGATCGCAAAGGTCGAGGTGGATGAGGAGGGTGCAAAGCAATTTGAGAAACTATTGGATGCCGAGGCCTACAAGACTTTTGCTGGAGCTGAATAGAATACAAAGGGTATTGATCTGCCGTACAGTCCCCGACTGCCATGCCGCTACTTGACCGTCTCCGGGACTTGTCGGAGCCTAGTGATCTCATCAAGAATACTACCGCCTCCCCGTTCAACCAGAGCATTCGCAAGCTTCCTCCCAAACTTATCTGCCTCTTCGTGTGTCTTGACAGGTTCTGTTATGTCAGAGTCGACACCGTGGTCACCCCGAAGGTTGACAATTGTAGCCTTCATATGTAACTTGTCGTCAACCCATTTGGTCTCGACGCCAATAGGAACACTGCAGCCGCCTTCAAGTGCCCTCATGAGTGCTCGCTCGGCCTCACACGCAAGAGCAGTTTGCTCATTCTCGATCGTCTTGAGCAACCGAATCACCTCCTCGTCATCCGCTCGGCACTCGACTCCCAGCGCTCCCTGACCGACAGCATGAAGAATACCGCCATTGTCAGACTCTAGAAACTGTGTAATGTGGTCCCCGAGATCCATCCGCTGGAGACCTGCCGCGGCGAGAATGATACCGGTCAGGTTGGGGTCCTCCTCGAGCTTGCGTAGCCGAGTCTGGATGTTTCCTCGGTGATCCTTGAACTTGAGCGTCGGGTAACGTCGAATCAACTGAGCAATTCGCCGAACGCTGCTGGTACCGATGATGCTCCCGTCCGGCAGATCGGCGAGCGTCTTCCAGCCGTGCTTGTCCTGCAATTCCTTCTTGATCACGAGTGTATCTCTCGGGTCCTCGCGGGACGTGACACATCCGAGAACGCAACCCTCGGGGAGAACCGTCGGCATGTCTTTGAGCGAATGAACAACAATGTCGAGCTCCTTATTCACGAGCTTCTCCTCAAGCTGAGAAGTCCAAAGACCCTTTCCGCCGAAATTGTAGAGCGCAGTGTTTTGATCACGATCGCCGGTGGTTGTCATGCTGTGGATGTTGAATTCATGATCGGGAAAGTTCTTCTTGAGCGCGTCGACGACGATCTGGGTCTGGGCGAGTGCGAGAGGGGACTTTCGTGTGCCGACGTTTACGACGCCTTTTCTCTGGGATTCGGCCATGATTGTTGATTGACGAGTGTAGGATGACGACTCGTACCATGGAGGGGCAAGCTGTTTTCCTCTACGATGGTGGGGCAGTACAGTGCGGGGTATAACACTGTAGCAGTGGATAACTTCATGATGTAAATGTGGGTGTTGAGATATCTCGCAGACCCGATTATGACCGAGTTGAGTTGTGTTATGGATAACTGTAAAATAACCTTACTGGTATGTATGGACAGACATGGGTTCATGAGTAACGGCCGAGTGCCGGCTTGAGCAACGCTTTGACATGTATGGCAACGGGTATTGGGATGAGAGGCCGAAGATACCAAGAGACGGGCGGGTACGAAGAAACAGACGAAGATACAGATGAAAGGGTGGACGAAGAGATAGTTGAAAGGATGGATTATGCGTAGGACATGATGATTGTGACAAATTGTGAACTATATAAGAAGAGACAAGAGCCAGTTCACATCATCACCATCAACACTCGTTAATATGAAGTTTCAACTTACTATCCTTACTCTGGCCGTCCTGGCCCTCGCAAAGCCTCAGGCTCCTCCTGATCCAGCCCCAGCTCCCCCGGATCCAGCTCCAACTCCCCCTTCAACCTCTGAGCCGCCTGCTCCTCCTCCTGACCCCCCAGCTCCGGCACCTCCAGCTCCTCCTCCCGTCCCTCCTCCGGCTGACCCCCCGGCTGATCCTCCCGCCGAACCGTCTCAACCCCCTCCTCCGCCGCCGCCACCACCTCCGTCTCAGCCTGCTCCACCTCCATCCGGACCAGCTCCTGTTCCTCCCACAGCTACTCCGGCCCCAGCACCACCTCCGGACCCAAGTCCCCCTCCACCTCCGAGTTCAACCGCTGAACCTCCTCCCCCCGAGGGACCAATCTGCGAATGCGGCTACACTTACTGCTCCGCGGTCCTCAAGGGCATGGGTACGTTCACCAACCCCCCAAAGACCAAGACTAACAACCGCAGACAAGCCGTGGAATGAGGACCAACTCTCGCAAGCATACTGCAGCACGCCTAATGTGAAATGCGACGGCGAATCACCAGCCAGCAGTATAGACAACGCTCTGTTCATCTGCCTATGTGATCAGCCAAGCCAGAAGGTCGGAAACCATCTTGAGTTTCTCTGCGGCTGCGATAAGTGTCTTGTTGTCAAGCCCGACTACAGAGGAAGATGCAAGACTCCCCCGTTAGCTGGCAAGGGCGGCAAGGGTGATGGGAAGGGAAATAAGGTCAGAGGAACTAATCCATTGGGTTTCTGGATGTAGGTAATCGTGGAGGAAGTCACTCATTTGGTGTTTCTGCTATATCCAAATTGACCCATGCTTTGATCTCTATGTCAGTGTGTCCAATCCGAGCGCAGCGAGACAGAGCCCTCCGCTAGGAGCCCCCGGAGGGATCTCACACGCTTCAGTGAATCAGATTCTTCACATCTGCATCAAAGTGACAATCGCATGATTCAACATCTGCCAGCTTACACATCAAGTGGATCAATCTCTTCCATGAGCGTCCATCAGCGGTGCATGCAAATCTCGAATCGGCCGCTCCGGGTACGTGACCCCGGCCCGCCCCACACAAAAGCCGGCGCTACACGGGGTTAAGTGCCGAGAATGGACGGCTAGGCCCGTTAGTCTGACGTCAGTCGCAGCAAGAGCCGAACGGAAGAGTTTGTCAAGGTGCTCGAAACGGTAGAGAATTGGTCCGACTGCAAGGGTCCAAGCGTGGAGAAGTGAGAGGTGTGCATGTGGTATAAAGGTGAGTGCGTCATCCATGAGTGTTTGTCTCATCATAGCATTTCATCTCATAACTCATCTCATATCAACCACAAACAATACCCTTTATTCAATACCCATCTCAACACACATTTCACAGCTACCCAATTCATTCACAATGGCTCCCAAGGTTCTCGTCGTTCTCACCAGCCAGTCCAAGATGAACAATGGACACCCTACCGGCTGGTACCTGGTAAGCCACTCACACTCACTTACTTATCAAACCTTAAACTAACCACCGCCAGCCCGAACTCGCCCACCCCTACTATGACCTCGTCAACAACGGCGTCGAGATCACCGTCGCCTCTCCCGCCGGCGGTGAAGCACCTCTCGACCAAGCCTCCGTCGAGATGTTCAAGGGCGACGAGGAGTCCGTAAAGTTCCTCAACGAGAAGAAGCAGCTCTGGGAACAAACCACCCCCCTCAAGAACTTCCTCGGCAAGGCCTCCGACTTCGACGCCATCTTCTACCCCGGCGGCCACGGCCCCATGTTCGATCTCGTTAACGACGAGACCTCCATCAAGCTCATCGAGGAGTTCTACAAGGCCGGCAAGCCCGTCGCCGCAGTCTGCCACGGCCCCATCGTCTTCGTCAACGTCAAGGTCGACGGCAAGCCTCTCCTCGAGGGCCGCGAGGCTACCGGTTTCAGCAACTCCGAGGAGGAGGCCGTTAAGCTGACCAGCGCCATGCCCGTTCTCCTCGAGGACGAGATCAAGCGTGTTGGCGGCAAGTATGTCAAGGCTGATGACTGGGCGGAGAAGCTAGCTGTCGATGGACAGGTTATCACTGGACAGAACCCTGCTTCTGCCCACGCTGTTGGAAAGGCCATCCTCAAGGCCATTGGCGCGTAAATAGATCATGATACCACGTTAATGCAATGAGATAATGTCCAAAGTTGACAAACTGTACCTTGTTGTCCCCTCCGGGGGCTCCTAGCGGAGGGCTCTTCCTCGCTGCGCTCGAGTGAAATGGTGAGGCTGAATGCGATGAGCTTGAGATTTACGTGTTGTTGATCCAGGGAGGCAAGAAAACTGAGGACCTTGACCGCAAACGACAAAACGTAAAACATTGGGGCAAATCTAGCCTAAACTTAGGGGACTGTTTGCTGACTTCAGTTTAGCATCCTCGTCTTTAAGTCTTACGTTTTCTTGCTCCCCGATGATTGTACTCATCTCACACTGAACCAGCCTTCTCACTGCCTTCAGATCTGTCCTTATGAGTCCCAAATGCACGTGTCAATAGGGTAATACGTGACTTGTCATTACATTACTATTTAGTCCTTCTTGAAAACCTTCTCAAACCCAGTCAAAGTGAACCTATAATGCACCTTATTCTCCTTCACACGCTCAACAGCCTCAGCACATCCCTTCTCCGAGATATCAATCGTCTCAACCCATGCAACAATGTTCTTCTCAGCAGCCAGCTTGAGCATAGCATCCATCTCCTGGTGGTTACCGAGATGACTTCCCGTGATCTTACCAGCATTGCCAGCAAATGTGCCAGCAGTCATCCGAGGGAGCGGCTCATCAGGAAGACCGACGTTATGAAACTCGCCTCCAATGTTGAGCGTGGACATGTATGCACTCATGTCGAACTTGTGCGTCATGTCGGCGCAGTTGAGGATAAAGTCGAACGTGAACTTGTACTTGTCGGCCCAGTTCTCATCCGTTGTGACGATGACTTCCTTTGCGCCGAGCTTCTTTGCATCTTCCACCTTTGACGGAGAGTGTGTCATGGCGTAGACTTCGGCGCCTAGTGCTTTTGCCCATTGAATACCCATGTGTCCGAGACCGCCGATACCAACGATAGCAACAGTCTTTCCAGGACCGACGTTTGCTCTCACGAGGGGAGAGTAAGTGGTGATACCCGCACACAGAAGAGGCGCAACCTGCTCAGATTTGAGGGCGTCAGGGATCTTGAAGGTGAAGTACTCGTGAGCACGAATATGCGATGCAAAACCGCCATGCGCAACACTTCCATCGGGATAAGTGCAGTTATATGTGTCCACCATATCAGGGCAGTAGTTCTCGTTCTTATTCTTGCAGAGCTTGCACTCTAAACACGAAGCGACTTGGGCACCGACGCCAACACGGTCTCCGACTTTAATGTCCTTGACGTTGTCGCCCACGCGGACAGCTTTGCCGACGACTTCATGGCCGACGCAGAGAGGCCCTTCAAAGTCATCCCAGCCGCCTGTGACGGTGTGCACGTCTGAGCCGCAAACACCGCAGGCTTCAATCTCGACGTCGATATCGCGATCACCCCATGTTTTGGGGGTGAGGGTTTGTTTTTGGAACTTGTTCCATGATTTGGGGCTGTCAACGCAGAAGCCTTCAAAAGTATCGGGGTAGCCCATGATTGGCGAGAATAATCAATATGATTGATGTCTATCAAGGTTCTCTACCTATTCACAGTATTTATATCCTCTCTTCTTCGCCTTCTCTGCTGTCTGTTCTCAACTGTTAATGACGTTTGAGTTCAATGTCTATGACGCTCCGCGATAAAAGCTCCGGTGAGATATCGTATCGACAGAATCATTTGTTCTCCATTTACACTCAATCGGGTAAGCTTCTCGGAATCTAGTCCGATCGAGATGCAATCTGAGTGAAAGTGGTCGTGGGTCAAATGACGTAGACGAGATTGGCGACTACGTTGCAACGAGATTGAGTAGTATTCGGGGCCCTACGTGATAATTCCGATTAAACTGACAATACATACTCTTCGATGAGAGGATAAATCGACTCGTATAAGCTGCATCTCTGATCCAACGCCATTTGGTCGATGATTGAAGGTCCTGATGTTTGGGTCTGTCCGACATCTCCCAGGTTCGCAACATATCTCGATCCAACGGGCCAGCCTGGTCCAGCTTGCGGGTTTCTGACAAATCTCCCCACAACTCCTCGAAAATACTCTACAAATGTGTAGAGCTGTGGTGGCATTGCGTCAAAGGTTGGTGAGCTGAAGAGTAGGAGGACGTCTGAGCCGTGAAACTTGCCCAGCCAGGAGTATTTGTCGTCTAAAAGACTTGGGACCGAGGCATTGAAGTAGAATCGCCATGTTGGATTGATGGAAGCTGATATGTTGGCGAGAATGGCTTGGGGCTGGATGTGTTAGCTGTGAAGTTGGAGGCTTGTGAACTTACACATTGCCAGACAAAGTCTGTATAGATTGCTGCAGCAGTGTCGAAATCCTTCAGACTGGGGTGATAAGCGTCAAGAATTTGCTTCTGTTGGGTTTCATTGACCAGTGGTTCAGAGAGATAGGCACCGAAGAATGTCTCGAGTGAGATGTTTCTGTTGATAAGTCCTCTACCTTCTTCGGCGACAGTCCCCATGAGCACAGGCACTCGTGCAACGTCTCCGTTTCGCCATCTCTCGGCTCTGTCACTCGGAATTGTCACATTATCAGTTATCGGCAGAAACGCGCTTCCTGCTGTGCCCATAGCGTTGATGAGATCGTCTGCTGGTACATCTCTCATACACTGCAGCTGGTTCGACCCTTGACAGCCAACTACAGTTGTCAGATTATCCCAATACGAAGTATCGTGATGTCTGGCAGTGCTTCCGAGGTACCCAACAGACATTTGACCAGAAAACATCATTGCGGCGCGGAATGCAGATGTGTGTCTGTTGACATGCAAATCCACAGACATGGCGCCTGCGGATTCACCCCAGATGGTGACTTTGTCTGGGTCACCACCAAAGGCGCGAGTATTCCGTTGGACCCATTCAAGGGCCAGTTCTTGATCATAGATGCCGAGGTTGGTCTCTGAAGCAGGTATGTCTGGAGAGTTTGGGAACCCAAAGACTGTCCCGTCAGCAAGGCTCACAAGCCAGAGTCGACTCACCATTTGTTCTGTAGTTGAAAGTAAAGACGACGATGTCTTCATACGCCGCAAAGCCGCTGAGATCGATTTCTCCGTTGCCCTGCTGCCATCCACCGCCGCTGATGAACAGGAGTACAGCCCTTGAAGGGTGAGGGTCTGCTGGAGCGAAAGCGTTGATGAAGAGACAGTCTTCACTTTCACCTGATGCTGTGTTG
Organism: Fusarium xylarioides; assembly: GCA_013183765.1. Taxonomy (NCBI): domain Eukaryota; kingdom Fungi; phylum Ascomycota; class Sordariomycetes; order Hypocreales; family Nectriaceae; genus Fusarium; species Fusarium xylarioides. The sequence goes on along the minus strand of SRZU01000001.1, from coordinate 545,440 downwards.
AACAGTCCTTTGAGAAGATCAATCTCCGGAGTGAGTTCTGCAAGGTTAGCTTTGCTCATTGTAAGTAGACAGACTCACCACTTTGGACAAATAGTTGTCTGCATGATGAACCAAACCTGGTCGCATTCAATGGTCTCGTCCATGGTTCAGGCTTCGTTGCACGACTGAAACGCTGTGGTTTGGCAGCAAATGGAATACCAAGAAACTTGTTGACCGGCGAGGCAGCAGGGAGAGTTGTGGTGAGACCAAAGATTGGACCTGAGTCGAGGGTGGCTGTTGGAGTTTCAGCCCCGACGTAGATTGGGAGCAAGAGTCGTGACAAGAGAGGCTTCATGATTGTGGCATGGCAGAAATGAAGTCGCCATGACTGGGAGTGTTATTTAAATAGTTGAACGATGCCTGGATCGAGTGGTTGATGAAATGCACATTGGGTGCAGCCGTATTGCTCGGGTTCATGGTTGTCGACACGAAATACGACGAATGCGAGATCACCCACGTCAGCAACACCGACGATCAATTCAGCATAAGCAGAGTCCAAACCTCGTTCAACAAGTCGAAATGAATGCATCTTTGTCGGTCATCATATTTGGGACAAACAGTGTGAACGGATGTACAGGATCAAGCACGAGCGGAGCGAGAAAAGGCCCTCCGCCAGGAGCCCCCGGAGGGATATCCATCATTGTAAACATCAATTGAATCAAATACAAACAATCATCGCTCAAGTAGCCCTCCTTTCACCCTTCGCTGCACCCAAAGACCTCTGCTTCTTCTCATCATTCGTATCCTTTGCAAAAGTTGCAATATGCTCAGACACTTCAACCTTGTTATACGGCCCCGGAATCGGCTCTCCGATCGTCTGATACACCGGCAACACACCCGTCCACGTCGAATTCACCAGACTTTCATTCTCCAAATCAGTCTTATCATCCGTCGTTGATCCCGCACTGATCTTGGCACTTGCCGAGGTGATCTTGACCTTGAGAATATTCGTGCTCTGCATCTCCGACGCCAACGGGGGCTGTCGTGTATGGTTCCAACGATCAGCCACAACACTATTGCTGATGAGTTCCATCGCATACAACTTTTCTTCATCTGAGTTGACAGTAGTCGCGTATCCGTAGATCACAGCGGATCGATAGTTGTAATTGTGCGAATACGTCGCCAGGGTCAAGACAAGTCCATCAACGTGCGATGCAGCAACACAAACGGGCATTCCCTGGATCTCTTCTCCATCAACTGTAGATGTCTGAGCCAGGTTCATGATCCTCGATGACACATATCCATGAAGATACAGTTCCAGAGGATCTCGCAGGCTTGAACTTGGCCGATCAAACGACCCCAGCTGTCCTATCATGGGCAGAACAACCGGAAACGGCTGAGAAGGCGTATTAAACGATATATGAAGAATCGGACATGTATTGACGATACTATGAACAGTCTCGAGGTCATAAACCCCGTGGACCTTGTACCGTTTGATGGTATTTGTCGAGTCTTTTGGGTACTGGAGATTATGGCGGCCCATTTTGTTTCTCTCTGATGATTACAATTCCTACAACACGATAGGCCACCTTATATAGCCATCCGTATCTATTCACAGGCTAGAACTGCCCCGAAAGGTAATTATTCGCGTGATAAGACACCTCTAGCTTTAAGTTAGCTGCAGCCGGGTGCATGACGGACCGGAAAAACTACAACCCCACCTCCACATCTTGATCGTGGCCACACTCCATCATCAAGATACCCCGCGACATCAAAGTCGCATCAAATCACCATGGTTCTTCAAGATCTCGGCCGTCGCATCAACGCGGCGGTCACAAACCTGACCCGAGAGCAAAATCTCGACGAAAAGGTGCGTCTCCCACTCCCTTTGTCTTCCCCGCTAACAGTCTAGGCCTTCGATGGCATGCTCAAGGAGATTTGCGCCGCTCTCCTCGAAGCAGACGTCAATGTACGACTCGTCGGCCAACTACGGAAATCCATCAAGTCCACCGTCAACTTCAAAGAACTCCCCCCCGCCGTGAACAAGAAACGCCTCATCCAAAAAGCCGTCTTCGATGAACTCGTCAAACTCGTCGATCCCCACGCCGAACCGTTCCGACCAAAGAAGGGAAAGAGCAATGTCATCATGTTTGTTGGTCTCCAGGGTGCCGGAAAGACGACGACATGTACAAAGCTCGCGCGACACTACCAGTCCAGGGGTTTCAAGGCGTGTCTGGTCTGTGCCGATACCTTCAGAGCTGGTGCCTTTGATCAGTTGAAGCAGAACGCCACAAAAGCCAAGATCCCCTACTACGGTTCCCTCACAGAAACGGATCCCGCCGAGGTTGCGAGGGCTGGTGTCGACCAATTCAAGAAGGAGCGGTTCGAGGTCATCATTGTCGATACATCAGGTCGCCACCGACAAGAGTCTGCCCTCTTCCAGGAGATGGTGGACATCCAAGAAGCCATCAAACCCGACGAGACTATCATGGTCCTCGACGCTTCGATCGGTCAACAAGCAGAGTCACAAGCCAAGGCGTTCAAGGAGGCAGCTGATTTCGGAGCCATCATCATCACTAAGACCGACGGCCACGCACACGGCGGTGGTGCCATCTCTGCAGTCGCTGCAACACACACCCCCATCGTCTTTATCGGTACCGGTGAACACATGCTCGACTTCGAAAAGTTTGCCCCCCAACAATTCGTCCAAAAACTCCTCGGAATGGGCGACATGGCTGGATTGATGGAGCACGTGCAGAGCCTCAACCTCAACCAAAAAGACACCATCAAGCACATCCAGGAGGGTATCTTCACCGTGCGCGACCTCCGCGACCAGCTCTCCAACATCATGAAGATGGGCCCCCTCTCAAAAATGGCCGGCATGATCCCCGGCATGAGCAACATGATGCAGGGCATGGACGACGAAGAAGGCGGCGCCAAACTCAAGCGCATGATCTACATCTGCGACTCAATGACCGACAAGGAACTCGACTCGGACGGCAAGATCCTCATCGAACAACCCACCCGAATGACACGAATCGCACGCGGTTCCGGCACATCAGTACGCGAAGTCGAGGACCTCCTCACCCAACAACGAATGATGGCAGGCATGGCAAAGAAGATGGGAGGAAACATGAAGAACATGCAGCGAGCGCAACAAGCCATGGGCGGAGGCAACAAGGCACAGCAATTAGCAGCCATGCAAAAGAGGTTACAGAGTATGGGCGGTGCCGGCGGTGCAGGCGGTATGCCCGATATGGGCAGCTTGATGAAGATGCTCGGCGGAGGAGGAGGTGGAGGCATGCCCGGTGGTATGGATATGCAGGCCATGATGAGGCAGATGGGTATGGGCGGCGGCGGCATGCCTGGGATGCCGCCTGCAGCAGGAAGAGGTAGAAGGTGAACACACATTAAATGGAATACGATTGCCAGTCACTTTTGTCCCTGTCGACTATCTAGTATACGCATCTTAAAATTGAAGATACCCTGACCTCAGGGCAAAGCTCCTGACCTTCCGAATTGTCTGATGAGTCGAGTGACCGATTCCGTACTACCTTGTCTACCGCAACATGATATATCCCTCCGGGGGCTCCTGGCGGAGGGCCTGTTCTCGCTCCGCTCGGGTTGGATCACACGGATCTCAGCAAGATGCCATGTATCGACTGTGGCAGTTATAGATGAGAAGCGCCCTCTGTCCAGACATCACTGCCACTCCATGTCTTCCGACATGAGGAACAACCTATTGTTCGTCGTCACAACTGCAGCGTAACCTCTCACCACCAAACTAAATTGCTCTCAAAGTCTCAGCCTGTCAAACAACGGAATAGGCTTTCAATGGTACAGAAAAGTCTCTCTGCTCTCCATCTCCGGAACTGCAAGTCATTCGTCGATTGCGACAATGATCTAAACTTATGATAATTTACCTAAACTCATCATAAACTCATCACAAGACTATTCCACCCTGGCATTGGTCTACATTCTTGGGTGACTCGGGATCATGACCTCAAGCGCCTTGTCCTGATCAATTATCTGCAGCGATCTCAGCTGATAGAAATAGAACAAAGTGAAAGCCTTGATTGGTAGAGGCCGAGGTGGTCGCATCTAACCACCGACTTGGATTGACAAGGGTGAACCAACAGCTTCATGGATTCTCAGACACACAATAAAACCGCAGACAGTAATGAACCCCCGAATCAAATGTACAATAATTATCTCATTTCATCACTTGCAATCTGATTCTCAAAATGCCCTCAATTGATGCTGATACGCCCCTTCCCTCAACTGAGGGTATCACGGAAACTAGCTGCAGTCCACCTTCCAATAGGCACCGCACTCCTTCCGTCTCTCTTACCCCTCCTGGCGGGACCAGGGAAGAGTCCCATGGGCTCACATCTGCCATCAACAACATTCGTCTCTCTGACACAAATGGTAGTCTCAACTGCTCCTCGAGATCCCGCTAACATAGATAGGACACGCATCTCTCTCCCCAGAACCAAGGCGTTCTAGAAATGGCACTCCCCGAAGACGGCGCTCAAGTACCGGGGCTGCTCAGCAGCATGATGTCGCCGACGAAGAACTCCCTGATGATGCATTCCATTCCACGGAGTTCCAAGGAGCTTTCCGAGATGCAAAGCAGCTAATGTCCAGCATTCAGTCTGTGCTGGGAAGCTCGAACATCCACGAAGGTTCCGAGTCAACCATGCGTAAACTCCACGAAGAGGCTGGCGAGCTCGCTGCCTTTGAGTACCCAGCCACTCGTACCGTTGGATTCGTAGGCGACTCTGGTGTTGGTAAGTCACCAGTAAATGTGATTGCGCCGCTGACAGTAGTAGGCAAAAGTAGTCTGCTCAATTCACTCCTCGATACAAAGGGGCTGGCAAGGACTGTAAGTAACTGCTTAAGTTTCGGACCATGCTAACATCTCAGAGCAACAATGGAGAAGCCTGCACATGTGTTGTAACAGAGTACCATTATCACAATCGCGACACGCTTGACATTCGGGTCAATCTGTTCTCGATGGATGAACTCCAAGATCAACTTGGTAGACTCCTTCAAGTTTATCGCACGTTTGAACTTCATCAGGATGAGATTACTGATGCCGCTGAACGTCAAGACATGGAGGCAAATGCCAAAGTGGCCAAGGATACATTTCAAGCCATGTTTCGTGGTCGACTAACCCATGAGGCATTCCTGATTCGTGAAGCTTACGAGGATGTGCTCGACCGGCTCATTAGTTGGGCAGCTGATGCTAGGCCTTCACTCTCGATGACTCTCCATACCGGCCTCTCGCCGCAAACTTGTTCCAACACATTGATGGAGCTCTCTTCTGAGCCGGCATCAAGAGATTCCCCAGCGACGTGGCCCTACATTCGAAGCATCAAGTAAGTAGATCCCCGGATACATCCCCAGGACTGAACCAACTAACAAGAAAGGGTCTTTTTGAATGCGCATATCCTCAGCCGAGGCTTGATCCTTGTGGATCTGCCCGGCCTTCGAGATCTCAACTCTGCTCGAAGGATCATCACTGAACGCTACCTCCTCGAATGCAACGAGATCTTTGCAATCTGCAACATTGGGCGCGCGGCCACTGACGAGGGCGTTCATCAAGTTTTTGACTTGGCTGAACGCGCTCGTCTGTCTAATGTCGGCATTGTCTGTACTCGCTCTGATGTAAGTGGCAGTAGGCATATGTGAACCCGCTGACCTTGTAGGACATCGACCCCGAAGAGTCAATCCGAGATTGGCCAGGCAGAAGGGCAAGGCATATTGAGCAGCTATTGGAGTATATCGAAACGGCCACCAAGGAGATCGAGGAGCTGCAGGCAGCCATCGAGGATTTTGGGGCGAGTGACCTATCCGAACAAGAAAGACAAGAATTTGCAGAATGCTTGGAGGAACAACGACAAGCAAGGTATGTTTTCGACAGTCATTGGTAACTGCTAACAATCTTAGCATCCGCAAACAGAACTACGAGTTTGAGTAAGCCCCAAACATAACAATATTGACTAGCATACACTAAAGTTTACAGACTCAAACAATATCTGATCACAAACCGCAATCAGATCATCACTGACTCACTCAACAACACCTACGCCGGCCGTGTGACACCCTCTAGAGTCTTTTGCGTGAGCAACACAATCTACTGGCAAAACAGAACTGCCAAAAAGTCAGAGTCCAAAAGACATCTCGACCTCAGTGGCATCTTGCAAGTCCGAAAACACTGTATCTCGATTGTCGCAAACAGCCAACGACGCATCGCCACACAATACATGAAAGACCAGATCCCTGCGTTGCTTGCAGACATTGAGCTCTGGGTCCAATCTGGAGCTCGTACTGCGAGTGAAGAACGTCGCGAGGCACTCTGCCAAACTCTCGATAGCGTTGAGCGTCGTCTGAGGAAGGTATGAGATTGGGAAGGTTGTGTTCCGACTGACTTTTGTAGGACTTTACATCGCGCGCTTTCAGTCGTCTAGCAAGAGGATACAACGAAGAATTTGCGGAATACGTTTGGAACAGTGAGTATCTCGGCTCGGTTGGGATTGTACTGACCTTTAGATCGTCACGTTTCTTCATGGAGCCGGTCAGCTAAAAGTGCAAGCCAAGATTCGGCAGGGGGTACGTTCTCACGATGTTGTTCGACCAAGCTAACACATTCAGTGGCATCACAGTAAGTAGGTAATGTCACAGAGGTTCGGGACTGACGAACAGGTTCTTATTCTGCATTTTGTCGAAACTATGGGGACTACTGCACACCTGCAATCGGATCGCGAAATTGGAACGAGGAGGCTATGGATGATATGGTTACTGATCTTGAAGGGCCTTGGGAGGGGATGTGTGGTGCCCTACAGGAACGGCAGTCGAGTATGCTTGAGAATGCGGACGAGTTCGCAGACATGGCTATTGAGGAACTTGGTAAGTCGTGTACCACTGACTGGGCTTGCTGACATGAGTAGAAGAGCATGATTCCGTCGATTCTTTGACTCGAGCTCTTGAAAATCGTCAGAGTATATTCCTGACTGCTATCGAAAAGGTCAACGATGACTTTGAAAACAACCTCAGGTGAGCTGTGCTCATCGACGCAGTGAGTAACTTTTGTTCATCGTCGCTAACAAGCCAGAATCCTCCGCATCGAGTCACTCTCCGCCCTTCGAAGTTCACTCTTCGGGAAATCAATGGAACCATTCTACAACAAGTGCAACGCGGAATTCGGTACGTTTACACATCGTCTACTGACGAAGCTAACCCTCTAGGCCGTGGAAGTGATGCTCGTCGAAAGGCAATCATCAGTGGAGCTTTGAGCGATGAAGATTTATTCAACAAACTCATGAGAAGCTTCAAAGACAGTTTCCGGGCCAATTCAGAGGCCACTCAGGTGAAGATACAGGAAGCGACTGTGGACTATGTGCGCGTTATTGAGGAGCGGTTTGATCTCGTGCAGAGTGAGAACGTCGCTCGGGAAAGCGAGCAAGATCCAGACTTTCGACTTCGAGTTGATCAGATTGCACGAGCTGGGAGGGAGACTATGCAGAGGGTTCACCAAGTTATCTGATTTTGATCTTCATGTCCAATTGACTTTTGTTATTCTGCATTGCCTATTCAGGAAGCGGGGCTGGTTGTAAGAAGGCGTTACATCACTCACCACCTTCTGAGAACATCAGAGGATAAAACATTTCGTCGAGGTCTGTGTCTGTTGAACTTCTGTATCATCTCAAAATGTCTGCTCGCACGATGCTTCGATACGGCCTGGCCCGTCCTCATGTCTCATTCCGTCGTTACATCTCGACTCGAGACATGACGGCTGCAGATCTGAAGAAGCTCAAGGTTGATCAATCCCGATTGATGGACACTCTTCACGACACCTGCAAATGGGGAACCGGACTCAGATGGGGAGAGTAAGTCTCACGGTTCTCCTCAGATCAAGCTAACAGATTAGAAACCCGACCGACACAGGAATGTCACGACTGGCACTTTCGGATTCAGACAAGACAGTCCGAGACTGGTTTGTCGAGACTACAAAGTCTCTCGGATGCAAAGTGACCATTGACTCAATTGGAAACATCTTTGCAATTCGACCTGGCCGTAAAGATGGTCCTCCCACTGTGGCTGGCAGTCATTTGGACACTCAACCCACCGGCGGTCGCTACGATGGTATCCTCGGAATCCAAGCAGGAATCGAGATGCTCAAGATTCTTCAAGACCACGATGTCGAGACAGAATATCCTGTCGGAGTGGTCAATTGGACAAAGTAAGTTCCCTCCCCATTGTAAACAATTCTGACCATTTAGTGAGGAGGGCGCACGATTCCCAATCAGCATGATGGCTTCTGGTGTCTGGGCTGAAGCGATCTCAGAAGAGCGAGCGCACAATGTGAAGGAGGTTTCCGGCAACGCAACAGTCAAATCTGAACTTCAAAGAATTGGGTATCTCGGTGACACACCCGCTAGCTACAAGGCCATGCCAATCGGGGCGCATTTCGAACTTCACATCGAACAGGGACCTATTCTCGAGAGAGCTGGAAAGAAGATTGGTGTCGTGCAAGGTGTTCAGGCTTACAAATGGTTCACTATCGACGTCACTGGACGAGGTATGCGAGACTCATGAACGGGACGAACAGGCTAACCGGTTAGATGCCCACACTGGCTCAACACCATTCTCCGACCGAGCCGACGCTCTCTTACTCGCTGCACGATTGATCACTCACTCTCATCGACTGGCGACAAAACACAAGGCTCTTGCATCTACTGGCATTCTGAACCTCACTCCCGGAAGCACGAACACCATCCCCGGCCATGTCAGCTTCACTCTTGACATTCGCTCTCCGTCCGACGAAACTGTCGAAAAGCTTGAAGAGGAGCTGCGCCGCGACTTTGATCTTCTAGCCCAGGGAACAGACGTAGACGGATTACTGGCCCGATCAACTCCTGCTTTACCACTGTCTCTCAAATGGCGAACCGACACAATCTCAACTGCCACCAAGTTCCATCCCGATTGCATCCAAGCAGTCAGAGAATCCGCCGAGTCTATCCTTGGAAAAGATGCTGCTGTTGACATCTCCAGCGGCGCCGGTCACGACAGTGTCTACACAAACAAGCATTGTCCTACGACCATGATCTTCATCCCGTGCAAGGGGGGAGTCAGTCATAACCCGGAAGAGTACTCGTCCCCCGAAGAGTGCGCCATTGGAGCAGAGGTACTGTGTCAGGCAGTTGTCCGATATGATCAGAAGAGGGCATAACAGTCCGTCATAAATATCCCTCCGGGGGCTCCTAGCGGAGGGCTCTGTCTCGCTCCGCTCGGGCGTGAAATTAGGATACAGTTTGCCTCTGGTCATCACAATCTTCAAATTTATCACAATTCACATATATGGCTAGCTATGATGAACAAACTTTGCTTCTTAATGAACCTTTATTTGCTGCTTTTGTGATAAACCCTCTGGGTCAAAGCCAACTGACGAGATACTTTCACGTAACTCACATAACCTTCAGTCTCAAAAGCTTCTTGACCGATGACTCACCCTTCTCTCATATAAACACCTGCCCTCCCTTCTACACTATCCAAATCTCACCACCAAATCTCACCATGTGCGACACCACCAAATCCAGCCCTCCACCCCTTGCTCGCATCGCCAGTTCAAGGCCCTTTCCTCCTAAGGGCTACGTATCCGAATGGTACCCCTGCACAAACCACGCAATTAAAGACGCTTGGAACGATCCACAAAGTCCTCTTCGGCAGCAAATCATCGAAGCACTCAGCGACATCAATTGGATCAGCATCGATGTTATTCGTTCCGGCTACGCAGAGTCCTACGAAGCTCTTGACGATCGGTCAATATGTCCCGTCACTATATCCGTTCACGTCAAGGTGGGTTCGACAACACCTGAGCAGGGGCAAGCAGCAGTCCTCAGATGCAAGAAGGTTCTGGACGAGTTCGATTTCTCTGATGTGGAAGTCAACATCAGTGAGGCTAGGAGATGGGGAGCTTTTTGTGATTAGCGAAGATCCTTATGACGCGCTATCAGTCATTGATGTTGTTCAGGTTGATGGCACGACAAGATGCGATGGCTCTTGGAGAGAAGCCTCCACTTCTACTATTCCTCGTTGATACGTAGAAATAAATGCTGTTGCACATATCTTCCATTGAACGGCAATCTGTGATCGTCAACTACTGTACATACTTCTTCACCTCCCGATCAACCCCAAGCCACAGCATATCCGGCCGACTGTAGTGTCCACAGACATCCACAAAACTCTTACATCGTAGAATCTCATCCAAATCAAGTGTGGCAAATTCCCTCCTCACATTGAGGTATATCTTGGGTGAGGATCCTCCAATCAGGTCCAAAGATCGCAGAGCTGCCTCCTCCGGGGGTATTCATGACAGCCCCCCCCTTCTGTGTCCATGAGACTAATTCCCTGTTCGCTGATGACGGAAGTCGCGTGAAGAACAAAGGCTTGTGACTCGATTGCGTATGTTTGGGATAACGAGCGGGCGCCTGTTCGTTAGTCACTGTGTGAGCGGATGTGAATGCGACTTACCTTCTCTCGACATGGACCACAATTCCTTCTCGTCCTTGTATGGATGCAATGGCGGCCACGCAGCGACGTGTATCTGCTCACGGTGACTGTAGAGGTAATACTTGAGTAGGGGCTGTATGTGTTCCCAGCAAGAGAGTGCTCCGACACGGCCGATCTTTGTGTCTACAACACTTGTAAGGGCATCACCAGAAGCATCACCAAAGATCGTTCTCTCCATATGGGTAGCTTTGATCTTCTCTCCGCTGCCGTGAAGGTTCATCCGCCACATCATTGAGCTCACGTCATTGATGGCAGAGCTTTGGCTGTCGTCGGGGACCGTCGAAGCACCAAAGTCATCGAGGCTGCTTGGTGCGAAGGTCGGAAGATTTGCATATCCACATGCAGCCTCAAGCTTTCGTACGTAGTCTTTCAGGGCAAGGACTTGATCTTCAAGGCTGGATACAAGTCCAGAGTCTCTCTGCTTTCTTGTCAAGTTAGCGAGCGAACAAGACCGGTCAAAGGACATACCTCTTGGGTCTTTCGAGCACGTAGACGCATTCAATGCTGTTTTTAAACATGATGAGCACGGGGAATCTCCATCACACTGTGATTGTTAGCCGTGATCGACAGACTCTGACGTGACTGACCTTGCGCTTCCTTCTCCGACATGTCTCACAGGCTTTGGCGACTCTGGGCCTGGATTCTGGATCGGGATCCTGGGGATATATAGGTCGCGTCACACCGGCGCCATCGATCTCCCCGTCTGTCGTGCCAGCAAATTCCAGGTTTTCCATGAGAATGTTGGTGGTGGATGAAGGTGCGATAATGGAGGGGTCAACTGCCATTTAACTGATGACTCAGCCGGGTAGTTCCCGAGCGCTGCGACTGGAGGTGAGAGATAGCGATCTGAACGGACACTGAGAGATGACGATCATGAGTAGGCTTCATTGGGATGTCGCATATCTGAGACTATCCGAGATAGTGATAGTCGTCTATTGTCTCGTCTAAAAGTACTTCTGGGTTTGGGCAAAATGCATGCCTGCAGCAAAGTGAAACAGTTTGGCCGCAACAACTGTACGCTCTCTCTTGGAGTACTCAACCAAACGTTCATACAACTCAGACAAAGGAATAATCTCCCGTTGGATGTGCTCTCCATCATCAAGTCGTTGCTCCGGCTCTTCATCGTTCTCGCCCAGTTGAACCTCCACCATTGCCAGTTGCATGTTGGCGTTTGTCATTCCGGGATCAGCGGCTTGCGCGGGACTGACACTCAAAACCTTGCAGTCATATCCAGTCTCCTCCTTGAATTCTCGAACAGCCGCTTCTTCGGCAGTCTCTTCCGCGTCGATAAGTCCAGCGGGCCACTCGATGGTGTAGGCATCAAGAGGGGGTCGGTACTGAATGACGAGTAGAGTGGAAGCAGGCTTTGATGGGTGGAGAAGAATGTTTCCCATAGCGACAGCATCGACACCTGATTTTCCTCTAGTCTTTCGTGTTGCGACCTCCCATGTTCGCGCCTTTCCAAATTGATCCACGTACTCAATCTTTTTGAGGGTTATCCACTTTGCCTCATCAAGCGAGAGGTCAGTGGTCTTGGTGACGACGGGTTCTTGTGTTTTCTGAGACATGGTGAAGCACTGGCGGAGACGGTGACGGAGCATGTGGTTGAGTTGATGAGGGATTGAGGATGAGTGAGTGAGCGGGGAATGCGTTCACAGTGTGGTACTGTGCGTATACTGTATGCCGTCACTGTAGCTCAATCATCACGACAGTCGGTTGGTGTTTCACTGATGTGTTTGAGTCTTGGTGATTCATTTATTGAGTCTATCTCAAACTAGTCTGCTATTTGTATATATAGCACACTGTCTTGTGGACTCTTTTCGCGATCTGCGCGGTGTTTTTGAGCTGGTTTAGGGTATTTTCAACAAATAAATCTCATAAATCGCCGGATCATGAGCCCGGTCGGCGAATGGATCTTAAGCTTTTAGCCTCCTAAAAATCAGTATAGATGATCTAGGTTTATGACAATTATATAAGTTAAGGATAACTTGCCCAAACTTTTGCGTCAACTGAGCATTGATTTGTGCTTCCATAGGGTGACTTTTGGTCGCATCTAACCAACAACGCAGTGACGAGTAAACCGAGAGCGTCAATTGTTCCTCGAATGCTCATAAAAGCGCACACAACAATGAATTCGATCCAATACGTACAACATTAGTCATCGCTTAGACTTGGCATATGCTTGGGATTTTTGTAAAGACTTCTATTCTGCCTAAAATACTACCATGACCGTCACTCGCCGTGCCAGTACTGATTCCGTATGTCTGGAAATTCAGACATGATTACAATGTTGGGGATGTACAATGGAGATCGCAGGCTCTCGATCCCAGCCAAGTGGTCGCTGGTCGCTGTGAACATGACTTAGGAAATAAGCAAGTGGTGGTTGGAGATGCAGGCTCTCGATCCCAGCCAAGTGGTCGCTGTGAACATGGCTTAGGAAACAAGCAAGCGGCGGTTGTGCGCCGCATTGCGCCGGAAGAAGTCAACTGGAATTTCGTGAGACCATGTTTACCAATTCTCGGGAGTCAACTTACTTCTGATATTTGGGAACTCAGACACGATGCCGTTGAAGGTTGACATTGGCAATCGACTGTGATTTTGTTAGGCCATGTTTATCATTTGTCAGAAATTAACTCACTTTGTGTGTCTGAGTTCCCAGATATATTTTGTAAGTTGATATTGCTTATGTGTTGGTGAAGTCAACTGGAATTTTGTTAGCCTACATCTATCGATTCCAGTTCGTATTGAATTCGGCACCCTCGTCTAGTCCTGTCTCTGCTGCTACCAAGAAAAGATCAACTCATCTGTCCTTTCCACTGTGGTTCATACGAGAGGGCTGGTCGGTAAAGCTAGTTGTTTGTCATTGCCTGTATCATTATTGGTATGTTGTCGAAACGGAACTGTTGTTTGACGTACCATGGACATCCTCAAGGGGTTCGAAGGCACGATAGGAACCTCCGCGATAGATGATGACCATCACAGTTGGATCTTCCGCACCTTTATAATAGGATAAGTATTTGTACCTATAACCATAAGTTGGAACGTACCTGGGATGCAAACATAGGTAGTCACAGAGTCAGTCCCAGCCTCATCCATGTATCGCAAAGCAGTCTGGTACATAGATTCCCAGCCCTGGAAACCATGGAGAGCGACACTAGATTGACTGTTGTCATTGGAAGACATGGTAGCAATTCTGGATGATCTGACGACGGTTTGGGATGTGTATGGGTATTGAAAAAGGGAGAGGAAAAAGGCCAACAGAAAGCAGACGCGATCTTTGCTGAGGATGGTTGAGGGGAAGTCAAAGCTGAGAAGTGGGAAACCTCAGGCAAGCTCTTAGCCTCAGGCTCAAATTGCGCACTGCCATTGTTTCTGCGCCAGTGAATCGATGGGTGTGAAGGGGATTTCATGCCAGTGACACAGCTGACAGACCAACGTGCCCTTTGCCAACAGACCTTTTTCGACTTCCATTTTCAAAGCAGCAAGATTCACTCAAACTTCTCAGCTGCTCCTCCCGTCTTCATCACGTCAAACATGCCTCGCAGTAATCGTAGCCGACGCCAACAACGGGATCGACGCCCTGACTATCAACGTCACCGCCCGCAGCGTCAAGACAACACCAGAGCAACCGAGAACAACCAGGACAATGTCGGCGTCTTGAGTCCTGTGAGTTGTCCCAGCTGCATACAAGCGTATCATGGCTATCAAACTAACAAGAGGAAGCCTCTGAATATCTCATACGAGTCTGAACTTCGAGAGTACACTACCGAGCGGGGGGCGATCCTGGAGTTGGCTGACCTGAACCCCAACCCGAATCTACCGGAGAACAAGTTCTGTTCGATGCGTCCCGGGGGCGGGGTTTGGGGAGTGAGTGATGAGGAAATGGACATCCTCCATCATTTTAGACAGATGAGAATGCGCAGTCCCGGAAGGGAGATCATTTACCAGTTCTCCTACAGAGATGATGAGGCTGTTGCGACAGCTAAGCAAGATGGCTGCCCTGTCCGTATCACATCGAGCATTGGCCGTCGTCCCAGAGACGACGTGGATCGTGGGCTTGCCCGAGACATGGTGGAACACGGGGCTTCTCCTCCCGAGGAACACGCCATCAGAATGGGTAGACCTACTCAACCAGTGATCGATGGTCCGGCATCTCACCCTCCCCAGGCTAGCCGTTCCTCTCGACAGGATGCGTTGTCGCCGCGAACGCCTCTACGTCAGGTCAAAAAGGAGGAGCTCGAGTAGCTTCTCGCTTTTGGGCCACTTTTACCGTAAGTTCCACAGCTTCCATTCTGCCGAAATCATCTAACACAAATAGAGATATCTACCGTCCATAGCTGGGATATGAGCGTTGGGAACAATCATGCTGCCGCGTTCTCAGCCGGACGCATTTCAATTTCAGGGCAATGGATACGAGTGAGCACATTGGGGAGTATGGACTAGAGCTCTGTGGTTTACCTTGGACATCAAACACTTTGAAATGAACTTGTCAAGTGTTGCAAGTCTGTTGAAATCACCATCATCTTGTGTGGCTGCCTGCCTCACCAAAGGCCGGCAAAGTCATCTTGCGTGAAGGCAACATGTTGTGAATTTTGACACAGGCTGTACCTTTCGATTGTCAAACTGTAAAGAATATATTGTTCATGTCTCAGTTGTGATCCAGATGTGTCTCTTTCAGTCGAGAATTGTGGCTGAGAAAATCATCACAGAGAACTTGCACAAACTACAAAAGCTAACCTCAGGCGGCATTTCAACTACCCATGTCACGAAACTGGAAGTTTAATCATGATTGAAGAATTCCATTATTAAAGTATTGAATCAACTTGTCTTGTCGCAGAATCCACCCTGATGTCTGGCTGCCCTCCTCCAAAGGTGGCTTGCGTAACGTATTAAGTGAGGTATTTCGACGGCATACGCGACGCCCACACGAGACCACCCCGACAAATTCAAGGACTTGTTCTATGTATGCGCCGAGTGGACAGTCGTATTTGGTGTGTCCTCGAGCACGTTGCCGTCTGTCTGGCAGAGGTTTTGGTCGCGGAAACGTACAGCAGGGAGAGGAATGGGTGCCTGGATGGCACATGTCAGTTCAGAATTGCAACAAGACATGGAAGACAACTTACAAAACGCGCAAGTGGGCCGATACTATGAATATTCCTACATAGGGGATAGGCAAATGCCGGCATTGTCGGAATTGAGCTTTCAAGGGACCGATGAAGATGTGATATGGTCTGTGAAAAGCGGAATGATCTCAGGTCCCTACTGAGTGGTCCAGTAGTCAAGTCATGGAACAAAAGAAAGATCCTCGTATATGGGTTCATGAGTAGGAATTTGGTAGAGAACTCTCACCGAGATCACCATGTATTGATGATCACCCCTCTACAACCTGTCAAAGATCCGTCGGCCAACCTCTGAATCCTGGATCTCCCCGGATTGGGCCCAGGAGGCACGCTGGTTTTGCCTTGGGGCAAGAGGACCGAAGCGACCATCCTCGGCATGGATGAGATCACGGGGATCATCTGGGTGGATATGTCCATCGGATGAAGAGGGGCCTGCTGCACCAGATGTCTGAAGTCTGTCGCCGTGGAAGTCCCGGGGCGATGTCTCATCTTCGGAAGGCCACTGTCTGGCGATGCGTCTGAGATGGAAGACCTCACGGTCGAGTTCGTTGGCTCTTTGGATCGTCTCAAGGACCATTTTCTCAGCCTCAGCACGGGTTTGAGGCACAGGACCCTGGTGCTGCGAGCGAGGATCGGCCTGAGACTGACACCACTCTCTGAAAACAGGAGAGGCGCCCTACGAAAGGTCATTCTCATCCAGTGATACGTTCCACGGCTATGAGTTTTCCTTTAATAATATAAAGCGTTTAACTAAAATTAGTTAGTATAAAGCATAAATAGAGGATAGAGATATACCTAGAAGTTTCTAGATAGTAATATTAATATAGTATTTAAAGTATACTGCACTAACTTTACAGAGCCTCTGCCTAGCAAGATGCTTGCTTTGAAGTTTAATGGCCTTTATGTAGGCCTGCTGCAACATATCACTTGAAAGCAAAGGCCAAAAGCAAGCTTCTAAAAAGAAGTAGCAAGCGCTAGTATTAAGCAGGTTAAAATCTGCGGACTCAAGATAGATGTTAATCTTGGATAATGTGGAAGCTATAGTGGAAGATTTGTGAAGGAATTTGCAGGCGATATGATGTTCTGTTGTGAAAATTGTGATGAAGAAAAACATCGGCTCCGAGAACTTCACAATGGTCAAGCTCATGTGGGTCCTTTCTGGTTCTTCTTCTTACTGTCTGGTCTGTGATTGTCTGCACTGCTTAACAGTCATCCCCTGAGTCACAGTCAGACAAGCCGGTACCTCCGCCTCGGATCATATCTAACTGAACGCTGTCAATCACAGTTCAAACCTCAAGGTCCCATTCTCATGGCATATGTCAACATTATCCAGGCTTGCTTCTCACACTCGACTTTATTCATGTGTTCATGTCTACAATGAGAATCGGCAATTTAGATTATCCTGAGCGGCCAGGATACGGCGATCGATGGCATCTAGGCGTAGTTTCCGGGCATAACTACATAAAAGATACAGTTAACAGGGCAATGTCCGGTCTATTCTGAATCTGCAGTGACATTTGACTTCTTCCACGACATATACAGTATACTGCAAAGACATAACAACTGTAAACTACCTCCTGAACTCGCCCAACCTCGCCTCAAGGCTTTGCGATTTAACCCTCTCAGCTTCAAGAGCTTTGTCCTTCTCGCGTATTTCTTGATGGAGGTCTAAAATATGACACTCCTGGAACTTGACAATATCTGACAGTTCGTTGTTCTTTTCCGATAGTTCCTTGATCAATTCATCTTTGTGGCGCTCGCTATTGACCGCCTCGTCCTTCTCCTGGATAGCCTGAGAAATCTGTGCTCGGAGCTCTTGAACGAGTCCAGAGTTCTGCCTCTCAACAAAATTGGCCTGGCTGGGTTCACCCCGAGCAGCAATTGTGCCCCGTCGGATTTGGCCACTCGAAGATATAACCCTCACGAGCACCTCTTCATTTTCCATGAAGCTCTGGGCGTCATTCCTGGGTTCTACCAAGTCGCGCCCCCCAGCCTCACGACCAAGGTCCATCGTGAAGCCTAGCCCAACGCTAGGGCCCTGCCGAGACCTGGTGATGCCACTTGGTCTACTGGCCTGACCGAAACTTCTGTTGCGATTACTGGCAACAGTGGTGTTGCGATTGCTTGCGACAGGGGATCTTCGGGGACTACAGCTTCGTCTCTGCGATTGACAACCAGCACCACGATCCTGACCCCGATTCTGTGAACCACCCGTTTGAGACCGAGAAGTGCGGCTGGGGCTGTGGCTGCGGCAGCGCCTTCGAATTTGGTCCTCGCGGTTGCTACGGTTATTCCGATGGCGAAGAGGAACCATCATGAGTAACTGTAAAGCCTTGAGGGAAAGTTGTTTAAAAAGCGTTGTCTTTGAGGGCTGCGGCGAGGGCTGTGATGCTGTTTTGCGGAGTTCGACTTGCGAGACTCGTGAGACGATGAGATCAAAGATTGAAGGCTTCAGCTGGCGATCTGGGATAAACTGACCATGAATATTTGAAAGCTTTGTTAGTGGAAGATACCCTTTTACTAGGTCACCTAGAGGTCTACTAGCATAAAGTGTTAATGTTAGAGACAGTGCCTGCCACTTGTCAATCTCTTACTTATTTGACAGTGATTCATGAGCCTTGCCCTGAATCTAAAGCCCTAACCATTTTCCAGTATTTAATCTCCATCCTCGATTTTATTTCTCTTCCTCTTTTCTTTTCTTCTATATCCTCATCACCAATAAGCTCTATATCTGCTTATTCTCCTGCCTTTATCTCTCTGTTGTCCATATATTTGTACACCATCCCAGACTTCACGATGAGCGCTCAAGACAACGCATCCGGCGGTGGCAATGTTGTCACCCGCACTTCCTCCGGTGGCTTTATCGGCCAAACATCCGACCCCGGGCAGATTGTCCCCCTTGCCCACACTGTCCTGCGTGAAACCGGCTCTACCATGATTCTCTTCACTCTTGAGCCTGGCCCAGACAACTCTTCTGGTGCTTCCGGCGCTCGTGGTGGTTCTTCTCGTGGTGGTTCTTCTCGCCGTGGTTCCTCTCGCCGTGGTTCTTCTCGTGGTAAGATTTACTCTATTTCATCATTCGTCCATCACCGACATGTCCAAAGCCGGTCTTACAGTCGTCCCCGGTCTCAACCTTGTCACGCTCACCTCGTCCGACGGTACTATTGTGGGATCGTATGCCACTCCAGCTGACCAAGCTACGTCCGAGACTGACTCTGTCCCTGGTAAGTTATTTATTAATTTATTTGCCTTTCGTTTACTAACAACACTATAGACAACATGAACGGTGACCCCGTCGTCAACGGAAACTCCAACTCTACCAACTAGTTCGCGTTCGTCGTTCGGAAGGATGGTCACAAGTGGTAGTGGGATAGGTTGTGGTAGATGGAGATCATGCGCTGGTAGATAGCCGAATGTTACATGCTGTCACCCATCACAAAGCAGTCACTTCCAAAGTGGGAACCCTCTATTGCATTTGACGTATTGTATTGTCGGTTGTCTGAGATTAGTGTCGCATTCCATCGCTACCATTACTCCAGGGACAAGACTGAGTAATTTCCATTGCGGCCCGGACACTTGTTCTGTAGATCATTGGCGAGTCAAATGAAGACAATCAACTGTTGCTGTTGATTTATGTTTCAACTACTCATTAACCCGTATCCTCCTGGAGCTGGAGCCAGATGGTGGTAGGTACAGACATCACATAGCTCTTTGCCAAGACACTTATCGGAGAACTCTTCATATTTAACTACCATCTGAGGTCTCTCAACACTGTCTCAAGTTCGTCCGCCCTCTTCCTCTCAGTTTCACGGCCAGCTTTCTCCTGGGCCACATCTTGGTGCAAGTCCGAAATTGCAAACTTCTGATACTTGACTTTGTCTGACAATTCCTTATTCGTTTCTAGCAACTGGGCATTCTTTCCAAGTAACTGGGAAACTTGTGCCCGAATATTGCGAACCAAGTCAGACTCGTTCACCTCCGCAGACACAGCAATCGGAGCCGCCTCTGGAGTACTGGTGTTACCAGCCCTATCTTGCTGTTGATCCATCGGAAACACGATTGATTGATGCACATCGTGTGTTTGTGACTGATTCATATTAGGAATCTGCGTGTTCAGATTCTCAATTCGCTCAAGTGATGAGTTGGTGTCTTCAATGACATTATTGCGGGTGCTGTTGCCAGGTATGGTCAATCGGCCGAAAGTTGGATCAGAGCCATGAGATTTCAAAGGTACTGGATGGAGAGAGATCCATAGGGAGCCTCTAGTCGCTGAGTCCGGTTGTCTATAGGCGTATTTGAGGTCGAATGGAGATGTACGGTCACCGAGGCGATGTCCGAGTGCGGTATCCTGCCTATCCGAGACAGTCCTCCGGTTGGACTCAAGTTCGTGACGTTGGTTCCTCTGGAGGTCCTCTTGCTCATCTTCAGTTTCCTCTCCATCGACGAGGGCTTTGTATCGGCGTTGCCGACGGAAAGGTCTGTCCTCCATAGGCGTGGATGTGGTCACAGGCCGGGTATATTCATGTGGCAGAGACAGATCTGGCTTGCGGGGAGCGGCGATGGACCCATCCGAATCTACACCACCATCGAGGAAATCAGTCATGTAATCGTGGCCTTGTTCGCTCAGTGATGAAGTTCGATGGATGGTGGAGGATTCATGAACCAGACTGTCGCTATCCCCATCAGGTACGACACGTCGATCACTGAGTGTCTCTGAAATTTGACGTTCTGGGGCCAGAATATCCTCGCGACTTTCTTCGGACTCAGATCTTCGTGGACCGTTTCGTCGAAGCCTAACACAATGTCGTAACAAGTCCAAGTGCGAAGAAGCCTGTCGCCAAAGGAGACTGCGAGAGTTGCGGCAGCGACAAGCACGTGTCGTCTGACTGCGTCGAGAGGGGTTGGAAGGGGTTCGTGAGTGGCTGTACTATTTGCAACAGCCGCTCACATTCCGTCGACTCCTGCGACCACTTCAAGGCAATGTCCCTGCTACAGAAGGTCCAGGTCCTCGTTCAAAAGCGAGCGAACAGGCCTCCTGTCAACACCTCAACGCCCTGGTGGAGATACCTCCACGAGTTCTGCACCAGGGAGGAATTCATTCCAGGTGTCGTCGTGAGGTTCCCCTGGTCCGAGCAACTCTATGAGGCCAAGGGTTGGAAGGTCGTGAAGAAGATCCAAGCAGAGTTTGACGCCAACCCCGAGGGGTAGGCTTTTGACGTTAATGAGAAGACAGCGAGTTTTGACAAGCTGTAAGAAACTTACTGGCAGCCAAATAATATGGTATGGCCCGCGATGTTTGGCCCTCGCATCAAACCCGAAGTGGCTGACGGGCCAGTCATTAAGGCGGAGCCTGATGCTTAGTCGGTATTGTCTCTCCATTGTATCTCAGTCACGTCTTTTGTCTCTCTCGAATACAGCCTACAACAAGTAAAGTGTGAGTGACCAAGATCCTCTGGTGAAACAAGCTGATTTTGGATGGCAGGCGGCAAACGTTCTCGACGAGGCGCACCACGTTGAAATCGACTCAAGCACCACAGCTGAAGGGTTCATAACAGGACTCCTTCACTTTCGAGTATCCTTCAACATATCGGAGCGCTTGGATCCATCCCGGTCACTCAAATTAACACACACCTACCAATTCCTGCACAACGCGCCGGTCATCTCAAGTTCTCCCGCCAAGCCTATACGAATCACACCATGAGCTGTCCTCACGTCTCACAGTCACCTCAGGCATCCCAATCAGACTCGAATTACTTCTGCCACGCCTCCTCCTATCGGTGGCTTCGATATCACAACGAAAGGTGTACCAGGCAGGAGTCCACCATGTGCACCTTGGAAGGCACTGATGCTACACCCGCCCGGACTGTGAGAAACATGACAACTCTGACTTTATTCGTCGTTAAACCTTTTACTGATTCTCTTCCAGGTGGCAAATGCTTCCATCATCGTCACTGGAGTCATCGACCGAGCTAACACCTGCCATTTCTTGCGGCTCGAGCATGCGTCGCACTGAAGACCCGATTGCGTTTTATCAATAATCCTTTTCCGGCATCGGGATGTTGCAGTCAGCAACAGCCATATATGTCTTCCAAACGAGATCTCTTGGGGAAAGGCACAACTCCATGGATCTTTTCAGATATCAACGCCGCAGTTGGGCTATGTATTCTGGCTCTCCACGGTAGATTGCCACAAGGCTCGCAAGGCAGAAGATGATCCACGGTTCGGTCGATTCAAATCTTCCTTTGGACTCGAAGCTCCCCTTCGGCGAGTGGAACCGGGTTTGGGAAGTTTAAGCTACACCGAGGGGACAAGTGGCAGTAAGCTTGACCTTGGTTCAGACATCGCCTCTGTATTGGTGTGAGTGGTGAGAAGGCAAGAACCTGTATCCTATTCAGGACAACACATCCTCCATTATTGGTGACTTTAATTAAGCATAATCGACCATTCCACGTGTGCCACGCTTTCTTCATACATAATGCGTACCAAGGAAGGCGCTATTAACTTTTACGCGATATACAATTGAACTCGACCAAGGCCTCACTGTGGCATGCTTCGCTCGATTGGACCTTCCGGTGAGTTTAAACGGCCTCAACTTCAACAGGTCGAGGTCTTTCCGGTCACTTGTCAATATGGCTCTGCACCCAAATTTTGCCGGTATCGTCTCGTTCTCGACGGAAACAATTGTACTACCATCTGCCCTCAGCGCTTTTAAACTTGGCTCACTGGTTCTATTTATATGAATTCACTTTCAAGGGCATTCTCCGACCTACTGGAAAAGCAGCTGTTGAACTCGGCAGCTGTAGTCACAGCAAAGGGATAGCGGTGGTCAGGAAGTCACAAGCATCCCGCACGGGCGAGATGTCTCAGTGATGTTGTGACCTCTCATTATTTTGTCTTTATGTTCAGGGGAAGCTGCCCATGGAATCGACGGGCGGATTGCTTTCTTTGGGATACGTTTGAGGGAGTATTGTTGTATTACCATCGAAGGGAATCAAGATCAGCTAAATAGACATTTCGTTCACAATGTCCACTTGGGATTCGAGCAACCGTCGTCAATCCACATTGCAATATTGCTGCTCATCCCAGTAATTTACCAAATCTGACATTCGTTTGAGATGGTACTAGTGATGAATCGTCATGTTGCCTTACTAAAGCCTTTGACTTGTGCTGCAGTTTATAGATCTAGCATGTTGAAGATCACTCACTACCAGGCGTACGGAGACTCAGCATGACGGAGCGCCGGGAGACAGACGCACATTTTGAAACGAAGAAAAGAAATAAGATTATAAGAGACATACAGCCCTGCAACAAAGCAGTAATGTTGTAACATCAATGGTTTCAAAGACAAAATGATACAGGTTCTGCCGCCATCATTAATAAATTCACCTGCAGCCCTGAGGTCAAAAAAGCAAAAAAAAGACCGGTTCAAGCCTCCGCTAGACCACTGCCCCCTGATGTACCCTACATCCAGGCGCCACAGCAGCAGCTTCACGGGAATATTGACGGATTGCAAATTGAAGGCCCTTATATACTGATATTGACTTGCCAGGAGCGTCGAGGTTGCGGTAATTTGTCACGAGTAACCACCACCTCAGCTGAAACCAAGTTCCTAATGTCACCTTTGACTGCCACAAGTTGTCAGATCGCGGTAATCATCAACAGTCTCCATCCCTTAAATGTATTGTAAGAAATCCATCACGTTGGCCACAGAGATAGATGGTGCACAATCACCTGCATTGCGATATCCTGCTCTAACTGCTTGTTGTGTCACTTGCAGTTCAGGTTTTTGACTGGGGGCTCAGATCAGCAGAGAGAGCTTGACTAGTACAAAGTCCCCGTGTCATCCATCCTTTCCGGTAGCCAAGCCCCAACTTGACCAGTACAGAACGTCAGAGTGCTTTTATCGAAATGGTGCAGCGCAAATGTTGAACAAATCTGATGATGGTTTGACCATCTGTAATATACACATAAATGGCCCGAATGGGGAGAAGGAAATCTACGTCACCTTGGAGGATCGAGGCTCGTCCATTCGTTATCATTATAGGATGATCTTGAACTCCTTTGGAACACAGCTGAGAGACCAAAAGCATTCTTCACGACTCTCTTCACGACTCATTTAGCGGTGCTCTGCATCAAGGCCAAATTTGAGGTCACATTACGACGCGTGATGTGTTCCTTGATATTTCTTCAGATCTTGTCTCTCATAATCGGTGGAAACTGTAGTGATGTTGAACCCCAGGGGCCCAGCATCACCGACTCAAACTCAAGACAGCCACTCCCGATTGCAATCATGAAGTTCACCCCTGACTGAATGAGTCTTCCTGATCGTAAAAGACCACTGCGACATGAACCCCGAACCCCCCCCCCCACCCGCCCGCCATTGGCGTGACGCTCAGTAGATCTTGTTCTGTATTTCGGTCTACTTGGGTTCTGCTGGTCTTTGCACCTTCAGCATTGAACTCGATACAATTCAGTGAAGCACAGTACTGAATAAAGTCATCAACTACCTTATTCTTATTTTCATTACCTCTACCATGGCTTTTGGTTCACATCTCCCACTAATCATTCCTGTAAGCTGGCTCCCCCTAAGAAGTCCTGGCTGAAGACCATGAGCTGCCAGTGCCAAGCAGCCGCACCACCTTGCTAATAGAGGCTAACCATTCAGTCACTCTGATTCATCAAGGCCACAATGGAAACGCACGGCACACAATAGAAAGCTGCAGTGTATGCCTGAGGCCAATTTTGCCTGAGCCTGGGTATATAAGCCTTTCCGCCCTCCCTCTCTCCTCGATTTTCTTTTCTCCTCAACCATCTACCACAACTGTCCTTGCTGGTTTTCCCGTCCCCCAAGTCTTCTTTTTTATCATCACAACCAACCACTACCACTACCACTACCATGCCTTCCAACGAGACCAACTTCACCGCCACCCCCACCCCCGGTGGTGGCTTCGCCGGTGTGGCCAGCGATGGTTTCGTCGTCTACCAGTTTGCGATGCAGGCTATGCAGCAGTCGGGTGCTGCTTCTGTTGTTGTCCAGCTGTCTGCCCAGGGTCCTGGTAAGTTCAAACTTCTTTGCTATAGAAATATCATACTAATGGAGTTTTAAAGACAGTGATCACCCCACTGTTGTCACTGGTGTCCTCGACCGGGATGGCAATTTCCGCGTCCTTCACCGCACCAACGACGTCCCCCTTGGTAAGTCTTTGTCTTTCAACGTCTCATTTCAACTCCATACTAACAGTAATACAGCCAACAACTAGTTCCATCGACTGATTGTCGCGTGGTATCCCTGGCGGAAAGAATGAGGAGACTGGTGTCAGGCTGAGAGGAAGTGGGACGAATGGAGCAAGCGAGATAGCTCAATAACAAACACCCACGCCCATTTCTTGACTTTGAACTGTGACTTGTAACCATCTTTGTCTCTGTGTTTAAATGTAGCTTTGCCTCCCACGTGTGATATCCTCTGCAGACAATTTTTGGCGGCGTTCTTCGACACTTTCCAGTGACCATTCACTTTTGCTCTCCACGTACCCTATTTGTTCGCACTTGTTGTTTCTTCGACATTGTTGAGTTACTGTTTGCAATCAGTTCACCGCTGTCCCAAAACCAAGTGTTGTCGGACAAATAAAATCAAAATCAATCAGCGACTACAATCTTGCTAATAAATAGCTGAAATACACGCCACAAGTAATATTCCTTCATGATTTGGAATGTTCACTACCTGTATTAAAATTTCTTGATGGTGTTTCCAAAACTGTTTTTATGAGTTGTTTGCATTGTGTCAAGAGCCCGCGCCTGACGCAAACCTTTGCCATTTCCCATCGCAGGATCAGGATGTTGGCAGCAGAATAATGGAAGATTGGTAGTTTTTATGCTTTCTCACGTTGAATCACAGAGATTCGTATTGAATTCATTGCCACTGAAACTGGAGGATGCAATCCTGCTGTTCAGGGTAACTGACTGAACAGCTAAGTATTTTGATAGACCCACTAAACGCGGTCAGACAAGGCTCTAAGCACCTGCAACCTTTAAACAACGAAGCTCAATCAACGAGATCACGGAGTTACCGCCCATTGAAAACCTCATACAAGACTATCAAACGAAAGCTTAATCTTTATCGAGTTTCAAGAAACATGCATACTTGCCCGCTCAACGACGCGCCATCCAACTGCGACGCGCTTGACATGAATCGCGACACCGTCCAGAGTCCAAATCACCGCTGGCCTCTCATCTCTTGCGCTTGATCATATCTCCTCGCTTATTCATTGGAAGCAGGCAATAGCATTTGTTGCTCTCTCATCGAGCGACGAAGACTAGGTCAGTGATGTTCCGAGTTGTGACTCCAAAACT
Organism: Fusarium xylarioides; assembly: GCA_013183765.1. Classification (NCBI taxonomy): domain Eukaryota; kingdom Fungi; phylum Ascomycota; class Sordariomycetes; order Hypocreales; family Nectriaceae; genus Fusarium; species Fusarium xylarioides. The sequence goes on along the minus strand of SRZU01000001.1, from coordinate 519,416 downwards.
GACAATTGATTCACAGGAGCAACCTTTGAGCAAACTGACTTGTTTCTGATGGCTATGGGTGATTTTGACGCCTCATGAAGCCAAATAGAGAAGTGTTATTTGCAAGTTGAGACTTGTGGCTGAGAGCTTGTTCCGGCAGAGAGAACCTAGAAGCCAAATAGAATTCCCAACGACCAGATTGTTATTATTTCGGACACAGACCTCATTCAATGTACCCGACCATTCTCCTCCCCTCCCGAAGGCTTTTCTCCGAAAGCGTCCGCCGCCAGCCTCCCGCCATCTACTAGTCTCAGGTCAGATTGCTCCCGCTGCAAGCGCTGACAACCCTTGTGGTGGCATCTGGCCCATGAATTGGTCAGGTGAAGTTGCTCGGCTTACCTCCTGATGTGCGCCACTCCACTAAGATCAGAAAGGACGCTGTCTGTAACCGTTAGTGGCGCGACCCACGACTAACGTCTGTGTGGATCATGGACAGGGGCTGACCTTGGAATTGCCTATTCCAGACTTCGTGGACTGTGTAATTGGTCACATTGACTCGAGTTGTAACCTTGTCTCAGCCACGGCAATTGCCAAAGTATTGTTCTGTTCTATCTACAACAGCGTGTCTTGTGTCTCCCACTATGACCCAGGTCTACAACGCCCCGAAAGGCAATATCTCCACCAAAGCGCCTTCCGACAGCCAAAGTTTATGTTCCAAAGTCAACCAATCATTAATGATGTCTGTCGTGTCTCAAAGTAGTAAAATGATCAGACGCTAGTCCCTTGACGTGGACCCTTGGGATCCATTGTTCCCCCGGGCGCATCTTCGTAATCTGGACTGTTTGGGAAGCGAGGACACGATCGCTACGGGGAGGCGAAAGAACGCCGAGGACGTCTCTCTGAGTTGTAGTGAGTACATTCGTCATGTCTGACTCTCTGTCGAGACCGGCCAAGCAGAAGCAACCAAAGCATCTGAAGATGCGTCAACTGTCACGATGAAGACAAAGAAGCAACTGCTATAGACCAAGGCACACAATTATTTGAAGTATGAGTCAAGAGCGAAAAACGGTAATGGAACGCCTCGAGGATCAGGTTAATGTAGTCACTGACGCTGTGCATCAGGGGGGCGAGTCAGGCTTGACGTGAAGCAGATAGCAATACCAGTCAACATTCCACTTCCGGACACTACATTTTCTGCAACAATCCCCACGTATCCCTCATATCATATTCCACGACATAAGGAAACTGCTGGTCTCACACGATAGATTTCCAATCCAGCGTTACATGCGAAGCGTGATTGGGTTGCAAGACATAACACAGCTGATGCCTTGGGGCTTTTATATCTTGAGCATCTAATCACACAGATCGTACAGACTGTCGTAGCAGCTGAAACGCGCGGCCAGGTCAAGCCCGATGCCAAAGGATGTCATGGGTTGGTGATGGCAATGATACTCATAGGTTCAACCAGCGACAAACGACCCATTTGGTGGAAGTCGACGAATCCATGGGGAACGGTCCACACGTACATCCAGATCCCGGGGTGTTCTTCTCCCGAGTTTCCAAGGTTCCAATCGTAGAGATCGTACAGGCTATCATAGCAACTGACGCGCGCGGCCCCGTGGCTGAGGTGACCAGGCACTCGATGTATCTGTTTGAGGGCCATTTGCGAGGGTCCCGAACGAGGAGTGTTGTATCGGACTCTTGGGAGGATGAACACAACTTGTGACAGATGACTGAATGAGATCGCCCGACTGTACGTGGTTCCTATTGTGGTGGAGTGCACGTTGTCGATGACAATAGCATTTGGCGGGATTGGTTTCTTCATCTTCTGTAGCAAAATCAGTACATAGTTCAGGCCGTCATGAACACACATACCACATGGCGGAGACTCGTCAGGGTGGTCAATAGTGTCAGGTGGTGGGACGATGGGTTTTGTGGCTCGGCAAAACAAGAAAAGGAAACCCTCTGAGGGCAGAAAGGCCGGATCTTGGTTTCGGAAATCTGAATTCTGACCTAGAAAAGGCATCTTTGTGAATGCCATCCTGGAAGAACTCTTTATACAAGTATCCGAAAGGACGTATAGCCATCGTTGGTCTCAGAGTGTTGTTCCGTAGCACCGGCCTCCTCGGCGAGCCCAACGAGAACCTTCGTGAGAAGCGCCGATCTCAATTCACTGATAGGGCTCGAGACACGTCGTCGGACAAGCCAAGTATCTGCTGCGCAGGCTTTTTCTCGGGCTCGGGCGTGACTCTGTATCCTGCGCTTCAGAGAAAAGCCACCATATACTGAACAGTCCGCACATCAAACTTATAGACTATCATAGCTTTTAAAGTTATTTTCTATTCAAAATGTTAGTGAGAGCCGATGGTTATAGGCTTTTGGATATACCTTAAAGCTGCCATTGAGCGCCGCACTGATGACAGGCAACCGGGGGCAGACAATCATCTGGTGAAGCTTGAACTCATATTCCTTGCAGCGGAGAGTGGAGTCGCCTTAGTCAGTGATGACAATGACCACTTTATCCGATCATATCTTGCGCGTGATGAAGTCAGGTGTTGAAATTTGAGCAACTATCGAATGAGGTTGATGAAATGTAATGGTTTTGGACGAGGGCGAACTGGAAGTAAAGCTTAGCAGACTGGTGTGGCTAACGCTCCACTGTGCTACCTTATCCATGACTTGTGTGAGTGGGGCCAGGATATGTGGCAGTGAGGGACCATGGGGTAACCATGCTGCAGGCTTCTCCATCAAACGTGTTTTTGATCACTACAGTGGACGCGAATGAGCTCATGAGGGGTAGGGGAACTCGATGTTCATTTTATGTTTCTTTAGCTCATGAAAGAAACAAAATCGAGTTGTTAAGCATTATCTGGCTGCACTTTCGCGTTTCATGGGTCTACTGTCGACAGGCAGGACACGACAGATCAAACATTAATCACGTATTCAGACTCATAGAATGGGCGTCAGTGATGTGGTATTCAGCTAAAACTCCCCTTTCCACCACCGGATTACACCGGCCTAATCACCTCATCATTCCCACCATAGGAGACTGCAGTTCTCAGCAGAGTAACTCTCAACGGAGAGGTTCCCACTAGATATGGCAGCGTTGACTGCATGAAAGTTAGTATGGCACAAACAGAGGAGTCTGCGAGACTGACCAGAGGCATCGCTACTGCAATGAGTGTAGTGTAGCGATGGCAAAGTCGGATGGATATTCGGGCTAATCATCAATGGTGAATAAATTGGGAAGAAGATAATTAAACTAGATAATGAGCATAGTCACAACTGTAATACCGTCGCGAGAACATTTAATACCCGTGATTTATTAGAAGTACTATTAAAGGGAGAAACCTATAGTGCCTAATCAGTGGCCTTATCATATTGCTTCAAGCGAATGACAGGCTTACCAGTCTCTTCGAATACCATTTTCTGGATATCGAGGAGTAGGTCCAAGAGCTTCAAGTTCTCTTCTTTCTTTTTGAGCTCCTCTTGCATTCTTTTATGAGCCTTCTTCAGTTCATCGAGCATGTCGGTCCACTTAATGTTCTTCGGAAGAGCCATCAACTTGTCAGCGCATCGATTCAACGCATCAGAAAGTCGCCGTAAATCACTTTGAGTTTGATCCAGGATCTCTAGAAAGCTCTCGCGTTGCTCTAACTCAAATAGAGTCCCTTTTAGATTATCACGCATGTATTGTTTGTGGCTCATAATGCACTCCGTGTTGATCCTCAGCGACTCAGCTGACTTGACGGTCTGTGACCCTGTTCCGCCAGACTCAGTCGCATTAAAGCCGTACTGGAATACCAGGGACCCTGCCAAGGTTGTCACTAGTTGCTCAGCAATAGCAAGCTGATCCCTTTTCCATGTGCGCAGAACGACGCTGACATTAACCTTGACATCAAGATCTAGCTTTCTTAAGATAGATAGAAATAGACCAAGTGGCTTATTTATGTCTTTGATGTTGTCCTGGTTATAGACCTGGGTTCTTTTACCCAAATCTTTAGAACAGCCAACATAAAGTGGCCCTTGCTTCATCCTGACAACCCCCGTAGGATCGCTTCGACACATCATTGTCAATGTTTCGACGAACGCCTCATGCTTGTGGATATGCGATTGCTTCTTAATGTAAACAGGTGAACTCCATTGGCAGCCTATATGGGCGAAGCCGTCAATCGTCCTGAGGTGATCAAGGGCCTGAGAATCTGTTACTGACAGGTCCTTTATCGACGTGACTCGCCCCTGTTGCAAGTCCTCTTGAAACTGGACATGAACCTTGTATCCATCAATATACCTATTGATGTCTGAAATGACCAATCCCATCTCCCTACCATTCAAGAAGCAACCGTCAAAATTATCGCGACCGCGCGGCGTGGTTTTGAACCTGGAGATAGATACCACATAAACACCAGGTATCTGGTCCTTGAACATAGCATTCCTTACAGGGGTTTCGTAGCAAGGAAACCTTCCATTTGCGATATCATGGGCTACCGTGCCTCGCACAATGCTCCCGACAACATCACTGGGGATGCTGTGCAGCAGTTCGCACATCGCCCAACTATTTCCCTTTCGTAGGGCTTTGACAGTCTCAATGACACTGAATCCATTTCTCTTCATTGTAGTGTCACTTTCAAGGTCGTCCGCCAGCTTCGGAAGCTGGAGATACACCTCATAAAGAGACGCATTGCCCTTGCAGGCCTCAATCAACCTTCTTTGGGCATCGCCACCAGGCATGGGCATGTCGGGCTCAGCAGGACCCATACCGCCACCTGTAGTAGATGAGTTCAGAATCGTGGAATTCATGTCGAGATTTTGTGTTCTGGATTTAGAGGTGAAAGAACTGTCAAGAGTGGCGATGTTTGCCATGAGAAGATGCGGGCAGCGTGCCTTCCTTGCTACCTAATGTACCTACACAGCCAAGAGTGGAAGGCATGGCATGACTATCGGATCCTAATCGTGCTTAGGTACCTTTGTGATCTTCAGGATCTCAATCTCTATACTTACCACATTACCTTGAGTCCCGCGATTTCATTCCCATCCTCGATATCCCCGTTTGCTGATCGCCGACTCACCTCGCCGCATTGTATCAGATCCGTACCATTTTCGGAAACCAGAAACGGATAAATTGTATTGTGCAAAATTGTCCGACTTGGCCCCTGTAAGGCAATTGATTGCGTCACAGTAAAAAACTTCGACCGGATTAATTCTTCGTGATACTGCGTAAGTAAGTAATCGTCCGTGATGCTGAGATTGGGTTGCGAAAGTCGGGAAGGGCCATCCCCAGAGCGGCCGTATCGTCGATTATCAAGCAGCTACAACCTGAAGCTCAGTCAGGCAGATTGAAATGCAACGTGACTTGAGGAAAACACATATTGTATTCGTTGAGTCTACTAGTAGGTTCCTCGTACAGGATCCGCGGTACTGAGTGGACATGGCCCTTGAAGGAAACATCATCATTTCCTTCCAGAAGCTAACCCCGGTAGGGATGATCCAGATTTGAATGTAGATACTATTGAAGCCTAGGTAGGTAGGTACCTTGCAACGAATCCAGTAACATAAGGTACCGTACCAAATTTAAGTAAGGTACCTCATAAGAGAATGTGTGCTCCTTCCATCTTCACGTGAATAAGTGCAGCCAGTTCCCTCATTCCTCCCGCCTGCTCACTTCCTTCCCAATTCGGCTACCCATGAATCTTCTCAGAGACTGGGAATTTGGAACATCTTCAATCCTTCATCCCACAGTACTGCATCAAGATGTCCAAGACGCAATTCTCTCTGGGTGCCGGAAGGCATATTGATACTGTGCTGAAGACGGTTGATGAAATGGAGGAACTTATCAACAAGGTCAGTCTCGAATGCGACCCTGGTAGCGACGATGCTCTCGACGCAGGATTTGATCCTGATAAGCCCGATGAGATCAGCTCCTGGGCAATGGAGTGTCAGGCCATGGCTGCCCGATTGGATGGCTATGATGAGAGGATCGACGCAAAGCTGCAAGCGTTGAAAGACTACGAAGACACCATCCCAGGCACTCGGGATAGTAGAGGTAAAGACGAAAGCCAAGCTCTCCACAGGGCATCGGTTCAGGTTTTGAAGATATTGCTCAGAACCCCGACCAAGTTCCAGACGTTCCTCCAAGGGCTGGGGATACCGATGACCGATGAGGTGAAAGAGGCCCTCCAGCGGGCTTCAACTTCAGTAACAGACTCGCAGGCCAACGAACTCCTTCAGGGAGGGACTTGGTCCGTCAAAGTACTTGATCTTGAGGTACAGTTGAGTGCAAAGGAGATGGAGATCAAGGAACTATGCGGTCAAGTCGAGATACAGAAAGAGCTTGTCAAGCGAGCGAGAGGCGAGAGGGATAATCTTCAGGAAGGTCTGAAGGCCAAAGGCAAAATGCTGGAGGAATTGGAGAAGGCTGCTCAACTTGCCCGCGCTGAGACTCGCAAGTACAGCGCGAAGGTCCTAGAGTTACAGAGAGAATTGGAGGGGGCCAACGAGAAAATATCCCTCTTGGAGGATGAAGTCGAAGACCTGGAGGTCAGGTCAGCTGATAGTCAGAAGCGGTATAATGAACATATACTTACATTGCAGGACGCGGCCGTCAAGCTGGGCCAAGAGAAGGCGGAGAAGGCAATTAAAGGCCAGGAACTAGAGGCAAAGCTGAAGAAGCTCCAAACTGATGCGAAGTCTCGCATCGACAATCAGCAGTCTCGTATTGAGGCAGCTGAAAAGGCTTCTAGACTGAAAGGAGAGGATCTTAGTGAGGCTCAGGGTTCTCTCTTGGAATGTCGCCGTGAGCTTGGAAAGACTAGGGAGGAGAATGTCTCCCTCAAAGAAAGACTGTCGATGCTTGGGGGCATTGAGAATCAAGCCAAAGTCCTTGGTAAGAGGATCGAGACTCAAAGTCGCGGGATCGCAGAGCGAGATGCTACAATTGAGAAGCAAGTGGACAATGCAGCTCTTGTTCTTCAGAACGTCTCATTCGAGATAGAATCGCTGTTCTGGAAGACGGCTGCTATAGAGGCCCTTTCCGGGTCACTCAGGGCTTGTACTACTCACTGGAACCCATGGAGAATATCGTCTTTATGGTCTCCCGATGGGGCTTTGGCTGTCTATGATGATGACAGATCTCTTGAGGCAATCGCTCTAGATGCACTCGCTATCCTGCGGGCGGGAGGTGATGCAATCGATTTGCTGACCATGCTTCAATCTTTTCAGGATGGCATCATCGGGTTGACAACGTTATCCCCTATCGCGCAGATGGTTCTGAAATCCTTCATTGATGCTGCTGCAGATAACCGTCTGCACTTGATGCATCGCATATCGATGTATCAAGTGGCCACTGCATTGTCCTCGAGCGCAGAGGCTATACTCAATGTATCGCAAGCCATGGATGCCGTTGACCGACGAGTCAGTTGTCTGGTCAGAGGCTTGCGGGCTCGTGACGTCGACGAGTACCATAGCCCGCCGTTGTTGGGCTCAATCAGCTATGAAGACGTGACACTTGTTGGCTTTGATCGTGAACCTGCTGGGGTTCTCTATCTAAAGGATCGCGAAATTCGATGGGTCGATCTGCGCTATATACAGAGCAACGCTGGCGAAATCGTCATTGCTGCTGGCGATGAGACCCTCCGATTTCCGGCGGATAGTGCGGAGAGAGTCCTTTGGTCCATGGCCCATCTTTAGAGATGTAGTTCGATTCAATAAAAGCACATTGGCGGCTTATGATAAGTGCATCCGTCTTAAACGTATTCCTGGTTACATCCACAAGATAACTTTAAGTTTTGCTGAGCATCCATCACAATTAAAAGTGTACACGTATGATCTGTCTAGGTAATCCAGGACGTCATTACTCCTAGGACCGCCCTACGGATTGGAGAGACTGAGCAACTTTACACAGATAACGTCCTTTGAGACTATAAGAGGACCTAAAACAAAGGGAGTATCACCTGAACCTTTTGGACCTACTCCTTGAGATTCAGCAGAGAATATTTGAGGAGACCGGTATACCCGTTGCTTGTTTGAAGAGAAGATATGAGACCACTCGCGCTTAGAAAAGACTATCATTTGAGAGAAACAAAACCCTTTCAATCAAAGTTGCAATGCTGGATGTGACTAATGTGCCATTTGAACAACATGTGCGTTAGTCGTCGCTGGAGATCCACTGAGAAGTCGGCTTATCCTCGGCTCATCATCCCGATTCAACGACCCGAGCGATCTTGCGCAGACGACGTCCATGCTCCAAGGCTAACCCCTTACTTCAGTTGTCAACATAAACATTCCAACTCCAAATCACCCTTTAATCAAGTGATGCATTCCACCTCAAGCTTTTGTAGCCTGAACGAGTACTGACGATAGCTGAGCCGCAGATCTTCAGCATCGGACAAGTGACGTCTCGACGGTGTTGTGACCCTTCTCTTGACCCCTTCACAGCATGTTCCCCCGGCTTTGCCATTCAACAACAAACCACGACGGATTCACTACGGTTGTGATAGCCCGAATAGAGCTCTGGTTGAATCTGGACAGCTGGCAGCCCAGGTATGGCCAATTCCTTTCCTGTAGGCATATTGCTCTCTGTTCTCGAAGGGATCCTGTCGCAATGCAGAGGGGGTGCATCGGCCGCCAGAAGGAAAACATGAGTACGGGATTGTTGACTTCAGTTACTAATGAGATGGTAGAGAACATGTTCAAATCATCGGCAACATTAGAGAACTCTCACAAATCAGCCATTTCCATCGATGCTGCTGCGACTTCAGGAGCACGTCGTAGTGGACAGACCCGAATGCTGTTCAGCCCACCGGCTGCTACCTTCCATGTTGCCAGAGTCATCCTGATCAATCACACTCTTCTCAAAAGCGACTACGACAAGACCCGAGCATACTCTCGCCATTTCCATATGAGGCACGACCTGCGAGGCATCTCGCGAAATCGAGAGCAATGTGGCTTCACATTGTCTACTCGGATCTCTGTGTGAGTTCCAATCATCAATGTCGACTAGACGAGCAAATTGCGCATATAACTCATACCACCTGCCTGCGGACTTTCAGCCTCAGTGGGTCAGTAACTAATCTTACCATTCGTTTCTGCATGTGTAAGACGAAGCAAAGTACTAATTACTCCACAGATCACCACCTTGCAACGCGAGCCGCTACCCGTATGAGCCATTTGAAGAATCTTCGCTATCGGCATGCCTTTGGCCTCACACCTTACTACAACGTTAAATTGGAGGAACATGCTTTACATATGGTCAAGTTCTCGACATTGATCTGAAATGGTTCAAGACAGTCGGCAACTCGACGCTCGCGTCTCGCCTCGTTTTCGACAGTTTCCTCACGACTCAATTCGCTATTTCACCCACAGCTTTCTTCACGACTTCAGAACATTCTAGGTCAGCGCAGCCCAAGTTCAATTTTCTATCTGCAAGTATTCAGAAAAGAAGGTGGTTTTACCTCTCAACTCGCTTCTGCTTTCTCCAGATTCAAGGGGAATCATAAGAAGATGATTGCAACGGTCGGAGAAATTCATATCTACCGATGAAGTATCATTCATCATCTAATCATCTTAGTTCGGAAATGGTGCCAACATTTACTCTGTGCTGAATCCCGTAACTCGTGAGTTGGTCACTTATGTGAGTGTACATCGATCGCTAACAGTGTGCCGCCTTACCCTATGTATTGTTTCGTGCTTATCTTACGCCTATTACACTCTCCCGACAAGCAGGATGTGAATTAACAGTCCCGAGCTCCATATGGCCGCATCTCAATACTCTTTTCAAGACATCATAGTGTATCCTGTATCCTTGACATATTACCTGCCCTCCGATTCTTGGGACGCGGATGAAAGATCGATGCGACATCTTAGATGGCGTAATATTCAAGGCGCGCCATGTTAGATGGACAATTACTTACGTCGGCCTTTGCTCGTCATTTTCGATCACTCCAATTGCTCCGACGGTACCCCCAGTCCTGTATATGTACCGTGGACCAGAAACAACGACGACCTTGGTTGTATATTCGCCCCGTAGAACTCGAGACTCCAGAGGCCTTAGCTTCACTCCATAAGTGTGCAATTACAATGATGTACGCTCATCGGACACCAATCAATACATGAAAAGTATGTTCGATACAGCTTAGCTTTTCACCGTCAAGGCCGAACACGCTCTACAGCCTCTCGGCTTATGCACCCACAGGTCAAGTGCGGACGATAGCATCATTGAAGTAACCTCCTTAAAACATCAACCTTAGGGACTACTAGAATATAGATCGGTGGAACCTTGGGACATGATAAAGAATACAACAGGCAGTTGAAGTACGGACAATCAGGGGAAGATGGATGAGTGCAGATCTGGGCTCCTGTGCGACGGATCGATAGTGAAACAATCGTCTATCCTTTGCTATTCCTTTAATTAATGTTCTGTATTCCATGTGAATGAGCTGACCTCGCCAGTTAGGCAAGGGTATAGATGGTGCACCAAGGCACACATCTTTAGCGGTCAAGTTGTTACCTGAGGCCCGAATGAGCAGCCCCCTCTTCTCGCGAGAATAAGGCAACCCCTCAATTTAAAATAAGCCCCAGCTTCGCTCTGCTTTTTCCGATTTTTAAATCTTCCCTCAACATCTGCTCGATACATTATTGTAACTTGTTCGCTCATCAACTACAAATCGGACAGCCACGTTTACGATCACGCATACTCAAAACTTGCAAAATGTCGGACGGCTACGGATCTGAGGGTAGTGTAGACAGCGAGTTCAGCATCGACAGACTCGATGGCATCATGGAAAGCTTTGCCGCCAGTGAAGATCCACGAAGCCTACGATTCGGGCATCTTGTGGTGCCAGTCTGCCTGAGGACAACTTACTGCATGGAAGCGCATATCATTGCAGCTATGCGCAAGGTGGACAGTTACTCGATGATCTTCGTCATGCCAAGGGTCGAACAGCGTGTTTCTGGCATGGAAGACTTGGACCTTCCCAGGCTCCCCCAGTGCGAGCAAAAGACTCTACAATATTCCTGGTTTCTCAGGATCCTTGAAATGAACTACATTCCTGGGCCACCCTCCAGGTGGAAGCATAGTGACAGGGTGTTTGCGTGGGAAGATGACCTGGAACTGCCAACTAAGGCCTTTGTGGTCTTTCAGCTCGATCCCCACATGTCTGCCGAGTGCTCTCTGGCACTCTCTGGACTTGTCAAGTGGGCGAATGACACGTCCAAGATACAGGGGGCAAAGATTCGAGTCTTGACTGTATCAAGCTTGTTTGGGAACGGCATATTGACAGACCTTGCCCAGTCTGACTTCCCAGTTGCCCATTATGAGTTGCCCATACCGACTCATGTCGATCTAGTCCCACCTGGATCAATTCACTATGCTGGGGGAGATGGAATCTTGCGGCGGATTCAAGGTTGTTTAAGACGAGCCAGGGCGAACGAAAGGCATGCCGTGGTAGTGTGCCCCCCATCCCCGCGAGGCGGTCCATTTGATGAATGGAGCGCCACGTTGGTTCGATCTGAACTACTCAACAGAGATGTTGCGCTTGATGGAGAAGACATGGTAGCAGAGCTCACTCACCCGAGACATGTCAGGGATATCAACCCAAAGGGTGTTATCATTAACGTGGATGTGGAACATCAAATCCCAAGCTTTCTGCTTGATTTCACGCATGCTCATATTGTCCTCGGTAAACGACGGATGAGAAGGGTTCTCGATGAGGACACTGGTCTGGTTGTTCTTGCTGATGTTGCTTTGACACAGACTGAGATAGACGCCGCAAGGTGGTGGTGCTGGCAACCCGAAATCGACGCCCAGCATGTTTTTATTTATCCTGGCATTAATGGTTTCGCTCCTGATGAGGATGCCGCTGTGTACTTCGGTTTCCATGTCGAGCATGCGCAAGCTGGTGGCTTCATAATCGCCGCCCTCGCCTCAGTATTCGGAAATGCGGAGCATGTCTTACGCAGTTTCATCAGGTCACCGTTTGTCATATCAAATATGACAAGACGTCTGCAGCGTCAACGCATTGTCCATGACCGAAGAAGCCCTGATGAGCCTCTCCGGTTAGCCTACAATGAATGCGAGAAGCGAACCTTTGCAACGGTCGTCCCTTTGGTCCGCTATGACTACCGTTTAGCTCATTTAGTAGCTCTGGAGTCTTCAGACTATCGGGTCCGGAGGCTGAAGGCCCAGCTCGCGGTCTTTCTCATGCTCAAGAATGACTGGGATCTGACCTTTGATTCTAACAGGTCTATGACGATTCGTACCTGGGGCTGGGGCCAGGATTCATCGGGAGACCTCTGGAAGGTCTTTGGCATGTGGAAGCGTATTTCCAGAGATTGTCGAGACTTTGAAACCCTTGAGCAACCTCTTTCAGATTCAAGTGGTGCTATAAGCTTGTCAAACACCGCTGCAGGCCTCTTCCGTGACAACAACCTGTTTCTGGAACACGCCCTCAATCATTTGGGGGACACATTCGACGTCGGTCTACCAGTTCATCGTATCATGGATGAGTCTGAAGGTCTTTCGGATGACCAAATGAAAGAGGTCTCCCGATGCCTTCTCTCTGCGTTTCTCAATGAACTCGTTGTGACACAAATCGTTGCCTCAGATGATGGCGAGTCTCGCCTAGAACATACCATCTTCTCAACCAAGATCAATATTGAGCTCGGGGCTTAGGAAAACCTCGAGCCATTGAACCTGGAGCAATTTGAGGAACTTCAACAAGATGGTAAGGTCTACGGCATTTGTGCAGAGTTCTTAAGGACAGACATCATCATTGGAATGGGATGGTCGTTCATACCGCATGATATTGTCATGGAGGTCATTGTTTAAAGTACATCGCTTACGATAAGTAGTAGAATTTAAATTCAAAGGTTCTTTCTCCCTTAAAATAAGTAGAATTATGTGATTAATATGATGCTTGCTGTTGTTGAAAAGGCTGTATGATCCTTTTACTTCCATTACAACATGTAGTACAAACTGTCGGAACAACTACCCAGTACCCTCCCGCGTGACGTGCTCTATTCTCGCTCAAGGAATGAATGAGATACCGTCGAGCGCCAGTAGTCTCATCGCACGTCTACCATTCCCCCCCGCCATCTGAAGCAAGGTCCCTGGGTCGTCACCCTTCAAGTCTGGAAACGAGTATGCGGCTGATCGGAGTACTCTGAAAGGAAGTAGGCTCGTAGTACCAGATGATGGAAGCTTCGGAGGGCAGTTTGGCTCAAGACCATTCCCTATGCATGTCAGATTGGTAGAAATTACGGAGCATGGGAGCACCGGAGAGGGTTATCGCATCGGGGTACTCAACGATGAAGCTTGGAAGGCACTAAGTTAGTTTCTGGAGAGGAAGTTCGAGTAGATTCGAGTTGGGAACGTTGCCGGCAGAGTCTTTGGTGCTCTTTTCGATTAGGGCGGCACGCCCGAGGAGACACTCGGTGTTACTAAAGAGTGTCTTCGTTAAGGGCGATTCGTAAACTGTGACGGGATGATAATCGCATGCGAACTCTTTGAAGGGGAAGTCACGCACCGCCTCTTTCATCGCAGCCGCTGTTCGGTCGTTATATCTTTTCGCGTTGCTGAATGACGCGAGGTTATACGCAGGATGTCGTCGTCTTGCTCTAATGAGCTGAGTCGGTAAGGTTAAGGGAGGGTTCCACGGTTGAGAACTGATTGAAGGGAGACATTACCCAGCGTGGCGATGAGGTATGCGAGACCTGGTTTGGCAGCGTTGTCCCCAGAGCGTGGAGGGCGCCCTACAAAGATGGCCACGGTGGTATCGCGGTCGCGAGCTTAGAGATCGTGGCATTCGGACGTGTTGAGTGCGCTCAATTGGGATTGCAAGGTTACCCTTATTCAATTGCAGGATTCGGGGTGGGTTTGGAGCGGTGGGGAGAAGAGGAACTTTAGTTCAAATATCTGGCCTTTGTAAGCTAAGTCGCTCTGCGCAACACAACCCCTTACCACCAGGACTGGCTTAAATTAAATTATGCCGACAACTACAAACGTTGGCAGGTGATCTTTAGTTAAACAAGTACGGGCGTAAAAATATGAATATAAAATAAAATTGCTTTTCTTGGTTCCTTAAATTATTCACTGAAAGAGTACCTTCCCCAATGTTAACTGCACTTCGTGACTGCCCAATTACAGTGGTAACATCCCCTTGCGGTTATGTACATTATGTAAGACAACCTGTGACTTCCTCGTGTATTATGTCCCTCTCATTTCAATTCACCTTGAAACATCACATTGACTACGTCGCAAACCTCTTCTGACAATACTCATCAGGAAAATGTCTGAATTTGGTGATATTCCGAGTGTGGTCATTGATACCGCCATCGGCGAGTTACCTGACCAACGGAAGGCGGCAACTATTCGACGTTGGTTGGTACAGGTCCACGAAAAGGCCGCCGACAAAGAGAGGCAAGCCTCAGATAGGGAAGGTCAAGCGGCTCAGGCACTGCAAGAAATCGAGTCGCGGAGATCGAGGCTCGAAGAAAAGGAGAAGGAACTCGAGTCGGGAAAGGCAGCCCTGGACCAGGAGCGAGCAAGGATCGCCCGAGTGGCAGAGGAACTCCCCAACCAATTGTCCAAGACGGTTAAGGATGCCTCTGCTGCATGGAATGATACCATGAGCTCAACCTCCGAGGTCCTAGAGGGCTTAAAGAGCGAAGTTACAGAGGCAGGAAAGAAGGCCTCTGGAGTTCTAGATCGGGTTTCTGCTCTCCCATCCAAGTCAAACTTGCAGGAGTGGGTAGGGTCTCGAGACGAAGAACAGCTCCAGAATATAAGGACATTGGTGTCGGAGTCCATGGAGAAATTAAAGGCCCAATACTCAAGTGAGCATAGCGTTGAGCTTGAGCAGCTTCGTGTCAAGTACGAGGCCCAGTGTCACGAGGTATCTAAACTTGAAGGGGTGAAGATAGCGCTCAATGAAGAGTTGCAAAGCCTTCAAAGGAAGGATCGTGAAAACTTGGTTGAGATCACGGATCTTCGAGCTGGTTGCGAATCCAAAGATCAAAGGATCACTAACCTTGAAGGAGAGAAGGGGTCCATGCAGCAAGAGCTCGGGTCCTTGCGCTCAACGGATAGTGACAGGGCGGGTGAACTGAATCAGTTACACTCCCAATGTGAGGACATGGAAAAAGAAGTCAGTAGACTTCAGGAGGGTAAGGCGAGCCTTGACGCAGAGGTGAAAGCCTTGCGCTCAAGTGAGCGCGACAGTTCTTCCACACTGGGTGGTCTTCGTGCTGAGTGTGCTGCGAAGGACCAAGTGGTAGCTGTTCTTCGGGCAGAGAAAAAAGCCCTTGAACAGGAAGTTCAAAAACTGCTCGGTTCACTTGACGAAAGAGTAAAGACGAGTGCCAATTTGCAAGCTCAGTATACTGCCAGTGGACAAGAGGTCTCTAAACTGCAGCAAAAGAGCCAGGACCTCGTAGGCAAGGTGGAAAAATTGAAGACCGAGAACACAGGGCTTCTACAAGAGGTTGCCAGGCTCCAAGCTAACGGGGAGTTTTTAGAAGAGAAGGCTCGAAAGTGCGACAGCCTGTCCGCAGAGCTACGAGACATGCGTAAGACCTTGCAGGACTCGGAGATCGAGATTGGAGTTCTTCATAACAGAATTAAGCGAAGAGAAGACGAGTGCGAAAGGAGCACTAAGTGGAGAGAAGAGGTCAGAGAACAAAACATGGCCGCTCGAGAAGCCGTGAAGGAGAATGAAACGTACATCCAGGAATTGGAAGGTCGTGTCCAATTGACGGACGAGGAGAAAGAGGAGTTG
This sequence comes from Fusarium xylarioides, assembly GCA_013183765.1. Classification (NCBI taxonomy): domain Eukaryota; kingdom Fungi; phylum Ascomycota; class Sordariomycetes; order Hypocreales; family Nectriaceae; genus Fusarium; species Fusarium xylarioides. The sequence goes on along the minus strand of SRZU01000001.1, from coordinate 503,667 downwards.
GTCCAGGCGCGGTCGCGTCTTCATATCCTCCAACTCCAAATGGATCATGTCAAAGAGCTCCTCCAACAGGCCACAGAGGCAAGAGGAAAGTCCGAGAAAGATTGCGATGCCCTGAAACAAGAAATCATCAAGGCTAATGAGGATATGAAAAGCTGGCATGACCGGTCAGCTTCCGTGTCCGAAATGCATGCCAAGGCTGAGGAGGCTCTCGGCAAGCAACTTGACGTTGCTCACCGGGAATTGGGAGAGGAGCGAGCCCAGAACGAAGAGCTTAAGGCCAGGTTAGCTACCTTGTCCAAGGAGTCTTGGGCTAAGGATTCAGAGCTGGAGAAAGTCCGATCTCAACTCGTAACTCTTCAGGGCGAGCTAGGTGACGAGAGACGTCGGGTTGACACATTCGGGGGCCTCGGGGAGAATGTGAAGTCGATTTTAGAAAGGTTGGAGAGCACCCAGCGGCTTCAGGGGGAGCTTTCAGATACAAGGTCTCTGTTGAAGGAGGCTGAGCATAGATTGACCGCCCATGAGGCTACGGGTCAGGGGTTTGCAAGTGAGCTAGCCAAGATGTACTCCATCTTAGCCGAGGCTTTCAATGGACTACCTACAGCTCCTGGAGGCAACGGCTCATTTCGAATGCATTATGTTGCGACCAGAATTGCGCCCATGTTGATCGCCCCCGGGGCAAAGGACAATTTGGAGGCCTTTCTGCGTAGGAAGTCAAGCAACTGGCATTGCTTCGAACAAGTTGTCTTGGCCGGCCCATTCCATGGAGATGTCGGTCAAGGTCAATGCTCCAGGCACGTCACAGGTTGTGTATTGGTATGCGTTGTGTCCTATAGTGGCCAAGATCTCCTTATGTTTAGGGAGAGGTGAGGGACCCGGATCGCGGCGGTTGATGAACCATGAAGTTATTAATAAAGAACATGTAACCGATTATGTTTGCAGTCAATGTGAAACTCGTCTGAACCGTGTAATATTGATAACATGCAGTGAATTAGTCACCAAAGTGATTTGTATTTGACATCCGTAGCTGGGGGCTTCTATTATACAGAACTTAGTTGCCACGGGCGAACACTAAAACAACGATACTGGCGCTACTCTCGCCCAAGCTCTATGCTCAGTGAAACAGACCGCGATCTCCATTTAACTTCTTTGTGGTAGACCTCCATTCACTCACTCTGTCCAGTATTCCTTGATGATCATTGTTTAGGGGTCAGCGAGTGATCGAGGCTGGCCACCCAAAGGCTAGATAAAGCACAGTGTTGCGTGCCGCTAAACCTATTAGCGCCATCTAACAATGGTCCGAGCTTTTCAGGCACCTCAAGCAAAAACAATCCAGCGCACAGCTTTTCCACATTTCCTCAACATCATCCTGCCATAGTCTCGTGCAACATTTTACAAAAGCAAACACACACGCACACACGCACACACACAGAGACAGGCAAGATGAGCCTGGAAAAGGTCCGCGACACGTCGGGGGTAAATCCCTTTGATGAAGAGTCTCGTCGGAAGTGGACGATGGCCTATCTCATAGCAGATGGGCAGTATAACAAGGATTCCTTGGAGAGGAGGTACAAGGCCTCAGTGGAGGGCATTTCCAAGAACTTGGTTGCTCTGGAGGTAGACCAGGTGGGTGAGGTCTACTTCGAATTTTTATGTGATGAGGCCGTTTGGATGAAGACCTGTAAGTACAACCAACCACCGGTGATATTCCATTGGGAGTGCTATACTAACTATGTGTACAGATCACCATAAGGTCAAGTTCGGCATGGCCCCCGAGTGGCCCTTCAAGGAGAAGCCAGGCCGCTACGATATGAGCATGGGCCCTTCTGTCGTCTACAGGCGATGGCGGGTGGAGAACGGCCTGTCAGTTCCTGCAGAGACCCCCAAGCCTGCTCCCACTGAGGAGCGTATCACGGTTCTGTCGCCTGCTGAGGACGATGAGGTTGGATCCCCTGTTACTCGGGGTATAGTTGTGCCACCTCCCCAGCAGTCTCTCCCGACGAGACCTGCTCCGGCGAGACAGGCCACCGATGCCCAAGGGCAAGGTACTGCGGCGATGAAGTCTTCTTTCGACACCATCAAGAAGATGTCGGGCTTGGCGGACAGTATGTTCGCACATAATGCCGCTGCAGATGCGTCGCGCGCGCAGGCTGCCAAGGAGGCAAAGCAGAAGAAGGAGATGGAGGTGGCCGCTGCTAAGGCTCAGGCCAAGGCAGATAAGTTCGGGGTTGCCCAGGAGAGGCACGCAGCTGAGGTGGCCAGGATCAAGGCTATCGAGGCTACCAAGGTGACAGACTGGTCGGAGGAAGATGACAGGGGTGATACGGACCCCATCATCCCTCTTGATGAGCCCGTGGCAGTTTTGCCTGATTTCAGGGCCAACACTGAAATGCCTTGGGTGGCGGAATTTCCCACCGCGGCCTCTCGAAAGGCTATTTGGGACGATCTGTACGCTATGTATGGAAAGAGACCATTCACTGGTGCCGTGTCTGGTCATTTTGAGGTCACGCTTCCCCCGTGGCTTGACTTTCATCGCCTTGTCTTGGGTGATAACAAGGTGGTGTACGACGAGATTCGGGGGCTGATCAGCCCCATACTTACCATTGCATGGCCAGTTGTAAATGGCAAGCCGGTTGCCTTGGTGGTTGGTGTTGACCCGAGGTTTGAGGCCTGGAGCGCGTCTCCTTACGTGCGCTTGGAGGTGGGAAGACTCTGGCGATCAGTGTGTCATTGGGTGCTCCTCGCCAATAAGGGCGATAGCATGACACTCGGTGATCACCTTGCGCTTCTCAATGCGCAGGAAAAGGGCCAGGCTGCCATGGACGAAGCTGCCTGGGATAGGTTGACGGACGCTCATACAGTGAGCATGGGTAACCTTCGCTTGGCAGAGCATAATGCCAAGATCGAGCACGAGGCTGAGGAGCAGTTGGTTCCCGAGCTTCATGCCATTTTGCAGCAACCCTCGCGAGTTGCTCAAGAGTACCTTGCGGGTTGGGTGCGCCGAGACAAGCCCAAAGCGGCCATGCGACTCAAGTTCGCATTCAAGTACTGGGTCCGTGTCGCTATCAAGAGCGGCAAGGGGACGAAAGAGGTGTTTGTGTGGTATGACGCCATCTCGAAGGAGCTGGAGGAGGAGAAGGCTCAGGAGAGTTCCGATTAGGAAACTGGCTGGCTTGGGAGATGGTATCCAGTTGACCTGATTGTACCAACTACGGTCTACATAGGTGAGCCTACCGGGCAACTTCTGAGTCGCGGATACTGGGTAGTGGGTATATGTCAATAGAGAAGTAAATTGACCATATTTGATATGAAACCAAGCTTCACAGTGACTGTTGTAAATGACTCAATTGATGTGACCAAGCTTATTTACAAAACTCGCTTGAAAACTCGCTTGAAAATTCACTTGAAACCCCACCAAAAAAACCTAACTTGAAATTTTAATTAAACGCCTACTTGAAAGCTCACTTGAAAACACAACTTGAAAAGCCAGGCAATTGAATTGACTACATAGCAAATAACTCAACCTAGAGATGCGTCAATGACCAAAGTACCCTCTCAGCGTTATCCGCCGGGAACAGGAGTGTCTCATTGCCTGTAAGAATGGCTATTTCGCCAGGGTTACTCTGTATGCGCGTTTGATCAACCCATCGGATCTCGCGGTCCTTTAGAAAAAGAATCCCAGCAGGTTCACACTTAAGCCCAACAAGTGACACATCTCCATAGTTAATGCAGTCCAACAACGGTGGACTATTGTACTCGTCAATATCCCTAGCCTTCAGAACTCTAACCAGACGACTGACTCGACAGTCAACGGCATCCATGGCCTGTAAGAGTGGAAGCAAATCCTCTGGACTCAGGGCCAACATCATCGCCACTTAATACATCGATATTCAATGCATCAAATGAAGGCGTTCATCTGCAACAGCCTCAGTAAATGATTGTAAAAGGAGCCGCGCAGTTAGAGTCAGCTCTAGCAGCTCAATAATGCCATCCTGGAAACCTTGAAGCATTATCAATAAGTGCATTGCATTACCTCCAGTCCGCAAGATCGCGAGGGCATCAAGAGTGATCACCTCTAGCAATCTATCATGATCATAGACGGCCAAAGCCTCATCGGGAGACCATGAAGAAGATACTCTCCATGGATTCCAGTAAGTGATGCAAGCATTAACTGACCTAGAAAGGGCATTGGTAGCAATGGTCTTCTAGAAGGGTGATTCAGTTTGGAATGACACATTTCAGAGAATAAGAGCTGCATTATTCACTTGTATCTTAATGGTAGCATCTCGCTCTGTGATCTTTCAACGCTCAGCCTCAATCCGCCCCTCAAGATCTTTTACTTGATTCTCGATGCCGTCGAGCCTGCAAAGCTGTTGTCTGAGACCGCGATTCTCTTCGCTCACCTTCCCAAGGTCATGACGGCACTCTGATAGCGAACCATGTGCCTCATTTCCATCCTGTACCGCTTTTCGAGTGGCCTTTTCGGATTTATCGAGACGGGACTTGGCTTCCTTCTCGACCCTTTCCAGCTTTGCTTTCAAGTCATTGCTTTCAATGCAAGCCTCGGACTTTTCTTGTCCGAGCTGGACGGCCTGACCTTGCAATACACGGATTTCATCAGCATGCTGTTCCTTATCGGCTATTTGCATGTCCCGCAACTCAGTCATCTCACCCTCCAATAGGGATATTCTCCCATTGGCCTCTCCCAATTCCTTTTGTAGAGTAAGGACCTTCGCGCTATACTTGCGAGTCTCCTGACGTGCAAGATTAGCCTGCTTTTCCAAGTCGCCTAACGCCTTGCATCTCTTATCCAGATCTTGTTAAAACTTATCTCTCTCTTTTCTCGCCCTGTTAACAAGATCCTTTTGTATATCAATGTTGCCTGAGATTTCCTTGATCATCATTTCCTTAGCACTTAGCTGTACCTCAAGGTCAAGTATTTTAGCAGACCAAGCCCTTCCCTGAAGGAGTTTGGTTGCCTGCAAGTCTATAACTGACGTTAAAGCCTGCTGGAGGGCCTCTTTAACCTCTTCAGTTATCAGTATCCCTAACCCCTAGAGGAACATCTAAAACTTAATTAGGGTTCTAAGCAATAGCCTTAAAACCTAAACTAATGCCCTGTAAAGAGCTTGACTTTCGCTTCTACTTACACTATCCTGAGTGCTTAGGATAGTATCTTCATAGTCTCTCAACGCTTGCAACTTTGCATCAATCCTCTTATTATAGCTATCTAATCAAGCAGCCATGGCCTGACACTCTAATGCCCAGGAGCTGATCTCATCAGGCTTATCAGGATCAAATCCCGCATCGAGAGCATCATCACTGCCTGGATCAGAGTCGAGACTGAGCTGGTTGATAAGTTCTTCCATGATATCAACATCCGCCAGCACAGTATCAATGTGCCTCCCGGCACCCAGCGAGAAGTAAGTCTTCGACATGTTCATTTGATCACGGTTAGATGGAGGATTGAAAAGAGAAGTAAAAGAAAAGAAACCTGGTGTAAGGGTCCCGCATCGGAAGGTACATGGTGGAGTTTATGTACAGGCTGTCTGGGAAGGAATGATCCGATCACTGCCCGAACTACTTACGTATAAGCGCATGTGAACGTATTAATAGGTTAAATTAATTATCAGTATTGTCTTGATCTCTTCAAAGTTAAATTGATTGTCAGCAGCCTTTTACACTTCATCGCTGTAGCTACCAAGGGGCTCCCAATGCTAGAATTTAAGGTCTGTGATACAGGAATTGTGGTAACCCAACTTCTGGGCCCAGCCACTGATCGTTCATTGAATTTCAAGACTAGCTACTTATATCTTTACTGCTTTTCATTTTACGATGTCCAGTCTCGGAGTGCTTGCAATGACAGAGATTACCTATTCCGCTTTGCCAATATTGACCATGGAATTTCGCAATTGATGAAAGCAACTTATTGTTCAGCAGTGTAAGCATTGGTTGTCAGGTCTGAAAAAAGCAATCCTGTCTTGTATGGTGCGACCCAACAAGGGTTTCACGACTGCGTGGTTGAATGGAATTGGCATACAGTCAATGAGATACTTGTAAGTGGCTGCATGTATCTTGGCACCTCGGGATGTAAGCTAGAGACTATGAATACAATCGGAAAAGTCACTGTACGTAAGGGTTTCATGTCTTCCCTTGGCCAGTAAGCTGAGTATACGCCACACGTTATGCGTCAAGACTCCTCCCTGTCCACGGTACAGGAGCATCACGCCAATCTGATCCTTTAATTAACTATTTCCTTGTGCTCATATGAAGGTAATCTAAATCGCCTTGATCTGAATCTTTGTATTGTAACCAATCTGTTCCTGGTAATGATAAATGAATGATTTCAAACCCACGTAAAAACCACCAAACTCATATTCAGTAAACTGATTGCATCGCCATAACCTTTACAACACGTTAAATGATACCCAAAGCCACCAAAAACCTCCCATTGGCTAAGCCAGCAGTCATTATTGTTGCCAGTGCAAACAGCTGGCAAACAGCTTGACAGTGCGCCTAACAGTGTGCCATCACTCGTTAACACGGCTATCCTATCAACACATCTCTCAACTCATAACATCGCGAGAATCTTTCCTGCTCACCATCACCGCAACGACAAAGTTTTTACGTTTTTTAAAACACACAATTTTAAATCTTTTTAAAATCTTCTTTTTACGGTGATTCACGATGTCGTCCAACAACGACATCAAAGATACGCCCATGACACATGGCGAACTCCCGGTGCGCACTACGGTGGACGCACAAGAAGGCCAAGCGCCTGCCCCTGGGAACGTTGCTCCCTCGGGCAACAACAACAACAACAACAGCACCCCTGTGGTGCCTACTCCTGTCGCCGGTGCTGGCCAGCCCTTTTTGGGCACTGGAAGCAGCTTCGCCGGTTCCATGGGCTTTTCCCCAGGCCTTGGTGGTGGCGGGCGTGGCGGGCGTGGCGGACGTGGTGGTGGCCGTGGTGATGGCCGTGGTGGTAGCCGTGGTGGTGGTCGTGGAGATGGCCGTGGTGGTGGTGGTCGGGGTAATGACTCTGGCCGTGGTGGTTTTGCTGTTCCTCGCGGTACTCCCACGTTTGGTGTTGCTGGAGGTCGCGGCGGCCTCAACTCCGGTGCTACTGGAACTAGCGATGCTGCTGGTCCTGGTACTGGCGGTCCTGCTTTCGGTGGTGGTTTTGGCAGTGGCGTTGGCGCTGGTTTTGCTGGTGCTGGTGCTGGCGGTTTTGGTTCTGGTTCTGGCGTTGGCTTTGGTGCTGGCTTTGGTACTGGTGGCGATGGTGTTGGTTCGGGTGGTGGTGACGGTAATCAGAATTCGGGTGGTGGTTACAACTCTGGTCGAGGTGGTCGCGGTGGCCACGGCAATTCTGGCTCCGGTTGGGGCAACTTCAATCGAGGCCATCGAGGTCATCGTGGTCAAGGTCGTGGCCAGTCCTACCGTGGTCGAGGCCAGAATAACCGGGGGGCAATCACGAAGAGGCCCACGTTGAAGATTGTCCCTCACATCAAGAAGGGCCATCTCAGCGACGAGAACGGACGAGCTGTTGGCCTGTGGGCCAATAACCCAACCCCAGGCGGTGGTCCACAGGACGGCATCGCCCAGTATAAGCCCGATGGTGGCATGTCAGGCGTTCTCAGGCTTGGCGGAGAGGCTGTGCAGATGTTACAGCGTACGCAAGAGAACACTGGGGCTAGCCGCATCTGGTGTGATATGCACCCATTGGTGGATAACGCCAACGAGTTGGCTAGACGTCGGAACCTGACTCGGGTGATCGATCACACCGGCTCGCCGTCGCTCGGATTGGGCCATAGTGCCGGGCTCTCGGGGGACAAGAAGAAGAAGGAGGAGAAGAAGCCCGCTGTTGTTGAGCATATGGGCGATGAACAGGGACCGAGGTGCGTTTTGTGCGAGAAGAAGACGCACGACATAAACACCTGCCTCGACCAGCCATCAGGTGAGGTGGTGGCATGTGTTCTGTGTCATGATAAGGCACACTCCCTTGACTCGTGTGCGCACTACCGCAGCATGTCTACGGAGCAGCGTCTTGTCTTGGTTGTTGGAGGACGGGCTGGCTTGCCTCCTCTGATGGCAAGTGATAATTGGTGGGACGTGCTTTTGTGTTGGCTTGAGGGAGATACTTCCAAGGGCCAGGCACTCCCCGACGGCTTTCCTTGGACGATCGACCACGCCAAAGAGCTAAGTCATCGTACCAGGGGAAGGTATGTCAAAGAGCTCCAGTTGACCTTCGACAGCCAGGGCCATGATCGCAAGGTCCTTCCCGTCGACCCACGCACGGCAACTATTGTTGACGTGTACAACACGTACTGGAAGAAGCAGGAGTTGGCTTGGCCTCAGCGGCTCGTGGAGATGGGTTTCCAGGCCCCGAATCTTGATGTTGGGGCTCCGGAGTTCACACCTGGTGCTTCTGGTCACCAGACGGCCCGAGACCAGAGAATGGAGGGTGGGGTGGAGGAGGAGGACTCGGTACTGCCTCAGATGTAATCATCTTCAAGGCCTTTCTTGTCTGAGCAAGAACCTGAGGGTTTCCCGGTCTCTCCCTGGTAGTAAAGCAGCGGAGAAGCTAAAGCAGCATGATGGAACAAGGGGTTGGTACTGGAAGGATAAGATACGTTCTATTAATCAACACATTTGCTTGCTGGATTATCAATGTTGTCCCACGAGTGTGATATGAATGTGAATGACTCATTTAATTAATGTTTTGTAAGCTGTATACTAATCTTGGTGGCCGAAGTGTATTCCATTGTAATGTATCTCGAAATTCCATGTTTGACCACTAACATCAATTCATTGAACTGATGAACTGTAATCTTGAACATCGCTAAGGAAAACGCACTACGTGTCACAAAATGATCGAATTGCTGATGCCACCTGTATTTACTATCTTTTAATCTAGAGCTCATGAAAGCGCACTGGGACAACAACTTCAACATTTGGATAGTCTCATTGCGTAGAATCGAGTCACTCTTAGCCACGACCATTCCAAGCCTCTTGGAAAACCACAGCTTGAGGTGGCTGGGGCCCCTTTGTACGCTGTCCTCGTTTCTCCTGCGCATTTTGGGATGCTGACTCAGGCTCTTTACCTTCGTCCCCACGTTGTGCAGTTCGAATATCAGACCCCGATGATCCCATTTCGATGTCGGCTCCCTCGCCGTCAGGTCTAAGTTCCTTGGCACTCTGAGCCTTCTTCTTTCTGAGCTCAGCTACTAGAGGATCCAAAACCTGATTGACGTTCTTCCATATCTCTGTATTGATCTTTGGGGGCTCTGCGTGTTCCCGTAGGCCCGTAGGATCGTCCATCACCTCGCCTGGCTTCCGCATGTAGAAGAGCATGTATTCCAACGGGTAGGACCTGAGATCCTCGACTGACCAGTATCGAGACATCAGAGTACCGTCCTCGTATGCCGCAATGATGTTGGGACCATTCTGTGCATAGGTACGCACATTATCGTTCTGGTACTCCTCAACCATGCTATCATTGCCTAGTGATTCTTGCACCACTGTCATGTCTGGCCGCATTCTGACCACGGCGATTATGGTGTAGCATTGTGGTTCATCCTCTTCCAGAAAACGTCCTCGCTCATCTCTTTCTTCGATCCATTGAGGGAGGAGAAACTGGCGAATGTCGTCGAACTCCACACGGTTCTCGCTTCGAACACCTTTGGTGCGGAGTAATACACGAATGATAAGAGGATACTTCGGCCGACGAACAACTTCCTCAGAGCCCACTTTCTTGACACCGAATTGATTGTAAATAGCCTGTTGCAGTGTCAAATCAGGATTCTGCTCGCGGTTCACATGGACGAGGTTTGTGGTGGCCCTGTCTTCGGGGCTCTGGTGAACCACTTTCCCTGACGGTAGATAGAGGACAGGCCAAGACAGAGAGAGATGGACCTGTGACCAGAAGGTCTTGTTCATGAGAGGTGAGGTACACAAGTCTTTGAACGATGCGACCCCAGCATTCATTTCACTGCCGAGAGCGGTGATGAGATCAGATCTTGCTTCATTGGCAGCAAGTCTTTCCTCACTGTTGTCGCCCATAACATGCCATGCATGCTTGAGGATGGGGTTCTTTTCTTCGGCCTCCTTAACCCAGTCTAACTGGGCCAGGCCTCGGGGACCAAACATAGTGGCAGTGTAAATCCGTCTCAGAACCACAATCAGCGCGTCAAGGCCAGTGGTGTTCTCGCAGTCGGTTGGCGGCTGGAGCTCGAGGATATCGGAGGCGGTTTGTCCTTGATAGTCGTCGGTAATGTCGTAGAGGTCTCGAACGTCATTCGAAATCTGTTGAGACGCCATGGTTGCGACAAAGCTTGTTGAAAGGATAGGGTTTTCAGAAGACTTCCAGCGCGTTGAGAAATCCAAATCAATCGCAAATCGCGCGTCTTGAGTAGCGCGAATCAAATTAACAATTTCAAGTCGCAATATTCAACTCATCATTTTCACCTCGTCCATTTTAATGCAAGACTTTCAAGCAGCGATTTCAAGTAGCAATTTCAAGCGACAACAACTTTAAGTAATAATTTCAAGTAACAACTTCAAGCAGCGATTTCAAGCGACAACAACTTTAAGTAATAATTTCAAGTAACAACTTCAAGCAGCGATTTCAAGCGATAACAACTTTAAGTAACAATTTCAAGCGATAATAACTTCAAGCAACGATCTCAAGCAACAACTTCAAGTGATAACTTCAAGCGACAATTTCAAGCGACAACAACTTTAAGTAATAATTTCAAGTAACAACTTCAAGTGATAACTTCAATTTCTAAAAACAACTTCTCAATCCATTTATATACAACAAACATCACTTTCAATAAGTTATTAATAAGTCAGAGGTTTCAACACGCATAACATATATAAAGAGAAAACAATTTGTCAATTAAAAATTACGCTGTCCCAGTCGTCGCAACTGTGGGTTGACCTCAGAGAAGGCCTCCGCGACTGTGTTACGAGTACGCCATGAGCCAATTTGGCTGGCCTGAACTCTTGCATCAACATTCAATTCCTCCTCTGACCACTTGTCCATTTCGTCGGGCAACCGAATATGTAACTGATGAGCTCCCTCGGCGGACTGCTCAACGTCCTCCTGAGCCTCATGCGTATCGTTGACTGCGATCAACTGCGCCTCAAGGCTTCTGACTTTCTCGACTTGGAGGGCGAGGGCCTCGTCCTTTCCAGAAACGATCCCCAAAAGACTCGACTTCTCTTGCTCGAGTCTTTTGACCTTCTCGGAACATTCGTTCGAGACTCGCGACAGCTCAGCCTGGAAGCCCTCTTCCTTCTGAGACATGGTTGCCCTTAGAGTTGATTTCTCAAGCTCCGAGGTTTGGACTTTCTCTGACCATTCCGCTTGGTGTTGCTCTGCATCCTTGGCCATCTGATCAATCCGTTCCTGGAGAGCCTGGTTCTGTTGAACTAGCTGTTCATTCTCCGTCTCCAGAACCGTAACTCTTTGAGTCGTCGCGGCGACATTGACGCTTTCAGCTTCATTTCGCGGCCGAATCTGCAGTTCGGTACGACGCTGAAGATCGCTGATGGCTTCGCTGTGGGACCTTTGCGTATCCAGAATGCTCTTGATGCTTCTCTTTGTATATGCAAAGTGGCTCTGGAGTTTTTGATCATCCGAATTGAGACGCTCACTTAACGTCTCTCCAGAGGCGAAAGGTGTCAGAGGCGCCAGTAGAGCAGGTGCCCGTGTGAAAGATGATGTGGCTGCAAATTGGGTATATGGTGATTGAGATGACAGTCCAGACAACATACCACTGCCGATCTGATCATGGCGCGTTACACCTTGCATAAACTGCGTCTCCTGTGACAAATCATCGGACCGCTGATTTCTTCGTAGGTCCTCCTCTTCATCTTCTGTCTCCTCTCCATCAACAAGAGCTTTGCGACGAGGCTCCCTCTCCTTCGGCTGTGGAGGAAAGGGGGTACTCTCTCTTGGTATATTGGATACACTGCCTGCCAACATATCCACATCATCCTCAGGGGGTAGCTGGAGCTGGTCGTCAATAGGAATGTATTCTCCCCCATATTGAGCAGCATCCTCTTGGCTGTCATCAAGTATAACTCGGTGAGGTGCCTCAACTCGAGAAGCACCGTCCCGAGACACCCGAATTTGCCGCGCAATATCTCGATAGACATCCTTCAAGCTTCGGAGGGTATATCTCTTGGTGTCTTCATTGGTCTTTGGTATCTCATCCCTACCAAGTCCCCGCTTCAGCCGGTAAGCCCTCCAGACCTCATCTGGACTACAGTTCCAAGAGTCTGTACCCCAGTCAAAGTCCTTCACCGCAGCTGTAAGGAACTTCAAATCCTTAATCGTAACTGGTAACGCATCCACACCAAGGTATGTCTGTGGCTGACTAACGTCGCTCGGCGTTGACTTGACTTCGCTCCCTAGGAAGCGTAAAAAGCGCGAGAAAGTTGATCGGTCCTCTTCCGCCTGGGAGTTGTGCACAGCGTTAAACATCTCTGCTATGCCGACGGGCTCTCTATCGGGTTCATCGAACATCGAGCGCAGGGTCTTGAGACTCCCCACTCGGTGCAAAAGTTCATCGCGAGGCCAAGGTGCCCGATTGTTCACCCGACATTTGACCGTAAACTGAAGAGCCAAGAGGAATAACACGGCATCCCCCTCCCAACACGGATGGACGATAAGTTCAGTCAGGATCCTGCTGAAGTCTGGGGGGAAGATGACTTCAGAGGGCATACTGCCCTTGGATGGCGGCCTAGGGTCCTGTGTGGGATCGGTTTGATCAGGGTCCTCAGGAGGCTCAGAGTTCTCAGGGCCATGGGAAGACTCAGACTGTTGGGCCCTTCTCGCTACAGAACGATACTTCAACCCATGCAACGGTGATATCAGTAGCACCGGAGACCATTCGAATACACGAAGACAGACCTTCCATAAGGACCTGAAATCATTCGTCGTCGGATTATTCGTGCCCTCCACAGGGCGGAACTTCTCATAGTCCACCTTGCTCTGTGAAGCGTCGAATAGCGCCATTGCCTCCGCTTCCACCTCTGGGTTCGAAGCAGCGATGAGGTCGGAGGTCAAGTGATCGTCTAATCGGGCACCCGGGTATATGGGGTGTTGTTCAAGACATTCCCGAGCCGCTGTCTGCGCCGCATCACTGGGCTCTGCCTTGGGGGTCCTGGTCTTTCGCTTTTTGGGACGATCCGATTCCGTCTGCGCTCCAGGGCGACGTTTCCCCTGTTGCGGCTCGCTCATGTTGATGAATAGGATCAAATAATACAATAAAAGGTGTCGCGTTTCAGAAGTGAGCTGGGTCACAAAAGTTAATCTTGATACCTGAATTACAGAATGTTTGTTTCCAGTAACGCTCCGTTTGTGTCACGCAGCCACAATATCTACCTTGGTATCTCAAGTCCAAACCGGCTCGCATTATTCTGCCACCGTGGCCCCTCACCGCCTTTGTGCACTTGTTTCAGCGTTTCATCCAACTAATCACAACAATCATCCTCAGGCTTCACAATCGCATTATTCCACGCTTCTACTTCACTACATCTTTTCTTTAGATCATCATGTCGGAACATGCTGTTCTTGACCCCGCGAGCCTGAAGGAGTTCATCGCCTCTGCTTTTGCTGATGATGAAGAGGCAGAACACGCACGTTTTGCGCACATCAAGCTGCCTCTATTCCGCGACCCCGAAATTCCATGGATCAAAGCCATTGCCCAAGCGTTTGCGGGCACCTTTGGGGATATTGGTGGCAAGCTTATGTTTGTCACAACTGATAACGAGTGGCAGATGGACCCAGGCATTCTGTCCTCGATGGAGCCCCCGGTCGATGCCGACAAGATTACATTCCAAAGTCTATTGGAATACCTGAGACACACCTTCTTACTCGTTACCACCAACGGCCAGTACAGGTGGAAAAATGGAACCTGGGATGCATCGACATTGCCTTGTGATGCCATCTTAATCCTTCACTTAGACCCTTCGCTTCATGCGGATTGCGCTCTAGCCTTGACTGGTATTTTGCAGTGGGCTCGTGACATGGAAATCTTGGCTACAACAAATATACGCATTCTCACTATGTCAACCAGCGACCATCTTGACTATGTCACACAATTGGTTCGTCTTAGGCGACCTGGTTACCTTATTCCGTCCCTTGATCTCTCCTTTGGGAGTGATATGCCTTGGGTCACCCAGACATCAGAGTCTAGTGACGAGGACGGCATTGTCAGTGACATTTGTGGAGTTGTGGGTGTTGATGTGGCAACATCTCACATTATCATCTCGTTTGAGGACACAGAGACGATTTACGACAAGCTGTCAGAGTCTCTTAGAAAGATCAAAGGGCATGCGTTTGCGATGAGGACTATAGCGACGGACATTGACGTGCTTTCTAACATCCGTGAGCCCCCTGGAGCAGGCGCTGTTATATTGCTCAGGGTCCCGGGTGATATTACACTCCTCCCGCCAGTCTTTTATGGCTATGACAATGTCCATGTCATTATCAGTGACAGACTTCCTAGTCGTGAGGCGTGGCACCACAAGAGCCGTCATGTTGTGGACTTTTACCGTTACGCTTCGAACCAAGAGCGGTGGGCACAGCTGTGGTGGCTACAACAACCTGCTGAACAACGGTATCTATATTGCACCAGGCTTCCCGTTCATCAAGTCTTGGAAACTGGGTTTCGCCACCACCACAGGATCGAGGATGACCAGCTCGGTGGGTTCATCGCTGGGATATACGATGTCAAACATTGGGGGATCGATTGCTCGAGGACCATTGAATGTTTCCTTGGCAATGGAGCTCGGGTACGTGAGATGAAGAAGCGTCTTGAAGCCCAACGCATTCTCTCCAAAAATGAATTTTCTTTACCCGATCTTGAGGCTAAAGCATTCCGATCTATCTTGCCTGTGGTACACTATAATTACCATCTGGCACTTTTTGTTGCGGCTGACTGCGACGCGACCGTCCGGCTGTTGAAGGTGCAGCTCGCTGCCTTGCTCACGGTACGCATCGAGGATATAGTAATCATCGTCGACGACGATCTCTACACGATGGTGGACAATGAAGAAGGCCACAGTCAGATGATGGACTACTGTATGGGTTCCGTGAGATGCCTGGCGAATAAAGGTTCTCTATGGCTTGCTTTGGGGTTGTGGAGGTCACATGTATTGTTGACGAATTCTCGACTGCGGCAGGAGAGGATCCCCCATTTGGAGAGTCTGGCTAAGACATTCGACGGCCTCTTTCAATGGGACACTGTTCAAGCCACACGGGCTTCAAGGTTGGCGCAAAAAATGGTAAACATTCTGCAAGATGAAGAGGTACCTGTATCAGGTATCGCCATGGTGGACGAAATGGAAATCACGCTCGACAAAGATCAACAATTCAAGATGCAAAGTCACCTTTTCCGGGCATATATGCACCACTTAACAGCATCTTGCATTCATGAGGGGAGAGTGTTGAGCGTGGAGTTTGCCACGATGACAGAGGTCAACCCGGTTCCGGGGAGGCGACGGCTGATAGCTTTTACACCGTACGCAGCGCTTCGGGATCTCGAGGATGGTAACTGCATGTTTGGCATCAATCATGGCCTCCAATGGGAAAAGGGGTTCAGGTTGACCAAGGATTGGGTGTGGATTCCTCAAGCTGTTGTTGCTGAATGGCTGGCTGGGACCGTGCCCGAATCAGACTTATTTAAGCTCTTGTCGGTCACTTGTATGGAGGTAGAGCAGACAGTAGACGAATGTGTTTAATAAAAACCCAATGTCTGTTGTTATATATCCAGTCATGACGTTTCTACTATGTTCTTGAGGCACGTTGTATCTACGGCTTTAGTCGATGTATGTGAAATACAGGTGACCCGCCACTACCTTCCCTTTACAATCCAATGTACTAGCCACCTTACGACCATGAAATTGTAGTTTCACAAGTCTCTTGTTTGCGTAGTAAACGCGTTCGGGTTCGAGCGAGTCCAACTGGACTGACCGGAGGCAAGCTAAGAGGATGATTGAGACCGACGAGATCCCTACCAGAAGACACCTCAGCAAATTGTGGGAGTTCGTGGTAATTTAGTTTTGATAGGTTCAATCAATTGTTTCTGACTATTATTCACTTAAACTGTCACTTGGAGTTTCCGCTGTATATGAAGTTTGATTTGAAGACCACTCAAATTAACCTCGTGACATGAAGAGCTTGCTACCAACTCATTTGCTACTTTCCGTCTAAGCCAGCTCTTGTGGATGATCAGCCTTCATATCCACCTGCAAGGAGGCATCCGACCTCGCTTTGCAGCCTTGCGACCTTGACCTCAACACTCTTCAATCCACAATCCATCCGCTGACTCTGTTCCGAACAGTGACCCAGTGGCGCAAAGTACTTTTCGAGGTGTATTACCAGATACATTGAGAGAGAGGTATCACAAAAGCCCCTCCGGAAGTCCTATCGCCATCGCTCCGCGAAGCGAATGTCTCTGTTATCGGAGTCAATTTCGTTGAGTTCGCCAACATTAGGCGTCCGCTTAATACCATGTAGACAATCAGACATTGGGTGTGGAGCCGAGCCTTGCTGAGGTGGTAACGACCACGGTGTATGGTATCCATGGTATCGAGGTCGGGGTTGTTGATGTTGAATATTCTTATGCCTTGTACCAGCAACGGTATGGGATTCGACTTTGCAAAGTCAAGTGGATGGGGACATGAGATTCTGTGTCAGTTAGTCATCTGAGTTGCCAGCACTTGGGGGAGCCATACCATTCACCAAATTAAACTTTCGCTATCCATCCAGCTGATTCGTGTGTTGTTTTAGGGTTACATATGTTTTTTTGGCGTCGAGACATTGCCTATTTGAGACAGGACATGCTCCATCATTGGTCGCATTCTTAGACAGAAGCATGGTATCCACGCGCGGAATAGTAGGGAGGAACCCGGTAGTGCTTACCGCCGTTGTCTCCACGACGAAAGGTTTCGCTTGGTAATTGCCGAATTATGTCATCGTCGTTGGGTCCAATGAGCGGTAGCCCAGTTCTATAGTGCGACCGGGGCGACCGCGTTTCGGGAATGTCGTCAATCAACATAATGGCAGGGCGGTCTCCAATTCCGCGCCTGTTGTCTGCGGAGACCATCCGGCTGTATTCCAAGAGACTAAAACGAATGATCAGATGACGAGCTTTGACCATGGTTAATTGACTTTGCAGCTCGGAGGTGCATTCGGTAACGGTGCTTGCTGTTGGAGGCTCAGACTCGATATTACACATTCGCGGCGGTTTTCATTATTTCGCCTGGTCTGGGTATCAATCGGATTCGCAGGGTAGAAGTAGTGCGACACCGCCACTCTCGCCGTGTAGCTGTACTCGATTTGTTGTGGCCGAAGAACGAGCGAAACCATCATACAAAGACGATCAACGTCGCGACCACAGCGGCATGCTATAACCAATTGCGTCGCGTAGGGTCTCTCCAGAAACGAATGTTGTGTTGTGTCTGTTTTCTAGGGGTTTGAGCTGAACAGGACTCATTTGGGAAGTGTCCGAGATTGATGTCGGTCTCGGCGGGAATGTCGCCTGCGACGACCGTACATATTCGCAGCATGATCAAGTTTGCCTTTTTTTCCGTGGCGATCGCAGAAGACTGGATAGGGTTAGTACTGAGCTTCTCCCAGGCTTCTATCAGCCAGCTAAGGATTTCTGAGTCAATAGGCAAGTTAACTTTAGTCTTAAGGACCTTTAGGTCCTCTAAAAAGGCTATAAGTTAGAAGGATATACTTAGTAGATGTAGAATACTAACTTAAGGACCTTTAGCTGTAGGTTTTATAGGTTCTTCTAGAGGCTTTAGTTCTTAGAGTACTTAGGATGCAGTCTAATAATAAGAGCAATAACTTAGCTTTTATTTATAATCTAGTTAATATTTGATTTTTAACTATAAAGGCTAGTTTGCAGCTTAGTAACTAAGCTATTATAAGGACTAAAAATCAGATTATAGAAGTTAATTTATAATAGGAGGGCAACCTAAAAGAAGCTAATAATTAGACCTTAAGGACTGTTAGGTAGTATCTAGAGGGACTTCTATATCTTCTTATGTAATTTGAGATTAGAGAGAAGCAATAGGCCTAGACTCTTTTAAGGCCATATAGTGATTCTAGAATAGCATTTAGGCATCCTTAGGATTACAGTATTACTACCTATTAAGCCCTACCTTCTTAGCATTAAAGATAAGTTATACTACTTAAAGCTTTTTTTAGCTACTTTAGCCTTCTTTATTGCAGCTGCTTTAAGTGCCTTCCCCTTTTTATTTTCATTTAGCTAGACCTCCTTTAGAAGACTAGTAACCTTTATAATATTAGTTATACTAGCCTTAACGTTCTTTATATGCTATCTTGAGACAGCAGCCTGCTAATATGCTCTAGCAGCAGTTCTAGGAGCAGTTTTAGTACTATTAGTCAGAATGGAAGAAGGTCTTATGGCTGGTATAGTAACAGTAGGCATGGATGCTAAGGGCTTACTATAAGCTAGGATAGTTAGAAGCTAGCATTAAGGGTTACTTCAAGTACCTTAATCTTATCCTTAAGTATACTTATAACCTATCTATAAGGCTATAGCTTTAGTTACTGCCTCCTAGTTAAAGACACTCCCTCTTATATGTAAGCAACATATCTAGGCTTCTAGGTTATTTATTAAGATAAAGGAGCCAGGTTACCTGAATTAGGCTTAGGCGCTAGCTGCTCTATGAAACACCTCCTGATAGAGCCTATCTATTTAAAGGAGGCAAAGAAGTAGGCTGCTTTCTAGTAGCATAATTAGACTAAACTTTTATGCTAGGACTAGGTAATAAGGTAGCCTGTTTACTAGCAGTACCCTTACTTAGAGCTTTATTGCAGTAGAGGGGTATGAAGACTAAAGACTCTATACTTAGTAGGGTTTATAGGATTGACTTCTTATATAGGCGTTTCTAGGTTAAGCCTATTAATGCGCAGTCTATTTAGGATCTTCTATTGCTTATAGAAGTATAAGGCGCTTCCTCTTAGATCTCAGTAAATATCTCTAAATAGGGGATATTATAATAAGAATCTGCTATAAGGAATACCTAGGGTATTAGTTGCTATTTTGCTTCTAGGAAGCTTAGGTTCTAGAATCGTCAAATTGGCTTTAAGCGGGGTTATTAATCTGCAGGCTTTATCTGCTTAAACATCTCAGTAGTTAGCATTACTGCGCCGAAGTTTAATTCATGCTCCCCCAGTTTGACTCACTGATGTAACTCTGCGAAGCGCGCCTTAGCATGCCTATCCCATCATTCGCAGTCACTCCGCTAAAACAGTAAAGAAGCCTGGAGTCTTGCAGTTAGAACACATAGCCATGCCCAAACCAATACCTATAGTAACTGTTACTAATTCAGTTAAGATACCAGTAGCAAGATGTTATTTCTAGCCTTACTATAAGATACCTCCTTAATCTTAGTTTCTACCTTATAGTTAAAGGTTATATTAAAGATAGGTAAGATGCTATTGCTATAGCTAAGATAAGGTTTTAACTTAAGTTAATATAACTAATTATATAGTTTATAAAGTCTAAAATAGGCAATTCTAAGGTTAGCCTTTATCTATAATTTACATAAATATTAGTTATAGGTTATACTACTAATAGTTATAGATAGTATCCTTTTTAATCTAAGTAAAGTAATATATATTAATAGGTAAATTAAATAACTTTTTAATTACTTTATAGGCTAGATGCTACTATAAGGGTTATTAGCGCTTGCAATAGAGGTAATCTAATCTAGGACTAGTAGATAACAGGAGGCTAGCAGTAGACTCTTTTAGAGAAAAGCCTTTAAAAGGAAAGGAAAATAGTTAAGTATATTAAATAAGGTCTATATCTAAAATAATAATAATCTAATTATTAGGAATTCTATTTAGCTTTATAAGGCATTAAAATTACCTATAGCTATTAGAAATAAGTTAGTTTACTTAAAGGTTACTCTTATAAATTAATTATTAGTTTTAGAGTTATAACTTAAAACATTATTAACCTAGTCTTTATTACTTAATAAGAGAGTAATAAATGCTATTACCTGCTTTTAATAAATAAGTAAGAAGATATAATTAAGTATAAGAGATAAGAGGCTAGCAGTAATTTAGACTCTAGATAGTATTGCAATTTATGTTAAGCGCATTGCAGTTAGATGGCGCGTTAGTTAGGCAAGTATGCATCTTTCTTAAGGCTTAATAAATAGTAAGCTTTTACTTAAATGTCTTATATAAGGTTTTTACTATGCAGTAACTTTATAATCTTATTAATTAAGCTTTACTATTTAAAGGTTGCAGGTACTTAGAGCCTTATCTAACTGCATTTAGTAGGTCTATTAAAATACTTAGCTGTTTAGTTAATTACCCTAAATAGCAGGATTGCATCCTTCAGTAGCAATAAATTTAATATAAATCTCTATAATTTAACATAAGTAAGCATAAAAAACTATTAATTTTCTATTATTTTACTACTAATATTCTTATCTTATAATAGAAAATAGTAAAAAATTATATAAATTATAGGCTTTTAATTTAATATAAATAACTTATAAAAATATTTTTAAAAATACTATTAAGAAATTTTAATGTAGGTAGTAAATATTCTAAATTATAAAGGAATATTACTTGTAGTATAAGTTTTAGTTATTTATTAATAAGATTGTAATCGCTGATTGATTTTGATCTTATTTAAGAAATGCAGTTTGGTTTCATGACATTCTGCCACAGCTTAGGGCTACCACTTATTATATCAGCTACTCACACAACAGTACCAGCTATTTCCGAGGTCACTACCTTTGGGAGATCAGTATACGCAGTTGTTTATTCATTTCTGGTATAATATTCTAGCTAACTACAAATGAGCCACGCTCCACGTCTGTCTCTCTATTGTATCTAGAGGTAGTTGTATGGGTGTAGAGTCACCCTTCTCAGGAGATAGCTCTATATGCGTAAGCATAATATTGATTCGAGCCTCGTCAACCCATCGAAGCTCCCGATTCGAAGGGCTGGCAGCAATTATGCCTGCAGGGTTACGATTGAACCCTACGAGAGCGAAATCTGGATAGGAGACGGATGAGTTCAAATCGAGACCAGCGCCGGATTCTGGATCCCATGCCTTCAAGGCACTCACCAACGTGGTGGCTCGGGGATCCAGAGGGACTTCAGTCGGCTCAACAGCGCTCCCATTCAAGAGGTCTACGATCTGGCATATAAGCACATGGTGCATCAAATGCAGGCGCTCATCTCCAACTGCACCAGCGAGCGACTCCAGAAGCTGCTGGGAAATCTTCGACACCAGAGGAGATCCATCCATCAGCATCTCCTGTAGAGACTGCAGACGACTCAGCAAGGGCTCCGCTGGTGCAGAAGGGATTCTCATGATGGCAATGATATCTACTGCCACCAGGTGGATGCTCCTGTCGTCCTCTCGGACGTGCAGGGTCTCATCATGCGACCATGATGGAAGAACTCTCCATGGCTTCCATGGGATTTGGGCTGCTGAAGCCACAGTTGAGTCGGCAAGGACTCCCTCAACTACGTTGCGCCAAATCCCCGACTCAACATTGAGAGACATGCGACGAAGAAAGATGGAAGCCTGCTCGACTTGACTATCAACTGTCTCGTCTCGCGCTGTGAGGAGGACATTCAGCCGTTCGATCTCATCAGTCTTGCTCTTCAGAGATTCATTCTGATTCAAGATTGTACCCTTCAGCGAACTACGAGTTCCCTCAACCTCTCGCCTCGAGGAGGCAAGGTCTCTTTGCACTGAGACCAGCTGCTCATCTCGCGCTGTGAGGAGGCCACTTAGCCGTCTGATCTCATTGTCCCGGTTTTCTAGAGATTCCCTCTGATTCGAGATCGTACCCTCCAGCGAACTGCGAGTTCCTTCAGCCTCTTGTCTCGAGGAGTCAAGGTCTTTCTGCACTGCATTCAGCTGTGCCTGCAAGTCTCGAAGCCGCTCATCGGCTTGCTCTAGCCTTGAAGTGGTGTCTCGAGCTTTATTTTGAGCAGTCTCTAGCATGTGCTCCATGGCAGCCTGTTCTGTCTGTGCATCGTTTACAGCCGAATCCAGGCGCGCTTCGACAGTCAAATTATCCCGTTGTAAAGTATCTAGACTTTGGTCCCGTTCAAGCAGGTGGCTAGCAAAGGTCTCTTTCTCAACCTCGAGGTCTGTATTGGCCTCCTCAAGATCTCGAACTTGAAGGATGAGACCCGCGATCTCTTCATTCTTCTTAGAGATCTGCTGATCAGACTCGGTCTTTTGCCATGCCATGTCGTGCTCATACCTCTCCTTGCTCAGATTGGTATTTCGGAGGTCCTCTTCCAAGGTTCCGATCTTGTCCGTGGCACGACGCAGTTCATCCCTGGCTCGGGATAGTTGCCTCTCAGAACTGGCAACCTTAGCCTTTTCAGCCTCAAGGTTGGTCTCAGCTTGGTGACGGTTCCGCTGGAATTCGAAAGCGACTTTCCTCTTCCTCTCAACTTCCTCCTTCAAGGCAGACAACTCGTCATCCTTCTCCTGAATTATCTGCTGAAGGGCAGCGACCTGTGGCATCTGCTGGGCGCCATTGACCCACCTCACGGTCTGCGAGTCTGTCGCGCGAGATATAGACTCAGTGACCACATTTCTGAACTCAGGAGTTCCATCTGACAGAACCTGCTGGACCAGGGTGATGAAATTGTCTCTAGAGCCAATCACATGCTCTAGGATCTGATCTGATGCTCGTCGACGGAGTTCAGGAGAGACTGCCTGAAGAGGTGTGGCCATGACTATTTGAATGTCTCTAATGGCCGCAAATGTCTCTTCAGTGTCAGTTTTCACGGACCTGGCAGCATGAGCAACAGCTTCACATTCCTTTAGCAGGACCAAAGCTTCACTACGGCTCTCGGAATTGTATCCGGCCTCGGTAGCATCATCACTACCGGTACGACCACTCTGATTCAACTCAGTTGAGAGGTACCTCGCCCTGGCCGCCATGACCTTGAGGGAGGCAATGTCCCTGCGAGGGGTCTCCTCGTGGTGAAAGGGGCCATCGAGTGGGATAGGGGCTGGAGGCATTTTGAAATGTGCAATTCTTAGGTACTTGGAAGTATTTAAGGAATTGCACCGGTTGAAGATGAAGAAGAAAATGTTCGAAAGCGATGGGTTACATGGTGTGAGGGTCGATAAGGAAGGTACCTCCTTCCCAGCTGGGCCAGCAGAGATTACATAAGGGATTGGACCTCTTGTCAATGAAATGGTAATTGCACTAGAAATTCCTGTTAAAGATATATTGTAGAATAACAATTGCTACTGTAGATTGTTACTGTAGTGATTTTGGAGACAGCGAGTACAAGTACAATTGCGCAGTATATAAGTTTTACGATGTAGGTGATAATCGGAACTTCAACCAGACACCATGAAGGAAGAGCTGAGACTTGTTTCATAGCCTTCTTCCTCCCATCATCCCCATCACCAGTAGTGACTATGGTCTATATAAACAATATTCACTCGAGTCCAGTGATGTGCAATGGGGCCAAACTGTTTCCAGATACGGTGTACCACCAACACTACCCTCGGTAGCGACAGAGAGTGACAAGTAGGGATTCTGGGGGGGGCTCGCTTGAGGCTGTGAAGTGGTCTCCATCCAAGTGTTTTGGGGAGACCCTCCAAGAAGAGCCGTCGCCTCATTGATTCCGTTTCCATGTTTAGGACCACAAGAGGTCACTGGGGGCAATGAAATCTGGCATTGTCGGCAATCACAGCGGCGAGTGGGAGTAGAGGTTCCCATGAACGCATCAATCAAAAGAAGTCCCGACGGGTGTGTAAGCACAGGAGGTTAGCCTGGAGACTTTAGAGTGGCAGCCTGACTATATTCGAGGTGATCTGGTGAAGCTGGCGGAATCAAGGTGCCTTTGTGGTGAATATCTACATTGACAAAGACCAATGAACATCCCGTAACTTGAGCAGTAGTAATCTTGGACGTCTTGGTTCACGAGCGGTGCTTGATGCATTAAGCCAATTCCTGCTTAGCCTCCTTTACCTCTAAGTGTAATTAAGCAATCATGTCTCGTCTGCGAGCTTTATGCCCCATGTGGTATACTTGGCCACTTAGAAGGAGTCCTGGTTAGGTCCCACGAGCTGCTAATGTTATGCACTTTTCTCACTTTACCCTTGCAAGTAAGAGACAGTCAATCCTCCGGCTTGTGTATAGTACATCAAGCAACCAGATTGTAGTGAGGACGTGCACCGCACATTCACCCTGACCCCGCTTAACCCTACCAAAACAATGCATCTTATTCCGCTTTCAAAAGCTCAAATTTACGGCAATGCATTTGAGAAGTGTCGCACTCGATTTACGATTCTCTACGATCTGATCCCAGATTAGCGCTGTGAAACGCGTCTCAGCCTGGGTCTTGAAAAAGGCTAGACACTCAAGCCTGACCGACCTTGACGGCCAAATCAACCGCGCAGCCATGCGACACTCCCATGCCGAAAAGTAAATGGGACATTGAACTTCGATCGGCATCTGACCAAGCGACTCACGGAGGCACCCGCCATTGATAAGCTCGAGCGGCTTTGAACCCACGGGAAAGGCATGGACATAGGATCGGAACCTACGATCCTGTCGAGATGAGTACTGCAGAAGTTGCAAGACTGGCCGGGTCGCACCAATGCTAGCTGTGAGGTTGTCGTTATGATGAAACTTTGCAAACCTCAAAGTTAACCTCACGTGCTTAGACAATGATGAGACTTCTCCCTTCATCATGCCGTATTCCAGGGACCTTCTACAATTGTACACCGGTTCGATTGCCGACAAGATCATAACTCGCTGATCCCCTTCAGACCTCTTTTGAGTGCAAACATAGAGACAAGAAGCGAATAAGGCAGTAGATTACCTTGGGAAGTGCTCTCAGTCCACCTCGCCCAACGTGCTGTGGTTAAAGGCGAATATCAGCAGAGGGGAAAACTCTTGTCAACACCTTATAGTGTAACTTGCCTTCAAAGATCTTTCTAACATCACACTCCGCTACAGTCCATCCCGTTCACACACCTAATGGCCATTCCTACATCACACCCACGACAACAACGCCCAAAGTAACACAGCCATCAGCTGACCGCTGAACGATGAAGCCCCGACGCCCATTGCTGGCAAGGATAAGGGACTTGAGGAGTTTAGGCTGTCAGCTGAGGGAACCACATAAGAAGAAAGCCTCTCCGCTAATGTCAAAAATCCGCGAATTTCAGCTATGCTTTAGTTGACACACCTATTCTCATGAGCACAAGCGTTCCACACGGGGAAGTCTGTCTCTTGGATTAGAGTCAGCGATCGTGACCGCTCGGAGGCCTACAGTATGAACTCAACACCAGTCGACTTGTGATTGCAGGGTGTGTGTTAGGTTCCACATTTCAAACGCCGAGCCAGTATCATCTGTCACTCGACAAATCGACCCATCACCGATTCCATCAACACCCATCGACATCTCAATCGGATTTCGCCCGCATCCCAGTGCTCGACAAATGCAGTTGCACTTCCACCGCGCCTTTAGAACCAACTGGTTCGGTCCCGAGTCATGCTCCCAACTATTCATGCCATCTTCACTTCGATGCAAGGCCTAAGCTTCGGTACAGTATGAGCCCATCCTCGGAACCCCGTGTTCCTCTCGCTGGTCTCTTGCCTCGTCACTTAGACGCATCCACTATCGCATAATCCTTATTGGACCCAGAATGAAATCTAGAACTTGGGGAGACGCTTGCGCATCCCTTTCACCTCGCTCTTGGGTCATATTGACAGGACGGTAGCTACGGGGACAACATTTATATATCCAGGGTATTCCCATCTTAGCGCCCTCGCTTTTACTGCGAACAACAGTTGTACGATCACTGAGACCTCACAGTTCTATCAATGGCCGACTGCAAATATGTTCCACGGCGCCGCCGGTCAATCAGCGCCATCCGTCCTTTTGCGACACCAAGCGGCGACACTCCCCATCTCATGAGGCCGCTCCATGTGTGACATGCATGACTTCTCCCAATGCCCCGCCCCTTCGCAGTGTCTCTCCCTCTTGGCCTCACGGGCTATTGTTATTTTGCCAAAAACAGCTTGACATCCCTCATTCGGCGGCGGTGTCTGCAGCTGATCCCCGACTGATAACATTGAGGAACCTGCTGCTTGCAACATCTGGCTCTTCTGGGAGACGAGTCCGACCTCAGACCGCTTCATCAAAGACATCCCGCGACTGCCTGGGGACCTCACAGAGCGTCCAGGGACACCTCTCTCGCATCAGCGGAGGACCTCACCGACAGAGCCGAGGATGTCAACGGTACAGAGCAACACAGATCTCGACCATCCTCCTTTTGAGATCTCAGAGCTCACTGGGCTGGCCGCCCAAGAATCCTTGGTGCAATGCCTTTCATACTAAGAAACACCCCATCCTTGATGCCCGCAGTTGACAGTTTCATCGCCGTGGACCGACGAGAATGAGAGCCGGGCGCAATATCGGGTCAAGGTTCAACGATTGTGATGGCGTATCATGTCAAAAGCGTATCAATCCATGGAGATGGTTACTGCCTGACGTGAAGATGCAGCGATAGCGAGGGTATCCTCCCTTTCCCCAAGACAATGATCGTCTCCGTCAAGCAAAACCATGAGGCCGAGGAATTATGAGTCCCAAAGCAATGCCTATTCGACGCCTCCACATCTTCTCTATCCATGACGCATTTGACGACATCAATGGCCAAGGGACCCTCCTTCAACTTCTGATTCCCCATCACTGCCCTTGCATCCACAGTAAGATTTGAAGGGACATTTAGCTTATATGCAATCACTATAGATACTGGCCAATAACCTTCGAATCGGCTAAATTTCTCCCCAAGTCAACCGACGCTTGATTGCACCAATGAGCTTCATTTCCACCACAGGCTGCCGTCATCCGGCCCTGGATAACCCAGCCTATTGACAACCTTCCATCTTCAGCATGCAGAAGCCAACGGTCAGCGATCCGTCTACCTACAGTCGCGACCTGTGACTGAGCTTTTGCCACAACAGATCAAACTTATGGTAAGCCAGCTCTAGAGTGGACGGTGCTTCAGCTTCTTGCTCGACGGAGGACCTTATTAGTATGGAGATCCTCATCAGCCATTCCCCAGTCCTCCCAAAAGCGCATTCAGTACATGGAGGTTTTCATCAACAGTACACCCTGAGCATCCAACATCCTCCTTCACCGACAGTCGCGGTATACTTCGATCTCTCCGATGAACCTCGACACCCACAAGAGAAGGGGCGCATTTTAGTGAACAACCAGAATCTCAAACCTATAAGCTAGGAGATGATGATATACCGTGAGCTGCAATGTTGCACTTGGCAGTAAATTGGCCCTCGCTAGACAATACCCGGATTACCTTTATGTCAGACAGCCGACAGCGCACCGAGCCTACTCAAATACCTCCCAGTGTACCAAGCTTGGTTACAGCAGGTCACACAGACGAGTGAGCAAGCTTTTAAAGTGGACATATACTAATAGTTAAACAATCTTTCCTAGCGTAATCGTGATATACCCCGATCACAAACTAAGCGCCAGACGACTCTTAAGAATGCAAGATGGAAAGACATTCAATGGGCGAAGTTCCGCCGAACCCAGAAGAAACCTCTGAAAAACTTCAATCAGCGAATCAGAACCTCAAAAACACCAAAGTCAACGAGATTGATCGGGTATGCTTTCTCTTGGCACTATCGAATCTCCCGACAGTTAGAGGAAATGTCGATTTACGTCGCCGTCCTAGAAGTACAACCCGCGCGACCTCACACAACTTACCTGAAAATGGACACCTACAGCCTTCTCAGCCTTTCGACTCTCATGGCAGTGCGTTAATGGAAGAGGCCTGGCCTCGCATGTATCAACCGCTTTTCCGGGGCATTGACAAGGACCTTGACCGCCTTATTATCATCGCCTCACCTTCCAAACGATACCCAGTTTGATGGGCCAATATCGCCACCCTCATCCTTCGCGGCATCTCCAACACAACGGTGCTATCAAGGGTACAGATCATGTGTTTTGCGTCTCTGAGACATGGCTCCCAGTCCGTTTGCGATACCAGTGTGCCTTGCAGAGTATCTTGCGTCATCCGACTTCCAAAAGGAGAATTGCCAGAACGGAAAGGTTGACAACAGATCTTGGAGGGGACAATGGAAATGTTTAAACGGCTTCTACATTCCTGTGAGATGCCGGCAGAATCACAAGATATGATGCTGCTGGAAGGGCCTAGAGCGCTGCCATCTAAGCCTCAACTGATTGCTTGCCGCGACGCTTGAACGGAGAGACATTCAGAAACCTGCCCCACAAAGGGGAACTTCCAATATTGGTCCAATTGCCAGCACAAGTGCAGCGAGGAAAGGCCCTCCACCAGGAGCCTCCAGCAGGACCCATATAAAGCGCTTAAATACAAATAAGGACCTAACTACATCAATATATTAACCTTAATGGTTATACTATGCAATAAGCAAATATAAATCTCCTATACTATTAAAAAGCCTTCTAAAGAAGTCTATAAGGCACTAATTAATATACTATAGCAATTCCTTAAATATCTCCTTAATACTAATATTACCTATAATATTAGAATTAGTTAATAAAAGGTAGCACTAAACTATAAAGCTCTAATCTTAATAGCATAATAAAGGTGGGAAAAGCTGACCTTCAAGTTCCAGGCTACTATTATACTTCCCCTAAAACTTCAATTTAACGGGACATCATGACCTCAAAGGACTGCAACATCAGTCTACAGAGGGACATAAACCACTTCAGAATGAACACCATGGGACCCCTGTGAGTAACGCTCTGGGTTTCTTATAACTAGAGTTCAACATCCCATCAAGACTCTGCAATTCTTTTGGTCATCATGATATTGTGGACATGCATCGATCCGGCTGTTGGGGTCGCGTCATCGAGAAAAGGCGAGCTAATCCTGTCATCATGCAGAGTCTCAACAAGAACGCTACGGACGCTACGTGGAACAGCGAGTTGTCAGGACTCACTAAGTGCCTGATCTGATCCGGGGCGACTGCGAAAGCCCACACCCGAGATGCAGACCGCGGCCTCCGGTGCCACCTCACCAAGCTGAACGGGCTCGCGACCATGGCCATGATGAACCACGAGAAGAGAGACATACTCATGATGAGGTCTTCCATCTCCGAGACGGTCTAGTACATCAACACGGCTCTGTATATGACTCTTTCACACATTTCTGACTCTTTGCGGTCAAATGATAGAACACAGGGATGGCGTAGTAGCGATGTTGACTTCGTCCGTCCGATTGCGAGGTATTTGATACGATACTCGATCCGAGAGTCGGGGGTGGGATATGAGGAGCAATTAGCTGACCTTTGTACTAACCATCCCTTGGACACCGGCTTGCGGGTTGGAGAGAATATGGTGACGACAATACTTATTATTTCGGGGAAACGCCCCAGTACACTGATTTTATATGTTCCGAATGTCCGGAGTTGAAACTCTCATTACACATATTGAATGCTGCTCAAGGTGTGCGATTCCGTACTCCGTATGTGAATGTCTAAGTTTCGATGGGACCAGCAGTCAAGCAAAGAGTCAACACACTTTTTTCATTCCGGCAGAGAATGGAGTTTAATTGGTTTTGTCAAATTCACTTCCTAATACAATTGAGGTAGATGTCCGAAGGAATCGCCAAGTGAGGCCTTGAAGTCCTAGGCGACAGTGAGGGCGACGAGTATTTTGCCCATATGTGTTTATTGGTGTCCTTTACCTTTGTGCCCTGGAGGCTGAAGCCTCTTTTAAACCCTAACCTTACTACAGAGGCCTTAAAGGTGAAGGTAATGGTTCATTAACTTTCCCCTCCAGTGCGGTCGACTTTAGAGGTTTCAACGATGAAGTACCTGTATAATGCCATTCAATTCAAGACTACCTTTTGATCATCGTGCTTAATTGATCGTATGTCATAATAAAGATTATAACTCCATGTTCTAGACTATTTTTACCATTGATGCGACTGATAACAGGAGGCACATTCCCGGTGTAGAGCCTAATGCGAAGACTCATTGAAAGCTAAAGTATTCCCGCCAATATTCCCGCCAGCCAGCTTGTAAATCGCATTGACTTTTGGTTAAGCAGAACAAGTACCGCATCGTTGGCCGCCCGCCACTGAGGCCGTTAGGTAGCCGTTTAGCACTCTTTGTCCAGTTGATCAGCTCAATTCCAGTTAGAGCCCTGTCGGCGTCCTCACCAGTGGTTGATCTAGTCAAGAAAGTGAGCAAAAATGTTCAGCGAGCCTCCCTCCATTTCCTTTTTCGAAGGATCTTGCCGAGGTATTTGTCCTGCTCATCTCGGGCGATCTTGGGGTACAGAAGCCGTTAGGTAGGGCTAATTTTTGATCATGTCTTTGATCGCATGCTGCGATTGTGGACGGATGCGCTTGTGATGGAGGGGCGGCATTTGATTTGATTGGGCGTTCAGTTAGGATTCTGTACTCTGTACAGTGCATATGTTTGGCGGAAAACACTGCCCTGTCTCCTGTCACCATTTTAGGTCTAGTCTGTTTAGAGGGGTTGTCCGACATCCCACAATTGACTCCAGGCTGACCCTAACCAGACATCAATCTTCTTCCGCGAGCGCAGCGAGGAAGAGCCCTCCGCTAGGAGCCCCCGGAGGGAAATTCATCGCGTTTTCCCCGTCGCTTTCTCATTGCCACCATCTGCCGCCTCTCGCTCATCTCTGTGACCCTTCCCACGATCACATACTCTATTCTAAGGCCCTCTTAATATCGGTGAGTACGGCATTCCTCACCCTTGTGCAAATTCCACCAGCTGATCATAGCCTAGACTAGTCTCCTTAAGCACTTCCTTCATAGCATCCTTTATTAACAGAGGCTAGCTAGTCCTTAAGATTGCAACCATAGCATTATAAAGATAATAATCTATCTTAATAATTAAGGTTAATAAAAGCAATAGCAAATGCAACATATTATTTTATATATATTTTTCTAGCACTAAAAGAATAAGCTATAAATAGAGTCTTATTAGCTACTTAAGTCTAATCTAGGGTACCCTTTCCCTGCCTAATAAGTTAAATGGCAATGGTATAAGGGGTAATAATGAATTAGGCTAGATTAAATTATCTAAGATGATAAGCAGCAAAGAGGAAGAGGGGACTTTACAGCCTAACTGTCATCAATGACAAGATAAACAAGGGGTTCACCAAAACCTGTAACCTTTTCTTCGGTGTCGCTGCTCCTCCGACAGTTTGCGCAAGAAACAATGTCAAAGGTCACCATAGTTAATGAGTTTGATGCCCGCACCGCTCAATACATGGCCAGTTTCCTCTAGACCGGTGACCTGAGGCGAAAGATGAGGAGGGAGCTGTATGTGCATATTATCTCACCTACTGGGTCTCACTAACAATTCAAGCAGGAAGCAAGATCACAGGTCATTATAGTCAGTGAATTCGATGTCCGCACCGCTCAAGCTACAACCACTTTTTTCCTCACTGACAACAGGCTGGCAGTCGAAGCCACGACTACCATCAAAGTCTTAGGAACTAATAGGCTGATTGAGGCACCGCCGCATCCTTGTCGGTCCCGTCGCCTCTACTCTCCTCCACAGCCACCTGCGACAGCAAACACTTCAAAGAGACATGAAAGATGAAAGGAGAACGCTACGGCATAGCGGTCATTGATAGCAGGAGAATCGAGATGCTCACTGAGGGACAGCCGCCCCCTGTGGCCACTTTGGTGCTGCTGCTGCCTCCATTGCTCTCGTTTCTGTTCCCGCTGCTCCCCCGCCCCCCTCTCTTCTCTTTCGTCTCCGTTTCAGCCACCCGCCGCATTGCAAGGCTCAAGAGACTCAGCCAAGACACCATTGGGTCGGAATTACAAAGTTCGTCTTATCCAGAATCCTTTCCAGTCTTCGACTGATAGTACGTGTAGATGAAGTTCAGAGACTTAGCCATCTGCAATGCAATTCCCGATAAGTACATATAGCCTGCCGCTACATATTTCCTTCTTATACATCTACATATACATGTCGCCTCTTGATACCTGTTTGCTAAAACTCTGCTTCAACCCTTTCCGGATGAATGTCGAATTTCAGATTCAGACCCATCAACGCAGGCAAGCCTGTATACAGCCCTTGGACGAGCAACCCTCACCCTCGGATGTTGACGCTCACCATTCAGCCCATTGCACCTGAGGTTGAGGCTGCAATGGTTGAACATAAATGGGCTGTTGCTCTCCTGTTTCTAGCATGGAGATGGAATACTTGGCTATGAGGACTTACTGCTGCTGTATGTGCTGCTAATGATCCATGGCATCTTACTCTCTCAGCGTCTGCAATTTCTAGACCTCATCTGTATCATTTTCATGACTGCATCGAGTGACAGCATAAGGTCAGTACCTTTTCCTCTTACCTTCCTTTGCTAAGTGATCGCTTTTAATATTCTTACTCAACTACACAAGCACGATGTCCAAAATTTGCAACTTCCCTCTGACCTCTCTCTCTCGCTCAGGTATCTGTGTTCAGCATCCTCCGTCGATCGTACAAGCCCAGCCCCAAGGTTCGCCGCTTCTTTGTCTACACTCTTCGACTGCAACAGATGGTTGATAATTACAAGATTCACGTGAACGTCGATTGTCTTACCCAGTCGAGCTCTGCGCGTCGTCGCATACAATCATTGGCAATGGAGGTCAATTGAGCAGAAACCACAGCAGCCCGGCGTCGAAAGCAATTCTCCTTACAGAACACACGTCAACGCAAAGTATTTCATGCATGGGGAGAGGTGTGGCCACGACACTCTCCACCCACAATCACAAGAACAGCTTCTCCTTCACCGATGTGCTCCGTTCTCGCGATGCTGTCACATTAGATGCCGTCTCTGGGTGATGCTTCGGTCACTATTGCAACATCGCCTACTCACAGACAGCATCATTGGCCTCGTCATGTACACACAACGACTCATTGCCACGGGCACCGTTGAGCGATGTAGCCCCGAGAGTATTGGGTTGGGCGGACCCAAAAGCACGAGTTCCCCAAATGCAATTCGCTTAGCTTCATATCAATGAATTCTGGTCACTCCTCTACAGGATTGAAAGGCCTTTCGACGACACCGACACCTTTTCCAGTGACGAGAGAGTCGTCGGACTGTGGCCGGAAACTGAGCCTAACCTTCACCTTATCACTGCAACAGTAGCCCCATGTACTTTGCAGCTACTACAGCAGCAGGCACAACATCATATCCACGACTCCCAGTGAATTTCTTCAACGGCCGCATCGAAGCTCCCCGCTTTAAAGCCTTAGGTCAAAGAATTGGGATATCGCGTGCTATGACCTTTTCGTTGAGATTGACACAGATGAAATCTTCGATGTCTCTGGCCCTGGTGCCACTCCGCATCTCGTCGCAAGGTTTGTCATTTCTGTCCTTGTTCTCTGGAGCCAACGCCCCCTGTAAGCCGTCCTTGATCAGGCCTACAGTTTATGACTTCAAGGATACGGGTGATTTCGCGACCTCGAGCGACCCCTTTCACGCTCACCACAGGCAAATGAGGTCTTGAATTTCGTCGCAAGCTTCTGTGTCAAAGGGCTAAGGAATGCGATTCCGTCGCCGCCCAGGCACGATGATCAACCCTACACTGGATATGAAGCCTAGCGGTGATGACAGGCGACTGGGCAGCAATGGGCATTTTTGACACACAACCCCCACCACATCAAGACCTCACTTCTCGTTCCGTCGGTTTAAACCTCATCTTTGTCCTACAATCATCTGGTTAAGCTTCTATGGGATGACTGCAGCCTATAAGGTTAAGCTTTAGGCTGTGATTCTTGCAGATCATAGTGAAGTCGCTATATTCCCTGGACTGCAGCAAGAGAATGGATTGAGGCTGAGGACTATCTTAAAGGGTCTCCTCTTTAATCAATCAGGCCTGCTTGCCTGTTATGAAGATGTAGTATATACTCTCTATGCCCCAGTTTCCTCTTCTGCTTACCTTCTACGCTTTGCTTACTTCCTAGGCCTCTTACTTCCATTTTAATAGCTTAATAGTAAGCTTTAATTTAAGTTATTAATCTCTCTTATCCCCTTCCTCCTCCTTTACCTTTTAGGTCTTTTATTAAGAGGCTTTAGTCTTGCTTAAAGAGGTTTAGTAGGAAGATTTACTTTACATTAAGGGCTAACTAGGAGATATAAAATGTAAGTCCTTAATAAATAAAGCCTAGCAATTAATATGCTTATCCTATATAGTATAAGGTAAGTTGCTAAGAGGATACTTAGGCTAGGACTAAGAGGTAAAAATCATATTATATCTAAATTAAATTAGTCTTAACTAGTACTATCTTTATATATGACTTTAGTAGTAGTAGCAGTCTGCTACTTCCTAGAAATGCTAGCTAACTAATAGTAAGATCTTAAGGCAATCTAAAGTAAATTGCATATTAATAGATACTAAAGCAGCTAACTAGTCTAGATTAAGGGGCCTAGGTTATACCTAAGTAAATAGTTAGTTATAGTCCTTCTCTACTACTACTTATATAGATCTTACTAATAGTATCTTAGCCTTAAAAGAGTCTAAGTATTATATTAGTTATTAATAATTGCTATAGTATAGTCTTACTATTATGTAAGCTCTAGATCCTAGCAATTTCCTTACCTGCTTTTAAATAGTTATAATATTAGCTGAATACTATATGTTTAAAGTCCTATAGAGTAAATAAGAGGTTTCTCTATTAAGCCTAAAGAGGCAGGGTCTACAGCTATGCATAAGGATCTTAGTAGATCCTAAGATGCTCTCTATTAGGCAAATAAGTAGCTATCTTTTCCTAAGGGGCTATATATAGAGAGAGGTAATATATACCTACTAAAGTAAAAGAAGCTCCTTATTAGTATTTAGTTCTGCGAATTATAGAGTTACTCTAAGGATATCTAAGTAGCTTATATATTTATACCTAGTTCTAAGTATCCCTTTTAATGCTAGTAAGATAAGGGCATAAACCTATTCTAAAGCGTTTAGGCTAATCTATTAGGTTTAGGAGCTAAGATTACTAGGGGTTATATGCTATAGTATAGGTAGTGTAAAATGAGTATAAGAGTTTATAAAAGTATATTATATTTATAGCCTAATTATATAGTAATAATAGACTTTTCTATAGTCTATATACTAATGCGCTAGATTTAGAGAATAAGCTTCTAGAACTTTAATGCTTCTTTCCTGTTATCTAACTCTTACTTTAGGCTTACTAGAAGCTTATATAACTTGTAGACTTTCTTATCTTAATTGATATTAGGAAGATGTTCTAGCTGCTATTTATAGTAGGTTATAGTCTTAATAATCTTAGTTAAGTTATTATTAATCTAGGCAAGGGCTTCTATAAACCTCTTATAAGCCTTAAGCTTATTAACTGTCTTTCTAAAATTATTATAGATAAACCCTATATAGGATATAATATATTTTATATTTATCTTTAGGGACTTGCTAGAAGTAATAGTTTTGTAGCTTATATTACTGCCTTTAATGGCATTAAAGCTATACTAATATACTAGTAAGCCTACTAATATTATAACTAACTGCTTTACTATAGGTAATTAATTAGACTGCTAAGTGTAAAGTACTATATTAATAGTAAGCTCTATAGGCAGGTTATACCTCCTAAGGATAGAGATAGTAAGCCTAAGTAGCTTATTAATGCCCTTAATACTAGGCTATATGTAGTAATAAGTCCTTTTAGCTAGATTATTAGAGTAACCTATATAAAGAGAGCCCTGCTTTATCTTAACCTACTTAATAGGGTTAAGATTAGGTTAGCATATAGCCTTATATATCTGCATAAGGGCTTTAATCTCTGCTGCATTCCTATTATCTTTAATAAAGAGTAGTATCTCTAATATAACTAAGGCCTTATTATTAGTATAGTAGTTAACCCCTCTAATAAGGGCTAAGGCATCTATATTATTCTTTAATAAATTAGACCTAGAGGTAGATTTGCTAGTAAGATTATCTATATACTGCTTAGCATGTATCTAGTAGCCTTTAATATAGTCCTTTATATCTTTAATAACTATCTTTAGCTCTACTATATTAAGGAACTCTCCCTTATAGCCTGTAAACTTGCAATATAAGGCAACTATATAAACGCCTAGGATTAGGGGGCCTCTGCCTCTAATAGGCATCTTAAAGCAGGGGAAGTTACTATATAATATAGAGTATCCTTTACTCTGCTTTAGGTAAGAGTTATAAGCTATAGTACCCTAGATAATGCTCTTTATAACTATTAGTAATATGCTATATAAGAGCTTATATATAGGCTAACTTTTATTGCATCTTAGGGATCTAATAGTATTAACTATATTAAATTTATTATCTTTAAGAACCTAGTTATTCTTAAGATTATCTGCTAGCCTAGGAAGCTGCAGGTATAGCTTATAGAGTGATTTACTTCTAGAGATAGCATTAATTAGCTCTATCTAGGCTTCTTTACCTAGTATAAGCATCTCTACAGTTGCCCTAGCAGGTTTAGGGAGAGGTGCTATAGACTCTACTTTAGATAGCAGCATTATTAAGATTATTATTAGGTTTACAGCTAGAAGTAGAGTAAGAAGTATTTATAGTTACTGTAAGTTAAAAGAATCTAGAAGGTGTAATAAGAGATATATAATAAATAGATATTTTAAGTACTTTAGCTAAGACTTACACTAGGTAAGATAGATTAATAAGTAATAGGAAGAAATATATTACTAAGTGTATACTACTTTTAGTAAGGCTATAAATAATTTATTAATCTTTTTCTATAAAGTAATAATCTTAATTAAGGCAGGTATCTATCATTTAACCTAGTAATCTTAACTGCAGTAAGGGGGTAAGATAGTTGCATTAGACTGCTATAACTAGGGATTTTTTATTTATATATTTAATTATAAATAATTATATTAAAGTGCTTATAATACATTTTAAATGTTTAAGAAATAAATATAAAGTTCTTATTTAACATTATAACATATAAGTAAAGGTACTAAGGTTTAAGGTACTTGCTTATATAACTTCCTAGGCTAACCTCCTTCCTTCTACTAGACTTAGCTTTTATTAATTAAATATTTATCTTGCAATATTAAAATAGATTAATAACCTAAAACTAGAATCTTTAATCCTAATCTTCTTAATGCTATCTTAAAGTTAGTAGTTAATTAAGGCTCTGTAGCTATTATTTACTGCAAGATTATTTATGCCTATTAACTTGCTAAGCAAAAGGATACTAGCATAATAGAGATGCTTTAGTAAGTAGAGTCTCTAATATTAGAGGCTAATAAGAAGTTAAGGCTTCTTAAGGATAAATAGATTACTCTTACCTAAAAGAAGGAAAAGTTACTTTAAGATGCAAAGCAGCTTATTAGTTTACCTAAGACTATAAAAGACCTTAAATTAACTATTTCCTCTGCTTTAAAGGAAACTCTAGAGAGCATATTAAACTCTCTAGATAGGATAAGTAATACTACTTAGTCTTACTAGACCTTAATTAAGTCCTTATCTAGTAAAACCTTTAAGGCTATCTAAGATATTAAGGCTACTAGAGAGAAAATTAATATATTTTTAAGTAGTATTTAAGAGAGTTTTAAGTATAGCTTAAAACTAGAAGATATTAATGCATTAATTAAAGGCTTTATAGATAGTATAGAAATGCTAACTAAGTTAATTGCAGGCATTCTAGCCAGTATTTATATAAGGCTATAGGAAGAAATAACTTTTAAAAGTTTCTTTAAGCTATTTAAGCTTTAAGATAAGTTAACTCTTAAAAAAAAGGAGCTTATAAGGTTAAAGGAGATAAATTAGTAACTAATAGATTAGTTAATAGCACTTTAAGGCTCTAAGGCTAAGGTAGATCTTCTCTTCTAGTAAGAGAAAGAAAGAGTTAGCTAGAGGAACTAGCTTATTAAGGACCTCCAATTGCAATTAGAAGATGCCAAAAAGCTAGTTAATGATATCCCTGAGCTACAATGATAGCTGTAGGAGGCTATAATAGAGGCTAGGCATGCTAGGTCTTTATCTGCTAAACTGGGTAAGCTTAAGCATCTATATGCTACCTCTCAGGAGAAGACCTACTCTTAGAGCAAGAAAATTAATTGGCTTAAAGGCCAGATAGGCTAAATCGCTAAACTTAAAGACTAGGTAATAAAGGCCTAGCAGCGTACATGCAATCTTAAGGAGTTAAAATCTAACTTTAAGGCATAGATTAATTAGCTAATAGAGACTCTCTAGGATACCTAGATGCTTTATAAGGAGGCTAAGGAGTCCTTTTAAGAATAACTTAAAGATAAAGTTAGGCTTCTAAGTTCTAAGGATCAGGAGCTTAAGAATCTGCGCAGGGATCTCAGCGATATGAGAGAACTCTAGAAGCGTCTGAGCGAGGCAAACGGTCAAGTTTGTGACCTTGCTAAAGAGGTTAGAGCTGCTAACTCCAATTCTAATGCTCACCTTTGAGGGTTGAGTGATTCTTTGGCATGTGCAAATGTGCTCAGGGATAGACTTGAGGAGGCAACTGGCCAGGTTCGGACCCTGAAGGCTGAGCTGGAATATGCCGAGGGGCGCTCCTCCGATGCTGAGAAGGAGAGACAAGGCCTTGACAAGCAGTTGACTGATGCGACAGCCAAGCTCACTGAGCTTGAGGGTCAACTGCACAGTCAAGAGACTCAGCGATCGCTCCAGATCCCTGATGGCCCTCTTGGAGAGCTTGCCAGCATGTATGCTAAGCTTGCTCGCGAGGTGCTAGATTTACCGGTCTCACCTCAGGGGCTTCAATCCTTTGACATAAAAGCCATTGCAGTTGAAATAGCCCCTCTGCTCTTCCGAGATGGGTCAAAGGAGAACCTGCAGCTTTTTCTCGCTTCTGGTCCGAGGGACTGGCATTGCCTGGAGACCATTATGGATGGGATTCCAGATGCTAAGGGAATACGCCTGAACCAGTGCCTCGATCACGAGGCTGACTGTCCGTTTGTGAGAGTTTTATTCGGGAAAGACGGGGCCCAACTCGACTTTAGTAGCGAGTAAGATAAAGTGCATGCTACGTAGAGATGTGCTGGGCGGAGACCCGAGATTAAACGCAGGTAGCTAATGATAACTTCATTCATGTGTATGTCCCCTTATAACCTTGAGGTCTCAGTGAACATTGAAATACGGTCTATGAGGGTCCTTTACGGAAGCTACTCTTTCAGTAATTACAGACTTGTCACTTATCACTAGGGCTCAGTACAGTTAGCTAGTTGGCACTGCCCTTATGCTGCATCTGCTGAAAAGGTAGCATCAGATGAGGACAGTATGGATATCTCATAGCGGATGGCGCTCTATGGAGAATTGTCCCAACTTTAAAGGTAGTTGGAGATCTTATACGCCCATATCTTTTGATAGATCCACGGGCACCAATTTAGTGTGCTTGCGTGAGGGTATTACGATGCCTTACTTCAGTGTCTGGTTGGTAACAGTGGTTTAAGTAGTAAAATCGAACTGTTGCCGTCTTTGGTACACCCTCCGTTTAATGTTGTAATTAGTGATGCCTTTGTCCACACTCCCTTTGACTAATTGGCCATCACCCCTTTTCCACAATCGCTCCACAATGAAGCTTGGTGTTAGTTCGGGACTTTAAAACGCCCGGCAAATAGTTATTATTTGTCGTACTTCAACTAACCGATCAACAGACAAGTACTCAAGCTTTGGGGCATTTGAGAGTCTACGTTGACGTGTTCTAGCCACGCAGCGATACCTTTATAATTACTCCAGGATCGTTTTAAGATGAAAAGCAGCTGTGCTATTGGGGGAAATAATTACGGATGGGCACATGAAGTCACCTCTAAATCCTATCATAAGGCCATAAGCTCTTCTTTCGTTCCTTTATCATAGCCATACCCTCTCGCTTCACCTTCCGTACCCACGCTCTCCTAAAGCGCTTCCCGATAACTCTCCGGTGAACCCTCGAGATTCTACCAACCCTGGCGGCTGCATTCTACACAAAGGCCTCAGGTCAAAGGCCATGCAATATACTGTATCATGACCATCAGCTAGTAGAAAAGGGGAATCAGTGAATCCATTGAGTAACGACCGCAATCGCGTCCACCGTATCTTCGTGCTAAAGAAAGCCAATAGGGGGCCTTTGATCTCTTCATTTTCAATCCCATCTCACTTTGCCACGCCCCTAATCTACACTTTAGGTAGGCAATCCATTACCTTTCAGCTGTAATATGAGCCTCTCAGTACATATTGACGGATTTATTAAGTTCTAGTAAAAAAAAAGTCTTTACTTAACTACCTAGAGGTAGCAGTAAACGCTCGGGCCACCCAAATCAAGTCTGCTCTCATTTTGCCCAAGTTCATTTTTTATTCTCCATCACAACAACATTACGTACGAGTAAGTAACGCAATCAGTTTTGCATGATCCAGACACCTCTTACTGACACATCAAGACATTATTGCGCCATTTCGATTTTTAAAATGAGCGCCCCGAACAATAATCCGCCGCCTCCCAAGGCCGGCCGCCCGAAGCGAGAGATTGATGAGGGCCTCTTGGAGTCCGTCCAGGCGAGATATGCAGAGAATGCCGAGGTTACACTCGAGATGGTCACCGAGATCATTGGTGACGGAGATCCTGTGGACGATGACGGCTGGGACCAGGCTGCAGAGGATCGGATGATAGCCCGCTGGGAGGCATCATCGCGAAAGACGTCCTCAGATAGAGTTGGTACGAGAGGGAACAATGATGACCCTCTTCGTGAGGTATGGAGATTCTGTCTTCGCTTTCTGAAGCAGGCGCCCCCGATCATGCTCTC
Organism: Fusarium xylarioides; assembly: GCA_013183765.1. Taxonomy (NCBI): domain Eukaryota; kingdom Fungi; phylum Ascomycota; class Sordariomycetes; order Hypocreales; family Nectriaceae; genus Fusarium; species Fusarium xylarioides. Next base: position 462,845 of record SRZU01000001.1, on the reverse strand, counting down.
CCCGATCAATAATCTGCAGTTCATGCCTGCTCGTATGCCTGCTGGTTCTGCTGGTCCTGCTCGTCAGAGAGAGATCGCACTGTCAAGCGACCTTTTTACTTTGGCTGCTTGCGGAATGCTGTCAAAGCTGGTCGTTCACCCACTATGGCGTGGAGAATACCGTACCTTTGTTGACGCCTTGAAGTTCGCTGCCTTGTGCCGTGTTGATGCCAAGGCGAATATCAGCTTGTCCCTCCGGTGGCCCCATCACTGCCCAATCATCAAGGGGCTTAACGCCAGGCTTATAGAAGGCACCGGCTCGGTTTTGCCTGATACATTGCATAACCTTCATATGGCGGCAAGGGAGGCTGCCTCTGGCAGTGATGACAGGGAAAGCGTATTCTCGGAGGTACTCTTTCGCATCGGGCTGACTGCCGTTGCTGAGTCGCCTTCGAAGGCCGAAAAGGCTCAATTGCGGGATGGCATCATTCCTTTCCAGGGCAAAGACCTGGAAGTCATCAAGAAAGCAATTGATGATTTGGCTTTGACTGATGACCGGGTGCAGTTTTCCGTGGAAGACGTCCATGCAGCCTTCAAATTTGTCGGCCATCGCCTCGAAATCCCTTCCAGGCTGCTGCTTCGGTCATTGGATGCTCGCGCATGCAAGCAGGTCTTTCGGATATCTGAGAGGCCCGAGAGGTTTGGCTCTGTGAGCCTCCCATCTGACTAGTTATCAGAGGAAGGTACTCTATCAAGCAGAATACCAGAAGAGACCGAAGAAGCCAATCAACCGGCGCCACGCAGGCAAAGGCGTGATCGATCTCGTAGCCCACGGGTTCAGCATCTCGACCGGTTTTCCATTCGCTCTCGCTCTCCCCGCCCATCCGATCTGAACGATTCTGATCGAGACTTCCATCATGTTCAGCAGCGCCGAAGTTCTTCTCCCGTCGATGAAGGCAGTTCTTCCGGCGACGACAACATCAATTTGTCACTGGCAGATGAGACACATGACGACAATGCCTACCTCCCGGATAACGGTGGCTACATTCCCGAGGCTAGTGAGTTCACCAGTCAGGTTGAGGCTGAGGGGTCATCACGAAAGCTGAACCCAGCTCTCCCTTCGCCCAGAGTCACAACAGACCTTCGGCCTCCGCTGAGTCAAGCTCTGGCCAAGGATGAAATCGAGCAAATCCGTCGTGATGTAGATAAACTGGGCAAACGAATCCGCAACGGCGAGACTGAGAGAGATCGTCTGATTAATGAATTGAAGGAGGATTATGAGAAAAGACTCGAGACCGCAACGTCTGAGCATGCCAAAGCCATTGCGGATCTGAAGTCTGAGCATGCCCAGACCCTTGAAGGTATAAAGGCTGAGCAAGCCCAAATGACTGCGCTTCTCACCAAGTTCTCGGAACACGTCACCAGGCTTGACACTAAGCAGTCTGAGACAGAGCGTCAGGTCAATGAGCAGGGAGGTCTCATCAAGAGTCTGCAGGAAGAGAATGAGAGGCTCAGAGGGTCATCTCAGGCGGCTCCCTCTCAAGAGCCTGAGCGCTCACCAACTTCAGTTGAGGCCTCTCATTCTGACGCCTCCTCCGGTGATGAATCCCCTCAACAACCTGAGTCGCTGGCGAGTATCCTGGCGAGAATGCCTGAGGGTATACAGCTTCCCACCGTTCCATCAAAATACACCATCAGAGGCATGCCCTCTTTTGATGGATCGATGACAGAGCGAAATGCCAAGTTACCCAATGAACCAGGCTGGCGAGACAACGTACACAAGTAGAAAGTGACATTTAACATAGAATATAGGTTTTGTCTGCTCTCATAAATTGAACATCAAAGCCTTTTCTTGTTCCATGCCGTCAAATTCAAATTACAATACCGCACTGGTGATCATAAACGTAAAGGGCGTAAGAGTTGAAATCTGAACTTTCAGTTTTGGATATCTGGCAATGCTACTGGTAAAGTGAGACGCCTCAGAGACACTTCCAGTAATCATGACACTCATAAATATTTAGTCACAAGTTAAATTACTTTGTCACAACACTGTACTGCTTTGTATTTCTATAGTGTAGGATTCTCTATGAATACCTCAACCCTCTTTACTCCGTACCATCAACCTCATCCACGTTTATGGGACAGTGCCTGATCCTCGACCCAAGTGCCACTCGCATAGGAAGTCCTGGGCGGTGATCTACAAACCACTTGGCTACCAGATCCTTTGGAACCATTGTCCAATCCAACAGGCAGTTGGCGCCTGTACCTATTCTCATGACTTTGTGGGAGATACCCAGAACAAAATTATCACCAGCATCCTCAAGGAGCCTCTCACTAGATACGAGGCTTGAGACCCTTTTGAAGATTCGAGGCACTTGGACTCGGACATCGTTCGCGATGAACCTATGAACCACCTGAGGACCTGCCTCGGAGTCTGCCAAAGCGTCAAATCCGCCTGTAAGCTGGAAGATATACGCCTGTAACACATGGGTCTGTAGGACACGTTTTCTCTCCTCTATGAAGGGTCTGGACTCGCCCTCGAAGGTCTGGTGAGATGCCGACTCTACGCCAACGCGAAGCAACGCCTCAGACATTACCATGGCCAGGTCGGTCGCACGACGAGACAATCGAGCATCCACCGAAAGCTCTCCCCAAGGGGTTGCTCTCTCTCTCCCATTGGCGCTGGCCACTTCGAACCCCTTCCAGAGCCCAAGGAGCAACCAGAAAGTCCCGTATTCTTCCATGCCCTTAGTGAAACCCCAGCATGAATCTAGAATTCTTCGAGCCTTCTCTCCACGGGGGTCTATGAGCTCATCAGTTCTCAGGGCGACCAGGTTCCTCATGTCGCCTGAGATCACTGCCGCGAGCTGAATCTTGACCTTTCGCACCATTTGATCTGATTCCAGAGCAACAAAGAACGCAAGTCGATGGTCATAGCTGACAAGAGGGAGGACTGTCGTGAACGCAATGGCCTCACCCTGAGGGAGATTGAGGGTGGTCGAGGCAATGATCCCTTGGACCCTGAGTCGATTTTGCATGCAGCCCATACGCGAGGGGTCTCGAATAAAACATTTTATCATCCTGTTAACGTCTAACCCCCACGATTCAAGGCCCGTCACAGCAGCGATAAACCCTCCCATTTGAGAATTCTCAACTTGGCGACGGCGACAGTTGTTCGAATCGGTGAAGAGTTCAATGGCCTCTTCCTCGGAGTCTGTCTCCTCATCTTCAAGATGGATGTGAACCTCGCTGTTTGGCGCCTGTCGAGCCCACTGCAGCTGGGCCTCACGTTCCTCCCTCGAAGTCCATCTCAGGTTTTCTGCCAGCTGCTCGGTAATATTGTCCCATGCGACAGACACTCGTTGAGAGCATAAAAGAATATGAACCTTCCCATAGCCCCCAAATTGGATAGGAAGAAGGGATAAGGCTGGGCTCACAGTCAGCCAGACAGCATGAAAGTCCTCCCGATACACGGCATAGTTGAGAAGGTCTTGGTTATCATGACTCTGTTCCACGAGCGGAGTATGGACTCGCCCAATCATCTCAGCATAGCTATCAGCAAGGTCGGCAACTCGAAATGACAGTACAAGCTGTGGGACGGTTGGGTCTCGCCGGAAGTCCTCAGCTATGTCCTCAAGTGTCTCCATGTCATCCTTGGTGCTATGTATCTGAGTCGTGGCGGATTCTGTGATGAAAGACACATCTTGCACAGATAGATCTATATATTCGACAGGTACCAAGGTGAGCGCAGGGAGGAAGTTGCAGTCATCGTCGGTAGCCAAGGTCAAGACCCTGATATATGACCCTGTCTCCCATGAGACGTCTAGAGCCCACTGAACAATCGCAATCAATGCCAGTGCACAATCTGCAGGGACACTGGAATCAATCTGGAATACCACAAAGATATTCCGAGGGAATATGCGATCTGGCTCCCATGTGCCATCTCGAGGAGACTTCCAGGCCAAGCCATGCTCTGCATCTGCCCTGTTCATCTTGACAAATGTCAATAGCTTGGAAAAGGCCAGTTCCACCGGTGCCAAGTCACCCTCTGCAAGGTCGCCCTCTGGAAAGCCAAACCCAACAGCTCTCTCTATCTCGGAGGTGACAAAAACCAGGTTCTCAACCATTGTCGAGGACAAGGATTGGCGTATCGACTCCATTAAACTCGGCGCCTGCAGGCGGAAGCCCGGAATCTTGATATGGCCGAATCGCGCATTCGGTCGGCCGCGATCTGGACTGGCGCTAAAGGCCGAAATGAACTCGTCGAGTCGCAGACGGATGTATTCTTCGTTTGACATTCTGTATTGGAGTTAGTTAGTATTGAAGACGGCGTCGCGTTGAGGCTTACTTGTGAGTTTGTCAGAAGCTTGCGTTGATGTTGTGAAAATTTAACATTTAGAGCGGGCAGTAAACTCAGTGCTGAGTTCAATTGTCGGAAGACGCTTGGACCATATACAGTAGAGTAAATTGTATACAGTAAACGGACTCATGTACAGTAAAGTAAATCCTGTACAGTAAAGTAAATCCTATACAGTAAAACACTCCTGTACAGTAAAACACTCCTGTACAGTAAAACAACTTCTACACAGTAATACAACTCCTACACAGTAAAGTAAATCCTGTACAGTAAGATAACTTCTACATAGTAATACAACTCCTACACAGTAAGACAACTTCTATACAGTAATACAACTCCTGCTTAAGTGATTAGCAATAGCTAGTAGCTAAGGCTATGCCTACATACCTTAAAGCCGCTGTAAAGTGCAGCGCTAGTTATAAGACTTTCTTTCCGCCTGCACAAGAGTGCAATAAACTTAATTTGCATCCCTATAGCCCTTTTGCGATTGCAGAATTGACTTTAGTCTGGATATGTTTCTTCAGTTTGTAATCTGTTGGGAATCACTGTGCTGGAATATTTTAAATCGCTATTGTAAAAGGAGTCCCCTTGTAACACAGAGGGGATGTATTAAATGAAAGTTAACTGTTGCATCCCTTTTGGCCTAGTAAATGTCGCATGTAAGGAACAGGAACTTGATTGACTTGCAATATCAGCTACATACAATTGCACAGTAGAAGAACACAAAGTCTCACTCCACAATAGATTAACCTAAAAGCTACTTATTCGCCGAGTCTCCAATGCCTCCCGTCCCTACTGGCGGTAATTCTGACTACTGGTGGTCGTAGACCCAGCGTAGGAAATGTCACTTCCTCTGGCCGCCTCGCCAAGATACTTGCCAGTTTCTCGGTATCCTCTGAGGACTCAAGGTCTTCAGGGGCGCCAGGCTGGGCCGGTTTCTCAACAGGAGCTGGTGTGATCTCAGCCATTTGAGCGGGAGCCGACTGTCTGAGTCTCTCGGTGTCCTCCTGCAGGGTCTTGGTGAGATCTGTCTGGCCAGATCGTACAGTCTGGGGGGCATCGCTAAGCTCAGACTTCTCAGCCGCAACGGCTGGGGACTCGAAACGCCCGCTATCGACATCGCTGCCGCCATAACTGCTAGGCATGCCGTTTCCAACGATGGACGCGATATCGGCAAGTTTCTTGGCGTCGTCTCTCGCTTTGGTCTCGAGGGCCGCGTAGCGGGCTTTCGTCTCTCGTAGTTCTGCTTCAAGAGCCTCGATACGGTTGCGGAGGGTGCGCTCTACAACTTCACGAGAAGTCATCGTGAAGGGCTTCTTATAATATCAACGGCAATTTCATATTGTGTGATAGAGCTTACGGTTTCGTTTGGTCTGGAGACAGGTTGAATGGTTTGAGTTACGAAAGCGTGAAGGTGGAGAGTGAGTGGAAGAGGCGTAGAAGAGAGTAAAAGGGTGGGGTTAGGCTCGCTTATCTATCAGTCCCCCAAAGCCGGGCCTGGATGTTACAGAGCCGTTGAGTCTTGACTACTCCTCAAGGCCACTCCATTATTTAATTCTATAGTCACTCAGTCAAGCAGTCAAGCAAGCAGTCCATAGTTTAATATAAAGTTCAATTCCCACATCCACTTTCATTCTGCAACAGTTTTATTCCCTAAAATAGACCCCAACATCCTTCCGGCCGCCTTTTTTATCCTTCGGGCCATCGTTCGTGTAGTGAGATGCCATGTCGGGAGGAGCTGAGGGTACTGCTATCTTCTGATTAGCCTTGCTTCCTGTATCGCAAGAGGTTTCAACTCTTACCTGGGGGCACAACTGTGAAGCTGCCTCGGGGGTCGCCATTCTCAGTCCAAGAAGAATAGTCTCTCCAATAGGAGGTGGTGGTCTCTCAAGCATGAGGCGGTAGTCTCTCCAATTGGGGGGTGTGTGCAGAGGGCTTGGACCATCTACTCCTCTTCATCAGAAAAACCAACTGACTCCCAGCCAGGCCTGTATTTCGAGAGATCCTCATAGTAGGCAGCGGGACGTGGATCATTCGGACGAGAGTCCTCCAGATCCCTCATGTCCACGTCCGTCGACATGGTGCCTAGGCGGGCAGGCCAGGTGAGCTTCTCGCCTTTCCAGTGACGAGTATAGACGTCCTCCAGGCTTTTCATTGCGCCATCCTTGGGCAATTTGGAAGCATCCCGGGTCCTATCAAACTCCTCCTGGACTTGACGAACGGTCTTGGTCCACATGCCTTGGAAAAGTTGAACGGCGAGTTCCAGTCGCCAAGGGAACGCAGTCGGCACAGGGAGGTCTTTGGTATCCTCTGATACCAAGAAGTCGTGGAGATAACGCCACCAAGGCCGGTGGGTGGACAGCTGCGGCTTGCCAGCACGATCCGTGACAAGCAGCTTGACCTTGGCTGCCAGGCTGAGCTTCTTGAAAGACTGGCACTCATCGGTCAAGTGCCCTTTGGTCTTGCAGAGGACGCAGACCTTGATTGAGCCATGCTCAGCCGTGATACAGTTAGCCAAAAGATGGCCATCTCCTCCACAGTTAGTACAGCGCTTGCTGTGGGACGTACCAGCCTGACTGGCACTCTCGCCTCGAGGGCGGTCGGTTCTCCCTTCGGAAGGGGCGGTAATCCTCTCATTCAGAGGGCGCGACGGGGTTGCCTTGCTTGGACCAACGGCACTGGTGGACTTCACCACCTCGTACTCTAACCTGTTGGCCTTGGCTCGGTTCACGCGATCCGGATGGTATGGCTTGAACGCAAAGAGGAGTTCGGGAGTACCGAAAAGTGCCTCAGCAGTCTTTGCAGCCTGCTCGGCATGCTTTGTCTGGTTCATATGGCCCACCAGAGCCTCCTGGTTACCCTGCTTTCGGTAGTGCATCACATTCTTCTGGCGCTCGCCAGAAGTGACCACCAGATCTTCGTCGCCATCGTAATCTCGCCCTTCAGCCGCCTTAACCAAGAGCAGTCGATCATCGTCATCCTCGGTTTGGCTCTTCTGGCTCTTCTGGCCCTTGGAGATGCCGTGCCTTTCGGCCATGGTCTGAGCATACTTGCTCGAGTCTCGGTCCTTATCGGGCCCAATGGTGCCACGACCAGAACCGGATTGTGCCTTCTTGGCTTTGCGGGCGACGCGCATTTCATAGCCATCGCGTTTACTCTGCTTCTCTTCCTCGCGGGTAGGGGCCATCGTGAATCACTGATTGAAAAAAAAAGGATTTTTTAATTAAAAAAGAATTGTTGCGTCGTTCGCCGGTGAGTGATTCCGTGATGGTGTTGAGGAAAGATTTGGGACTTAGTGAAAAAAAAAATGTTATCATCTACAGATTCACGGCCACTAGCCCCGAAATTCCGCCACCTGTTGACAGTGATATCCCTTGGCAATTTACCAGGTTGTATTTCTTTGAAGCTTCAAAGTATTACAGCGACACTGTGGCACTTAATTTAGGGGTCAACTCCGCTGAGGTAAACGCTGTTATGCATTCATTCCTTGAAGGATGAGATCATTGTGAGTATCGAACAGCCACATAAGGCCTTGCATGTGAAGAGTAACACCCTGCATCATGCACAAACTCTGTCCCTTATTTATGGGAAATGAGGCGAGGCCTCTCAATGAACTTACTCACCGTTTGGTAAGGGGTCGGTACATGAGGCAAAGAGTGTTCAAGACTGTCAAATGCGGCGGATGTCAATCCATATCAGGGGTGAATGCAAAGGTTTCGACTGTTTTCATACAACATCATATGATTTGAGTACCTTTAAGTATAAAGTCATGCGAAAAGTGATGTGGATTTGTCAAGGCCAAGCAGTGAATTGTATATAATCCAGTGCATTACAATAGTCTTTTAGTCATAAGTGCATTCACGGCAATCATTGGAAGATTAATGTATTGTAGACATAGATCATGTATATGTATGAAACTGACAGTGATATCATTCTTTCAAAGAGGAAACCTGTTATTTTCGGAGACTCTTTTATCGACATAGAGTGAAGTGTGAGTCGGCTGAAATTCTGTTCGAAGCCCCCGGGTAACACCAGTAGACACTACCGCCAATGGTAGCAGATATGATTCCAATATCAATTCACTGTTCTTTCACTTACAGGTATTTCGATCTACATTGAGGCCGAATGTCTGTCTCTGCTATCGATCTACCGATCCAGCTCTTCCCGCCAGGACTCCCAAGCGGCCGATTGGATGCTGCAACCTCTGCTCAAGAGCCTGAGTGCCCAACCCCTTTATGCTGACAAAGTCAGATCTGTTTGAACCCGCTCTGAGTGCAAGGCAGGATTTTTAGGGGGTATTAGCACTGTTGGCGTTGGACCGTGCGCAAATCTTCGGCCATTTCTTCTGGCGACTGATGCCGTAGGCAAAACAACAACTCTTACAAGTACAACCACATATCATCGCCTAACAAACCACAACGCGCGAATATGTCTTTCAGTAAGTAGTCCGCTCAATTTAATTAATCTATCGCTTACATTGAACTTGTAGGTGATAACCAGCAACTCGAAGGAGACATTCGGGGAGTTTACGACATTCACAGCCGCGATGTCGAACGTATTTCCACTATCCTCCAGACACGCCACCCGATCGCACCAAAGGGATCGGAGAGTACCGGCCTTCAGTGCATGGCTGCAATTCTCCGGCGCATTCACAGTCATGCCATGCTGGGCCCAGAAGGTTTGGCAAAAGCCGACCACTTCAAGCAGGCCGAGATAGACAATCCAATCATTCGCTTCTCATGGCAAATGTTTGAGAGAGACGTGTCCATGCGTAGGATCAGGGCTGCGGACTGGGCGAAGATGAAGAGCCAACTTCAGGACTGTGGACTCCAGACCACTGCTTCTTTTGAGGAGCTTTGCAAATCCGGGATGATGAACCATACGTACTGGTCACAGAACGAGATGCGCTTGCTGGAACCAAAGATGTGTCTCGAGACCTGGCAGGTTGTCAACGAAAGCACCGAGGAAATTGCATCTTCGAGCCTGGTGACGCTCGACCGAACCCATTCACCTGAAATGACGCTTGAGCAGGCCGTCGAAAGTTCCTTCGGGATCGTCAGACGAGAAGGCAAGCTCACTCTTCATAGGCCCAAGGATCCTGTTATCATTCGTGTCTTGTATAACCCCGGGTCTGGGCTGCGACTCCCATTTCGAGAGCTCCGAGGCTTCAACCTCCCGATTTGGAGAGAGACTCAAGACCAACAGGATCCCTTTGGTACGAGCGAGCGGGCTCAATACGTCCTTTTGGCAGTCGTACGGATGAGATGCGATCCAAACGGCATAGATCTGGTTCGCTTCTATGCAACAACTGGAGCAGAGATCACCCCTGAGTATGGGGGACTCAAGTGTTTGGCAACTGGTTGGTCAATGGAGGACGATGACCAGCATCGGTATATGCTGTTCTACAGCCCCCCTGGCCACCACTTCAATCCGATCGAGGCTTCTACTGTTCCAGAGGTGGCAGGACCTTCGATCGACGACGACGATGAGGTGTTAAACTTCCACGCACGGGCTAGTAGGGCCATGGAACCTTTCTTTGAGAAAGAGATTAATCGACTCGTTGAGGCAGGATCTGATGCACCTCAAAAAGAAAGCACTACCGAGCCCGGCGAGGTGGTTGAAGACATGCCAAGGCAGAGTCCCCCGCGCTCATCCAGCCCTTCGCAACAGGTTGCAGATAGAAGTCCACCGGCCGGCCCAAGAGCGAATCCGAATCGTCGCAGGTTGCAGCAAAGCAACCAGCAGTTTTCGGGTCGCCCGACCAAGAAGCCCCGGAGGGTTGACCCCGTCAACTACATGCCTGTCAGGAACCCGAGAAGGCCTGAGCTAGACGAGAACATGGATGAGAGCCGTGGCTAACCCGGTCACGAGGCAATGAGAGAGATACAACCACAGCGAATGTTGATGGGAGGAGCAAGTAGACTACATATCATAATATAAGGGGGGGATTGATATGAGCGTTTTGTGATATGTGTATTGTAGTGAATCAATTGACTATTACCTTGACACAATGTAGTCACCAGTTGTTTTATGTACTTGCCCCTCGTGATAGTTTCCTATCTTCAATGGAATTGTTATATATACTAAGTATCGACCTTGAACGTCAATTCCATCGATGTAGGCGTTCCTGAATTCGTCTTCCTGCTACTTGAGTCTCATCACTTGCCTTACTTCGTCACTAAATTTTGCCAATGATATCCATCCCTTCCAGTGAACGCACCACTAACTCAATTAGTTAAACTCATCGAGAGCGGAAAAATACCGGTACTCAACCGGCGGCACTGAAGGATTTGTCACAGGCTCCGGAGATACCTGTCAATTGTCTTTCAGCAGATTTCAACAATGTCGGAGTGTTGGGGTGTAATGGAGGCCATGCTTGCTCTAGCTTTTAGAGCTTGTACTTTTTACTTTGAAGGGCTACGGAGATAGCGTGCAACATTTCAAGCCCAAGGTAGATTAAACAAAGAGGATTTGCGACAGTTTTCAATAATTCAGGTTATCTCTGGACGGTTTCACTGTAATAGGTTTTCAAAGGATACCTCCTTTCAAGAGTAACATGTCAGCTAGCAAAATAATTCAAAGTAGTCATTACATATGTCACATAGAGCCTTGGGAAATGCTTATAATCGATCAATTCATTCTAATACCACTGTCTCAACTAATCACCTTGTCTCGCATCTAAGCGGAGGGCTGAAGGCTGGCAATGAAGCTCTGTACCCACTTGCTAGCCCGGCGGATGACCTTGGGGTCTGAGGAGCTGGATAGCCAGACCTCGCGAGCAACGTTGAGACGCTTGGTGCTCTCATTAGAGTCCTCGCCGCGCCAAATCCAGGCGTTAAGACTCTCCTCAGCAATCCCCAGAGGCTGCTGGATCGTCTCCCGGATCATCGGGGACCATAAGTCAAAGCACTCGAGAGCTTTACGGGCTCGAGCGGCGAAGAGGTCACGCTCAGCAAGGGCTTCTCGCCACACAAACTGAGCTTGCTGGATATTCGCTGTCCTCTCCAAGCAGGGACTGACAACTTCGATGGCCCTGAGGTAAGGGGCCAAGCTCACCGGAGAGCCAGACACTGCCGCACAGAACCATGTGACTACGTCACACCAAACGTCGAACATGTGCTGCTGGACCTGGGGCAGCGACGACTTGGCCTCATCCGTGAAGCCAACCACAAGACAGAGAGGCTTACCGCCGTAGACCTCCCAGGAGATAGCCACGCCCGGCTCGAGGATCTCATTGTTGATGGCGTCGATATCACGGCCATCCTCACCAACAACAAGTCTCTCAAAGTCCAGCCACACTGGAAGGTTGAGGGTGAAGGGGTCAGCGAGGACACCAACACAATCATCACCGGAGCGTATCTTCCAGAACCACTCTCGCACAGCCTTGTTGAGGACCACGGGGTTCTTAATCCTCTGTTGGGCAATGGAGGGCTCGGCCTGGGGCTCCACGGGAAGAGCTGCCTTGGGGAGTACCTCGGTAGGTACCGGAGACGCGACCTTGGGCTCTACAGGGAGAGCAATCTGAGTGGGTACCTGAGGGGGTACCGGAGAAGCGGCCTCGGAAGTCATCCGGGAAGGGAGGAGGAGCTCATCCTCGGGCAGAGCCGAGTGCAAATCCCTGAAGAGGGTCTTCAGCCCCTCTGGAAGCTCCTTTGGGGCAGCCTGTGGCACCGGAGCACCACCTTGGAGGCGAAGAGGGACCTTTGCCCGGTGTCCGCTGACATTGACCTGGGCCTTGGAGGACTCACCACGAGACTCCTGAGTCTTGGAAGACTCACCATTGCGAGTCTGGGTCGTGGTGGCAGCGGGCTTGGTGATCTCGGGGGTCTTCTCAGTGGCTTTTCCTTTACCCTTACCACTTGATGTGTCTGCCTCCTTTTGCTGAGGCGTTGTCGGCAAACCGTACTTGATTCGCCATTCCCGGTAGCGGTTTGACATGCCGCCACTCATGTCTTCGGAATCAGGCCCTTTCTTCCAAGGCCAGGCAGGCGCATCTTTGCCAAGACCCAAGACTATCGACAGGTTAATATATATAAGTTTCATCAGACCAAAGAACTCACAAATGTTGCGCCACATCGTCTTATCAACCATGTACTCAAAGTACACGAGCGGGGCCGCGAGCACACCACGGTCTTCGTGGTACTTCCGGGAAACAAAGAAAATGGCCCCTTCCCGAGCTAAAGCCATCTCTGGGAGCAGCTCCTTGTGGAATCGCTGGATATATTGCTCAATATATCCACGTCGCTGACCCAGGTTATCTGGTCTCGGCAACTGGGCCGGATCGAAAGTAACTTGCTGAGAACTCATTTTCTCAGCGGCGGAAGCGTTGTCGGTTTGTGCCTTTGTAAAAAGTTGTTTTCTTTTTTTAAAAAAAATGAGGTCGGCGAGGCACAGTTGTGATTTGGAAAGGGGAAAAAAAAAATTGAACCGCGGGGTTACGCAAACATATTAGACTGACTGCAGCTTGGATCACTTGCTGACTAAATATCTAAATACGCAGGCCCCAGTTTCCACAGACATCAGTTAGAGTCTGCATCGACCGTTCAGATAAGAACTTTAAGTGTTTATATTACAGGGCCAGGGACACATTCCTATTACTTTATTGACATCTCACCTGGGAAAGTTTTTAACAGAGCTCCCGCAGCTTAGCTGTTCACGGTCGATAAAGGGGACAATATGCAGTTATAGTGGGTTTAGTGGATGGGTCGCCTAAAACTACAGTAGGGGTGCCTTTGGTCGTTGGAGGGCATGAGAGCCCACTCCCCACATGTGATTTTTTACCAAACTACAGTTATTAGCCCCTGTAGTCACCGCGGATAACCCCAATTATGGGACATTTGGGGTAGTCTGCCATCTCCAGAACAGTTCCGAAGTGTAAGATTCTACATTTACAGAGGGTATCTGCCAATTGTTTACAAGTTATGGTAGCCTCTTGTGTTCCGTTCACGGTGCTCAAGATGCACATTGTCCAGTTTTGATCAAGGAGATATTCACAGAGGGAGTCTGACTACTGGAGGTTTCTTCTTAGTTAACGACACTTACAGTGTGTAATAGGGGTCCAAGCCGCGTACCATACATCTTCGATTCATGACTCTTGGAACAGATAATGTAAACTTCGATTGAGAATGTGTATGAACAACTCTTGCGCTTGTCAAAGGAACGCACTACAGCGTCGTTTCAACATTTAGAAAGCGATGTCACTTTGAGTTAACTCCTTGAGTATCGGAGCTCTGTTACTGTCTCTGCCACCTGGCCTTTCTGGCGCCTTTTTTGAAACCATTGGTAAAGCAGAGCGTGAAGCCTTATACGTTCTCCCGGGCATGAGGGTGCTGATAGGGGCTATTCAGAGCTGTTCATGTTTACAGTTGTGGTTTTGCTTGATCATAACACTGATATAGGACTCTATTTAGATGCCCTTGTTCTATCTGCCCTTTTATCTAGGTTGGAGCGGTCTTTGCAGGCACTGTATACCTTCTCATTAAATCCATACTTCAGTATTATATTAGCAGTATTTAAAAGCCTTGCTAAAAGTCGCCAGATATTGCTAGTTCTTAGAGAAAGTTTATCAGCATAATGCTACAAAGCCATGAGAAGTACTCTTAAGGACTAGTCCTAAGGAGTAGTCCTAAGTAGTAGTCCTGAGTAGTGGTCCTGAGTAGTGGTCCTGGGTAGTGGTCTTGGGTAGTGGTCTTGAGGAGTACTCTTAAGGAGTACTTCTAGAAAGTACTTTAAAGGCTGTTGGCATTATCTGTAGCTGTGATTATTTAGTTTATTAATACTGGAAATGTTACAAGCATGGTGGGCGGGCTCGGAATTGTAATAAGATAGTAGGAATACTGGTTTTGTTTAAGAGTTTAGTAACTTAAATGTATTACTAGTATTAATATATCTCTTAATGTGTAGGAGTTGGCAAGTAGAGATATATAGTAAAGACCCCCTGGTCTTTAAGTCTTACAGTCTCTGTCTTGAGTTATTTGTGATTAATAATGACGCAGCGATCTTGGTGCCTTATGAGTCTTATTACTTGTGTTCTAGTCCCCTACTGGTAAGGGAAGCTGGGCTTCAGACAAGGTGCTGCCGCCCGGGGTGAGTTCGAGAAAGTTAACATGAATTGTCTTTCAAGTTGTGGTGGGGAACGTTCGTCGATGGCGTCTTTTGTTTATTTTCAGTGTAAAAGCCAGATGAACTCTTAGGCGCTAGTTATCGTGAGGATGAGGAGTCATGTGTCCGCGGTCTCGCCACTGAAGGGGTGTTTCCAATGTCAATGAGACGACTTGTTGGCTTATTTGTTAGGACAGAGCCTACAATCGAACTGAGCTGAATCTTGGGGCTGGCTAGAGAGGCGATGATGCTTCACGGCCAGCACAGAAACTTTCGACTCCCTTTCATTAGATTAAATTCCTCTGGTCAACATGAAAATGAAGAAGTACGAGCGTGGGAATGGGATACCATGATAGCCTGGAGCCTTGGCTCTTATGCTGAGGATAATTGTCGATTTGACTCGCAGTCTGAAAAGTGGGAGAGTCGCGATATTTGTTGTCCTTCTGCCGGTTGGCGACTATCGGGTCTCTGGATAGATTTTATCAGCATGTAAGCATGTAAGCCATCCCTTGCGACTCTGGTTGGAAGTGTACAGATTTCCTTTCGCGAACAGGAGCTGAAAAACATGACTTCGACAACCTAAATATGGAAACAGCGGGACTAAGGTGCCCTATACTTCAGTTGCTCCCGCGATGATCTGGGCTTTTCCCAAAGAAATTCCATGAAGATAAAGGTGTCAGTAAGATTCTTGACAAGACCCAGAAGCACCTGGTGTTGGCTTCGTCCCCAGAAAGCCCAACCATCACTCCGATGAGTAGCCCGCTCATTCGATTGCTAGTCTCTTGGCGTCAATGATCGCTGGGTGAGGCAGGCACATGATGAGAGGAAGGTTTACGCTCGCTTGTAGATAAAGGATGTGGCTGAGGACTCAAGTAACGTTCGAGTGGTATACGCCACGAACACTATAAGAAGTTTGTTTGAAGGGTGCAACAGAAGTTTTTGAATCGCAAAGAAGGTTACGAGATGTTTGCCATACCACTGTGTGGTTGCGGCTCTTGCAGGCGGACTTACATCTACTTTACTTAACATCCAAGCTCGTTATTTGGAAACGTTCTCAGCATCCTATCCAGACCCTTTCATGGCATTCATGTTGAGTCTTGGGCGAATATAGCGACAAATGAGATGAGGATTGAGTCTCAACATTCGGGCTTACACTCTTACGATAAGATTACCTTTACCAGCACTAATTGCAAACCACGCACACATTTTGCTACCCCTTGAGCGATGCCAACTTTAATACTGATCAACCCGATTGAATTTTTCTAGCAATTCCGACACCTTTCGGGCGGTATTGAGTTTGACCAATCTGTCACCATTGTAATGCATAAGGGTAAGGACTAGATTGTTAGAAGTCCCGAACCGCAAGTAGCTAACTATAATATAGACCTACTACTTAAAATAAATAAAGATATAGTAATAGATTAATAGCCTTATATTTTACTGCATTTAATTATAGCCTGCAGGCTACTTTCTTATTTAAGTTATTAAAGTTATATATTTTTAACTTTTCTTTTTTATAAAGAGAGGTTTATACTTTTAATTTAAATTATAAAATATAACTTATTTATTATTTTATAATTAAAAATAATATATTTTTAAAAACTTTAAATTAAATTATTAATTAGTAAATATTAATAATAATTACTTTAAGTATAAAGTGAATTATAAAGTAAAATTATAAAATTATAAAGTAAAATTATAAAGTAAAGTTATAAAGTAAAGTATAAAGTAAAATTATAAAGTAAATTATAAAGTAAAGTTATAAAGTAAAGTATAAAGTAAAACTATAAAGTAAAGTATAAAGTAAATTATACAGTAAAGTTATAAAGTAAAGTATAAAGTAAAACTATAAAGTAAAACTATAAATCCGTATACCCTTAACACGAGTGAAGACTAGCATTTTCACTGCTATTTTCCAACTGCAGACTTAGCCCCAACATGGAATCGCACCTCGATTGGGATATCACCGGAATGTAACGCATTAGTGGTCTTTACTCGACATTACAAAGGTTAAGATGCAAGATATATAACAGACTTAACTTAGATGACTGCTATAACTCTGATTCTTTGCAAGGTTATTAAGGTAGAAAATGTCATAGGGATAGATAACTTACAAGGACTTTATTTCTATATGTTTTATTCTGTGTGTAAAAGAAAAATATTAAAAGATATATGTGCTATTTGAGTTTGAGGCTGGTGTCTGGAAGCTTAAATCAGTAAAGGGAAATGACAACATCTAGCCATGGTCAAGATGAGGGGCAACATGAGAAGCTGCCTTCCATCGTTGAGGAGAGTCACAAGACTCACCCCCCCCCTCCTCCCCCATCGTCATCTCCTCCGCTTATTCCTCCTCCTCCACCAGGCTCTCCTCCTCTTGAAAATCGCCCTCCTCCTTCGTCTACCACTGAGCAGATACCGAGACATAGAGGCAACAGAGGAACAGGAAACTCACAACACCGAGAACGTAAGCGGCCTTCGGATGCCAGGCCAACAGGACAGGGTTATAAGAAGTGGCGTGGCAGTTCTCAGAAGTAAATACTTCGATAATAATAAACAGTACTGGATCAAGCAATTGATGTGTCACAATAGGGGTTAGCCCAAACATGCAAAGTTAAAGCACATAAGTAAACATTCATGGGCAATGGAATCCTGATTAAGTTGAGTGCTGGATCACATGGTAGCTAGACGACTGCAAGCAAGTATCATTTGCCTAACGTCTGCTGTCTCTGTTCCGCATTGAGGCTGTGTGTAATAAGGGGAAGCCTACTTCTGTTGAAGTTGTGATATAGATGATATGATGCCTGGGTCTGATAAAGCCGACAATGTCGGGTTGATTGAAAGTCTTCTATAGGTATGTAGTGTCTTACGAATCGTCAGGTTCCAATTTTATCTGGGTTGTCGGCTAGTCGTTAATCTGTCGCAGGCGCTCGTAATTCTTAGGCTTCCCGTTAACAGCGGCATCGCACTGAGCAACACTTGAGCCTGGAGAAATTTGTAATTAATTATCTTAAGCGCTCCACGCCCCCTGATGAGAAAGCGCTTGCATATGTTGTTCGCGGCAGCTGTTTGATGACTGAGTTGAATTATCTAGTAGTGAGTTGTTGGATCGATTCCCGTAGCTTCGACAACTGTTAGTCTTCTCAGTGACAGATACAGTGATGATTTTAACCTTGTGTAGGTAGCTGTTATCAGTACGCGCACTGACGGTCTGTTACTTAGCGTCAAGCCCAGGATCAATCTGTCTCAAGCAAGTGATTTAGTCTAGGGGGATGTTGAGGCGCTGAGCGCTGCACTGTCCTCACTCTTGGTCTTTAGAGTTGACATCGCCCCAACGCTGTGCACCATTATATAGAATCCCTACAGCAGTAAGGTAACAGTCAGTCAAAGCTGCAAGTCATCAAAAGCTTGAACAGTTAAGTCTGTACGGTTTTAAGTATACAGACCTTTATACCTAGACATAAGGTTAATATACCTAGGTATAAGAATGTTATTTCTGGGTATAAAGGACTTATATCTAGGTATAATAAGCTTATGTCTAGGTATATGTACCTTATCATAATATCTTCCAGTTACCTTTTTACACAACTGGCAGGGCGTCATCCTCTTGATCAGACTCAATTGACTTGCACTTTCATCAATGTTAACACTACTCTAGAATGACTTCGAGACTGTCTGCTATACTTCACATGGTCTGTCCGGACATAGCTGGGCTAAAGTAAAGGCTTTGGCATGTCAATCCAACTGTATGCAATTGTGAGGAAACTGGACCTCATATATTCCCTTTCAGACACTCTACGGATAGTTGAAACAAAGTTCAATGCGTCTCTTTGTCATAGCCTTGGACGAGAAGAGTGTTGGCTCTATGCTATGTAACACCTGTGGTTGTGACCCAACCAACTTAGCATCGGTCAATTCACATTGACGGTCTTAATCGATGAGACAAATTGTTTTACAGGGACATTGCAACTAGGCCAGCGTACCACAGTTATATTATCATTATCTTACAAGAGAACATGTCCACACACAGAAACACTTCAATCTAGTTTAACAGGTCCTTTACCTTATCCGTATATGCCATCCTATACAATGGATCAGCTCGTCTTGCAATGTCGCTTGAGCGAGCCTTAAGACAACCGACACCAGTAATTGGTGTGTTGGCAAGAAGCACAGTAGGGAGTTGTTGGCGCTGAACCTTCGAACGAGGTATGCCAATGTCAACAATTGATCCATCCTTCACACCGGCTATGAACCATTCAGACTGTCGAAATTTGTCAAGCACCGGTGACCTCTCGCGGGACATTTGTCGAGGGACACTTCCTTGGGGAAGTGGGTGCTTGGAGGCTTCGCGGTCACTGCCCCTATCCCCTACTGGGTGGTTCGGAGAGATCGGCTCATCATCATTGTTACCCATACCATGGTATGAGCCTGAGTCTTCCAAATTCCCATCCATACCGTTGTATGAGCCTGTTGGCGAGTCACTACGCGGCTGAATCAGAGACTGACGATCCTCCGATTGACCACGGTCTCGGCTCAAAGACAACGGCGGCATGGGTGGCAAATTAGGGCTGAACTCAAAACCTGTCGATGGGAACTCTGGGGATGTACGACCAGCTTGGTAACGAGAAGCTGCGTGATCCTTTCGCTTCCCTTGTTCAGCCTCGAGGGCAGCGACCCTCTTCAGAAGGTCGTTGATTTTCCCCTCGTACTCGGCGAGCTTCTTGCCTTGGTTGTTGACTTGGGCACGCAATTCTGACTTTGAGGGGGACCCGACTCCCTGGCCTACACTCAAGTAGGGATTGCACTCATCGGGGATCAGCTCTGGCCGTTGCACAGCAACATTAGCCAAAGTCTCCACTGGAGGGCGCCGAACCCTGCGACGAGGCTCGGGAGTGGATGGACGTTCGGGGCGGGAAGCGGGTTCGGTGGTGCTTGGAGCATTGATGAACGGGCTCCCGCTATCATCTCCACCATGGTCGATACCCCCAAATTGAAGGTCTTGTTCGGCCTGTGGGCTGCCACCACCATCTCCGCCTTGATCGATACCCCCAAGTTCAAGCTCTTCTTCATCCTGTTGCTGAGGATCGTACTCGCTTTTCAGCATCCAGTCCCTGAGCTTCCTCTTGTGGGCGCGTTCGTAGTATGTAGGAAGTTCCTCTGCATTCGGAGCCTCCGGTTGGTTCATGACCAACTGGTAGCTATAGAGAGCTTCTGCAGTGGTGCAATTCCACGACTCATAAGGCCAAGTAGTCTCATCAAGTGTCTTCTTGATGTGTTTGATGTCATATAGAGACACAGGTCGAACTGGAAGGTCTCTATAATTCTTGGCTGCCTCTGGGACCTCGATGCCCTTCACAGTTGACTTCTTTACAGTCTCGCCAACTGCAAACAAGAGATCAGAGATCTTTGAAGGGGTCTTCCCTTCCCTTACGCACTCTCGCCGACACTCAAAATGGGTTCGGTGAATAGAGTTCTCAGACTGACCAGTCCCCGACTCATTCATCACATCAACCATCTTGGCTAGGGCCGGGCAAGCGGGTCTTGAGTTTGCTTCGGGCCACAAGCGACGGTCATCGATACGGCATATTACAGCGTATTGCATGGCTATTGCCAGATTGTGGTTCTTGCCGTTGAAGGCAGGATGAACTATGAGGCGGACTAGTTCATCTGAATATGCTTTGGAGAATATTGCTGAACTCCCGCGCTCACCAAGATACTCTAGCCCATGGGAGAATGACAGGAATCGGATTGGGGACATCCCGAAAACCCGAAGACAGACTTTGAACAAGGTCAACAGATGGGCCTGTGTTGTCTTACCGTTCTTCAGCATGCCGCCTACGGCTTTCTTGTGATCCGTCTTTTCCCACATCCTGTTCATGGCATCTTCGTGGGCCTGCGACCATCCGTCTCCAGGAGGTCGAATAAGGTCACCGACGTGGCTGTCGGCATTCTCCCTTCGGAAGGCTCTAGTATTCTCCGAAATCTTTTCAGCAAACTCACGCGCAGTTGCGCTCTCTTCAATGCTGTTTTTCGCGGGGCGACCGCGTTTTTTCGTCGCCGGGGCGGAATTGGGAGCGCTATCGGCCGGTCGCTTGCTTGATGACATTTTGGTGATTGCGATCCTACTTAATCTGTCAGTGATTCAGTGTTGTGAGGTTCAATATTCGTAAACTCACAGTAGCTCTCATGTGTTGTCGTTGCTGCTGTTGCTGTTGCTGTGTGGGGCAAAAACAATCGAAGTTCAGCTGGCGTGTCTGTGGTCACTGGCAGGTCAAGCTTGTGTCACCAGCATGCATTTCACCAACTCACGCAGACAATCTTGATATTTTTCATTGAATCCAACAAGCAATAGAATTAATATTATAGTCACCTATACTCATGTTTCACTTTTAGTAATGTAGGTTTTGTGACTTACAATTGCACTCCATTGATTCTGGCGTAAAGACAGTTCCAATTCGTGACAAATTGAGCTTTTTGCGGCTACGCATTTAAACATACACCTTGGAAGTCTAAGATTGACCCGACAGAACAAACTATTTAACGTGTTTGCCTTTGCTCAATGGGGTAATAGGCTGACACCATCTTCACCCCTGATCCCTGTTTAAAACCAGAGCTTGACCACTCACCTCACATCTACCCCATCACTTGTAGAGGGTCCAAAGCAGGGCTTTACGTACTGGTACTACTAAGATGTTTGCCATCGCTTATCACACTTCAATCTTGAGTACAGTCAAGCCCTTGAATTAAAGGAAATTACTGTAAATACATATGGTATATCTATATATAAGGTACATATGCATAGACATAATGCACTTATATATAGGTATAATGTACTTATGCCTATGCATAATACTGACTTTATGTCTGGTAATAATGCACTTATGCATATGCATAAGGTACTTATGTATAGGCATAAGTACATTATGCCTATACATAAGTGCATTTATTTCTTAAGCGTCTTCTGGGAATGAGCAGCAACACTACATGGCGAATTTCCAAATATATGTACTATGAATTTATTACTAGCATAAAGATCAAGAGTTAAGAAGCTCTGAGCTCTGGGAACAAGGTGCTAAGAGAAGACCTACTAGCTAGAGGACGCATTGTTGATATGATGTTTGATGATTGGGCGTGAAAGGGAATTGGGGCAGTGGACAACAAATTTCAGCCGTCATCATGTCAAAGGAACATTCCCGATTGTCGAATCGCCATGTTGCCGAACAAGATTCCATGAAATGAGTTTATTTAACTGACGGTGACATCGGCCACCGCCCATTGCTACCGACATCGCTCGGCAGAAAGATGTCACCAGACAGTCTTTCATCTTGCGTTCTTTACACCAAAGTCAGTAGACACTCGCTTGTCTCAGGTCGTTTCCGATGCATGATGTCTTTTTCTTTTTGCCCTTCTGGCAGACTTCACTTCTCCGCTCTGTGACTACGATTTCCATTTCGTATGTATGCCAATTTCCTCAAAGCACTTGACGTGTGCTTCGAAAGCGTTGAAACATTCAGCCATGGATTCGAGTAAGTCAGGCAAGTCTTACTCTCACGCTTCGTTAGCATCGCGTATTGTTTTCTGTCAAATATACGTCGAAGCATGAGACTCGCGTCCTCAAAGTTCATTGGCAACAGTCTGCACACTGACCTCGTCAGCCGTGGCTCTCTACAAGTTCTCGAGCATTTTGAGTTGCCTACTGTAACTCAGTTCAGACACTCATGATCTGGTTACAAAATACATTGACTAGAGCAACGTGCAGCCGAATCTGCGAACTTCTACTCTAAGCGTAGCATGAGTGTCAGAAAATTTGAAGGATGAAGTAGAAGGATATCTGTTCATATCGTGAAGTTACGTGAAGGGGAAAAGCTCAGAAATTGAAGAGAGAGAGAGAGAGAGAGAGAGAGACAAGAAAGGCGAAAGATGTTGCAGATTCAGAATGTAAAACGTGTGACGTTCCCAACCGTTGACCAAGCTGGACCTCTCAGTCGTATCCCGTGAGTTTTCAAGGTAATCGTGAGACCACGTAGCAGCACCCCCCAGTTTCTGCGGTATCAACGTCATGTCTAGGTAACAAGGGCAACAGATTTGAAAGGACTGTAAATCAAAAAGCGGCTCTTTGACAGATTTCGAGCTATTGTTTTCTTGTCATGTCAAATCCCCAACTAGCAACTCCACTAAGCAGGTGGTCCACCAGAACACCCTCCGACAGAGGGAACTTTAACCTAAAAATTTAACCAATCATGAGCTAAGTTATGTCTCAAATAGGAAATACAATTATATGCCAAACGCCGGTACATCAAACTCAGTGAGATGCTGCCATGTTTAAACTTATCGAGACCGTGCGATGTTACTTTTCCTTCTCATATCGACCTTCTCTTGGTGGAGTCAGATATGTCTGTAAATGGCCAATACCCGAAGCAAGCTTTCGCTATCAACAGTCTCCAAGTGTTCGAAACTCAGTTTAAGGATTGTACCACAGGAAGGGCTACTGGAGGGTTATGTCAAGGATCAACGGTGACACTTACTCTATAGCATTTACTTTCGAGCATTAATCGATATTTTGAGGTACCCTAGATCCTTCAAATTTCCAGAATGTCCAGCACTGCTTCGCTACATTTCACTAGCGACTGTGACACGTTCGAAACAAGGCTGACTGCTCGGTGGAAGTGAATATAGCCTATGTTCGGTGATCGCGTGTACCACATATCACAACTTTTATTGCCGCGGATTGATGTCGGTTTTGCCGATCTGATGCACAACCTGGAAGAAAAAGATTAGAGGCACAGAGCCATCTTGTATGAGGCTACCCTTGAATGGAGTCTTATTAGCTGCCTGAACTAATCTAGGATATCCGCCTCGCACAATTTGATCTGACCCAAAGGCTACGAAGCTCGGAGCTGCAGGTGGTGAGAGAAATTGGATGACTTTCAAAGAGCAGTCAAAATGGTATCACTGTCACATTGAGCGAATATTACGATAGCGTGAGGAGAGGCTTTTATGTCAGTAATCGCACCCCTTGATTACCATGAGTCGTTCATTGCGTCGAGGGTAACTAAACAGTATTGAATTTTGATCCCACGATAAGACTAGATCTGGTTCTGCCTTGAGATGAAGTACTCTACCGAGCGACGATATGGATTGATGGCTAGTATCTTAGTGGCTGAGTCCAAACTTGGAAATCTGAGCGGCTGAAGAACCTCATTCAGAGAGAATGGTCTGCAAGTCACAAATCGACCGTCCATTCTCTACCGAACATTCACCTTCGCCCCCCGATATATCCCTTTGATCAGCGCGAAAGCCTGTTCGTTGGCTCCACCGAACATGACTTATAAACTCCGATGATGACCATGCCTCAGTCTCCACAGCCGTTTCCTAAGATTTCTGATCGGAGCCTTGAGTCCTTCTCTAAATTTGGCCAGTAATGCCGCGTTCGTTGCTC
The DNA here is from genome assembly GCA_013183765.1 of Fusarium xylarioides. Lineage (NCBI taxonomy): Eukaryota > Fungi > Ascomycota > Sordariomycetes > Hypocreales > Nectriaceae > Fusarium > Fusarium xylarioides. The sequence goes on along the minus strand of SRZU01000001.1, from coordinate 438,972 downwards.
TTGTCGGCCAAGGGGCCTCCGCTTGCGCTTCGGTATGATGTTGGCTTTGGGAGGGGCCAAAAGAAGACACTTCCCGTGAGATGCTCGAATGTAATGCCGCGCTTTAGTCTCGTCCTTATGATGATGAAGCCTGCGTGCTGCTGCAGATGTGGGGTAGTTGGTAAAAATAAATCCCATATTGTAACGCGAAGCCTCCAGCGGAGTCATGCTCATGATCATGCTACAAGCAGATGGAGGGGTTGTTGGCGTCGTCTCTTTGAGCCTCGGTGCTCGAATTAATGTCGTTCCTTGTTCTCGGTTGCCTGACTGCGGATCCAGATATGACCGTGCCGGCCGTATTGGAGTTCTTGTAATGGAACCTCTGCCTCGCCTTTCTGGCCATCGTGGCCCCTGGGATCTCGAAGGCAATGCCTTTGAGTAGAGCTCAATCGAAGGTCGGCTTTTCGTTGGTATGATCGGGAAACTCTACAGTGAGCACAATTTGGGGAAAGGTACGAGTCGGAATAGGGGCGGGTCTATGGAGGGTACGGTTCGGTCTGGCCTCGAGAGGACGTAAGCTTCAATGCATTCGTCAAGGGTATGTTTCCAGATGATCCTAGAGAGGATTTAGGTCATGCCTGTTCCATAATCTTGAGTCTGTTGTGGATTTCGATACCGTGTTCGGGATATGAGGTGCGGAAACGTCGCGCTAGGTCTGGCTATGAAAACGTGAGTCCCTGTCCGAATAATATTGCATGTAATGGTCTTGAGTGATGCCAATTCCTGTCAGCGACTAACTTTGAAGTGTTTTCGGTAATTGCCTCGACGCGTTCTCACCTGACATCGAGCCCAGGGCCCAACGGTCATAATTCCGAGGCGGAAGAGTTACGAGGCCTTGGTACCCTTCAAAACGAGAAACCTTCATCGGTGTGAGCTGAAGCCCGGTCGGAGACCCTATGAGTCGGCTAGGCACTCCGGGTTTGGAGCGTTGACGATTGTTTCGGCTGGGATCGTAAAGTTTCGGGCTCATCTGAAGTATCCAACAATATATAATCAGGGACGTAGAGATGGTGTCAACCTCGATGATCAATGGTGGCATTCCTTATCACAAGTTCCGCTAACGTGGTGGCCATTTGAGTGGTGCACAGATGCAAGTGAAGCTTCAGGGATGATATTCTGTCGAGCGACATGTGGTTGTATATTGCTGCCAAATTGCACGCAAGGATATCTCAGCTTCAGACCGAGGATTCTCACCATTCGCACTTATGTTCACCACAAAAAGAGATGTCCAATGCCAAGGGAATCCGGCGTCCGAGCCCCCAATGCTGCAATGGCCTCGCCCTTGCACAAAGACGTGCCCTCTGTCCTTAACCGAACCTGCTTGATGAGTCCGCTCGACGCAACTGACGTCGAAACAGAGATGAAGACTATCAATGATAAGAGGTAATCCGTCCAGAAGATATCGTCCACTCGCGGAAACCTGGAGCTCCAAAGCTTCATCCCCTTCCATACAAAGGGAGAATCTATAGCAAGGTAGACTCGTGAATCTCGAGTCACAGATGGCGTACCGATCGATAACACCAGGGTCTCATAGTTCGTGTTTATTAGGCGGCGGTGATGCAAGTCTTAGGAGACGGCGGTTATTCATCCCGTGGTGTGTTCACAGGAGCTGCTTATGCTCAGCTTGACATTCCAGATCAGAGATTTGCTCCGTGTCCCAAGAGTCAACAACCTCGACAAGAGGTGAATCAGTTCTGCTGTCAAATCTGCAAGTGATGACAGACTTGTCCTTGGATCACCCAAAGGATCGGGTGAGGGCACCCCTACAAGGCACCTTGGGGACTTGGAGACAGGGATTAGGTCTCGATAGGGATAATTGTTTTGCGGATTGAAGAATGGCAGGGGAGGCGCTGATTTGTGCTCGGGCAATGAGTATATTGTCTTTGACTTTATGGTTGACGGAAATATATTGGTCGGGGCGTCCGGTATGTTGCCAGTAACTGGATACCGACAAACGGTGCCGTGGACGGTGAACATATTCTGACCTCCAGATAGTTTAGGAAGTCCCCAAAAGACTCTCATTCCTTCATAATAATGACCGTTGAAGTTTCGTCTGGGGCGACTTGTTACCCTCCGGGTCGCTAAGCAGAGCAGAAATGCCAGTTAACAGGCTTCCATCAAGGGCAACCCGAGGAGTCAATAGCAGTTGTCTCATTGGAATGTACTTTAGCCCTCTATCGCTCATTTTATCTCATGTAGATCGAGGTAAGGTCATTCTCCCCGTGCCGAAAAGTTAGAGAAAAGCTAGGCTTAGAGCAAGCTGCTATGGTCAGTAAGGGGTAGCGTAGTGGGGATAAAGAATCATATTTCAAGTGTTAAGGATAAATGTTTATCAGTTCTCGGTCTGCTCTCGTGTAAACAGGGATAAGTTTACGGGCGCCGGTCGCCGGTCGCCGTGAGGATAATGGGTTCAGTGTTCGTGATTTACTAGTTCAGGGGCGTGTCCATGTCCTTCAGGCGATCATAAGCGGCTTACTGGTTGCTACGGAGGCTATGGTCAAATTTGATGCTTCACACAGCTCGGCGTCAGCATCCCAGTCCTCTGCATTCGTATCCCTTAACTAAGCGTCAAACATCGTATCCTTGGAGAAGCACTGGGGATAGAGATGCGATGATGGATAGGATGATGTTGCGCGGCCACTAGTGGTTCAGCTTTGATAGCACAAGCGTTGGTCAGACGGAACGGAATTCCTGTCGGCAATGTCAAAATTGAAGAATGCTGATCAATTCAACAGCCTGTCGGGAGATCAGTGAGAACTTTCGAACTTCGAGGGTTGTACGTTGTATCGGCTTCGACCGCGGAGCTCGTGTCTAGTGTTTCGTTTAGGATTGGCTCTCCATGGGGCGTCTGCTGGCTTGGGTAACAGGTATGGTCTGGTTCCTCGGCCGTTTGAGTCTGTCGCAGGCGGTTAAGAGTCTTCATAATCAGCATCAGCATCAGCATCGCACCAAGCGAGTCATCAGCCTTGAGAAGCCTGCGAAAGGTGGTGTTCATCGGGGGCCTAAGACTTTCCTTGCTAGACCGTTGCTGCTGAAATGTCAGTCTCTGCTGATAATTTCGAGATTATTATTCTTCTGAGCGAAAAAGAAGTTCTTGCCTGAAGCGGGGAGAGGCAGCGTGCTTGGTCATGATCAAGGGGATCATAAATATCCTTGCGCAGTGTATAATCGTGGCGGCTGTGGCCAGTAGCGGGATGGCGATGAGGGCCTAGGGGGTTGCTGACACCGGTAGCTGCATTTTACCGATAGCATTAACAGTACATTGGAGGATTAGAATTATGCAGCTCCTCGAGGCTCAAACATACCCTAGATGGAGGCGAGGGGGCCCAGGGTAGACCGACGGAGGAAGGGGGAGATGGTTTTGTGACCATATGCTATTGACATCATCCATTGCTGTAATTGTATGGTTTGTGGATAATAGACATATTAAAAGCAGAGTAGGCAGGCTTGGAAATGTAGTAGATGGTAGGACAACCGGTCTTGGTCAAGAGGTCGGCAACTGACATGTCTCGCCAGTATCAACATCTCTCTCAACGTGCAGGATTTAACAAGCAGAGAGATGTGATGGGATACCCTAGTCTCAGAGCCTTTGCAGTCGCTGTCTTGCTTTGACAATGACGCAGCGAACTTAGCGCCTCATGAGTCTGACCACTTGCATCGTAGCTCCCTACTGGTGGGGGAGGCTGGGCCTCGGACGAGGTGCCGTCGCAGGGGGGGGCGAGTTCGAGAAAGTCGACATGATGAATCATCTTTCGGGTTGTAGAAGATCTTTCGTCTATTTTCAGTGTGAAAACCAGATGAATTCTTGGGCGGTGGTCGTCGTGAAGATGAGGGGTTAGGTGTTCGCGGTCTCGCCACTGAGGGGGTGTTTCCGATGCCAATAACACGATGGGTCGGCTTCCTTGTTGGCACGGCGCCTACGTTTGAACTCTAATACGGAGCTGAATCTTGGGGCCGGATAGAGAGGCGATGATGCTTCACGATCAGCACCGTAACTTGTAGCTCCCTTTCGTGAAATGAAATTCCTCTCGGTCATCATGAAAGTGAAGAAGGCCTAGTTAGGGAATGAGCTTCCGGGAAATCGATCGAAATGGTCGAACTTGGAGGGATATCGTATCATCAAACTGGGGTTATCGACCGAGAAGCTCTTGTGGTGGCTCGTCTGAGATCGTGCTTCTGCCGGACAACTTTGGTGGACTTGGCGAACGGTTTGTGAAAAACGACGATTAATACAATGAAGCAGATAATAAATCGCGACACCTTTGGGGTGCTTGCGTATACGCCGCTTGAGTGAGGCGAGAGTCAAATCGAGAGGCGATTAAAGTAGTTGTTGGGCGAGCCAGCTGTCAAAAACGTTGCTCGTGAGTCGTAAGAATCGACTAGTATCTACAGTCACGGCGGCCACTCGAAGTGAAAGAACGGTGGTAATTGGTGTCTGTTGCCGGTTGTTGACTCAGTCTTGGGTCCGAAGGTGAGTGTATTGCTCTCTTTAGTCACGGGAGAGTAGGTGAGACATGTCATGCGAGTCGGGTTGGGAATGTATAGACTTCCTTTTGCATACGAGGAGCTGAAAACACACGACTTCGACAACCCAAATAAGGAAGCAGCGAGCCATAATCAGACACCGCGAAGCGCAAAGCCATTGATCCGTTGTCGCATCATGTTTTCGTCTCTGATGGTAGGTCTGCTTCGTGGTTAGCGAGGTGTGGCGGTTCGGCACTTCCAACAATCCAGTCCTCACCCTTGTTCATTACGATGGTGGCCGATTGCTCAGAATGACTCCCGCATAGAAGTGCCTCGGATCTTTTGTGAAAAATCATTTGGTTTGATCAATGTCAACGTTGGCATCGCTGAAGGAGTGGCAGAGTGTCTGCGTGGTTTCCGCCTCGTCCTGGTTGTCGTCATGGCAAGCTGATTGTAAGAATGAAAGCCCGAATGTTGAGACTTTGTTCTCATTTTATTTGTCGCTATAATTTACCTCCACGACGCAACGCGAATGCCATGAAAGGGCTTGGGTACGATGCCGAGACCGTTTCCAAACAACAAGCTTGGATGTTGAGCAAAGGAGATGTGGGTCCGCATGCAAGAGCCTCAACCACATAAAAGGTTGCAAGGTACAGCGAACATCTCATGACATTCTGTTGCGTTCAAAATATTCTGTTTCAGCTTTCCAACAAACTTTTTATACTGTTCGTGGCGTATACCAGTCGAACGTTACTTGATTCCTCAGCCCCTACCGCTCTTACAGATCTTGAGTGCTGATGTCCGGCCAGCATCCCGTCGACTGGTAAAGGGCTGCCCCTAGCAGTGGCCGTCAGGCATTCAGTGGGCCACTCGCACTGGTAACTCGTTTTTCAAAAATTGATCCGGCCCGTGCTGGCACCAGCCAGAAATTCCCACCAGAGAATCAAACGTCTCTTACCTGTTCACCTCCACACCAAACTCATCCCCCCACAACGTCTTTGAAGCCTTTCTGCAACACACCTGAGCCACTGTAAGTGCCATGGCAAGCTTGTTTATAACAGTAAGTGACTGACAAAGCAATACCAGATACGAACACCAACATGCCACTCAGTAAGCGGCCGGCCCCGAGCGCTTCGAATCCCCCCCCCGTATGGAGATACGTGGGCGCCCAGCAAACAACGATGCCCAAGAGATCGCGACTTCAGGTAAAGCCGCCAGACGACTCTCAGAGTACACCAGACCCTATCAACACGACAGCGTTAACCAGTTTGTTGGTCAACTTGCCCAACATTCTGGAGAAGGTTGCTCGCAAGCCCATGAAGACAGCGGGACCCCAGGCCTTGAGGCCCCTCCGGTACGACTGTGGTCACGGGCTAATTCAGATCTGAACGCCAATTTAAATAGTCAAGAGACTTCACCTCCCGAGAGGTCCTTACTTGATCGTATCAGAGATCTCGAGAGAGAGGTCTCCAGCCTCAGACAAGAGGTCGCAGATAAGGAAACGGAAATCACCAATCTCAAGGGCGAGGTGGCGTCCCTCAAGGCGGCTGATCCTCAAACCGAGAGAAAAGCAGCATTTTGACAGCTATTTTCTAACTGCAAACTGGGCCCCAACCCGGAACCGCACCTCGATTGGGATGTCACCGGAATGTAACGTATTAGTGGTCTTCACTCGATATTACAGAGGTTAGGACACGGGATATGCGACTGACTTGACTTAGATGATTGCCATGACTCTGATTCTTTGCAAGGTTAATGAGGTAGGAAATGTCATGGGGATAGATAACTTACAAGGACTTTATTTCTGTATAACTTATTGTGTATGTAAAAGAAAGACATTTAAAGATAGATGTGCTATTTGCGTTTGAGGCTGGTGTCTGGAAGAATGACAATGTGTTGATAGCCCACAAAGATCTGTCTCCGCTCGGGATTGACCACGGATTAATGTGGTTGAAAGTTTGATGCTATTCTCAACCAATTGTATTCGTATAAAATTGAACAAGTATTTACGAGTATGGTAAACGCGGAAATTCAATTGCCTCTCCGTGGTAAGGTTACATGGAGAGGTTAAACTTGGGGCAGGAGCTTCAAGACATTGCCTAATTGAGACGGAACACATTCTGTGATTGGTCATCCTTTTTTACGAATGCATGGTTCCCACGCGGTTAAATGAGATTGCAGAGTGGGAAGAGCTCAAATGTACCTTCCACCACACTCCATGACGCTGTGCCCCCTAATTTGTTACTGAATCAGAGACTTTGAAGTACTAAGCCAGTTATGGTGCCTTGACCTGCATTTGTTTACCTTTTCTCAACATCATCGACCATTTGCAATTTACCTTCTCTCTTCGCAAACTACCATCAAAATATTCAGCAAAATGGGCAACGAACAATCCACCATGCAGCTCTCGGAAGTCAATCCTGCGGACTTCAAACAACGACAAGCGTACCTGATGGCATGTGTTCATCAGACGGGAGGCAACTACGCCGAAAAGGTCATGGAAGAGCGCTACTTTGCGTACAAACTGGTGTGCGACAAGCTCCACGAACGTGGGGTCGTGGAGGTCGGTAATTTGTACTTCGAGTACCAAGTTGACCGAGCTGCTTGGAAGAACCTCTGTAAGTTAATAGTCCTTGGAGGTTTTGCGCATACTGACAGTCACAGTCCGTCGTCTTCGAGATCAGGCTCCTCCTTGGCCTTTTGAGGGAAAATCACCAAAGCTCGATGACATGAGCGAGGATGTATCGCCCAGCTACAAGCAATGGCGAATCAACAGAAACTTGCCAGTCGACACTCATCAAGCGGAAGCTACCGACTCTACCAACTAGTCCATTGTCCAAACTCTTTTCAATACCAGTTACTCCTCAACATCGTTTATGGTTCGGTTGGAGGGGGGGTCTTGGTTTGGCTGGAGCGATATTTTGACCGGTGGAGAGGATTTGGTGATATTGCAATTGTGAAATGAGAGGTTGAGAGGGGGGCTCAAAAAAGAGTTAGCTAGTAGTCCTTATGAATTGATAGCTGCTTTTCTGGAGCTCTCATATACATGCACTGTGAACCTGAAAGTGATGACATTTATATTGACTCTTAAAGAACTTAGAATACTATTGATATGGTTCATGGTCATGATTGTATCTGTGAGCCCGACCCTTGGATTTCCTGATACAGTCGGCACATAGCTGGATGGCGTACCAAGAACTTCTTACGAGTTGCCTGAAACGCACTGGACAAACTCAGACGAATTGTTATCCCTCGGTCAGGGTGAACCTCTTCCGCATTGCCGGTTTCCATGCATCGACTCCCTACCCGAATTCGAATATGGTCATGGATGTGCAGTCGACATGGATCGCGCCGTGTCTCTTCTGACGAGGTTGACTGACTCGTGAGGGGTTCGTGTGACGCTCTGTCAAAGCTCACAGGCATTGGGTTACGTGAAGTATCGACTGTGGTGTGTTTCGGGGCCGTGACTGAGTAAACGATGTTGGCCAGGGAATGAGAAACTCGGGTGTGACATGCTCACCGATCACCGTATCGGTTGCTGACGAGGTGTCTAGAGAAATGAAAGGTCAGTCTTACCGGTTCAAATGCCAGATCAACGGTCCATCTAACATGAATACATACCGTGAAGGTCCCCTTCCAAGGTTGAGTCCATTGAACAGTTCAGCACCTTTCTTCCAAGGCTGTTTGATAAAGGAGACCATGGATATAAGAGAGGCAGGATGAACAGATATCAAGTGCGAGTCCATGAACAAGTCGACTGCTTTGTCAACGGGGGTTCATCGACTTAAACCGGAGACGTGTGTGGTACCAAAATGTGTGAAGCTGGCATATGAACGAAGATTGCGATTCCTTTTGGTATTTCTTGAGTGCGGGTCATGAGAGGGGAAATGAAATGATTATAGGGGAGTTAGTGGATGAGAGGCCTAAAAGATCCCCGCAACGAGCTGTGACCAAACCACGCTCATTGGTCCCTTTTTTTTTTCTCCCAGCCCTGAGGGGGGTGGGCAAATCACGCTCATTGGCTCTTTTTCTTACACCGACTGTGTCAAAACGGCGATCGAGTTCAGCGGTTCTCACTAAGTTCTGTCTGCCGGAATAAGCTCTCAGGCACAAGTCTCAACTGCAAATAATACTTCTAGCTCACAACTTACACATGTATCCCCAGCGCAGGCTGTCTACTACATTAATTGATGTACAGTAATTGAGTATAACGTAGTGGTAACATCTATCAAATCGGTAAATGGAATTGCAGAATCTGTCTATACGTGTGAGCTTTCGTTTTGCACATCCTTCTTTGTAAAGTCTCTCTGTTCTTCCATCACGTCTTCAGTAATCTTCGCAGACTGTGAAATTGTAAGATAGCAGATCTGTTCCCACACTGGAAGCGTTCCGTGTTTCTAGAGTGGTTGTAGGGCACTGACGTTGTCGTAACCTGTGCAACCATTATTAGTGGGCAGAGACTCCTGTCCCGTCCTTGAGGTGTCTACAACGCATTACAGTGGGCTCTCCCCTGTAACCACCGACACCCGCCCACCACTGGGGCGCCCTACACTTAAATTCCATGCCTAGAGGTAGGTCAAGTTGCTCCTGCGATAACGTGGGAATGATGGAACATTTGTCAAGTGACTGGAGCGAGACTTATCACTATTTGGGTGACAAGGCGCGTGAGTGGAAGCATGTAATTGAGTAGTTCAAACTAGAATAAACCGCGCTCAAGCTGGGAATGTGCCCAAGTGTGGGTTCATGACGAGCCACTTACAATTTGATATCAGGAAAAGCATTGCCAGCCAACGAGATCATTATGACCACCGCAGCGGCATGTGTTCTTTGACGGTGGCTTGCTTAAATGTCGGTGTTTCAAACCGGCTGACCTACGATGTACATCCGAGACAATGGTCTAATCACATACCTTCAAATAAACGGAGACACATCGATACACATAATCAAAGGCAAACAAACGTCCCGAGTTAACTCTTGATTCGATCAACATCAACTGTAGTCCTTGATTCTCTATGCGAGTGCGAGTGCCATACTCTATCTGTTACCGTCCCAGCCCCATAGACGATGAAACCTTAGTATCTCTGGCTCTCGTATCGTCTAGCCAGACACCCAGAGCGCATGAGCGCATTGATCCTAGCATCGTCGCAGCGATCGACGCGAATACAGAATTTCATGTTCCGATTCCCGCCTTGAAGCATTCGAACCAAGTCCTTGACATGATGCATCGAGTTGGTCTTGCACCACATTCCATTGCGGGTCGGAGCCATGAAAAAGTCCTGTGCCGTCCCAAGAGAGATATCATTCATGTCGACCACAATTCCGTTGAGGGTAAAGTATTCAATACACTCCGCTTGGGGAACAGGATGACAAAAGGGCGTATTATGGACAACGTCCATGGTGTCCTGGAGTCGGGCTGTCTCCTGACGGATGAAGGCCTGGCGCGCGCGCTTCTTTTCTTTTTCGTTTTTGAAAAGGTTTGAATGACATGATTGGAGCTGCCTTGTCTGTCAGCCGTTGGCCGTTCCTATTTCATATCAGAATACTTACGAGTTTGACCAAACAATGTGTTGCCCGGGGAGTAGAAGTTGCCGGGGTGGAGAGGGATAGGTCTGTGTGTGAGCCACGGTTTTGTAAAGCTGAGGAGACGAATGGATATTGAAAGGTTGAGGATCAAGTGAGCTTGGGTGGTCCAAGCGCAGCTTGCTTTGTGGGTAATCTCATGACTGAAACTTTTATTAATAAATCATGCAAGGATGTTTAGGTAAGTTTACTTGCATTAGATAATTTATTTCAGAATCATAGGCTTGAATAAATAAGAAACATAAAGGTTAAGTAGTTTCTATCATGGATGTATCTCTTGGAAGAATTATCAAGTTTTAATTTCACAAGTTGCTAAAAAAAAGACCGAATGTCTTGATTCAGTCATCAAAATACGAGAGCTTATCAAATACATGGAGGATCCGATCTCCATTACTCTGTATGAACGCATGTTATCCAGGAGCACCACTGTTCAGCGTAAGTTTCTGAAGCTTGAACAACGAAGCCAGCCTCGGTCCAAGCATTGAACATTGAGAGGTTACAAGGGGTAAGCCACTGAAGGCACTGTAATTCGCTGTGAACGAGCGTTTAGCTGCGAGGAATGGTTACACAGGCGGGACACTAACAAACAAAATAACCAATCACTTCGCTGCTTGTGTGTCTCTGGTTCACTGCCCTTGCAAATCCACCCTCAGAGTGCCCCAACCAGAATTAACGATATCGATGATTACCTCAAGAGTTTGGTTGCACCACAGGCACCCGAAGCTGAGTCGGCAACAACTGACACTGAACTTCCTGGAGAATCTCACCAATCAGTCGCAGAGTACAGGCATCGCTAAATTACCTTTAACAGGCTCTACATCTGAAAATCTGCTTAGAACATCAAGAAGAACTCCCCTGGGTATAGATCGAATCATCGCTACAAGGAGGAGCCAGCAAGCGCTGGCAGCGCTGATGGAACTGAGATCAGAGAAGATTGCCCGGGTGAGGCAAGGGGTTTATTTTTTTGACCACAAACCCAGGCTTAGTTGCTACCAGAAATGATGCCGATGCGCAATATCTCGTTTGTGTTGGATCACTCAGTCATGTATTCTTAATAGTCCCGATGTGCAAGGCTTATAATAATCGCAAATGAAACAGTACGTTTGAGTCTTTCGTCTGGAACCCAATTTCTTTGTATTTCTTCACTTACTCTGTACTTTTGTAGATGGCATCTACAGTTCTCTATGATTGTTGTGTTTGCCTGATACTTTTCACCGGTTAGATAATATATTATTGTTCATTGAATGTGAAGCATCCAGTCTAGGCTCCCCTTCCTTTGCAGTTGAGACTTGTAGCTGAGAGCTTCTTCCGACAGAGAGAACCTAATGTGACAGACGCTTTGAAGCAGGGACGTCACAGAGACCATATCATCCACCCACAGTGCAAGTTTATCATCATTGCAAACATTCAAGTTGAATCCCCGGGTTGGTTCTGCAAAAGCTCCCAGGAGTCGGTGCTCTTGAAATGGGTGAAATACCTATTGTGTCCCAGTCTCCCGCGTTGCTTTTCTGCTGCTGATGTCGCATGGTCTCGCTACTGATCTTGCAGCCGTAGCAATCATCAGAAGGTTGGCACTGGGGTCAGTTGGTACGTGGGTGTCCGCGAATCTGCTTCAGTTGACCGGTCATGTTGTCTGTGATGACCTCTGAGGCACCAACAGCATGGGATATGTCTATTTATGTCTTACAACGAATGATATTTTGTCCCAGTTAGGCGATTTCAGGGCGCTAATCGGTGGCGAGAGTGAGAGCGAGAGCGAGAGCGAATGGGAATCCTGTGGGAACGCTGAGCCAGTGGGCTGTGAGATCGATCACGCGCTTGGCTGGTCGATCGATTGGCTTCCCCAACCTCTTCTGGTATCCTGCTTGCTGGAGTCACCCCCCTTGATGACTAGTCAGGTGGGAGGCTCACAGAGCCGAACCTCTCGGGCATCTCAGACATCCTAAAGACCTGTCGACAAGCTCGGGCATCCAACCCCCGAAGCTGCTTTACACTTGGGATTTGACCACGCCGGCCCAGAGACTTGAAAACAGCATAGGTGTCTTCCACAGAGCCCTCAAACCGATTGGAGGAGGAGGCCATCTCATCAAGTGCTTTCTTGATGGCATCTAGGTCTTTCACCTGAAAAGGGACGATGCCCTGTCGAATCTGTGCCATCTCCGTATCCAAAGGGACCTCATCAATGGTAGCAATCTTCCCAATGTGATATAGGGCTTCTGAGAAGAGGCTTTCAGTCGCTCCACTGCCAATGACATTATCCCTTGCCGCGCGATGAAGCTTTTGTAATGTGTTGGGCAAAGGCGAACGGGATTTTGTCAGTTCCCTAAGCTTGGCGTTCAGTGCATGTATGACGGGACAGCTTCGGGGCCACCGGAAAGACAGGTTAATATTCGCCTTGCCACCCACGCGGCAGAACGCGGCGAATATGAGGGCATCCACGAAGGGACGGTAATCTCCGCGCCATAGCGGGTGAACGAACAGCTTTGAAATCATCTGACAAGCAGCCACGGTAAAAAGGTCACTAGAAGTCTTAGTCTGCCTTTCGCCAGTGAACTGCAGACCGTTGATCGGTGACAGCATGATCGGGGGAGCTTGCTTCAGAAAACGAAGGCAAAGTCTCCAAACTTCGCAAAGAGGGTTGTCATTGTTCCTCCTTGTACCGATCGTGTCTGAGGACTTCTTTCGCGGCGATGCCTCCCAGCGGGCTAGCATCCGATCCTCCGCAGCCTGGTCCCAGCCGTCATATTCGACAGGATCTCCATCACCAATGATCTCGGTGACCTTCTCGGGCGTAATCTCGGCATTCTCTGCATATCTCGCCTGCACGGAACGCACGAGGCGGTCCTCAATCTCTCCCATTACCTGTCGGCCAGCGCTGGGGAGCGGCGCATTGTTGTCCGGGGCGCTCATTTTAAAAATCGAAATGGCGTGATACTATTGTCTTAATGTGTCAGTAAGAGGTATCGCATTTATGTAAAATGGATTGCGTTACTTGGATGTGATGTTGTTATGATAGAGAATGGAAAATGAACTTGAGCAAAATGAGACCAGACTTGACTTATGTGGCCCAAGCGTTTACTACTACCTTAAGTAAGGTAAAGACCTTAAGTAATATAAAGATTTTTATATTTATTATAATTTAATTAATTTTTTATAATATTAAATAATTTATAAAGTAAGTAAAAAGTAAATATATAAATAAATTATTAAATTATATAATTTTTATTTTTATTAATTTTACTTAATAAAGTAGTTTATTAAGTAAACTTAATAAGTAAACTTAATAAATTTACTTAATAAACTAGCTTAATAAATTTACTTAATAAACTAGCTTAATAATACTACTTAATAAACTAGCTTAATAATACTACTTATTAAGCTTACTTATTAGATTTACTTATTAGATTTACTTATTAACCTTACTTATTAGATTTACTTATTAGATTTACTTATTAACCTTACTTATTAGATTTACTTATTAGATTTACTTATTAAGCTTACTTATTAGATTTACTTATTAGATTTACTTATTAACCTTACTTATTAGATTTACTTATTAGATTTACTTATTAGATTTACTTATTAGATTTACTTATTAGATTTACTTATTAACTTTACTTATTAACTTTACTTATTAACCTTACTTATTAGATTTACTTATTAACTTTACTTATTAACTTTACTTATTAGATTTACTTATTAGATTTACTTATTAACTTTACTTATTAACTTTACTTATTAACTTTACTTATTAACTTTACTTATTAGATTTACTTATTAGATTTACTAAATATTAAAATAATATTTAATAGTAATATTTTAAAAAGTAATTTTATAATATCTTTTAAGCTTAAAAGTTATTTATTTTATTTATATTTTTTATATTAAAGTTAATAAATATTTAATTTTTTTAAGTTATTTTTAATATACAGTACAAGAATGAGGCCTACTGTGTTGGGTCGCGGTGTACGTAATATAGTTAATGTAAGTGCCAGAAGGACAAAACCCAATAGCCCATATCTACTGGCAACGCCTGCCTGGCTCTGTTCGATGATATTAGTGTAAGTAGCCTCGCTGAGTAGAACCGCCGTAGCTGCTGTCAGATCTAACCATGGTCGTGAACAGATTGGCCGGCTCTTGGTCTTTGCGTACAAACTGGTGTGCGACAAGCTCCACGAACGTGGGGTCGTGGAGGTCGGTAATTTGTACTTCGAGTACCAAGTTGACCGAGCTGCTTAGACATGTATCCCCAGCGCGGGCTGATTACTGCATTAATTGATGAACAGTAATCGAGTACAACGTTAAGCTGATAAATAGGAATCGGTCTAAACGTGTAGGCTTTCGTTATGCACACCCTTGTTTGTAAACTCGCTCTGTTCTTCCGTATGAATGACCCACAAACCCGACCCCAAAACAAAACACCAAAATTACCATCGAGGACCTTGAGAGGTACTAAGAGAACGCTCCCAAGAAAGCCCAACCCGGCCCATCACGCATGAGTGACGGCCCAGTTAACCCTCTCGGCTGTATCGAGAGGGAACTCGAAAGAATCACCCTTATCATAAACCAACTTCAAAAGAGTGAATTCGGTTCTGATATTGGTGCTATCAACCCAGCAGATCCCGTTGTCAGATAGGCTGAAAATGTATAACTTTCTTTTAACTTCTGATTAATTATGGTGCTAAGATGGCTGATAGAGCATGGTTAGTACTGGCAGTAGGTAATTGTGTAGTGCAGTGTATGATCAGAGTTTATGATGTTTGAGGTTTGTGTGTGATGTTAAGAGGAGACGGTTAAGGAATTAAGTCTGAAGTAGCACCACGTCTACATCGATACAAGTGGAAGAGGCGAGAATGAATGGCGTGAGGAAGCGCAGTGGATTGGAAGGGATTGAGGCTTAAATTCTAGATAGCTACACTGGGCTGACTAGACCTATTCTGGTGATGGAGATTACCTCATAGCACAGTGCTAACTTAAACTACCCTTGTATATGTACTGTGCTGCGCTATATGTACTCTGACGGGCTGGCCCAATTAAAATGCCCCTTTAGCTGCGGCCCTGAAGCAGCTACTAACTCCTACTGAGGGCCAGGGGAGCTTATCTGATCGGAGCCGCCAAAGCCCCCTGCCACTACCTAACTGAACTCACTCCTATCAGACACATACTGGTAGCTGAAATAAAATTTAATCCCCCCCTAAGCAACATGTAAAAGAGCGCTAAATGACTAGAAGCTAGCTACCTACTAGAGGCACCTAGGTTAGGCTTTAGTAGTAGGATTAATAAATAGGATAGTTATCTTTTTAGTAAGCTGCTTAAGAGATAATTTAATATATACCTTAGCTAGCATTAAACTTATAGGGGGTTTTTACTTATTCTCTTATTTTATACTAGTAATTACTTAATAATAGCTATATAATCTAGTAATTATAAACTAATAAAAGTATTTTATATATTCTTATATTTTATATTAGGTTTTATAGTAGTAAGGTCTCTCTCTTAAGAAGTTATCTTAATAGAGCTAGAGGTCTATTATAATAAAATAGAGATTATAAGGAAAGCTAAATATATTTAAAGCTATATCTCTTTCTTCTAGAAACCTAATTATAATTAAACTTAAATAATATAGATTACTATTATTATATTATTTATTTATTTGCATTACTATAATAGAATTAAAAGTTACCTTACTTACTAAATGTTAGCATTTTAACTTCTATTTTTATAATGCAATATAATAAAAGTAATCTTATAGACTAGTTATAAGCTAGTACTAATCTTATTAGAAATATATACTTAGTTAAAGAACTTATAGATTTCTATTATCTATTAATATTAGCATAAGAATAGAACTAATTAGTATAATATGCTATATGCATAAATGTTTAAATAGTTTTTTATATAAATAGGGACTTATAACTTATTATAGAGTTATATTATTTATACCTTAAGGAGAATAAGGATTAAGACTATAGGCATTAATTTATTACCTTATTAGGATAGCAAGTAGATGGTTATTGGTTACATTTAGGTATAAAGCCTATTCCTATGTAGAAGTGTAATAAGAAAGGCAAACTAAGCAAGTTGCTAACTTTAATGTAGTTAGCCTTAAGGAGAAATATTTATAATAGAAATACTAGAATTAAACTATATATAAGGCTTTAAGTTATAAGACTATTTTAGATTTATATTACTTATAAAAATAAAGTAATATTAGAGTATACTTTAGAATGTTAATATAGTTTAATATAGACTTATAGACCTAGCAGTGTCTTAGAATGTAGTATAAGCTGCATTAGGAGGCTGCTAAAAAATACAGCTATTAAACAGTATAAGAGGTATATTCTTTATTAAATAACTGCTAAAGCACTTATACATGCAATTAATAATCAATTGACTTGTCTTCTATCCTCCCCTTAGGTACTGGGTTAACTTCCTGTGGCTGTTACGTCTTGGAAACCGTTAAAGTTCTCAACATCAAGCATGCCCGTGGACCCCTCGAACAGACAGAGTGACTGGGATGGACCCGTGAAGCCTATTGCGCATTGCCGGTTTCCACACATCGACGCCCTACTCGGATTCGAAGGCGGTCATGGACAAGCTGTTGACGTGGATCGCGTAGCAATCGGACGTAAAGTGAGGTCTGCAATGAGAAACTGGTTATATAACATGCTCGCTAGTCAGACTCCATGCCAGTTAGTAAACAGGAGCCTACAGAAATGAAAAGTTAGCCCTAATACCTAAAATACAGGATAAATAGGCTATAGGGTATAAATATATACTATAAAAATGAGACTCTAAGTTAAGGTTAATCTATTAAATAGTTTAGTATAATTCTCTTAAGGCATAAAGCTAAAGGAAACTATTAAAAATAGGAAAAGATAGGATAAATAGATATTAAGTTTAAGTCTATAAATAATTCTATTGCTTTAATATTAATAAGGTTTTATTATACTAAACTAGTAGCATTATATTAGATTCTATATAATACTAAAATAAGTAAAGCTAGTATATAGGGAATAATATAGTATTTATCTTAAAGCAGATAAAGGCTATTTATAGCTTTATACTCCTACTATTACCTTAGTATAACCTATAAAGCAACCTAGCATTAATATATTTTTACTAATACCTTAACTATCTTTAAGTCCCTTTACTATTATAATATAACCTTAAAAGTTATCTATACTAAGTAATAATAGTATTATATTATAACTAATAATACCTTTAATAGCTTTTAATGTAAATAAAATAATAAGATAGTATTTATCTTAAAGTAAATAAAGGTTATTTATTTATATTAATTACCTATAAAGATATAATATTAATACTTAAATAGAAGTAAGTTATACTTTTATCTTTTAATTATTATACTTATAGACTTAGAAATATTACTTTATATTTCCTTTAAAGCCTTAAAAGGAAATATAGCTATAAGTATTAGAAGAATCTCTAATAGTAAATTACTTTAAAAAGCAATTCTAGCTATAATAATAAAATCTATATAGAGAGTAAAAGAAGTAATATAACTATAAGGAAATAAGGTAAATAAAAAGGTAAAGTATCTCTAAGTAAGTTAATTATAATTCCTTTTAGTATTTCTTAAGTGCAATTTATAAGAGAGAAAATAAAATGTTTTAGGGGAGTTAGTAGATAAGAGGCCTAAAAGATCCCTGCATCAAAATGTAACTAAACTACGCTGATTGGTTCCTTTTTTCTTCCCCAGCTCTGAGGGGGGTGGGCAAACCACTTTCATTGGCCCTTTCCCCTACCCCGAATGTGTGAAACGGCCGTGGCGTCCAGCGGCCCCCGCACGCATCTGCTGTTGTTCGCATTTGTGAGCATGGTAGCGGTAGTGTGTATGATGATTGAAAAGGAGGGCATAGATGACGGGAAAACCAGTAGACAGTTGTGGTGATGACGGCAGAAGAGAAAAGAAATCTGAGCTCCAAGGAGGCAGGGTCAGCTCATTAGTGCGGTGAAGGACGCGAAATCCGCCATCCCGGTTAAGGATACCAGTGACAACAGTGGGATGATTACTGTATTTAAAACTCCATTAGTATGATATTTCTATGGCAAAGAAGTTTAAACTTACCAGGACCCTGGGCAGACAGCTGGACAACAACAGAAGCAGCACCTGACTGCTGCATAGCCTGCATCGCAAACTGGTGGATGACGAAACCATTGCTGGCCACACCGGCGAAGGCACCACCGGGGGTGGCGGTGGCGGTGAAGTTGGTAGCGTTGGAAGGCATGGTAGCGGTAGCGGTAGTGGTTGTATTGATTGAAAAGAATAGAGGGCTTGGAAGGCGAAGAGACTAGCAGAGATTTGTGGTGATAATGGTTGACGAGAACAGATCTCAGTTCCAAGGAGTCAGGGTTGGCTTCGTTGGTGCGATGGACGATGTGAAAGTTGCCATCGCGGTCGATGACTCCAGTGGCCACGGTCGGATAGAGATGCAGCATCGGTCGCCTGCATAAAGCACATCGCAAGCTGCTTAACGTTGGCCCCGGGGATGGCGCCATCGGCGGTGAGGATGGCGATGCCATTGTTGTTCGCGTTGATAGACATTGTAGTATTGTTGGATGTGATGATTGAAAAGGATAAGAGGGCTTGATGACGGGTAAACCAGCAGGGACAGTTGTGGTGGAAGGTTCAAGAGTGAAGAAACATGAGCACCAAGGGCGAGAGGAGAGGCTTATATTGGTAGAATTTGGGGCGATTCTATCACGTGAGACTGTTTCAGCTGCAGGCTTTGGTGATGTCGCAGGAGGGTGCCACAGCCCGTAGCCATTTCCAGCACGTGGGAAACTTATGCCACGTCTGTCTGGATTCAGTGCTTTGGCATACTGATTCTGCTTACAGCATTCGGATTTCAGCGTATTCTGGTGCCGACTGGAAAAGCAGCGTTTGAGCTAGGCAATCGTCATCAAGGGGGGCGGCAGTCGACAGGAAGCCGTCAATGTTTCTCATGAGCGAGACGTCCCAGTGACTTGATGACCTTTGATTGTTCTGATCTCTTGGTGAGGTAGAGGCTGCCAATAAAAATGATGGGCGGATGGTGGATATGGTATTGGTAGTGGGTGCGTTGATTGGGAGGTTGAGGGGGCTTGGGTGACGGGAAAACCCGTGGACAGTTGTGGTGATGATGGTTGAAGAGAAAAGAGATCTAAACACCAAGGAGGCAGGGTCGACGACTGCGGTGGTGACATTGGAATGATTGTTGTCTTTGAAACTCTATTAGTACGATATTCCTATAGTAATACCAGGAGAGATCTTAATAAGGACGGAAGAAACGCCTGACTCATGAAACACGCGCGCCGCAAGCTGTTGGATGATGGCAGGATCTTTGTTCTTGTTGGTAGATATGGTAGTGGTGTTGGTGCGATGATGAAAAAGAAAGAAGGCTTAGACGACGGGCAAACCAGCAGGGACAGTTGTGGTGATGGTGGTTAAAGAGAAGAAATCTAAGTACCAAGGAGAGATTGTCTCGTGATCGGATCCCGACACTCGGGCTTTCTGGTATCTTCAGAGACCGTGCAATCGACGTAGAGTGATGTACGGTTTGGTCGGGCCCGTAGCAGGCGGCGCATAGGCAAGTGCTTCGTGGACCATGGATGGGCCGCTTTGGAAGGGTAGGCTTTGAGATGATCGTCAGCTGGGGGTGCAAAGACATGGCTTGGGGCTTGACTGACTCCAGAGATTATGACTGTCTTGTTTCGGCCAGTCTTTACGCACGTGCTGCAGGGTCTGCAGGGTCTGATGGTGGTTTGCAAGTCATCGTGGACCTTGACTTGGGTTTGCTGACAACATGGTTACTTTTGGGACCAGAAAGGAGTGCGGAACTCAGGGTGTTGCGTAGGATTGCTGCATTCTAGCGGCCGTTTGCGAGTTCAATGTTGGAAAAGCCAATATCGACCGGAGCGATGGCGGGGGAAGTGATATAGTTTGGGCGTAGACTGAAACGATCGCAATTGAAAGGAGAGTGAATTGACATTGGAGTTTTGTTGACCGCGACCTGCAGTGGTGTCTCCTTGTGTCCCCCCAGCTGATTATAACCCGTGATCGCCGATGATGTACCGAACTGGATCATCAGACTCAAAATTTGCGACAGGCTGGGACAGACTCGAACAGTGGACTTGTCGGAGTTGGTCATGATATGAGTAACCAATATGAGCTTGCTTCCAGGGGCAAATAAACAGCCGCATCAAGTGAAGGGGTTCTCGGAGCCTGCGTACAGCTAGCTGATTTGAAAGAGATGTCGTCAAGAGACTCGAGTTCGGGGTTTTGCTGGATGTGTTCATGTCTCGGTTCTTGTTGACTCAAGTGCATCAACTGAGGCGGCCGCAATGTGTTGTTGGGGAATTGGATCTCAAAGTGGTGGGCTGCTGTTGGTCTGAACAGGGTGTTCGACTTGGAGGCGACTCGCCTCGTTGTTCAGCTAGCAACATTCGAGATGCGTTTCTCTGGTTCTGTGTTTGTTGTACGTGTGCCTTGGTTCGAGGAACTGTAGGCAATGAAGCGCTCCACTTGCGTCCCGTAGTCAAGATGCGCCCGAAGCTCAAGATCCACGACCCGACGAGCGTGGTTGATGCAGCAGTCCAGGTTCGTGCTGGGGTAATTTGCGAGGGACATATTTAGCCTGACAATCCGAGCTTGGAGTGAAGATGAGCGGTATGGCATATGGGAGGCGGGTTTTGCAACCACGACGTGCCCAACTACCTACACAGCACTACTGGAGGGGTTCGAGAACGAAATCGCGTCGCGCGTGCCTTGGCCGATTGTTGATCTCGACTGACATGATGTCTGAAAGTCTTTCGAACTCAAAGTCTTCTCTTTCCCAATCGCTGGCCGTCCTCATTGCGAAGAATTGGTGAGATCCATCATTCGTCGTGAGCTTAGTGCATCGATTGTGTTGGCCATTGACTGACTTGATGTGTACTGTCCGGGGCATGAAAAATTGACTGGCAACATCTTGAGCATCTCTGTCGGACCAAGTTTGGCATTCTGAATTCAGTTCATGTCATGGTGCCTGTTTTTGTTGTTAGCATGTTCATGACTGCGATTCATAGGGTTTATCTACATACCTGATTTCCTGTTACATGAAGTAGTTTGAAATTCACTGCATCGCAAATAGCCTTCTCTGCTATTTAGGTATACATCTACCTTATATTCTTAATTAATCACAGAAAGATAAAGCTAGTAAGCATTATTGAAGGGTTTAAGAGCGATAAAGGCTGCTATACCCTCCTTAATCAAGAGTGCGACGCGTGAAAACGTGGCGCGTCAAAACAAATTGTGGGCCTGTTGTTCGATCTGGGGTAGTGGGGACTCGGCAATCTTGATGACGCAGGTAAGAGCAGGTAATACCTCGAATCTGGGATGATTATACAGACGTATTATGTTATGGACTGTAATAAATCTAGTTAATACGTTTAATGAGAATCGAAATTGATCACAACCACGTTGCAATCTTGACTGTTTTATTCACAAACCTGTCGCAAGTTGCTTGTCGGCCCAGCTTGTGAATGCAATGAGGGGACATTCATTCAAAGAGGCACAAACGACTCAAATCGCATCAATGGTCAGTTTAGACATTCAATTTCATCTACAAAGAGTTCACATTTTTTATCTAATTTTTCATGCCCAGTATTGTCTTCCAATGCTCTTGTAGCTCATATCTCCATCGTTCCTTGTATGTTCAGGCGTCTGACTCCATCTCCTTCTTGTAGTCATCATGCCACTTTTAAGAGCGACAGAGGGCTCTGATTCGGGCAGAGTTGTGTTCCCAGCCTTAGAACCAGACTAACTTGTTATCTTCATTCTTGAGGAATGCCGCTGAGAGAAAGTGGCAGGTAATGCTCCAAGAAGGATACAGATATGCATTATCAAAGAATACCTATGCATGCTATTTAATAACCTTTTTCTGCACTTCTATTGTTAATGTAAGCTGCAGATTGAGTTAATAGTACATAGGTGCTTTATCTGCAAGGTTAGCAGATACTTTAATGATAAGGTAATTATAGTTTAGTCTAAGATGCAGATATAAATTCTAGAAATCCTTAAGTTAGACTAATAAGCTTTCCTTCTGCTAAGGATTAGAGATATTATAATTAAGAAGCTTAAAGATAAGCTTAAGGCTAAACTTAATAAACTCTACTGCTAATTTACTGCTATGCGCCTAAGGGATACTAAGATCTAATATATATATATTTAGATTAAGGTAAAGGCTATCTAGGAATAAGAGTCCTAGTTTAAGTAAGGACTTATTAGGTAGCTCTAGCAACTAGGCATTACTATATTAAGTAAAGATAGTACTATGCAATGAATATATATAGGTATAAATACATTGCAGAGCATTATTATCTCTAAGGGGAACTAGAACCTTAGGGACCTTATATAGGATGCCATATCTTGGTTAAAACCGAGGAGCAAGGCCCGCTTTAATGACTTTGCAGTTCAGCTTAAAGAGCAAAAAAGCCTTAAGAAATCTCTTTCTCTCAGTGTCTTTGAGGATATCTGTTCAGAATGAGGCTGTCATCCTCTGCCCACGGAACACGCTATGTCCATCTGCAGCGGATGCATGGATGTTTAGCACGCAAAGGTACTCTCTTAGGGGAGAGCGAGAAGTAGCCTTGGTAATGTAGTCCTGCATTAAACGGATAACCTGGCTATGCAGCTTATTAACCTTCTCAAAGATCTCAGGGTGATGACCTTAGAGAGGGTTTGGTAGCTGTCTTTCATTCCAAGCCGCCAAATGCTCTTTTCCAACCCGAGTGCTGTCTGGGAATTGGACAATTGCAACAGCGTGCTGGACCAACTCATCATCAAGATCAGTAGCGACCAGGTTGCGCAAGATCCTGGATTTGACCGAAAGGTACAGTCGAAGGAGCGCAGGCGAGGCACGAATGAGGGCCGCCATGGACTCTTTGGCGCGGACGGACAAGAGGATTTCCAGACGGATCTCCATCGGCAGGTGGTTCAAGGGATCCATTTTGTTAATTTAAAAGCTGCAAATGTTAGCGGAGTCTCAAAGTAGAATTGGAGTGGTGGTCACATACCAGATACCGCTCGGAAAGTGTGCTGAAGTTGAGAAGTGGGGATTTGCAAGCTCTCAGTATATGTGCGATGGACCTGCCTGATTCTCAATGCAGCAATATGGCTCCTTTAACCCGACCTCACTATGGTCAGCAATCAAGCTCCGTCTCTCTCAACCACAAATTCGGAAGTTACTAAGTGACGTGAGTGAAGGGATGGGGTTTGTCTTTGATGATACAGATGAGAAGGATTTGACGGTA
This sequence comes from Fusarium xylarioides, assembly GCA_013183765.1. Lineage (NCBI taxonomy): Eukaryota > Fungi > Ascomycota > Sordariomycetes > Hypocreales > Nectriaceae > Fusarium > Fusarium xylarioides. Next base: position 415,593 of record SRZU01000001.1, on the reverse strand, counting down.
AGTAATTTCCGGCAGAGTAGCTTCGGGAAAATGAAAGTGGTATGTATAATTTAGATCAGGAGAGACCTAGCTGTTCGAACAATGGGACCCTCATCACCCCCACGGCCGATGAATCGGGCAAAAAATATTATGCCATTGTTTTCTTCTCAATGTTTGAGAACACCCGCAACTCACATGTCTTTCATTTGGTCCCCGTCGCCTTGGATGCTGGCTCGGCTAAACGTCGGCATCTCATATTGAATTCGCGCGAGCCGGCCTGAACCTTCGCCTTAAGCCAACTCAGTCACCGAATCCTCCACAACAGCGAGCCATTCATCATGCAGCCCGAGCAGGGGTCTATCGGCACATGCTTCTCGTAACAGCTTCTCCCATCTTCATCATTAGCCCAGGGTTCCTCGATCAACGCCACGCAACTAAGATTTCTTCAGTCTTTATTCTTATACACCTGGCAAGCTAAGTGAATTAAAGCATCAGACAACTCAGCCTCTTGTAGCATTAACGGGACACGATTAAAATGACCAGCTTTTATCCATTAGGCTCTATCTTTCTTAAGTTCCTTTAAACTGGCCAGTAGCGCTACCATTTCGCTTATCCCATATTACCGTCTTAGGCCAGGGAATTCACATTAGAGAAGCAATCTCATGCCTTAGGATGTAAGTAAATATGATTGGAACTGTTTGCCTAGACTGACATCAATAAGGCCTTTGATCTGTACGCGACGTCGCGTGAAACCGTCACACTTGTCATCACTAAGCCAAAGGATTATCACCTATTATTACCAGGCCTATATTAATTTTTAAGATAGGGATATAATTAAATTAGCTTTAATCTACTATAGAACCTACTCCTTTCTAATAATGCTAAAAGTTAAAGAGAAACCTTTAATATAAATATTAGTATATATAAATCTTAGATTAGAGATAATAGCATTCCTTATAGCCTCTAATATACTATTATTAAGCGCCTAATAATAAGATACTCTCTACTATATTATAAAGGCATATATTATCTTAGTTTTGTAGCTACTTGCCTACCTTGTAAGGGTTAGTGTGCTCCTACTTTAGTGATAGTAATATCATTTTAGTAATACTAAACTTATAAGAGCTCTATTACTATAGCTCTAATAATAGAGAGAAAAGGGATATGGGTGTAAATGTAATGGGATGCTTAGTTAGGTTGCTAAGAAGTAATGATAGACCCCTTATAGCCTGAGACCTTACTAATAAAGTGTTACTAAACTGGCTTGTAATGATATTAAAGAGCTGTCTATTGGGGCTATAAATGATATATATTATAACCCTTAAATATACAGGCATGTATTACTTTTTAAGTGGATTTAGATATCTAAGAGGCTATAGCATGAGTTAGTGTTATATAAGACTTAATTCATTTGTAATAATAGATTAGGGAATATAGTAGTACTGAAAGGGGTATTAACATTTAAGGGTTTTATGTATCCTGCTGCTAGAGTCTTATTAAATTATATAACTATCTGTAATACTAGCTTAGCAATAACTTGCATGTAAACATCCTAGCATTTATTTACTTTTATCTATATAGATGTCTTTAAAGTAATTCTCCCCTAAAGGTATAATCTTATTACTTCCTTAACCTTCTTACAATATATTAGACTTTTATTGATTTTACTTCTAGTATACCTATTACTAACTTAATCCCTATTAATATAGTCTCCTCTACTTAGGCACTATGCTCTCAATATTCCCTCCTCTATCTCGTTCTCGCTTGCCCTCTTGAGTTCATTTTGCTGGGATGCTGTCGCCAGAGCTGGGTTAGACCAGGCCCCGTTCTTTTAGGCTTGTAGCTCTCTAGAGTTGCAGCGTGAGCATTGCTAGAAGTTGTGACCTTCAAGTTCGGGCAAATGCGCTACGTCCCTACAAGTAAACATCATCATAGGTAATGTGCTCTAGAACTAACTGATTTTCATCTCTAACTATCTGCAAGGTGTATTGATCCTTGGCTTGAGATCTATAGGGATTTAGAGTATCTTAGCTTTATATATTCCTTTTTATAGATGCAGTCTCTATATATCTAAGATTCTTAGTACTCCTTCTATTCTCCTAAACATTTAAGTAATATTTACCCTTCGCTTAATGCACTAGGCTATACTATATAGCAACTAGCATTAATTGGATTAAAGATAGCAATACTTAAACCCATTAGAATTCCTGCCTAATTGTGAAAACACAACATTGCGGTTATGCCCAGCAGATAAAGATGTCCTAACTATTACGAACGGCATGCCTCTTTCAGGATCTAAAACGCTTATAACTGCCAAATCACTATCAGGACTCAGTTTAGACCTCTTGCATTTTGCTTTAGACTCCAGTTCTAGAGTAGATGCAGTATGCTAAGCCTATTTATAGGGTTCTAGCTAGTCTTAGTGTTTATTAAGGCCTTTGCGAATAGGAAATTGCCTCTTTGCAATAACTAGTTATAGGTCTTGTTGATTACATAGCATTATATTGATATTACAAGAACTTGCATTTCCTAAGTTAAGTCCTTTAAACCTGTAATGTTAAGTTATAGCAGTTACTAGAAATCTTCTAGACTATTAAGATGTAGTAGCCTTGCAATTGCTATTAATATAGTTACTACTATTAATTAAGATTGTAGTAACTGCAGTATAGGAACTTATTATCTCTAATGTATAAGATTAAAAAACATTTTTCTATTTATATAGCTAATCTTAATTAGCTTAAGTAGATTCTGCTATTAATGCTATAAAAGTCCTATACTAAGTAGTAGGCCCTAAGCCTTATTACTATAAGTGCTAAAGAACGCCTTAGGGCTATAAAGTTTATAAAAAGGAAGGCATAAATCCTAGTAAGACTTTCTACTTATTTTAAAGTATTAGTAATACTAAGGCTTAAGGTTAATTATTGCTAGAGGCTTGCAGAGTAAATAGCCTATTTAAAAGGGAGCTTTTAAGACTATACTATACCCTTCTCTAGGTAAATAGATATTATACTGCCTTTTAAATGGGATTATTAATAAAGTAGTAGAAAGATCTAATCTTAATTTAGGAGAAGGCTAAGCCTTATACTATTTATATATTATAGCTAGAAACTATTATTAAGCCCTCTATATCTTAGAATTATATCTTAGAAGCAAAAATAAGAAGCTAAAGGATAATATTTACTATAAGCAGTGCAATCTGCTTTTTTTTAGCATCTAATCTATACTATCTGCCTAGTCTTACTCTATTTATCTGCTTTAGGTTATTCTGCTATATAGTCTAACTGCTAAGTACTAAGAAATATAGTATTATATTATAACTCTTATTTAAATAACTTACTCTATCTTATTACTATATTTTAATCTTTATTTATTATTTATATAATTTAATTTATATATATATTTTAGTAGTAACATTAACTTAGACTTTATTATACCTTAAGCTCTATCCTTATTAATATATAACTCTTAGTCTACTTAAGCTCTTCTCTTTAAATACTTATCTTTAAATAAGTAGAAAATGCAATAACTAATAATACTATAGCCTATAAACTAAGACTATATTAATATCCCTTAAAGGCAGAAATAAGCTAGTATAGTATTATTAGGCTTTAATTACTAAAAGACTTGCCCTTTAATAAGGAAAGGATAGTATATATATTAGAGGTAAATAATAGGTTAACTAAGACTATGCCTTACCTTCTAATAAATGTATTTAATATAGCTTAGTTATTAGGACTTAGTTTATAATTTACTTTAGTATATAGTTATTCTAGCCTACTTAACTAGCAGCTTAGTTATTAGATAGTAGGGGCCTTCTAATTATACTAGGTTCTTAGAGTCTTAAAAGGCAGGCCTCTTTAATACTACTTATATAATCTTATTTATATACTATTAAGATAAATTGTAACCTTTAAACTGTTATAATAGTATCTATAGCTTAGATGTATATACTATTATAGGTAGCTAGGGTGACTTTAAAGGGCCTCTTTGCATTAGCTATGCAATTAAAGGTGCCTTATGCTTATAATGCCTAGTTAAAGCTTAAGCTAAAGCATTAATATACTAGGTATAGATTAGTCTTTAAGAAGAGATAATTAACTTTACTATCTATATCTTAGCTACTTATTATATATCTTATTACTATTATCTCCTTATCTTTTTATATAAGCATTTAAGAAATGCTAGGTTTTAGTTAATAGCCTAAGATAGCTTACTATAGCTAGAGACTAGTTGCAAGAGGGGCTTTACCTTATAAGAAGGGGGGAGATAAAATTAAAAACCTCTATTATAAGGTAAGTTAAATGTAATAATATGCTTCTTACTAGCTCTTTTAGTATTTTTATTTAATAATATAGCATTTTCTCTCTCTAAGGCCTTAGTGCTAGTAGGTAGTATATTTAATTAGTACTACTTTAAATAAGATATAAGGTAATTTTACAGTTATAAACTGCTTATTGTATAAAAAGTAAAATAAGTCTTAATAAATTATAATTAAGGCTTAAAGGAAAAGTCTTAAAAATAAGGTTATATTAGCTTTATCTTTAAATAAAATAGTTATTATAACCTATTAATATTAAAGATAGTTAAAAGTAACTAAATTATAACTTTTTATAAACCTTATAGGCTAAGGCATATAAGGCATTTTATAACTTAGTAAATATAAACTATTATAATAGAGATTCTACTTAATATATAGAGTTTATTAAGTTATAAGGCTAATTAAATAGGATAATAGACTTAAGTTAAATACTACTAGAGGGGTTAACTATTATAACCTAGCATTTGCATTTTAACTCTTAATACTAACTATAATATTTAAGCCTTCTATTTCTAGTGCTATACTATAGCCTTAAACTTAAACTAAGCAGGTAATACTAATATTAAGGATATTTAAGAAATTATTAAGTAGTATTAATTAACTTAATACTTTATTAAGCTCTTTTAGTTAGTTATTTTGCTTGTTTTACATTAGCAATGTCTCGATTAATCCCTCGTGGTAGCTGGGTCCTTATTTTTGAAGTCTTCATTGTCCCCTTGTAAAGAGGCCTATAGTTATTGGTAATAGGTCCTCGGCGAAATTGCAATATAATCTCAAGGCAACCTGAAGCCCTGGCTTGTCTTCCTGTTATATTGGTGTAATGGTAAGAAGTCAGGAAGGATATAAGCGCTATATATAGACCATTCTAGGAGGGCTTTTTCTCGCTACATTCATATTAGCATTAAACTATAACCTGTTATTTCGCTTTACATTAAAGACTTTTACATGACTTTCTTAATACTGTATTATCAGGTGTGCCCTAGGCAAGTTTTATAGCTATAGAGAGGTTGAGGTTTAGATGAGAGTCCTTCAGGCCATCATCCAAGTGCACCATTTCCAAGCATAAAGGACGCTCTAATAATTTCAGTTCTGCTCCTCCTACTGCTCTTCACATTAGTTTTTCTATTGTTACACTTCTCTTATTAGAATTAATAGTTAAGGAGCATAAAGGCTAGTCTTAATAGCTTAGTAATATTAAAAAAACGCATAGAGTTGTCTTTAGGAGTCTATTAAAAGATAATATTATTATGCTAGTTAGCTATAGTAGTGCTTAATTAACTGTAATAAATATTACTGTATAAAATTATAACTTTAACTTACTTATATCTATTTATAAGATATTATAGTGCTTTAATAAATTTTAAATAATAGCCTTACTTATTAAAGTGCATTTAATTAAATAGCATTTTATTACAGTTTCTAGTTAATATATGCACTTTTATAATAAATTGTTAATATAGGAGTTAAGAATATAAAATTTATATTATAAGCCTTAAAATATATTAGCAAGTTTAATATAAATATCTAAATAGCAGAAATCGCTTCTAGTTAATAAAGAAATGTCTTTTTATAAATAATATAATGTAAAAGATATAAGCTTCCTCTACCCTATAGCTTTATAACTGTAAAGCCTTCTCTACTTCCTCAGATTAGCTATAGTTTATTATGCCCTACATGGTTTCTATGCATTAGCCATTATTAAGGCAGGCGCGCTTATAACTATCTTTATTTAAGATGTATTGCCTCTTAACTATATACATTTCCCTCCCTTTAAATAGCAGCCATTTAATTTTCTTAAATAAAGCAGCTAAAGTATACTTAGATTTCTTAAATAGCTATAGACCTTACTGCTATTATTATTGCTTTATCTTTAATATAAGTGCTAATTTAATAATCTATAATGCAACTATTAATACATAAACTTTATATTAAGGATAAGCTATTTTAAGACTATAATATAACCTTATAGGTAAAGACTATATCTTCTTAGGTCTAAAGATATAGCATGCAGCCTATTTATAAAAGCACTATACCTTAAATAACTAATCTTAACTTCCTACTCTATGCTAGCATAAATATAATGCATATAATTAACTAATATAGTTATTATAATTATACTACCTTATAAGCAAATAAGAAAGATAGCAAAAACAGAATAAGTAAGCTGCAAGCTTCCTTAAACCTATATCTTATTACCTAAGCCTTATTACCTTTACCTTTATAATATATTTATATTTAAGCAGGCGCTTATAAACTCATTATATATACTTATTAGCCTAGACTAATTACTACTATCTTATTACTTTATAACTTTACATTTATACTTATTATCTACTGCAAAACAACTAATAGACTACTAGTTAAGTAGTAAGGCAAATACTAGAAAACCTTATTAAATGTAACTTAATAGAACTTAACTTATAACTAATAATATCTAATAGATATTTACTACTACCTAAAAGAAATATCTTTAATAGGTAAAAGGCTATTTTACTATAGAGGCCTTTACATTTAACTTAAAAGAAAATTCTTCTAGCCTTATCCTATATATTATTAGTATCTCTTAAAAAGCTAAGTTAAATTAAAAGAAAGAAACTAGGCTACTTTACTATTAACTTACTTTTAAGTAAAAGTATTTAATACTATTTATCTTCTAATACCTTAAGATTAGTTTTATATATTTTTATCCCTTACTTTCCCTTACCTCTTTATACTAGCCTTATTAAAGCAGTCTTTATAGTATAATTATTTTAACTTACTTTTAGGTATACTTTACTATATAACCTTTTAGTATAATAATTAATGCATTACTTAAAACTAAGCTTCTTTTTCTTAAACTAAGCTTCTTACTCTCTTAATTACCTTTACTAGTATTTATAGTATAGACTAATTTAACTTCTATTATATTAATTAGTATGTAAAAGCTTATATTACTACCCCTTTATAAGGTAGCATTATAACTTATTTTTCCCTTTTAATTCTTACTACCTTGCCCTTTTAAATTTATAGGCTAAACCTAGATTACTTATTATAGGTAAGGTAACTAGTAATTAATCTAGTATTTAATTAATTTATTAAATATAACCTTAAACTCTTTTTTCTTAAAATTAAGATAATAGCTAGTAATATAAGCTTCTACTTACTATAGACTTTAAATTTATTTTATAAATATATAATTAATACTCTAGCTAAGAAGTTCTTTTAATATAGTTATAAAAAGATAAAGATTATAATGCTAGTTAATTTTTATATTATCTTAATAGCTATAAAGATTATATAAGCTAAGAACTTATTTAAACTATAGTACTAAAAGTAGAATATTAAAAGCTTAAAGATTATAAAATAGTTAATGCCTACTCTATATAGAACAGTTATCTTAATAATATATATATTCCTTTACTAAGCCCTAGGCTTTTTAAGTATACTGCTATCCTATTAAGAATGCTATATTAACCCTTATTATTTATAGCTTTTTTAACTAATTATTATTTTTATCTTATTACTACTTTATAAGCGCTTTATAAGATATATAAGACTTAATACTTACTTGCTAAGTAGCCTCTATTTAGAAGGTTTATAAGCAAGGCATAAAAAGATAAAGGCTTAAGTTTAAAGTATAAATAATTTATATAATTAGTATATTAGTAACTTAAAGAGAATAACCTAACCTCTAACTAATAAAATTAAACTGCTACTAGCTATAATTACTATCTTTATAATGCAGGCTACCTTAAGATTATAAGAGGCTATTTTAATATAATAAATAGGAAGCTACTTTAAGATAATAATTAAGTTAGCATTAAATGCAATAGATATTATAAGTTACATATATACTAATCTAGTCTATAAACTAATATATTATTTAAAGGAAACTAATCTATTTTCTCTTAGCCTTTAAGTAAGCTGCTTTTTTATAAATATAACTACTTTAAAAGGGACTAATAATATATATTAACTTTAACCTAGTTAATAAGTATATAAAAGACTAATTAATCTCTACTTATAAGTATATAATAATTCTACTATCTTTTAAATTCTTACTACTTTATAACTCTAAAATATATAAGTTAATACTAATTTAAAGATATTATTATTTACATAGATAAGTTACTATAATAGCTTTAATAATATCTACCTTGCAAACTTTAGCAAGTATAAGTATAGAAAGGGCTGTCTTATACATTAGTCTTATTGCATCATGGCATGGATAAATGACCCGCTGCCAGACGTTGACCTGCGGTCAATCCAGTTGTTTGCCAAGCAAGAGCTGTAGCAACACTCTCATTCACTAGAGACCTCGGATTCCAGTTGAAAGCAAGTATAATAGAAACTCTATAATACTTGCCCCATTTAAGGCGCCCTGTTAACTCCCTTAGGCGCAATTGCTAGGCAATAGGCATTACAGCGCTCCTTAAGATCTATGCTATCTTAGCAGTTATAAAGGCAAGATAAGCTAAATAATTATTTAGGCTAACCTTATACTAATATTAGAATACTAGGGAATAAAAGACTATATACAGTTAATACCTGCTTAATGTGCTTTAGTTATCTTAGCTTTGCATTAGGCATCCCTCTTTAAGTACCTTATTATGTATACTACTATTAAACAATAACTATCCAGTTAAAACCCTGTATTGGCATTATTTACGGCTTTCCTGAATCATCGCCCTTCTCACCCTGTTACTACTCCATGCTTGCTAGTAAGATACATAAGAGACTTAATACTTGCTTCCCAGGCAGCCCCTATATAGAAAGCTATTATAATACTATATCTTTTACTACGCATTAGTTAGTAAAGACTAATTATATAATTTATTATACTTTGCCTAGAGGTTACTATCCTGCTACTCTTTACCTTTAAGGTAGTTTCCTAAATAGATATAACTAGTGGATTACTCCTTAAGAGTATTAAGACTTATGTATATCTGCGACTACAATCTGATTGATAGACTGACTCATCCGCAGTCCCTATACAGCGCCTACTCCAGAGAGCCTTGTGTGAAGACCGCATTCCTCGACGCCTCGACGCCTACACGCCCGCACCTCGAAGCAGTAATGTGCCTAGGCCATCGCAAACTCCCCAGCAAAACAAAGTCCCATGCCCCCCTCTCTGTCTTGTGAGACGAGACCCTTTCCTATGGAATCGCCTGAAGAGGTTATCCGCCACTCTTGATCGAAACGCTGTGACAGACTGCCGGTATCCATCCTCTACACAAACGCAGACATCTCGCTACACCGTGTCACTCCCAAGCAAGCCTCCATCACAACGCAATTTGTACACCGCCGATTGAGGGTCCTACGACAGAGAAAAGCACGAATCTCAAGCCGGACCTGCACCGATTGCGAAGACCTACCTTGTACATCGAAACCGCATTCTCTCCAAACTCACAAGGTTCAACCAAAAATGATCCACATGATCAACATCTCGCTGCATTAGAGAGAACTCGACCACCGACTGACAAGATCCGTCTGCTACTGGCCACTGTCTTCGAAAAGTGGGAGGCTATCTCAGGATGGCCATCAAGATACCATCGGAGGCCAGTATCCGACAAGGCGCCGTCCGGATGGAAACCGGTCTGGTCCTATCCCGCATATGATGAGATCTCATGAGTCTGCACTACCCTCCCAGAAACACCACTCGACTGCAGCGATTCAGCCACTCCATGCAATCATAGCGTGGGACCCACCGACATGCTCAGGATCAAGATTGCGCAATCAGACTCTCCCTCCAAGTCAGCCGGATACTGCTACTCCTACAACACTGTGGCGAGGCGTTGCTATAATGTCAGTTGGGCAACATCGCTATTTTCCCATTCGCGTCACTGCGAGGCCCACGAGAAATGTCTTCGACAGGTGGGAGGTTATTTTAAGACGACAGGTGGGAGGTTATTTTAAGACGATAGGTGGGAGGTTGTTTTAAGACGACAAGTGGGAGGTTACTTGAAGACGACAGGTGGGAGGTTATTTTAAGATAACAGCCAAGTTGACGCGGGATGTTGTTTACGGGTTTCCGCCAGGGGGAAGGACAGGATAATTATCACCTCGTTTCTGGGCGATGAAAGGCCTAGTTGAGTTTACTGTATCTTGTGAAAGTTTGATACCATTCTCTATTCTCCCTCTACCTTGCCGTCAACAGCTCTTTTGCTCTTTAGGGCTGTCTCGATGGAAGCTCGTCCGAGTCTATCCCGTCCGTTTTAGCGCACTCGTGGGAAGCTCTTGGTGTCCCCGCAGGATCGCCACCCATTTGTCTGCCAATGGGCGAACCAGCTCATGAAATCCAAGATTCAGGCTCATCAACACACTCAGGATTAAGGATTAGGCTAGTAGCCCTCTGACTTCTTTGCAAGCAGTATAGGTATTACTACTTTCAGGTTTGCAGCCCATGTGTATAGTTGCCCCATGAAAGCAGTCGTTGATTCATGAGGACCACTAGCTAATGCCTTTCAGGTCTCCTCCTCAGCAACAAACGAAGTCAAAGTATCGCTCAAGCCAAAGCAACGTCCCCCTTTCAACCGAACATTACCGAACCAGCACCATGACTACATTCACATCCCGATGAAGCTCACATCGCAACCTTGGGATCTTGTATAAAGCTTCAGATCGTCAGTGGTACCCCCCGTTCAACCCGTTAGGCCGGCCGGGAATTAGATCAAGAGCTGCACCACATCTCACTTCGAGAGCGGCTCGGGCTCACCATTCGACCACATCAACGATCTCAGCTTCGCCCGACTTCATCCCGTTTGCATCTCATCATCACATCCCGACCTCTTGATGAAAGTTTTACTTCCGCTTCACGACTGCCATGCCCCTACAACATGGAACCCCACCTCTAAACATCCCGCATGAGATTCGCGCCACAATAAGCTTGCAAGAGCAACAACACCACACACCATCCAGTCATACTAAAATTTGATGGAGAGTGCCGAACTATCACTTTATTCCGGATCGAAATAATGGCCGTCTCAGGCCTGTCAGCAAAGGATCTCTAGCAGCAGGGACGGTCGGATACGTGCCTGGCGAAATCAAACCATTCCCTAATGCTTGTCACTTCCAGTCAAGGAGCTTTCAACACGATTCGAAGGAGACCACTCTCCACTACTACGGCTGAGCACTCTGGACCTTTGAGAGCGAAGTTCAGTACAGACTGTGACCACGAATGCACAGCTCTTCGCCAAGTACAAGCTCCCCCTTTTGGACCCAGACAGTGCGCAGACCTTGGACTTGCCAAGCAATGACAATTGCAGTATTATATCCACCCTTGTCTGTCTCACAACATCAGACGTGCTCTCCGTATACGACAACCTTGCGGATGCCAGACTAACCAATAATTTCGCCATCTCGGTCTTCACTTGCGGCCAGTACTCGCCACCTTAACAACAAGAATCTGAGTAGAGTCCAAGCTGTTACACTCGTCAATTGCGATTACTGGAAACTGATTTCGGGTCGATACGCCTCCTGAAACAGTCCGCGAGCTTCACCACATCGAAATAGCTGTGAATCGACACCGCCGTTTCATCTCAGACCAGCCATGCGCCGGACATCCCTCGCCAAGCAGCACAATTTTGGTCTACAACGCCCTTACGCAACAATACTGACTCTGTTCCGGTATTCATTCTTCGTAAATTTGCCGACTCATCACCCTTTTCACCTCCCCTTCATGCCCGCGCTGCAAAATATTCGTCAAAGTCTCGAGCAACTGTGCGTATGCGACTACTATTAGTGTTGCTTGGCCGGTTCCCTGGACTAACATTTGTAACAGCGATGTCTAGACGTCTGGCTTTCGAGACAAAGATTCCTCCGGTGACAATACCTTCAGCAGCACTCACTCCTCTCATTTCCCGCACCCATACCGACGCCGTTCCGACATGCAACAACAGGATGCTATCCCGCAGCTGGTGATGGCCACCTCGGTGTCACCGGTGATGGTGTCAATGACGACTTGCGAGGCGCTCCATGCAAGTGATTTGCGCCGCATCTGTCACCGTGGAGCTCTAGTCTCAGAGGCCAGAGGCACAATCGACCTCCTGGACAATGACGCGGTTGCTGTACGCATGATGATCGAGCACATGTGTCATGAAACTTATGCCCTGGTTGGAGCGAGCGGTAGGCAAAGGTCGGCTGCATTGATTTGGCATGCTCTGCTTTGAGTTTACCCTCCTACTGTTCATCTCCAAGGTAGTTTCCTGAACATACAAACACGGTTGGTTCACTTCCCCTCGTGAGAGTCTGTTCAGACTCCCAGACATCTGCGACCACGATCTCATCGATAGACTGACTCATTGACCCTGCACAGTGCTTATTCCAGAGAGCCTTTCGGGAAGACCGACGCCTCAACACCCGTACCTCGGACTACGAATATAAGTCGACAGACAATCCTAGAACTCGAGCCGCGCAATGGCCCTCACTATGATGACTGAAAATCACAGCCTTCTCAGGAAGCTAAGTCTGTTGTTGAGATGTATGATTCGGTTCCACGAAGCAATGCCGATCGGGCTTCACATGTTCCCTACGAAGCAGCCAGCCGGGCAACTGCAAGGACAATGCTACGAGATCACCGATGTGAAAGTCGACATGTGCGACGAGCGCCAATTCCTCCGAGACCTTGTTGGCCAGACCGACTACCCTCTGTCACATCTGGTGGTGAGATTGGTGCCTACGTCGTGCCGAGCATACAAGACATTGGCGCTACCGAGGTCAAGTTCATGATCTCTCCTTGGTACTTAGACCTCTTCTCTCCAACCATCATCACCACAACTGTCCCTACTGGTTGCCCGTCGTCCAAGCCCTCCTTTTCTTTCCCCAGTCATCGCACCTGACACCTGTACGATGCCTGCAACGAGAACAACAATGTCATCGCTATCCCCGTCGCCGGTGGTGGCTCTTTGGCGTCACCGGAGATGGCTTCAGCATCAACCAGTTTGCGATGTGCATGATGCAAGAGCCAGGCGCTTCTGCCGTCTCTGCCCACATCTCATCTCAGTGGCCTGGTAAGTTAAAACTTCTTTAATATGGGAATATCACACTAAGAGAGCTTTGAAGGCAGTGATCTTCCCACCGTCATCATTGGAGTCAACTTCTCCGTTCGTAACTTTCACGTCCTCCCTCGCACCAATGAAGCCGACCCTGCCTCGCTCCCGTGAATGGAGTCTCATTGAGCTACCTGAGCTTAATCTAGGGTTACCACCTCGCTCTTCATGCACAAGACGCTCATTATTCTATCCCGCCGTCACCACTAGAGCTGTCAACTCTGTTCGCAACTTTAGCGTCCTCTGTCGCACCAACGAAGCCGACCCTGCTTCCTTGGTGCTTAGATCAATTTTCTCTTCGACCATCATCACCACAACTGTCCACTGGCTTTCCCGTGATCCAAGCCCTCTCGACCTTTTCAATAATCTCGCCCACTACCACTACCACTACCATATCCACCATCCCGTTATTATTGGCAGCCTCCATCTTACTAAGAGATCAGACAATAAAAGGCGATAATTTCACTCGAACGTCTCCTTCGTGGGAGGCATTGGTAACTTCCTGTCGGCTGCCGCCCCTTTGATGACGATTGCCGAGCTCAACCGCTGTTTTTCCAGTTCGGACACCAATACCCCTGAAATCCGAAAACTGTAAGCAGAATCAGTATCCCAAGTCCAAAGGACTGAATCCGGACAGATGTGGCATCAGTTTTCCACGTGCTGGAAATGGCGCTACAGGCTGTGACACCCTCCTGCGCCATCGCCAAAACCTGCGGCTGAAGCAGTCTCACCTGATAGAATCGCCCCAAAATCTACGGATATGACTCTCCTCACACCCTCGGTGCTCAGATTTCTTTTCTCTTCAACCGCCAAAACTGTCTGCTGGTTTCCCATCATCCAAGCCCTCTTATTCCTTTCAATGTCCGGTTCCAGCACCACTACAATATCTATCAACACGAGCGACAACGACATCGCCATCCCACCGCCGGCGGCGCCATCTCCAGCCTCCGTCAAGCAGCTTGCGATGCGCTCTATGCAGGCGACTGATGCTGCACATGTCACCGTCGAGCTTTACTGTCGGCAGCTAACAGACACAATCAACCTACAGGGCGATGATCCGGTTGCTGTGCATGGTGATTGTGTACACCGAAGGCTAGGGCGAGTATTCATCGTATGCCAGCAGGGGTCAACAAGCACAGTCGACTCTCATCACGACGATACGATCGCTGTGCGCATGATGGAATATCTGTACCATGACACGTATGTGCCGCCTGGGCGAGCGTTCACGCAACGGTGCTCCCGAGAGCCTCTCCGACACCGACAACAATGAGGAGAAAAAAAAGAGGAGGGAAAGGCAATGGATTCAACATGAGGTCTGAGTGTCATGGAGGCTGACCTGTGACGAGGGCCAATGAGACTCCGATGCAGCCCGTATCCTCAACAACCGGGACCTGTCGATACACACACGGCTAAGAGTCAGAGGGCATAGACTGTCATGTTTCCAGTTGGCAGGTAGTTCTATATTAATATCCGCTATTGTATAATGAAAACCTGTCGTTCCGACACTACGTCTCCGCAGCCCCTGAAATGACTATGCTGATCGATATAAACCTTGGCACTTTAAACAAGTCCTCATCACACAATACAGCACGCGTCTCTGCCGTCATGCACAACAGCGTGAGTGCTGTAAATAAACCTTGGAGCTTTTTCGCCGGCTTAGACCATGTTAGTTAGTTCGCTCATACGGTCTTATGATGATGATGGAACCAGACTTTTTGAATAAGAGCTTCTCCATTGTTCTGTATGATGGTTTGCATGCTTTGTCTCAGTATCTATCGGTCCTCACTAACGTTTATTCGAGGTCAGCGAAATACACCCTTCCCCTCCTCCCTTGATCAGACCTTAGCCGAGTTGTAGCCTCTCTTACGGAGAACTTTGGACCTACAACACGCGAAAGTAACGATGGGGGCCGCAAGCAAGCAGCCGGAAGCGAACACCAAATGCAGTCAACCAGATACCTGCCCCTCAAATCGAGCCCATCGATTGGCATCTCTTACCCACGATACTTCTAGGGGGATAGAAAGTGGTAGAACGTTAAATAGAGCATCCCTTCTTATACCTTTAACCTACTGCAAATTGAATATAGCCAGTAAGTTAGAAATTATCTAGTAGCTAGAATTTTAATAGCTTGCAGATATTAGTTAACCTCTTATTATTCTAAGCATCTTTTATTATTATAGGTAAGTGCATATATATAAGATAGGATTAAGATAGTGCCTTATATTACAGCTTACTAATTGCATATGGATTTACCTAGCTGCTAGTGTAATGTTTCTGCTTTACTTAGTAAACCAAGACTTTAGCTCCCTTAAATAAAGCTTTAATAGATCTTATAGATAAGAGATAAAAACTAGATAAAGTCTCTTTAGAATTAGGTAGCTAAAAGACTTAAGCTATTAATCCTGTGAGTTGGTGACTTGTTATTAACAATGAATGGCCAAGCATCTGACCAGGATCGTTCTGTTAATCCCCAAACCCAAGTTCAGTGTGCCGCGGGTCAGAAATTCCTAACGACTCCTACGTCAGCTTCGGGAACGCATGCATTATCATCGGGTATGTCGCAGTTCGTCCCCCTTGTCCGTCCTACCAACTCCCAGGGCTGTATAAAGGGTCTTCTGCTGCTTGAAGACGTTTGCTTGGCTTCATGTGTTCAAGTAGATCCTTCAGCTCCTCCTCGGGTCGATTCAACTCGGCGATTTCAGCCTTCGACCGCACGGCTTGGCGAGCAGGCTCACGTTGGGCCTCAGCTTGTGCTACACGCTATACTACCAGCGCTCAATTAGACAGTTCGCTACGTAGCAATACAATCAAACCATTAACCGAAAGGCTATAGACATCTATAAGCGCTTCCTTATTAAGGGATGCTAATTACTTAAGAAACTTAATTATATGCTTCTTAAGACTAAAGCTTTAATTAGCATAGTGCTAATGCTAACATTAAGTGTAAGAAGTCTTAATTACCTGCAATAGACTTAAATAATTAACTAAATACCTAAGAAAGACCTAAACCTAATGTTTATAACTGCAACCCAGGGAAATTGCTATACTGGCGCTAACCTTTAACAAGAAGGGGCCGTCACCATCACCCAACAGTTGATAGTCAGTACCCTCAAAACACACACGAAGGGCTTCCTCTCCTCATAGGCCAGACCGACCATACCGTATATCAATCCGTCCCTCCGTCAAATCGTACCATCTACAGAACTGCACATATCACCAATGCCTACCCGAACCTGACCCTAAATGCCCACAACAAGCCGACCTGCTATTGGTATGTACCCTAAAATCTTATCCCGAGAGAGTGAAGACTAAAATGATCGTCTCATATGAGTACAGCCAAGCAGTCAGGGGGCTATGATGGTGGTGTCCAGGCGAGCAACGAGGTGTATTAGATTGATGAGGTGCTGTATATTACGTCTCATCACGAATTTTCATATGATATTCTGCTCTCCGAGCCTCGACTTATGGCCTTGTATCTGTCCACAACAGTATAGACACTTGCTTCCTCCATCGATGGCACTGAAGCACGACTTTTTGTTCAGGTGTCTCAGTGAAGATGAGCTGGTCGAACTCGCTGAGCCGTCTGTGTCATCCCCAGCCGTTTCAAATTCCTCTAGTGATAGATCCAGATTCGCTCTGCAGACGCAGTCCTCTCTTACTCAGATGCGAAGGACTGGTCATTGATCACGGGGGCCTTGACTTACACCGCTTGATAGCTGTCCAGATCTCGACAACTCGGGCCATGGGAGGCGAACATTGGTCACCATCAACCATTCAATCAGTGTGTGAACTAGCTAAGTTTATTTCTCAATGTCCAATGGTGCATCGTTGCAAACATAGCCCTTGTCTCTTCTTACCCAAACTGATAAAACCTTTCATTAGCACTGAACGCGGCATATCCACAAACCCGATCCCATTGACACCCTTTATCAACAACAGCTCACTCTAACTGTAGCTATTGAAAAACATATCCGATACTGTCAAGAGATGTTCGACAAGTAAGCGAGGTGACATCAGCGTATAGATCCAGCGAGTTGATTATGGCAGCGCTTAACGTATGATCAAATTTCCTATTCAAGACATGTTCCTATTTATGATTGGTGGACTTTAAAGATAAATTTCCTTCTATTGGAAGGCGTTCTACAGAGTCGATGTCTCTGGTGGAGTGCTGGCTTAGAGCCAGGAATGAGGACTATGATTTGCTGTTGATATCATAAACTTCAAGAACCAAGAGTTTTTATTTTTGCATTTACAAATTTTTTTATCTATGCCCATGTAACTCGCGGGACATTAATGCTGCAGAAGTGTTGGGTGCGCCAGCATCCGCGATGAGGATCACCGGGGAAAGGCAAAGAACTGACTGAGGGGGGTCCTTTCGGCTGGAACAGCTCAAAAACTCAAGCTAAATAAGCCTGTCCTGAGGCATCGTCTTGCCGGTAACAGCACTGAAATTGCTGGGGTCCCTGGGCACAGTTGCCATTCCGGGAGGGGAGATCAGTGCTCTTGAATGTATGAACGTTTCCTACCAACAGGAAAAGACGGCCATCGAGTCCCCTTGGCCTAGGCGGGAGGCGTCATGATCTCAGTATAACGTGCAACGTAGGAGGATTACTTGAACAAAGTGGTGGGCTACTTATTTGACCCAAGTACCATAGAGTGTCGAATGGGATGGTATATATGAGGTACTCAGGGTAGGTTTAAGATAGTATCTCAAAGCAAGTTTGAGATGAAGGTTTACCAGAGTCACAGAATAGGAAAGCAGTTTGCTGAGCATAGGATCATGTGACATTAAGGGCATCTAGACTACACTGTAAGATAGTCTCCTTTAATTAATATATTCTACCTAAGTCTAGCATGTATGTTGCATTTATGATTTAATTACCTTTTACCTAGTTTGCAGTACCCTCAGGCTTATCTTCATCATTATCCATTCTAGCCTCCTAAATCTCATTACTGTTACTATCTATAATTCACACGCTAGGAATATCCTAGGGCTTAATTTCCTTATTACTATTTGCTATTTATTTATTTAGAATAGTTATAGCCTTAAATTCTTTATTATTGCCTAAAAGCATGCTTATAATAGCTAGAGACTTAAAACGCCTAGTATCTGCATTACTAGCGCTATGATTGCTAGGTATACTGCTTTAAATAATGCTAGCAATATCTATAAGCTTCTTAGCATTATCTTTTGCCTTAGTCTTAAGGGCTGCATAGCGGGCTTTTATCTCTTGTAGTTCTGCTTTAAGCTCCTTAATGCGGTTAAGGAGGGCGCGCTCTTTAACTTCACAAGAAGTTATTACAATTAGCTGATTATAATATTAGCAGCTGTTCTATAAACATTAAGTGATCTTACAGTTTCGTTTAGTCTGGAGAAAGGGTTAAATGGTTTTAGTTGTAAAAGGCTAAAGGCAGAGAGTGAGCAGAGGATAATTACAGAGTGGAAGAGGGAAAAAGGTGGGGTTAATGATTGATTCGCTTAGCTACCAGTCACCTAAAGCTGGGCCTGGGCTGCAGTAGATACCAATACCGCGCTAACCGGCCCACTATTCCGAGTGCCCCCGCGGTGTAAAAAGCTGCTCCTGGGACAAACATCCCGCATAATTGCACTATAATTCCAACACTTCCACTGTACGAAGTATGTATGTCTTTGGCCTTTCTCAGCAGTCTTACATCACATATCAGTCACACAATAGTTCACCGCCTTATAAAAGAAGTCCTTTGTTTAAAAGCCCGGGATCAAAGACAACTTTACTCACCAGCGACAATATCTGCTTCGGTGGGCCTTTTCCAGAAAATAGAGCGCCGCTCTGGTCAAACCGTTGTCCGACAGCGCCCTCGATTGCCAATTGATCCGTTTCTGAGCTTGTAAATAATAAGACTGAGTATTTGTTGATGTTCATTCAAGAGCTGTCAAGGGTATTATCAATTGTAGTTTTGTTTGATTCAGAGTCGAAACTGCAGATATATAATTGAACATCTAGGGTAAGGTCACATTGACAGGGACCAAACCCTGTACTCCTTAGCGTTGAGACATTTACCCAATTGAGACAGTACATGCCCTGTTATTGGTCCCATACTAGCATAAAACATGTCTGTGGGTTGCGACGACGATCAAAGTAATGCATCCACAAGACATAGCCTGACGCTACCGGGAAGCCATATCGTGCCAAGTGAGGTTCAAGATGTACATATGGGCTACCACTTACACATATACGCAAGAAGGAATACTAGCATCCTGGGGATTGCAATGTGATTGTCAAATCATGTCATCGAGGCCGGCCCCGGCCTAGTGGCGATTGAACGTTGCGGCCGTAAAGTGTTTTGGGAACAGCGTAGTCGACTATGACCTGTTCAGTGACGAGGTCTGAGAAGCGGGAAATGTTGGTAGAGACCGTCGCTTGGGGCAGACTTAAGTGGGTGCTGTAAGTGGCAGGCGGTTAGCAGATTCAGTTGGCACTTAAGTTCAAAGCTGGGCCTGAATACTGGGAGCCGCCTAGCCGCCGAAGGGATGCGTACTTGAGAAAAATGCACCTATGAAATGATGGTGGTGTGGATCCTGGGAACTTTCCCTCTCTTGTGCAGCCATCTTGGGTGTCGTGTTTCACAATACCTTGCCGTTCCCACTATACCTCTAGGCACCTCGACCACTAAATCCATTGTAACGCGAACATGCTTTCTCCCCCCTCCACCGTCACTCAAAAATCTCAATAAACAGGAAGCAAACCACGTCTAGAACTGTTCGGCCGGGTAAAAGCCCCAGAATTTCCATGGGAGTCTGAACTCGAGTCCTACGATACCGGTCACATAGGGAAGCAAAGATCGATCGAATTATATAGTAGATTAGACAACTAAGAAAGCTTTACCAAAAGTCACCCTCACTGGCGGTCACCAAGCTTCGTAGCTCGTCCTCCACAACTGTGCTTCACCAAACTATGCCACAAGGTTTGTGCCGACCTCCACAGCGCTTTATACGGTGCTTGAACTATTTCAAAGGATTACACTGCCTTAGGTCGTCTCATCAGTATACTAAAAAGTCGGTGAGAGTTCTGAGACGTACATGTCGGGGGTGCGATGCACAAAGGGTTGTGTTCGGGAGTCCGAGATGGCCGATGCAAGTCCTACTGTGGAGTGTTGCTGAGACCTGCCTGCTACTCGAGCCTGTTGTCTGTTCCAGACTTCTCCGCCTCGATTCCAGCAAGGCGATCTGAGAAATGGCAAGCTTCAATTTCGCGACTCTCCAGTCTGGCTTTCAAGTCATCAATAATGCGTGCCTGCTCGGTTCTGAGGTTGCTGATTTCACGGCGTCGCTCGGAAATCTCTTGGTCGAGCCTTTAGCGTAGGTGAGCATTTTCCTGATGTAGCCGTCTAATTTCATCTGTAGCTAGTCCCTAACCAGATGTAACTACACCTAGGGTCTAAACTTGTAGATGTGCTGATAAGTCTGGCTAAATAGGATCTCCTTGAGACCTAGGGGTAGCGTCATTGCCTGTAGGAGTTAAATCATTATTAGCTGAAATGGACTCATCTATTACCACGCTGCGATCAACATCGCTCGCCAGACTAACCCCCCCGGGCCGTTGTGGCTGACGTAAGCTTCGAGATACGGGCATCCTGGGATCTTGATGAGGCCCTGGGGCAAGAGTGGTGGTCGCGGTATGGCCCTGTCTCATCGATCATCGATTAGAGGCGATGTTTGAGTCCTAGGGTCGCCCAGTTCCTCTGCTGGGTCCTGGACTAGAACGATGGCAGCGACTGGTGAGCGAATAAGGGGCATAGTGAAAGCCCTGGTAGTTCTGAGGTCAGCAAGCTATACGCCTAGGATTTAGCATAGATGACCTGGGTTAACTGATTGCTTTCTATATCTCTAAGAACTAGTTAGGAGGAAGAATTATAGTATAAGAGTTATTAGGTCTAGTAGTAATCCTAAGTACCTACTTGCATGTATATGCATTAAACTCCTAGAGCTTCTCTTTAAGGAGTATATTAGCAGTATCTCTAGCTGCCTTAAATGCATTATATATAGCTTTTATAGGGTAGCTGATTTTAGGCTTTAACTAAGCTAAGGTATTAATTGCCTTCTTTATGACTTCTAAATCGCTTCTATTAAAGGGGATAATACTGTTTGCTAGCTATGTAAGCTTACTGGCTAATAGGAACTAGGTTACAGTAGCTAGCTCTCTAACGCAGTAGATTAAGTTAGAAAAGATACTAGGCTTCTCTCCCCTAGCAATAATAACATTTCTTGCATTAATATAAAGCTTATATACAGTATAAGGCAATTGAGGGCCTTCTACTGCCATTAGATTGTTATTAAGAATCTGCAAAGCTAGGTAGGTATCTTTATTAAAGAATATCTAACTAAAGTTTTAGAGTGTGCTAATGTAATAAGTTATAGTATAATAGAGAGTGTTAATAAAATAGCA
Organism: Fusarium xylarioides; assembly: GCA_013183765.1. Classification (NCBI taxonomy): domain Eukaryota; kingdom Fungi; phylum Ascomycota; class Sordariomycetes; order Hypocreales; family Nectriaceae; genus Fusarium; species Fusarium xylarioides. The sequence goes on along the minus strand of SRZU01000001.1, from coordinate 393,844 downwards.
GTAGTTTTACTCCTAGATTAGATAAATGACTAGCTGTATTAGACTTAAATAAACTCTAGATAAGAAGAGGTAGCTTGTTATAAGTGACCTGTTATACTTAGGAATAAACTGCAGGCAGTTTAGCAGTAATAGTATTATTAGGGGGGCCTAGTATAGGAAATGCAGATAGAACTTCTAGAGATCTCTATAGTAGAAGTTATTATTACCCCTTAAACTAATTACTTTAGAGAACTTCTTTTAAAGTAAGGTTTACTACTATACTTCTATCTAGTCCTCTAATTGCTAGTCCTATCTATCCTAAATGATAGCTTCTATATCTCTAATAATACCCTTAACTGTATTAAGCGTTATCTTCTTATTTTCTTTATATATAGAATACACTATGGCCTAAAGCTCCTCACTGAATTTAGCTGTTGGGGGTGTGTTATCTGTTTCCATGTTAACTAAATGGAACTAGGACTCTGAAGACGTTCTTTAAGTGTTAGCTTCTTAAGATCTATCGTTACGTAGCTTTCGGTACCTACTAGAATGTGATCGTGGTGGTTTGGGACGAGGAAATAAATTGACACTGGGAGAATCATGGCAAAAGATTATCTCGGGTGGTCCAAGCTCAGCCTGATTTGCCCGAGATTCAAGTAAGGCCTCATGTTCACTAATGTTCACAAATGTTACCCGAACAGTCTTTCACGAACGTCGCAGAGTATCTTTTTAAAGTATTATTATCAGACAAAGTACAGTCACCATGATGCCTATTTTAGGCAGAAACTATATAATGTCTATGCTGGCTAAGGTAGCCGATGATTCCTCGAAAGCGACTCGTAGATACCATTATCTCAAGTAAAGCGAGAGGAAGTGAGCACATTAACAAAATGTCGAGAGTGCAGGCAATTTGTTGATGCCGGCATTGTCGGAAGGCCTGCCAATGGAAGGAAACTTTCAAGACATGAGTCTCCGGACAATATCAGTGTCCATAGTTTCATCCGACCTGATTGTCTCTTGCTGAAGTTGAGTGTTCAGTGTATTCTTTTTGTTTCGCATCTTGATCTTGTGGTCCTCAATGTCGCAATCCTCAGCCCTCAGTTCATAAACAAACACTGGCTTCATTCCACCAGGCCGGTAAACACGCCCCAATGTTTAAACCTCCCAAGAAACCTTCCACCATGGCCCGCATTGAATAAGGACGTTAAAGCATTAAAGATTGAGGCCTTGCCCTCCAGTGCCCCTACTGGCAAGCATGATTTGAGGAGGTGTACTTTCAAAGGCTTTCTTGATCACCAGGTGCCGGTCAATCGTGCTAAGCCGCCCATTGTACTCTGTGTGAGAAACCAGCTCATATGCCTTTTTAAAGGCAATTGCCAGGATATCCAGAAAGTAGACACTTTCATCCACAATCAGAAATAAATGATCAGGGAATCGATCCTAATGTCAGTAAACGACATCAAGGACCATTTCCACTCTCAGGGAGAGCCAATTCTCATCTGCCTCCAGTCGTTCCCGCCACTTAACCAACTGGTCCGTGGCAACCTCGTCACCTTCCTCGATCACATCAACTGCTTCATTGCAACGCATTGCCAGCTCAAGGGCCCGCCTCTCAAACTTGAGTTCAACCAACATAGGATGATAGGAGTACTGCTAGGCTGTAACAAGGTGCTTCCAGCCAGCCGTCTTTAAGTCAGGTCTAGAAAACCTTCTGAACAACTGGAACGATTCATTGGAGAGTCTTCGATGGTCTAGGGCAAGAGGGAATCAAATAATCTTCCGATTGTTGAAAGGGGGATACAAGTCGCTGATTTCTGATTGAGGGCGCTGCATGCTAGTTGCATCCAGTAGCTGGATGAAACGCTGTTTATGAAACGCTTTAGGTTGGGTATTGCTTGAGTTTAAGCTCTATCAGAATGCCGCGTTGAAGATGAGGAAGCTCGTAATAGGGTATCCTTTCAGCATGCTAATCAGTGCATAGAGGTCTGTCCAACTATTATCCAGTGGTGTAGCTGTCATCATCAAACAGGCGTTAAACTGTTCTCTCAGGGCTGATACAGCGTGATAGGTGCAGCTTTAGTGGTTCTTGATGGCATGCGCCTCATCAAGGATAAGCCATTCCCCCATTAGCTTTCTGGGTTCCTGTTTGTAGATTCCAGAGAGTAGAACAAGCGTTAGCCGCTTGGGGGGCTTTGTAATAATACCTCTCTTATATTCATCGATGCCAATGAGAAACTTGTAGGTTCATGTAACTTCTGCTAAAACATACAAATATGATGTGACCACAACCTTGTACTTCCATAGATCCTTAGGGGATAAAGCCTCTCCGACAAGACATATTGCCGGCATCTGGTCCTGTATTACTGTCAGCAGTGGTACGTTGAGGGGATCGACATTGTCAGAAACACATACTTATCCAAAAAACCTATCGATCTCCACCATCCATTGACGACAGCAGGATAATGGGGCGACAATAACACAGGGGCCCTTTGTGCTCCCACTCTTCGCCATTGAGACCGAGATTGTAGCAAGAGCAGACAGAGTCTTGCTGAAGCCAGGAAGGTCAGCCAGAATCATACCCTGGAAATGAGAATCTTTCTGCTTTAACGCAGCTGCTACAGCACGCCTTTATCAGTTGAAAAGTCCGAAACTGTCTTTCAATCCTAGGATAGGACCAGGGTTAGGCGCGCGGTACTTTGCAACCTGTGAAAAGTAACATTAGCAGTTGCCAACTTAATATAATCGGCACAACGACTCACAATATCATCATGGATTTCGTCGAAAAAACGGATAAATTCTTGCTCGTTGTAACCCGAAGTGACAGCCAGCGCATCAGTCCACTCATCCTCGAGACTGCCATCATCTTGAGCTTCATCCTCGTGTGGGTCAGAATCTTTGGTGTCTTGCTCCTCGTCCTCGTTGTGCTCAAGCGTGGGAGTCTCTCTTTGCATGAAAAAACCTTCACCAGGTCGTAGCGATCCAATCCAGCATCGTGAAGTCAGCACCGGTGATGGGTGCTCAAGCTGATCAAGCCGTTTCTGTCGCGCAACAATCTTCGCCGCAGCCCCGAGAATAGGGTCTTGTGGCTCGTTCATGGTGTCACCAGATACCAACAATGTCAGATCTGTGCTTCTCGTGACTCTGAGCGTGAAGTCTGCACTATAGAGGTTCTATCGAATTTGGCGTAAGTTAGCGACACGCTCATCAAGTGAACAAAAATGACGATTTTGAGATTTTTGTTCCACCGACCAAGCAAAGAGTCAAGGAAAAGAGGAAAAGAGAAAGTTCTCAGATAAGAGCTCACTTCCATGCAACACCAATGATAGCAATATGAGATTGAACGGACAGTGTTTGGAGTAGGGTAAAGACAGTCGCATTGGTCTCGACTTGGGGTATGAAACTGGTAGGGAAGTATACTTGATAATGACAAGAAGTCGTACGGAGTAAGAGCTCTTGATCTCAGGACTCTGAAAATGCTAACGTCAAGTTTAACGAGCCTATTGCGGTTGTGCGCGCTTTGTTGAAAGTTGGGATTTCTTACCTCGTGAGGCGTGTGGAGTTTGGAGGGAGGAAAATGAAGCTAAGCACCGAACTGCTGGAGGGGGATCAGTACCAAGGACTTGATTCCCTGTACAGTCATCATTACAGTGGGGCTTCGGCAGTATCTTAACCATAATGGAGAGAAATTTGATGTAAAAGAATCGAGGTAATTAGTTTATGAGGAAATTAAACTGTCTACCCTAGTTACAAAGAACCTTGCTTGCCAATATTGACAAACTCTTATGCCACCAATATGCCAGAAACGTCGATCTTCCCATGCGGTCGATGTCCTAGGTATCATTGGCGAAAGCCGCGGGTTCCGCAGAGGGCAAGACTATCTGCCAACCCCTAAGACATGTTCGCCTGAATCTCAGAGCTTTCAAGGTCCAAGTCCATACCCGTGATAGACCTAACCATCATATCGCAAAGGAAGTGTCGCAGCCCACCAATCGTAGGTATCTCGCCCCAATTAAACTCATCATAGGTAACTACCAGAGTAATGGCCAATAATCGCAGCGGAAGTGTAGCCCCTTTCAGATATCGGAAGTTTCTCCAGGGCCGGCAAAGATGTAGTTCAATATGAAGCGCAGTAGAAATAGCCTTGATCTGAGCCACCTAAGCCCGAACATGAGCGTGGGCTCCTTCCCACTGGCCATGAGCGAAGTCTGTTGGTTCCCAGCGGTTTAAAGAGATAGCCTAAGGGAAAGAATCGTTATGGAAGACATCAGCCTTGACGTGAAGACGTGGGACTTAAGCTAGGTCGAGATTGAAATGGGAGCGAACGAACTGCGAGAACAGCTTCATAGATTCGCTTGAGGTGAAGACGAAAACTACGCTACGGAAGACCTCAACAAGGTATTCCTGTCGCAATCCAGAAACTTTCGCAAGCCCGTTGTTGAGATAGGGAGGTAATCCGGTTGCATCAACAGGACATAAAAACCGACCGTGGTGATCGAGACGAAGGCCCAAGTCTCTAGACTCTAGATTGATCATATGATCGTAGATTATCAACCGAATCTCCGCGATCAAAGCAGCGCCCTTCAAGACCGTCTTGTCCCTGGGTACAGAGCGTGCACTAGTACCCGTACCAACATTGTCGGTATTGAGAGGCTGTACAGCAGCAGCGTTTGGGTCGGTAGGCATGATGTCAGCTTCTTCATTGTCGGAGTCGGAGTCGAGAGGTCGTACGACAATGGTCATTTCGTTATTGTCATCATGGTTGACAGTGGCGGCATTATCTGTGGTTTTGCGCTTCTTGAACGGTCGCTAAAGTCATCTGTTAGCCCTCAGCGTTCCAAATCGACACGTAAACGTTTAACTTGCCCTTATTCTTGGCGGCATTGCGATGGATTGGAAGGTCGCGAAGGCAGAGTGCAGTGGGCTGGATCACAGGTCAGCAGGAACTCATCACTTGCCGCACTGGCGCTGGAGGTCGATAGATACCGAAAGTATAAACCCCAATACCGTAGGGGTTGGTAGATGAATACAGCGGAATTTTCGTTTCAACCTTGGTGCAGCGATATTCAGGAGCGCGTGATGAAGAAATACCTTGTGTGTTGAAGACTTGGTGGGATCTGAGGTGGAAGAATACAGGTATTTACCGGGAGATCTACGGCTGAGATTATCCTGGGCGAGCTTATCTTATCGGATACCATTGGGGTAATGTACAACTTGTCAGGGCCTACACCAAGGAGAATGAACAAAATCATCAACGAGAGGCTTTCAAATCAATCTAGCCATATTTGGCTCTAAACAACATACAAAGAAGCATAAGGTTCCTGCCGCACCATCCCATTCGTGCTGTGGCAAACTTATCTACCATTTTTCATCGCCATACTGTCAAAGTCCCTTGCCAAGAGACCACCGAATACCAGTCAATGCCTGACTCCATCCCTCGTTCATGGGATGCTTGATTCGACAGAGTGGAGCATTTGGTCGATAAGTGGAATCATGTCCCCGTCTGACTCGGCCGCGGCCCGGGCAGTAATAAAATACTGAATAGCGTGAAGTGCAGCAGCTTGCTTAAACAAGGATGTCGCATGGGCAACATCGGCCGCATTTCCAAGCTTCCTCATGAGAACATCGATGCTTGTGTGCTTGAGAAGTGCTCCATGCTGACCCGCAATGGCCTCAACACCTCTGTTTGTGTAGGCGACTGACGCTTCTAGATGCGATTTCACAGCCAAGAGGGCGGCTCTGAAGTTTTGGGCTGTCACTGGATGGGATGTTGTTGACCCGTTGTCCACCGCTTTCTGCAGCGAGGTGCGAGGACAGTTGTTACTGTGCTACTGGCAGTAAGGCAGAATCGCCTTGACTTCCCGCAGAACGACATCCTCATGAGCATCAGCCATCGGAATCATGTTATGGCAAGATTCAAGAAGGAAGGGGAGGGCGTTGTGGGGTAACATATCCCCCAAGTGCTCGTCGTCGTGTTCATTATATTCGCCGGCATTGTCGGCGTCGGTACGAAGGGCCTTGTGAATGGCCATGATGAGTTCGGGGTTAATGCTGCAGAGTTTCTCGTTTAATCGCTGATACCTTCATTAGCCCTGGTACATGTATGAATTCTAAAGAACTTACTGTTACTTTCTTATAGAGCTCAATGGACTGTACCTAGGTAAGCTCGCAGCTAAAATCGAAGAACGCACCCTCAGCATCTGTGCGTGTTTGAGGTCTGTATCTCAGATCTCCTCTACAGTCCTCCATGGTGGCTAACATCATGTCGATGAAAGAGGTGTCTGTCGCTCCCGACATCTTGAACGTACTCCATGTGAGCATAAGCTTGCTTGCAAGGTGCTCTGGCTGAGTTACCACGAGTGGGTGGGCGGTGGCAACCTTCTTGACAAGGCTGGGAACGAGGGATGCTGCCATGCGAGTCTCGCTGGTCTTGTCGATAGCCGCAGCCTTGCGACAATTCTCACTCAACATCTTGACTCGATTTCTTCGGTCGCCGCTGACATCTTCCTAAAATTCAGCGTAGAAGAAAACATTATCACCAGGGATGGTCATAGGGAAGAGGCGCCCGTTGTAGAATCTACAACCAACGAATAACTTGGCTTGCGGGTTCAGCTTTTCAGACACAGGAATGTAGACGCGCATTGCGTTTTCATCACGTCGAAGTACCACGGGGTCCTTCTGCTTCGCCTTTCCTTTAGTTGGAGTACTCTTAGTTGGAGTACTTTTTGTTGGAGTGCCTTGCGTGGAGTATTTATCGGGTTCGTCTCCGGTGATCAAGCCGACCTCTACATACTCCTTCGTTGCTTTCGGGTCGTGGATAAGCTCTAGCCCCCCGGGCGCTTTGGGACAAGGGATGACACCGGGTCCATGGACCTCTGCTCTGTACCGGTCGTTTGAAGCTTTCATCCGGCCGGTGCCGGTCTTGTCCTCTTCGCCGGAGCTCCATAGATAGACGTGTTGAAAGGGGATCCGTCCATCAACTTCCACACGCATCTGAAGGAAGTCGCGGTTCTGGGCGAGATCTTTATATCCGTTTTTAATCGGTAGATGAGATCCAGCTTGATCGGACGGTCCAGCTTGATCGGACGGTCCAGCCTCACCATTGCCTGCCATCTTCTGCAGGGGTGCCGACGATGTCGGAGAGCAACGCGTGGTATCGAAAATGGATCTTGATATAGTTTCAGTTGGCGGTCAGAATGAACAAATATAGATTGTCGCGTTGAGTAATTAACGAAGACTCAAGTTGTCGCAGTTGTGTGGCGAAATAAAATGTGCAATTTTCAACGTGATTTGCGTAAAGATGCCGAGAAATGAAGGTGAGTCAAGGCGATGGGCAGTCTTCCTTTCGCTTGTAGTCACGTGGCAGTCCCGTGACCGAGCCAGGGTAAACTCAGGAGGCTGAAGAAACAACACTTGCTCCTCTCGTAACCCCACATCTGTCACCTCTTTGCTTCACAAATAACCCTTCGATATACGCGAAACTGGTTAAATACTTTCATTATTTCTACACCGAAAAAAGCCTTACGAAGATGGCCGCCCCTGATCAGGGCTTTGCCAATGACGATCTTCAGGGACTCAAATCCCACCTTTTGGAACTACAGCTGGCCTACAATGCAGTTCCGCGTCGCCGACCGCAGAGAAGAGGCAAGAAGAGCTTAAAGACGAACCCTGCGTCATTATCGGAAACTAAAGAGGCCATCATGGAGAAAGTCGAGTCAGACCTGGATGCTATTGCATCAAGCATATTCATGCAGGAAGAAGACTCGAACTTACATCTTCCCGCCAGCAAAGTCTCAACCGATCTCTACAACAAGCTCAAGGAGATTAGGGACAGTGATCGTAGTTGCACACAGGAGGATATTGATCAAGTTGATTCACTCCTCAAACACTTTGTCTGTCAACTTGACCCAAGTTATCCATTCGTTGCTGAGCCCCAGCAGGATTCACTCAAAGGTAAAGCCCTTTACAGTTACAACCAGCTAAAACATAGCTAACATATCCCAAAGCTGATGCTACGGATGTAGAAGATGTCGACCAGCACCGTCAACAGAGAATGCGCTTCGAAAACTACAATGTGAACGATATGTTGGCTAGTCTTGGCATCTCTGACGATGATGATGATGGTGACTTGGAAATGGACGATGATGAGGTTCGGGACCCTGACTACCAGGAGGAGGTGAGGGGAGAATCCGAAGCGCCTACGGAAGACGCAGAGTAGCCTGATATTGTCGGCATGGTGTGAATGAAAGGCTTCGTTCTGCTGCATTTTGGATGTGATCGGAGATGGGAGACCCTGCGCACCACATAAACTCTATGAAAGAAGCATGATAGCGCCAAAAGAAAGCTCAAGATTAGCTCTATAGTTCTTCGGGTTCACTGATTGGCCAATAACACATTTTCTCAAACTCCCTTGAAGACCCAACCATACTTGTTCATGTATCGATTCACTTCTATCGAAATGGACACTTAACGGGATTGTGAAGGTGATGAAGCGGCCCATGATGAACAGGATCAGTTTGCTCAAATGACAAAACTCCATAACTTCATAATAACGCATCATGCTTCGTTGTTGACACTGTGTAAGATTTTTCCATGACTATATTAGACAATACCAGTTGTACTTCTCTCTTTATGCTGTAACCTTCAGCACTAAGCAGTCTCCAATAACGGCTTAGGTTACAGCTAGGCCACGACTGAGTCGTTTTGCAGTGATCTAACAGCTCCTATAGTGCATCCGATTTGAGAAGCAAATACAGGGCTTTTGGTTGCTGCTTTGGCATAGACAGTTACATATCGTCTTAGTAATTGGCGTCTCTGGGGCGGTAGTCTCAATAGACCCGGTCCAGCTCTAGAATGCATCTATAAACAAGCTAGAGATGCTGCGATAACAATCGGCCACTACCAGGCTCTTACCACGTGAAGCATGGAACAGCAAGGGAGCATGCTTTTCAACGTGCCGAGTCAACTAGCAAATGGTCTGATCTATTTATAGAGATAGGTGAACCTGCCCGACAAGTCCGACGGCCGCTGCTAAAGTCTCTTTGGCTCTCGGGCCTTGCTAGTCACCTTCGGGATTTGAGACTCCATACCTACGCCGTAGATGCTACGGCTTTTACCAGCAGAAACTATCCACTGATCTGATTCCACACCCCCCCTATTTTCCATGCACACATACTCACTCACCGTATGTATCGTTCAACTATAAATGCGATTCGGTGGTTCGATCTATGCGCTGCTTGAAGTTGTGGACCTGCTTGTAAGATAAACATAAACTCTCTCTGCCCTGGCCTTCAGACAGTGTGCGCGTAGGCGTGAACCATGCTCACCCAAACTCGATCCCCTAGCAGTAGCAGACTGCATGATCAGAATTAGAATGGAGCGATCGTCCGCGGTGGTGATGGATACCTGACCGGGCCAGTGACCGGTGTCAGCCGTAAACGGTTGGTAAAAGTGAATTTGGTGTTGTCTTTGCACGACGCTTGCGCCCTGTCATTGTATTCTCGATCCGAAAAGGGCGCTACATTCACGGCTTATCGGAACCATAGTGGATTGAGCCATGACCCCTGTCTGTGTTCTGCCACCGTATAATTCTTGCCACGATCTTGGAGCGCCTCCAATGTCACGCCGCAATGGATTGAGCAATTTCCACCTTCTGAGTGAGGTGCCACGAGAGACGCGTGCTTGGAACTCTAATGGGTATGCTTCTTTCACTGGACCAATAACAGAGGACACGATGGCCAAATCGGGAATGTGGACGTCGCGGCTGCTTGGTACATGGCAAGAACGACCAAGGAGTGAGGCTGGCTGACGCCATTTGGCCGTCTAATGCTTATTCCCTGAATTCTTTTTATCGGCGTGCTGTAAGCTCTGATTGCATGGGGCATATTTGACCTGTGGAGTCTCGGAGTGGTGTTTGGAGCAGGTTGTCGAGGTTTTCGCAAGGAGCATCGTTCGTGGGCAATCAGGAGTACAGCGCGACAATCACCGATATGGTAGATCATAAAATTGGTCGTCAGAAAGGGAGACGGAAACTGATTGAGTTTTGAAGTGTTACTTTGGGAGGGCGGGTTCAGTTTGCATGCCGTTGTGGCGCCGAGTACCGATAGTCCATAATGGGACAACCCCAGTTCAAATCGATGAGGCGAGGGTGAGGGCAACAGTGTACGCGGTGAAGCTCATGAGAGGTCGGGCGAACACCCAACCCCTGTATCAGGAGACTAAGAGCACTGATTTATGGATGGATGAGACGGTGAAGAAGTGAGAATGTTGGATCGATAGACGGAACCGGTCGCGTAATTCGGAAGAGGGTGAACAACGACTGCTGATGAGCGAGAAGCCTTCGGATAAATTGAACTCCTCAACACAGAAAGAAAGAACTCGTTGAATAGGAAACCGTCGATCCCATTAGATCAACAGAGTGCCCCCGCCCCCATCATCCGTCTTCTCCGGGCTCAGTCCTCTTCCTGTCTCACAGGTGCCTGGGTCAGAGTGATTCCTTCAAATCTGCTCAGACTTCAAGGCTCAATGTCTTGCAAAGATTTGATGGGATAGGATCGGTTCGGTAGAAGCTGGTACGGTCGGTGGCGGCAGGAGTCGGAAAAGGCAGTCTCAAAAAGTCGCGGCCGGGTCGCTTGCCTCCGTGACGGGATCCTGACAACCGAACTTTCTGATATCTTCAGAGACTCTGTAATCGACGTAGAGTAAAGTGCAGTTCGGATGAAAGTCGGTCTGGTCGGGATCGTAGCAGTTGGCGCCTCTACAAGCGCCTCGAGGGCCGTGTATGGGCGGCCGCTTTCGAAGGGTAGCCTTTGAGATGGTCGTCAGTCGGGCAGTGCGAAGATATGGCTTGGGGCTTGACTTCACTTCGGAGATCCTGACTATTTATCTCGATCAGTCTGTATGCAGGCCCCGCCGGGTTTGATGACGATTTACGAGTCTTCGTGGACCTTGACTTGGCTCTACCGATAATATGATCGCTTTTGGGACTAGAAAAGAGTTGCGGAACTCGAGATATGGCGTCGGGGTTGCTGGGTTCTATCGGCTGTTTGTGAGTGATGCTGGAAAATTCAATATTGACTGGAGCGATTGCGGAGTCAGCATTTGAGTTTGGGCTTAGAATGAAACGATTGCGATTGAAACAGAGTGAATGAATACTTGAGTTGTGACGGCCGCAACCTGCAGTGGTGTCTACTTGTGTCACCCCAGCTGTTGCAAACCATATCTCATAGCCGATAATATACCGAATTGGATGGTAAGACTCAAGGCTTGCGACAGGTCGGGACAGACTCAAACACTGGAATTGGCGGTTTGCTCAGAGGTAATATATCAATTTGTAGTAAAGTCTGCGTGTGATATGAGCGACCAAAATGAACTCGCCGATGGTGTCACAGTAACCGACGCATAAAATGCAACAGTTCTCGGGGTGTGACGCGTGCGTACAGCCTATTGCAAGGAGATGCGTCAGGAGCCTTGAGTTCGGGGTATTGCTGGATGTTCATGTCTCGGTTCTTGTTGACTCAAACGCATCAATGGACGCGGCCGGCTATTGAGGGGAATTCGATCTCAAAGTGATGGGCTGTTATTGGAGAAGACTTCAAGAAGCTGCGATTTGTAACTTAGTGTCGTGCTACCGGAGCGCAATGGATGCTGCGCTCTGAACATGGCGTTCGATTGGGAGGTAACTCACCTCGTTTTTCGGCTAGCTATTTGAGGTGCGTTTCTCTAGTTCTGTGTTGGTTGAACGTGTGCCCTAGTTCGAGGAGCTGTAGGCAATGGAGCGCTTCAGTTGCGTTCTGTAGTCAAGATGCGTCTGAAGCGCAAGATCCATCACCCAACGAACGTGGTAGATGCAGCAGTCCAGCGTCGTGATGGGTTACTTTGCGAGGGACACAGTCCTGTCCTCTCACATAAAGATCACTACACCTCCAAATAGATCCCACTTTATCCACTATTATAACCATGGCAGTAAATGGGAATAAAGAGTCTTTTATTACCTGTTATAGTGATATGAATGCCTATATTATGGGTAATATAGTAGAGAATAATTGCAGCATTATTAAGACCTAGAATACTGAGACTGAAGATGATGATTATTAATAGGTTATGATTAAGGCTAAAGAAGGCCTAGTTTATGATAGCGCTGTTATTAACCTTAAGCTTAACTGAAGTTATAGAGAAACGGTTAAGATTAGGCATAATGAAGAACTGGACTGAGGTGTTGCTAGATCCTCCTTAAGGCGATGTGCTTGTTAATAGAGGTGATACACCTGGATCGGTCGCGGTAGACTTACTATTGCCACTGGTATACATAGTGGTGGAGAGCCAGTCTCAATCTTAAGGTGCAAAATTCATTAATAGAGTTAAAGTATTACTAGCGCTTGTAGCGGTGATGCCAGAGCTAGTAAGCCCTAACCAAGCCTACTAACATTAACTTAAGCTGCTATAATGAGCTGATGACAATCTCTACAGAGAGACTGGAGACATTAATGAGAAGCCGCACTGGCTCCAGTCAGACGTTGCGGAACCACTCATCGAAGTCCCATGGCTTTGGCACCTCAAGCTCCGCCTTAACCAAATTAATATTGTCTGTCAACATCGATCTGAGCTGCTAGGATTGGGACTATCCAGACATGGCGTAGTAACATGCAGTCAAGTGGCGGGAGGTAGACACAATCCCGAGGAGCCCTACGATACTAAGCAGCATAAACTTAGGTTCTTAGGGAGAGCTAATAACAATCTTCTACAGAGAGATCAAGAATATCATTAGTAAGCTGCCCTGGCTCCAGTTAGGCGCAAGGGTGCCCCCCCTATAGAGGTCTCATGGCTTTAGGACCTCATCTAGCTTCTAACCTGAAATACTGGTACCTGTCACCAGATAAGTGACTAGAGGAAGAGCGCAGTGGATGAGGCCAGCCTACGTCGCTTGCTCCCGGGAGCGGTGAGCAGGTTATCCTCAGCTTTAGCAAGGCAATTCCTGCAGTAACAGCGATATGCTGCAGTCACCCATCCAGTTCCTCGGTGTGAGAATATTGATATCGGCGTGTACATCATCCGCCTCAATAAGAACTCTAAAGCCACATTGGCTAGTCCTTCACTCCTATCATTGTAATGATCATTGTATTCCCCACAGCAACGAGTTCCACCAACTCGCCAGCGCGCATCAACATCGGCGCGAGGGATTCAGGGAACTTATCTGGCCCAACCCAATTCTCGAAGCCGAGGGCAACCCTACCGCCACTGGTACTGCGTCCTCCGGCCACGCTAACGCTGCCTCCGGTGGTGTTGGTGTCGACAAGCTCATCGCTGGCACTGAGGGGAAGACTGGTACCACCAAGGTCTAGCTGTATATTATGCCTAGCTATACTCTTTATTAACTATTTATTTCTCTTATCCTTTACTAATAAAAGTATAGTTAATTATAAGGATTAGCTTTATTATCTAGCTATTATATGTTAACTTTAGCAGAAAGGATTAAGAGACTTGTAGCTAGTAAAAGCAAATAGAAGAATAGAGTAAAAGATATAGTTTAACTGAATTATTAATATACATTTATTAATATAGTAGCTTAATAGAGTAGCAGTAGACTTTTACTTATACCTATAGAGGGATTATTAGTCTTTATATTTTAAGTTATATATTATATCTTAGTACTAATAAAGCTTTTACTAGTTTTTAAGAGTAACTTAGTATTATAGTATAGTAGAGGAAGCCTAGTAGCTACTAGTAAGGGGTATTAACTAGAATAATTTATTATATAATTAGAAAGCTACTATAAAGTAATATAAAGTAATTAGAACTACTTAAAACTAATATTATATATTAAATAGGAGTTTAAGTTTACTGCATTATTATTTTAAGCTATTATATATATTTTAATCTTTATCTTTAAATAGATTTTATATTAATTAACTTAATACTATTTAAATAAGATATTTAGAGAAGGTATTATATTATAATATATAATTATAAAATTAATATACTTTATATAAATAAATTGCTTAACTATAATTAACTTTAAATATTATATCTAGTAAGTAATAGTAGTTAAATAGGCACTTAGCCCTTATAATATCTACTTTATTATAATAAACTTCTAGCTCTATATTATATAGTATTTTTTATTATTAATATAACTTCTATAAAGAGAAAGCTTATTACTATAAAATATAAAATAAAGCATAAGAGTTACTAAAGTATTACTTATTATCTATAATTATAGGATTATATAAGTGTTTTTAATTAATTAGCAGTATAAAAAGAATATATAAAATCTCTATATAAGTAGTTAGTAGTGCATTTTTATAGCATTTAATAATAGCAAGTAGCTACTTAGAGGCTACTAGTAAAGGGGTATTTTAATTTAGTATGCATTCTAGTATAGTGCATTTCTAAGAGTAGTTTAGATAGGTAATATGTAGTAAGGTAATCTCTATTACTAGATTAGGTCTAGTCTGCTAAGGGTACCTATTAAGAATTTAAGCCTTAAACCCTTTAAATGCATTGCACTTCTTTATACTATTTATTATTACTTCTTTTACTTATATTAATTAACTCCTTTTAGATTAAGAAAGCCTTATATATAGATATAGTGCTATTTAAGATATAATTCCTTAACTATCTTTCTCTAAGGTTATATATAAACCTCTAATATTATTAAAATCTAACCTTAGCTATACTATATAATTACTTACTTCTATTACTAAACTTTTTCCTTTAATTATTTTATACTATAATTAATTAGAAGTTAAAAGAAAGTTATATATTTATTACTTATTACTATATTTATGCTAATATTAATAATAGCCTTATAAAAACTTTAGCTAGTCTTTATATTTAATATAAAACTTATTACTACTTTAAATAAAATATATAAGATATAAAACTATTTAACTAAGATTTAAAATACTGCTTAGTCTTCTTCTTTAATTATATAAAAGGAAAACTCTTAGTATTACATATTAGATAATAAGAAGGATAAAGTCCTTTAATATTTAGTAAATTTAATAAGTAAATTTAATAAGTAAATCTAATAAGTAAATCTAATAAGTAAATCTAATAAGTAAATCTAATAAGTAAAGTTAATAAGTAAATCTAATAAGTAAAGTTAATAAATAAGCTTAATAAGTAAATTATTAAGTAAAGTTAATAAGTATTATTAATAAGTAATATTATTAAGCTAGTTTATTAAGTAAATTTATTAAGTAAATTTATTAAGTTTACTTATTAGTTTTACTTATTAACTTTACTTAATAGTTTACTTAATAAACTACCTTATTAAGTAAAATTAATAAAAATAAAAATTATATAATTTAATAATTTATTTATTTATTTACTTTTTACTTACTTTATAAATTATTTAATATTATAAAAAATTAATTAAATTATAATAAATATAAAAATCTTTATATTACTTAAGATCTTTACCTTATAAGCTAGCTAGAATGGCTTTAATAATAGAATTATATTATTATAGTTAATTGCTTTAAGTTAAAGAGCTATAGTATGCAGATAATATACTGCCTTTAATAGGCTTAATGCTTTAACTATTATAAATAAGTATAGTAATAAAGAGATACTCTAAAGAGGCTGCTAATGCACTATAAATAAGAATATCTTCTAACTAGTTTACATTTATCTTAAAAGTTCTTATACCTAAACTATAAGACCTATATCCCCCTTTTAATATCTTTTTAGTTTCCTTTAAATTAAAACTAAATCTTAATCCTAGTAGTATAAAGTATAGGTAAGTTAATCTAAGTCTTAGAAATCTATTTATAAAATTTATTTTAACTTTATATACTAGAATCTAAATTCTACTTATTTTATAATTAAGTAAATATCTAACTGCTACCTATAATAAGAATATTAATAGTCTTCCTAAGTATATAGTTAGTTCTTAGATACTATGCTCTTCCTTCTCTTAAGCTACCTACTGCCTCTTAAGAATCTAGATCCAGTTCTTTATATAATAACTAATACTATATATTAACTAAAGAAGCTCTTAGCTATATACTATATATTGCCTGTAAAGTATATATTTTAGCATTATATATCTTACTTTATTTATCTACTTAATATAATCTTATACTTCCTTTTTAACTAGAAAAGCTTCTCTTAGTATAAATCTACTTTTACTTTACTAAGATAAATGTTAAACTTAAGGTTCTATATATTAATTCTAATTTATAGTACTTTTATAGATTTTATTAATGTAAGTAAGTCTATATATAGTACTTTAAAAAATAGCTCCCTAGCCCTAAGTACTAGGTCTTAGTCTTCTATTTAACTTATTATATCTAAGGATAAGATAGTTAAGGATAAGACTTTTAAGGTTAAGAAGTTTAAGATACTTTATTCTTTAATACCTAAACCTTCTCTATTAAGACTAATATTTAATGCAGTACTATAAAGTCTATTACTTCTAACTATACTTTTAATCTTAGTATTACCTTAAAGAATAACCCTTTAAGCCTTAATAGTAGCCCTAATTCTAGCTGTAAATTCGCTTTATATTAGACCTCCTCTTTAAGCTTATCTTAAAGACCTTTATTATTAATTAATCTATACTGCTAATCTATAATATAATAATTTAAAGCTATATCCTTCTCTATAGCTTTAGACTAGCTATTACTAAGCATTTAATATAATTACCTTCTTATACTCTTATAAAAGGCCTTACTAAAGCTTTATGCTTCTAAATAAAGTTTTAAATAATAAATAATAACCTTAGCTTAGTCTTATAAGCTTCCTATTATATAGTTATTAAGGCTTACTTTAACCTTAATATCCTTTTAATAAAAGATATCTTTTTCTATTAAACTATTTACTTCTTTTTATATCTATTACTTAAACTTACTTAAATTAAAATAATATTCTTCCTTGCCTTATTTATTAATTGCTTTCCTTTATGCCCTAGTTTAATATAAGTCTAATAGATATAGAAAATTAGATCTTAATTCTATAGGATGTTTAACTAAGAACTATAAACTTTAAAAGGGGTTATAGGCTTTAAGGTTACTAAGACTAGTTTAGTAGTTATATTATATAATTATATTCTCCCTTTTATAACTTTATATATCAGTTAACTAAAATTTACTTCCTACTAGAGCTAAGTTATAATATATAATTAAATTACTAACCCTCTTATTAATTAGGATACTTTTAAAGTATTATTTTTTTATAATATAATCTTCTATAAGTTATATTATTTATATCTATATATAAAACTTTTACTTCCTATTATATTATATAGTAAGCCTAAGTAGTTAAAAACCCTAATCCTAGCTAAGGGAAGGGGAAGGAAAGAAAGGGTTTAGTATATAACTTTAAGTTTAGGAGTCTTTTAATAAGCTTATACTTATACTAGTCTTTAGATTTTATAACTTTCTCCTAGTAGTAAGAAATAGTATACTTTATATAACTAATAAGGCTTTATAGATATTATTAATAAAGGCAAATCTATATATAGCACTTTAATAACTAATACTAAAATCCTTAATATAAAGTCTATTTAACCTATAATACCTAAAGTTAAGACTCCTATAAGTAACTAGAGCTTATAGAAGATAGCTATAATCTATATAGCCTTATAGTACTTTAAAGGTATTACTAAGGCTATATTATAATATAATTGCTACTTAATCTATTTGCATCTATTATATCTTATATTATCTTATTAGTATTAAGTGCTAAATACATATAAATAGTATTAATACTAGGTATACATTTAGTAGTTGCTACTCTAGTAGCCCTTAGAATATTCTCTAGCAAGCTATACTAATATAAGTTACTAATGTAAGATTCCTAGCATTTTATTTTCTTTACTCTTATAACTCCTATATCTCATTCTTATTACCTGCCTGTACAATTATAACTAAGAGACTAGATAGCAAATAGTTAAAGTTATTAAGTTATTGCCTTTATTTCTATCTCCTCTCTATTAGCTTTTAGTACCTATAACTTCTAAATCCTACTTTCTTACTTCTCTAGTATAACTGCAGCCTACTAATAGGATAAGGCTAGTATCTCTAGAATTTCCTTAAAAGGGATTTGCCTTTAGTATTCCTTAATTAACTATATAAGTATAATCTCTAAAGCTTATAGCCTATATATAATACCTAGAAGCAACTATAGTATTATAAAATAAGTTAGTTTTAGCTAGCTATTATTACTCTAGTTAATATTACTCTAGTAAATAACTAAAATATAATTTAAGATATAAGACCTTGCTACTAAATATATAGCATAGTATATAATTAATATTTAAAGGCATATATAATAGGTATATAGCAAGGAACTATTTAATTAGTTTCATTTTAAAAGCAGCTACAACTTCTTTAAGTAATGTTTTCTCTCTACTAATGCTACTACCCTCTAGCTAATAATTTATATATACTTTAGCAGGCTAGTTAATAGTAATGCTAGTAGTACATTCCTTCTAGCCAATATACCCAGTCTTATTAACAGTATAGTCTAGTTCCTATAGCATCTTTATTAGAGGAATAAGAGGGCTTCTTTTAAAAGGCAATACTACTATCCTGTTACTTTCCTTTAACTATAATTAATAGCTATTACTAGCTATAAGGGCATAAAAAGACTATTATTTTATTTAGCGTTTTAATATACTAGAGCTCTACTAATAGCTTATATTATAATAGCCTTAAATATTCTTAAAGGGTTTTTATTATAACTCCTAGTAATTAAGAGCTTATTTTAAATAGCTTAAATGCTTAGGTTATTAGTAAAGAGTCTTCTATAAAGAATAAAGTGCTACTAGAATCTATATAATAGGCTTTAGTACTCTTATTATATAGGACTCTAATTTATCTTCTAAAGTAACCTTCTGCCTTTAAAATATCTCTTTATAAAGACTATATAGAAAGGGGTATAATTAAGTATATTATTGCTACTACAATTAGAATATAATTAGGTCTTACATTTAGTCTATAATACATTAATTCTAAGAATATTCTAAGATATTATAAAGGCATCTATAAAATACCTTTAAAAGAACTTTATTATAGAGGAACTCTTATAGGAAATTGTTTTTAGTAATTAGTTATAATCCTTTATTAGAATATTCTCTTTCTTACTAGCTAGGTAGATAATATAAGGAAATTAAAAGGAACTTTATTTTTAGTATTATTATAGGTTTTATAATCTATAGTATACTATAATAAATAAAGGTACTATTATCTATTAGCTTAGGTAATAATCTTCCTTTAGAAGCTTTAAAATCCTTTAGTAATTTAAAAGGTTATAATTTAATTTATAAAATATTATTTACTTAATTGCTTTTACATTAAAAATGCTAAGCTAGATTAAGTAAGGAATAAAGACTATTTTAATTTTAATTCTATTTTTAAGGCTACTTTTAACTTAAGTAAATATTTAAATAGTTAGTACTAGTTCTATTACTAAGCTATTAATTACTTAGTATTAATAAGTATAAGTATAATTTATATTGCTTATTACTTATACTTTATTAGTAGCTTAAAAGCTTAGTATTTTATTATAATTTCTTTATACTATATAATCCTTTAGAAAGTAATTCTTATTTATTGCATTTTATATATATTATTTAAATTAATACCTACTATATAAAGTACTAGCAACTAGCTATTTTAATCTCTTATCTTTATTTAGCTATATTTACTAATTTATATAATTATTATTTATATTAAGGAAAGATTATAATACTATTTTATTTTACTTATTAGAGATAGATATTAATTTAAAAGAACTATCTTCTCCTTTAGGGGAGGGGAGCTAACCTCTTACTAATGTAAGCTTATCTCTCTAGTAGGTAGCCTTACTCTTAAAACTGCTATAAAACTCTATTACTGCTATTAACCTAATTATCTAGCTTTTAAGTGTAGTATAGGGATTTAGAGTTAAGTATTATATAAAAGGAATATAATTGCAACCAGTTAAAGCATTATAGCTATAAGGCTACTATTTAAATAGAATTATTAATAAAATAGGTCTCTTTATTAATAGTATAGTTTTATGCTAAATATCCTTTATTGCTTCTAATTATACCTTAAGTCTTTTAATATTATAACTTTAAAGTGTAAGGGCTTTATTCTTTTTAGTAATAGTCCCTAAAAGATTAACCTTCTTCTAGTTAAGTATCTTAGCCTTTTATAACTATTTAACCTTATAAGCTAAAAGTTTAGATATCTTAGCCTTAAAGTGCTCTTTATTCTAAGATATAGCTACTAATAAAGTAGACTTCTTAACTTCTAAGGCTTTAACTTTCCCTAACCATTCTGCTTAATATTATTCTATATCCTTAGCTATCTAATTAATTTATTTCTAAAGAGCCTAGTTTTATTATACTAGCTATTTATTCTTTATCTTTAGAATTATAACTCTTTAAGTTATTATAGTAATATTAACCTCTTCCTTATTATTATATTAATAATAAACTTAAATAAAATTAGTATTTTCTAAACTTAACTTACTCTTTACATTACTAAAGCTATTAATAGCAGTTTAGTAATATATTTAATAGGAAGGTAAGAGGGTAGTTTACTAAGGTTTATTATTATTAGAAAAGGAATTTAAGCTTTTAATATTATTAGCTTCTTCTATATATAGTATAGTTATCTGCTATCTAGTAAAGAATCTAAGATATTTAAATATACTTTTATATAAGTACTTATATATAAATGAAAGCCTATCTTATAATAGTAACTTAAGAATAGAATTCTTAGCCTTCTAAGCAATTAATATATCCTTTATACTGTAGTTCTATAAGGATCTAAACTTTATAAAATTAATAACTTTAGCAAGGATATCTAGATCCTATATAGTAACTAGAAGGATACTCTATTTAAATATATAATTATATTTAAGAATTACCTTAAGCCTCTTAGTCTTATCCTTTAAGACTGCCTTATTAAGTTTATAGAGAATGTTTAATAGGCTAGATAGTAACTTACCTCTCTTAAAAGCGCATTCCCTTTTAGCCTTATGCATATTATAGTATAAAGTGTTTAAAGACCTGCTATTATAGGCTTTAACCTTGCTAATAGTTTATTATATAACTAAGTAAGAAACCTTTATACTTTTAATCTATCTAGAGTAAGAGTTACATTAGCAAATAACTATTTACTATAATGCTAAAGCTAGTAAATTAATATCCTCCTTCTAGTATAAGTAAACTATAATTTTAAATAAAGTATTATAGAATGTAACTAATATAATTTATTTATTAGCCTTTAGGTTTTTTAATACTAGTTAATATCTTATAATGTAAACTAGTAAGAAAAGTATAATTAGTATTATTTAATATAATCTAAAGAAGATTTTAAATAGTAAGAATAGTAACCTATATTATAAAGTATTTAAATTATAAGAGGCTTTCTTAATTTTAGAATTTTTCTATTTTTCCTTAATTCTATTAGTATTTTTAATACTCTACTTATACCTCTTAGGCTAAAGTATAAATCTATTATAGAATAAAGTCTCCCCTTAGCTAGAATATTATACTTAGTAATAGTAACCTAGCATTTACCTGGTTTCTACCTAGCTTATACTATCCTTAGGGATCTTTAAATTCTACTCTTCCTTTAAAGGCTAACTTTATTTCTTAGTAAGCTTATCTTTATAAGGTTTAGATATATACTTATTTTAAGTATTACTTATTATATTAGGATTTCTATTAAAAAGAAATAAGAAAAAGTATAATAGTAAATTATAAATATATTAGTATATTTTTTTAATTATATATAGTAACTAATATTACTAACTTATATGTAAATAATTATTTATAAATAGTAAAGAGTAAGGTTAATAAGATAAGATAAAGTATAGGTAAATTAATATAACTCTAGTTAACTGTAGTATAATTATATAAGACCTATCTAGCTAATAACAGTTAATTAACTAGGCATCTTACTAGCAATAAAAGTAATACCTTACTATAAACCTAGCTTTACCTTCTATTTTAAAAATATTTAGTTAAAATTGCTAATTAAATACTAAAAATATAACTAGTTATAGAAACTACTATTAAGTATTTTAATAGGTTTTATCTAGTCTTAGACTACTATTTAATGTTTTCTAGTAAAGTTTATATTTCTATTTATTATAATCTAAATGTCTTAAGATTCTAGTTATTTATACCTTTAAAAATAGAAGACCCCCTACCCCTTTACTTACCTCTAAGCTACTAACTTACAGTTTATCTTAATCTACTACTTATTTACATCTTAAAATCTTAATTAGAGGATAAATATTAACTTATACTACCTATTTTATTCCTTATAATGCTTCTTATTTATACTCTTAAAATATCTATCTTTTATAAAGATTATAGAATTAGCTAATAAACTAATTCTCCTTCCTGCTACTAGGCAAAATTTAACTAATTTAAATAATAGGTATAATTATTAATCTAGTAGACTAAGCAGTATGTAACTTTTATTACTATAAGATATTAGCTTAGTAGATGCTACTATAAGCTACTAAAATCTACTCTATTAAGCTTATTAAAGGTTATTTAATAGGAGTCTACTGCTAGTCTAATATAACTAATTAGAATTATTATCTTAAGGCTTATTAAGATATTAAATTAATACCTAAAGCCTACTAATAACTACCTATATCTTACTTTAATATAGCTATTATAAGGCTATACTTTATATAAATTAAAGACCTAGAACTAATAGCATTAATATATTACCTTATTAGGATAATATATATATAATTATTAGTCTTATTTTAAGCATAAAGCTTATTTCTACCTAGAAGTGCAATAAGAAAGGAAGGTTAAGTAACTTATTAACTTTAATGCAATTAGCCTTAAGAAGTAATAGTACCCTTACTAAGAATACCTAAACTAGTAAAGAGAGATAATATATATAAGAGCTATTTGCAGTATATACTAAACTTTTTACACTTTAATTTCTAGCTACATTGCAGGCTAGTTATCTACTACTAGTAGTAGGTAAGTAACTACTAAGAATAGCTTCTTTAAGCTGCTTTAATTAAGAATACTACATTAAATTTATATTATTTATAGAAAGGTTAAAGTAACTTCTTACTTTATAGAATATAAAAGAAATTTAATATATACTTATAAATCTAGAAGTATCCCTAAATATACTATAAGCAGCTATAAGAAGCTGCTTAGAAAATATAATTCTTTAATTATTAATTAATCTATTGCTTCTTATTCCTTTATTTAAGTAGTTAGTTATTTTTCTATAGCTATAGTATTTTAGAAATAGATAGTAATATAATCTTCTTTTTCTATTACTAAACTGTAACCTATTAGATTTACTTAAAGGGATTAGCTTATCTCTAATAATCCTAAAGGATCCTATATAACTTAAAGTTAAGTGTAAGCCCTAGTCTAGTTATAGTAGGTTTTCCCTAATAATGCCTTTTAGTAGATTTAGTAGATATTTAGTAAAACCTTAGCCTAAAAGATAATTAAAATTTATCTTAGGAGTTACTTTAAATATTTTAGTAATACTAATAAAGATTTAATAATTATTAGTAGATTTATATATAAACTAAATAGGCTAGCCTTTTCTAATAGATATCCTATAAACTAACCTTATATTATATAGTACTATTTATAGTTAGCCTTTTACTACTACTTAACTTAAAGGAGATCCCTATCTCTTATATAAGTATAAGTAAAATATTTTTAGTTTTCTTTATACTTCTAGCTTTACTTAAAAAAATAACTATTAAATAATACCTACTAAACCTTAATATCTCTTAAGCCTATAAAGCCTTTTTCTTATTTTCTTCTTATAATAGAATATAAATCTTTTATAATAGATATTAAGCAAGAACTTTCTATTTTTAATCACTTAAAGGCTAACTTTAATCAAGTCAGTCCTCGCTATGCCTACATGAAGCAGTACTTTCAAGCCCTTGGTTTGTGGAACATAGACCTGGTCGAGGGGATTCGCGCCCAGCGTTTAGAAGAGCGCTGTATCAAACTCCAAGAAAAGAAGAATAAAAGACTTGGCCACCTTTACTTTGAGTACGCTGTAGACTATGGAGTTTGGTACAGCCTTCGTAAGTTCAACCAACCACCTTAGCCTTTCTCACAATTTACTGACCGCATTACAGTCGACGTTGGCAACCTATCACAGGAAGACCATCCTTGGCCTCATCCAGTGTCTGACAAGCCTGAAAGGAAGGACTTTTCGGCGGGTGTCTCTCGGTACTACCACGATTGGCTACTTCGAAATGGACCCCTTCCAAAGTCACAGGGAGAGTCCTCAAAGACGCCCAAGTCTGAGCCACGCGCCTCTGGCGCTTCTGACGTGCTTCGTCTGTCGAAGGTGGCATTCGTTAGCAAGGCAGCAGTCGAGGCTGGCAAGTACTGGGATGAGATGCATGGTCGCAACGCAACTGGCTCTCTCAGCAATGAGGTTCGTTTTCATTCCCAGCTCTCCCATCATTTAGCTTTTCTCTGACGCACAGTGAAGACGCTTGTCAGCATGCGACTAGCAAACGAAGACGATTTCAAATCCGAGGCTTCTGCCAAGGATATGGCCATACCTGGATCCCAGACTCAACCTGCTGTGGTAGCAGAGACTACTCAGAAGTCTCCAGCCGCAGCCAAGGAGACCGTGGCCAGGTACGACCCATCGATCCCCTTTGCCTTACAACAGGCTGAGCGCGCTGCGGCTGCAAAGGCTGCTCGCCAGTCATCTTGAGCTCCGATTGTCGCCGACAAAGACACGATCCCTGGCGAACTTCCAAGGTAGGATGTCTTCCCTATCCCCTTGAACCTTTGCTTACCTTGGCTTAATCAATCAGACACATCTACAGAACTCAACCGATCGATCAGTAAAGATAACGTCCTCGAGGAGGAGATGGCGGCCCTCAAGAAGTTTCTACTACGGTAATAACTTGATATTGAGCCCCTGGAGCGTACTTAATATGCAGATGAAGGTAGTTGGGATGGGGTTTGAGGAGATGTGGTAGCATTGTATACTTGTTGTAGTTTAATGGCAGATGATGAAGAATTCACCGACACAAGGTGAAGTATCCTCCCCGGTAATGTGAAGACGTCTTCAGAGCAGATCACCATGGTTTGTTCAAGTTGCTATAATACACACGGACATCACAAGTACAGAAACTACAGTAACTCTTATTTAATCTTGCTATTGACTTGTATCATGACATCAAAACACCAATAGTACCTTCAAAACCAGGCCATCATGACTCTCTGTCAACCTGTATCCCAATGACCAACCAGCATCAAGTTCCAGTGACGTAGGAGTTCAAGGCAAAGCTGAATTCAATTGGCACATCCCCCAAGTAATTCTCATGTGCAATCAAGTAGCCGCTCAGCATGAGCTCTGCCTCAGCTGTTGTCTTCCCATCAAAGCCCCTGATCATGGAGCTTGCTATGCAAGACACCCCTTTAAAGGAAAGATGGGTTCTCGGTGGCATGAACGATATGTACTTGGCGGCAGTTGCAAAATCGCAGGGTACCCGTTCGCTGGCCAACCTGTGCGCCGTGCTGCGAAGGACAAAAAGATCCTTAGAAACTGGGACAGACACATTCGAACCCTCTGCCATAGCGCGTTGAAGTTCTTCATTTTCGCTCTTGAGAATTGAGTTCACGCGCCGCAACTCTACGATCTCCAGTCCATCTCCACCGGAATTGAGGATCATTTCTCCCTCAGCGTTGTCCTCGTTACTGCTTTCTGCGTCCGATGATGAGATGGGAACTGGAAGTGCATGGTGGATGCGCCATTGGCAGTACGTGTCTGAGCAGCTCTCGACGTCGTCATGGAAGTCGTTGATTGTCCAGGGGCAGTCAGGTGCGTTGTCTCCAAGGTGAGAGACTAGAAACAGATTAGCAACATCCGTGACTCAAGACACACTGTACCTACACAAGCCCTTCCAAATAGCGGTTTCCAAGTGATATTGAAAGCTCGATTCGGACACCTCTAACTTGTCCATCCTCTCGAAATTGGCGCAGACCACTTCGGTAGAACTAGCTTTGGTGGAAGCAAAGACAGGATAGTTGAATGATTCATTGCATGCGGCGACAGCGAAGAGATACGCAAGACGTTGCTCGGCACTGGAGGAGTCGATCTTGGAAAGATCTGGGTGCAAAGTTGAGCCATCCATGGGGAAGATCATGAGAAGGTGGCGGTTTGAAAGAGGAAAATGAGAGCCAGACTGTTCGATGCTGAACATGCCCCAAGATGAGTGGGGATCAGTGAATCGCTCAGGTTGGAGGGGATCCAGCGTACGGCAGTGGAGGGTTACAGTGGGCACGTGCACCGCTGGCCTCCACCTCATTCACTCTCGACTTCACCCCGCTCAACTCAACCAAATAATGCATTTCATTACGATGTCATAACCCTTCATGCATAACAACGGAAATGAGCACTTCCGCATTCAATTCATCCCTCTTCACATTTTAATCTCAATTTAGGGTCATTACAACGCGTCTTTGCTCAGAGTTCTTGACAATGCTGAGACCACCAGATCCTGGACAACAATATTGAGGGACAACCACCCGCCCTGCGATGCGACAGTCGTCACGACATGGAACTTGGATCGATGTCTTCAAACGGGTACGAAAGCGGCGCCCACGATCAGTCCACTCGAGCTGCTTTGAGGACGAGCGGAGGAAATGAACCGGAGCCTACAATCGACAAGGCACCGGCCATGAGAACAAAGGAATTCCGCAAGGACTACTTCCAGGGTAAAGAAAGATAGCCTGGACAACGCAAACATGATGTTAACCGGCCTCAAAGCAGATATTCACCGCACAGGCACTGTGATTCCACGAACTCCACAAGGTCACAAACGCCAACTTGGTGAGCTTTACTCCTCGACAAGTCCCAAAGCTGAACAGAACAATGACCGCGATCCCCCCGTCGCCCACGCCAACCATATTACCTGAACTCCCTCCGGTCACTAGCCACTGCGCCCACAAACAGAACAGCATGTACATACGATGCCCTTGGACCTCCCTTCAGACGGAGGCAGACAAGAAATGAAGAAGTGATGGTCTACCTTTCGAAATATTCTGATCTGCCATACGAGAAGTGCTGTGGTTTACGATGATATTCGACTGAGGAAGACCCCCTCGACGGTTGGAGTATGGCTTGACTGTCATGTTCTTTCGATCATCACAACCTGCCGTTACTCATCCGAATTCGGACATCGAAGAGTCTTCTTAAATCGATGGATCACATCCGACAAGTCAGCTCAAAACGAAGAGACCGACGACTGGTAGAGGGTCGTTACAGACATTGATGTATTGCGGAACTCTGGTTGGCCCTTAAGCGAATGTATTACTGCCACCTCCACCGCGTCAAGGGCCGCGGCTCAGCAAGATGTGACCCAGAGAAGTCGAGGCTGGCATGCGGATTCGTTGCTCGAAGATATGGTTTCAACATGAAATCGTGGAGTCAGGCCCGTTCACAACCCCGAGCACTCTCCTCAAGGCGATACAAGACACGACATCATCAGAGAAATGCCCCTTTCCCGAACCACTTTCTCTTCTTCTTTCGCTAGCCCCTTCTCTCCCCATCAAGACGCATCTGCTTTGTCAACCACATTTCCCGACTGAAGGTCAGATTTACAAACAACCATACGGATTCTCCCCCACTGCTGCATTTCGGGGCCAGTCGCACCAACAGCAACCACCGAGGCATCGGTCAGTACATCCAAGTACACTACAGTGCTGCCAGTGTGACCGTGATCCCAAAAAGAGACTGGAGCGGTGCCCAAACCATCTATGCTCAAGAACATCAGTCTCCGCAGCTGCCATCACCAACTTACCACGACACGACCAATCGGAAAGGTGACACTCTCCATCTCAAGAGACAGGTCCCAAAATGAGACCTTGAACAGCGTGTCCACTCTTCGCAGCGGAGCTTCACAAAGCACATTTGACTGAACCACAGTAACCGCTCCCGTAATATCAGGTTTCTAATGCTTGTCATGGCAAAATGACCAGTCGTGAAATGAGGCGGGACAAGGCTATGCGACAAAACGCCGCTACTTAACACTCAACGTGTTTCACTCAATGGAGATCGATGATTTCAAGCATAGACTGCACAACTAAGGAGAAAACCCGACAACCAAATTATGACAATGCAAAATAATAACATTTCCGATATCAGTGAGATGACGGACTTGAATGCTTGTGATGTGATAAGGTTGCACCGTGTTGTGAGATGGGTCCTTGTGATGCACCCCAGCCTCAATTCGTATCTCATAAGACGTGGAGGCTAGGCTAGAATATTTGATAGTCAATGGGCGATAACGGATTATTTAACGGGTATGTAGCACTTATAAATCATAAGAGTCATGAATACGCATCTGTAGAGGGTACGATCTTGAGAGAATCAATTGAATACACAGAGGCAGACATTTGGTACGGAGTACGTCCTACATATTATCATGTTATCTGTAGGCAACTTGTCTCGTTGAACGACATCACCAGATGCAAGAGGTTGTTATATTGCCCTAAAAATAACTCAATTCAACTAGCAGCTTACAATGTGACAAGAGTGTCATTATGGTACTCAAAGTGAGTCCCAAGGTGCGGCGAGATTCTCGCCATCATTTTAGTGCAGGTAGGCCTTGCTTACAGTGAGTACAGCGGTAGTGGAGCCCAGGTGAAGAGTGAGGATGTGCCGCAGATTCTACGCTAGCCACAATGGGAGCCATTTGATTTTCACATCATGAACAAAGCCCCCACAACACCATCACAGATTCACTGCCTCAAAGAAAGCGACAATTCCCCCTCCGCCAAAACATTATCCTACGACCCTCATCCACCATGTCTGATAACTCCGCGCCTGAAAAGCAGACAGCGCGGGAGAGGTATTCAGCACCCAAGACGCAGAGATCGATCGTACTGACGCATGCCACAGAGCTTCCGGATCTGGCCGAGGCAATATTGGTCCTGGGAGGAATCAAGACACGAACAAGGGAGCCCCCACTCTGGCTGAGAGATACGGGGTACAGAAGAGCCATATGGGCCGTCACTTCGATGATGGTGGATTGCCGTTGGTTCGCCGAGAGCATCGAGACCAGCACAAGCCTGACCGCGTGGCCGACGCAAAGGCCAAAAAGCTCGAGTACGATATTCTCATGTCCGAAAACAACGCCCGCCCAAGAATGTCAGTCTGGTCGAGCAATTTGGACATGATAATCGTCAGGAAAAGATATTCTGACATCAAGCCCTGCGCAAACTGCAAAGGTCAAGGCCACCAAGTAGCTGGCTGCATCACGACTGTCCACGGGTTCATCAAGGCCTGCTTCTTCTGCGAGACAGAAGATCATCGTACCGACGAATGCGACACGTTTAAACGGCTGTCCCTGGCGGAAAAGGTCAAATTGCTCGTAACCATGCGGGCTGGTATGCCTGGGTTGGCACCTTGGTGGGATCTCCTCTATGAGTTCCTGGAAGCAAAGGATACAAAGGATATCCCTCTCCCAACTGGTTTCCCTTGGACTGCCAAGTTTGCGATAGGTGTGTTTGAGGGCAATAATGGGAAGTCAGTCGGGGAGATACAGAGGGAATTTGATCTGACGAAGGATCCAAATGTGTTGCCGGTGGACACCAAAGTCCGGTCACTCCCTGATGTCTGGAGCTACTACTGGTTTTGTGACAGTCGCCCATTCCCTAATCGCGCTCATATCCCACGACCTTGAAGGTTATGTTTGCTGGCGAATGTCACCTTTTGGGCGGGAGGACGTCTGGTAAGGATGTCCTGTGAACAGCAGTCCTTGCTAAACCAGAGCCCATTATCGCAAGTATGATTCAGCAATGGAATGCAAGAATGTGAGCTAAGAAAATGCTAGTTACCACCCTCATCTTCACGACAAGAAACTCCAATCGATGATTAGAATAATGATTGACAGGCCACGACAAGGGAAGATCAAATTCGGTCCGAGTAGGAACATGTAACAAAGATAACAAAAAACATGGGTTACATCAAACGGGGCCGTAGTAAATTGCATCAGATTGAAAGGGGAGCATTGACTGTAGTGTATGTGATCTATGCCCAATAGTACATGTGAAGTTTGATCAGCTGTCCCATTTGCGCTGATCTGACTACTGTGAAGTTTGGTTAGTCATGGACGTTCTTAAATGCCTAGGCACTCTATTCAGGCTGATTAATATAGTTGAAAGCTACGAGCAAGACACTTTCGTCCTAGATACAAGGTCACAGACCATTTGATGGTTCAAGACACATACACATTTCGCTCCCTCCCACGTACCATATGGCATGTTTCGATGCTGGCAAGGTGCTCCCTCGATGATAGACAGTTTATTTCACAGCATATTGGTATCGGACATAACATTTTACAGTATGCGCAAGGCATCGCTACCGTCCATGGCCTTCTGAATTACCGTACAAGTGCATCCCATTGCCAGCCGTCATGTCGCATCGCACCCCAAAGCGAAACATTCCCGTGAGACATTATGATCCCAACATGCCAAGCCAACAACTCCATCTCAGCCGCGCCCGAAACAGAAGTCGATTGGTTCTTCTAGGTCCAGCGTTCCATCCTCATCCAAGACCCTCAAGTAAAGGTCAAGGAAAAGCTCAATCTCAGCAAGTGTCTTGCCCGCAAAAAGCCTAGACGACGCCGGTATAGTAGCGGTCTGATGAGGCTGCCGACATACAATGCAGGACGCGAGTGGCAAGTATCGTACGTACTTGGCCACAGTTGCTAGATCGCAGGCTGTGTCTTGCTCAATCATCTTTTCGGCCTCCTCGCGGAGAACCTCGGGGTCCTCAAGTACCGGAGCAGACACTTCTGAGTTTCCGCAGATGGCCTGCTGAAGGGTCTCGAATTCACTTCCAAGAGTTGAATAGTCCTCCCGCAACACCCGGATTGTCTCATCATCTGCGCGCTTCGTCTCAATAGTAGCATACTCGTCTTGCCACTTCTGCGATCTCCTCAGGCTCCTGATGAGCTCAGAGTTCTCGACCAGACCACCACCGCCGCCGCTGACCCATCTGTCAGCCTCCTGGAAAAGGAAGTTCTGGGATGGGAAGCGAGGTCTGCTGGAAATCCGTGGAAGGTAAAGACGTGTATTATCAAAGAATAGCTAAGCTCTCTGCTGGTATATCTCTAGCTGAGTTGTATTAGATCGGGAAAGTTAAGTGGAGAGACTGTTGTATATGAGTGAGCTGGGGTTATTAGATGGATTGATCCTGGTGATAACATGTTAATATGGCCCTATTGTGTGTAATAGGTACTTCAAAAGCCTGTTAAACTCTCAGTTGAATGAATCATTCTCTGATAGAGATTTAAAATGGTAGAGAGTCAGTTTAGTGATAGGCCCTAGGCTGAGCTTCGTGAGGTAAGAGGTTGCTCTGCTGTTATAATTGCTATGCAATCCCTTATCTCCAGTGTAAATATTAGGGTTAAAGCAGAAGTTATCTGGAAAGATAAGTCCTGCTTTAAACGCAGACCTATCTAGACCGCTTAGCAGGAAACCATCTCCCTGCTAAGCGAGATAAGCCCTATAAAGTGACCAGATATATGTATAAATGCAGTAGATGGCCTTATTATCAGAGGCATAAATTGCACATTTTAGGAGATTATTTAGACAGTTTCTAGGGTTTAGAGATATTCCTAGTATTACAGTGACTTTAGCATTAAGTTTATATAATAAAAAAGCCTTTAAGAACCGCTTTAGCTCTATCTTAGTAAGATTGTTAGGGTTAAAGCTAGCAGTAATGGGATTACTATGAAAGAACAGCTAAGCTATCAGTGATGGTAAGCGGCCTCCTTGCAAACAAAGGTACTCTCGCGGCGTGTAAGAAGATAGAGCTTTGCTGCAGTAATCCTGTATGAAATGGAGCAGCATACTGTGGAGGTTGTCTAGGCGCTGGAACAGGTCGTTGTCTTGATCGGTTAGAGGACTGATTAAGTCCTTGTCTACCTAGCGTTGCAAGTGATGACGAACAAGCAGTATCTTCTCCAGTCGTGTGCCTCGTTGTCTAGGAAACTGGATGATGGCCAGAGCATCCTGGATCATGTCCTCATCAAAGTCAATCGAGATGAGGTTCAGTCAGATTTGACTCCGCTGTATTCGGTACTGTTAGAGCATCGTCGGCGATGCTCGGATGATGGAGGAGAGGGAGAACTTGGAGGAGATTGAAAACAGGACCTTGAGACAGATCTCAGGCGGCAAAGAGTTGAAGGGATCCATGGTGCTGCCAAAGGTTAGCGAGAGTGGATTGAAGATGTGATTTTCCGTTCTTTACCAGACTCGGGAGATGTGTTGGATGTGCGAAAAGTGGGACTTGTCGTGTCGGCCTTTCTGGTCAGGCAGCGCTCTCGTTATCTCACACGCTGGGTCGATTAATCACTGCTGTTGGTAGGTTGTCTTTGCTTTCGTGTAGAATTCCAGGAGCGCTGTACACACCTTGTTCAGGATAGGATTGATTTGGCTGCAATTCTGGGCCAGTGGAGCTCTTGGAGTTGGGGAAATTATAGGCCACCTCTACTGTTTTCAGTGACTGTTAGTGAACTTTGGTTGTTTGGTCCTTGAGGTGGGTACGTACTTTCTCCCGCGCTCCCAGAAGTTTGCCCCCCTGTTTTGGCGGACCTGCTTTCAGTGGGCTTCAGTGGGCTTCACAGGCCATCACCTAATGCTACCATGACTTTGACAAGAACAGGAACTTCATCAGGAATCTAAGAACAGAACATGATATACAATAGGAGCGCGATCGCCCTGTCTGTCATAAAACAAACTATCCCCCTCACTTCCGACAATGTCAGAAAGTCAAGTCAGTGCACTGAAAGTTCTTCAACAGCACGGGCTGGGGTGCCCTCGTCTTCTGGAGCTTAGAATATGGCGCCGATTTGGGGATTGCGCCGCGTCGTTCGTGCGGATAAGGCCGCTGTATACAATGCTTTTAAGAATTTCCTTCTGTGAAATACAATTGCGAGCGCTTAGAGGAAAGATATCAAAGTCTGTATAGCTGCTTTGCACTTGATGTCAAGATCTTATGGAATGGGAACGCCGAAAGCAACTGAGACCAAATGAGACTTAATGAGACATCATTTTCTAGCGTTTGGGATGTACGTCCCACCACATTTGGGGGCATTTTGCATGTTGAAGCGGTCAGTCATGGTGAGTACTGCCACATTATAGAGGGTAGTCCCCTGAAAGGCGCTGTAGGCAGCTTGCGAGCAATGGTTACACAACCTCAAGTTATGTGGGGTGATGGTTCCATCTCTCAAAGTATTGCCAAACATCATCGCCTCCGACAAAATAACAACGCTCTATCTTCACATCAAGGTAAAGCGCAACGAACTACAGGTCTTAATCAGATTGAACACCTACTTACTCTCTCGCAATAGTGCTATACCATGCCGGAAAAGACTCCCCGACAGAAGGAGATGGCTCGTATGGAGTTTGAGAAACGCGAAGCCAAACGTCAACAGAATCAAGGAAGTGGTTCTGGTCAAAGTCAACAGCAAAACCAACAATCCGGTGCTGGCCATGGAAATATGAGCCAAGACAAGAACCGAGACTTGACCAGTATCGGTCCCTCTCTTGCCAGCAAACATGGCATCCACAAGCGCAAAAATGACTCTGGCATATCGTCTGTCAATTCAATGGAGCGCCGAAATTGGGATGGCGAGATCGGCCTTGGAAACACGTCTTACGATCGCGGCCCTCAGAACCGCATCGCTACCAACACCTCTACCGACAAGCTCGAGACAGAGACAGACAGACCCGCCGATGGCAACCAGATCACCGCGACTCCTCCGGCAGTCTTGAACACACGTCAGGCCATCCTGGGAGCTGAGCCAGCCCGACCAGACTACATCGCCGAGGCCAGGCGTCTCAAGCAGAAGACTGAGGCGTGTTCATCTCTCGGAAAGCCCCGCCCTAGCCGGGCAATCAAGGCTCGAGGTAGCCTCCAGAGTCGCGTCACCAATGTGACTAAGGTGGCTGAGGTTCTCTGTGCTGAGTGTGGCAGCACAGGCCATACCATTAAGGACTGTATCACCACTGTTACTGGTGGCATTCGGGGATGCATCTTCTGTAACAATCTGAGCCACGTCACTGACAACTGTGGCCAGTTCACGCGCCTCAGCTTGAGGGAAAGGGTCAAGCTGCTTGTCACAGACCGCGCTGGCATGCCGCCAATCTTCACCGACAGTGCCTGGTGGGTTCACCTATACAGGTTCCTGACGGCCCCTCACACTAAGGGCCAGCCAATCCCGGAGAGATTCCCCTGGCGAGCGAAGTTCGCCCGCGAGATCTATACCGGCACAGGAAGATCCAAGACCGTCAAGGAGTACCAGACCGACTTCGATCGCATCCACAGCGTCGGCGTGTTGCCTCGGGACTGGCGCATGCAGAGCATGAACGACGTCTTTACCAACTTCTGGGATAAGGAGGGCAGGGTGTGGCCGGCTCGCCTTGACGAATTGCCATTCTTGACCGAGGCCAACACAGAAGGGACCAGATCTGGTCAGGGGACCGCGAATGCAGAGGCGCCAGCTAAAGAAGTACAGAGGTTGGGGGAGATTATCATCGGGCAGGCTGCAGAGATTCAGGACTGGAAGAAGAAGTACGAAGAGTTGAAGAGGGAGAATGCAGACTTGAAGAAAAGGTCAGCTTAAGTATATGGAGACTCCCATGGACCATGATACCTACCTCTAGCCAGACTCCCATCGATGACATGTGATTATCATAGCTTATTTCGCTGTGACCTAGTCGATTCGACGTAAACATTGAAGCCCCTGACTTACACTATAGCCGGATACTCAACGGTGACACTGTCACTTCCAAGCTTTGACATTACTTAATCCTTCGCGAGCGCGAACCCCACCGACCGAAAAACAATCCATCGCTCATCGTTACCGACATGTTCAGAGAGCTCACATTAAGAATTAGCATGGGCTTAGGTGCGAACTCATGATGAGGGAGCGAACATCTCCAGCCTGTTGGGATATATGACAAGGATTCGATGGATGAGGAGTAAGTGGCAAGGGGATTGATAGTAATGAAGAACGAGGTTAACATAAGTAGCCATACATTAATTCATTCATCACTCAACCTGATTGAATTTCATGCGGATCTAGTAATAGTTACTAATAGGTGTCCTCTTCCGAGATGAAACTGTACTTAAAGTTCTCTGCAAACAATACACCTTATTCACAGCTCATTCACATCTTGTTCACAATTTAGGCTGCTCAGTAGCTTAAAAGGTCCTTTTAGTTTCGAGATTACTTAGTGCTATCGACCGTCCGCACATGACCCTGTCCCTCACCCCAACTACGTCGCAAAATGACAAACAACCAGCTTTTCCATTACTCCATCTCCATTGATGATCTATGCCCCCAAGCCTTGTGGCGCTTCTCTGACCATGCGAGCAAGAGTCGGCGGTGGTATGGATTCTCAAGAAACGCCGCAGAGTCCAGGAGGGAGTCGTAAAATGAGTCGGTATCGATCATTGCAAGCGGTCGGACGGGCGAGTGGATGTTGCACGACTCCAAAGCTGGTAGAAAGATTGTCAATATCGAAACGCAATACTGTGTTCTTGAACGTACGTGTCAAAAGTTTGGTCGTAGCTGGACCTGCGGCGGAGCCCATCCAACAGCGGCGTCTCTTTGGTATCACGCTGTTGGCATGTCTCGGCCTGCATCTGGCTGGCGCCCTTGCATAATCTCCACGGCCTCTGGCTTCGGTTCAGGCTCAGAACAGCACCGGGGTAGCAGGAACTTGGTGCTTCGGTAGCCTCTACAGTCTGCGAAAGATTCTCCGGCCAACCTCGGTATCCAGGAGTTCCAGCTCATCAGACAAGACGACTTGCCTAGGGGGGGTTGGCTCACGATCTCCATCATTCTCGGCCTGTGACTTTTGACGGAGCCAATCTCTGTAGATCACGGAGGCTTGGGTGGTTGAGTCGACTATTTCGGGTGTCGTCTCTGCCCAGGGCCATTTCGTAGCCTCAGTCAAAGCATTCCCGCGTTTGACTGAATACTGTTAGTTTCAGTAACAAATATAAAGGAGGATACTGCTCACGAATGTTGTACCAGATAAGGGCATCTACCTGGTACTCAAAGTACTCCTGGTTGACGGATGTGTATCCCCGTTTATCTAGTAACTGGCAAAACATCTCAACGCACTTCTCGCGGGTCTTTGCGACCTTGGCACTGTCCCAGAGACCAAGGTGCATGAAAAACGCATTCATATGCGACCGCCGAGCATCGAGGTTGAGGGGATTGACTGCAGAGTGGTCGAAAGAACCAGAGGCCATCATGTAAGTGTGTGTGCTGTGCTGTGTTGTTGGATGATGAAAGAAAACAGAAATGGTTTTGGAAACTAAGAGTCAAAGACAATATGCAGTTACTGACAATTTGCATCTCTGATTCACGGGGGTGTTTGTTTTACGGAGAAAGCCGCCACAGATGCGCAGTTGTTGCATGCCCCTGTTTTTATCTTGGGTTCCAGGGACACTGTTCGCACTTTTCTTGGGACGGAATTGGTTATGGCTCTTCCGGTCTTGACATGGCGAGCTCTGTGGTCAATGCCGCACTCCAGATAACCGGATCGGGCGGTGTTGTTGGCACGGCCTCAGTGGACTTCAGTGGACTTGTCGCCTGTTAGGGGATTTATCTCTTTTCGACTCTCGGGTATATACCTTGCTCCACTTACACCTCAAGTTGGGGTTAGGTTGATTTGAGGGATCAGCTTGGGTAACCTTCAGTAGACTTCAGTGATTGTTAGTGGATTTGGTGCCTCTTGGGGTGTTTGATTGCTTGCCCTGAGGTTAGTATGTACCTTTTTTGCGCTCCCTTTTGCGCCAAGTCTCGGTACGTACCGGTGCTTAGCTGGTTTAATGGGTGACCTTCAGTGGACTTCAGTGATTGTTAGTGGACTCAGCGCCTCTTGGACTTTTTCCCTTTGACCTTCGCGCCGGGTACGTACCCTTTCCTCGCTCCCGCTTTTGATGCGTTGGACCGCTTTGACAGACCGGCTTTATTTTAGCGACTGTTAGGGGATTTGGCGCCTGTTGCGGATCAAGGTTGTTTAAGCGATACGTATCTCTTTCCTCCCTCTCACCTCGTTGACCAGCGCCAGCCAAATCAAGGGAGTACCAAAATGGTTTGATTTACGAAAACATGAGTCATTCCAGACTGCCCTGAATTTCAACTCTCCTGTACTGAGGCGGATTCTCTTGATTGCAAGTACCCTCTGATAATGACTTTTACAGTACACCAATGTCAGTGCTTCTAGTGTTTAGGATCGGCAATCCCCAAGTCTTTTGTGCATTGGCAACCTAGCACAAAAGTCAATGCTGATTGGGTGAGATCTCCAGTACACAGTTAGCACCGGTTCCTCTTGGCCGGCCTTGAATAAACTCAGTTGGTCGCAACAAGACGAGGAATGCTCGCCTTAGACCAGCCGATATTTAAATAAAATGTCTTTGACTACTCTTTATGCTTTCGTGAAATTAAACGTGACGCAATTGCTCAAGTACATCCAAAACTGAGTATCCAAGCGTAGATGAGACTGACTCTCCTTGGTTATCCTGATCTTTCTGTGAGACTCGACGTCTTCCATCGAACCAAAAGAAGCTAACGTGATTCAGTGACGCTTGGTCTTCCTGCTGCTTGGCTCTTCTTTTGGAGGTCTCCCTCGTTGGGGGCTCCATTCGTGCAACCACACCCGCCCCGCTTCCTCGAGGCGATCTGTAGCCTCCTTCAAAACATCTCTTCACTTGTGATTTTTTTGCTTCATCACCTCACCTCGCAACGCCTGCTGCAGCGTCATACGCGTCCAAAATCAAGATGGCTACTCCCCATCGCCGCCAAATCTTCTGCAACCTCATCCTCGGGGAGGCTATTGATGAGGGAACCCCGAAGCATGTCCATCTTCACTCATCGCACAATATCATCATCAATCTAAACACCAGAGGGATTCGACTTTCATTCCCCCGCAGCCCTGATCGGAGCACCTGGAGCTGGTATTCCGCTGATCATGCAACGACAGACTCAGCGCTGTATCACATCACCATCGAACTGCCTCCAGGAGGTTTCACTGCGACTCACCGCGAACTCATCAAGGACAGCGAACAGCTTTCAGGCCTTGATGGCGAATTGAGCGACTATCGACGTGTAGAGCTACAGATCTCGCCTTGTTCCAAAGCTACAATCATTGGCTTTGGCCTCCCATTCCATGGAGCAAACGAGGCTGTCGACAACTGGGTCAACAAACACACTCCGATCGCTGGAGTAGCATCCTTACCAGAGATTCTCAAGAGACAAAGCTTTAGTCTCCTCGTCAAGGCCAGCAAAGATGACATCGACAATGTGATCAACGCCATCAATGAACGGCGCCAACCCAGTGACTATGGATACGGCAATCAGTAAGTCTCACTTCCCTCCTCCTCACGTCAGCTAACCTGTGCAGTCACGGATGGAACTGGGATCGCTACAACAAACAGATTCCCGAAATGAGAGGCATGCTCTTCCCCGAAACAATCCGCTTCAAAGACCAAAATGAAAGAGACACTGCTTGGACTCAGATTCACGTTCAAGATGTCTGGGACTTCCACCATGACCTGGAACACGTCAACGATATTGAGATACCGGCGCTCATCTAGAAGATTGGCAACGAACCCATCAAACGTGCAGCCAGATTCTTGTGTCTGCTGGAGCCCCCCAAAAACGATTTCGTGAGTACTGTGTCCCAAACTATAGCCAAGCTAACGTCCCAGGAAAACCGGCATTGGCGTGCTGTTCACCGCGCGCTGAAGGGATCCTACACGAAACTACAAGTCGAGTTCTTACCCAGCGCGTCCCGACGTCGTGTTGTCTGGGACGCGTCGCCGGTGATTTATGGGGACTCGGAACTCCCAAAAGACATTGATTCGTACGATCGGATTCCACTCATATTGCTGCGCCCGGACGCAGACGACGACGGACACAAGTTCTCGCCCATCGCCCATGACAAGTACGAAGGAGTCAATCAAAGCCTAGACCGGGATTCAGTGCAGCTCATCTGCGAGTCCAACGCGTACGGGGAAGAGCTTCGGGTGCATGCCATCAATCGTCTGAGCGATCCAAAGGTCTGGCCTACCGTTCAAGACAGTCTGGCCTCCCAAAAAAAGGCCATCTTCGACGAGCTGCTGATCGGCAAAGGACTCTGGAACCTTCATCATTCGGGCGCCAATGTTGACTTGACTCCGTTCGACCTCTTCAAGGATGTACCCGTCGAGATTCGAGATGCCTGCCTTGGCTCTGTATTTGAAGCTGATCGAAGCAAGGTGCAGCAATATTTCAGCAAACTCCATTTCGGCCTGGGAATTGTTTCTGGACCTCCTGGTACTGGAAAGTCGACCCTCGCCTCGGCCATCACAGTTCTCATGTGCCTCAATCCGACCATCAAGCACGTATACCTAAGCGCCACGTCAAATGAAGCAACCGACAATATTCTTGACCGCACCAACTCTCTCGCCAAGTCCATCAAGAAGCTCACCGACGATGGTGTCTCCGCCAATCAGCTGATGGTGGTCCGAGGGTACAGGCTCAAAGAGGAGCAGGAGAAGTGTCTCCGAGCTTTGGCCGGACTCCATTTCAAGCCTGGCACGCGAAGCTCGTCGGCGTGGAGATTCGAGAACTCTTTGTGCTGGTGGACACTGCGGGTTTTGGGGTCAAGTACTGTCCCCGAATTGACTTCCGACGACAACAGTGAGCTTTGGGAGCTTCACCAGAGACTCAATGGGCTCCACGCACAGCATCCCAAGATTTCCGAGTTCGCGGGTCTTGTGAAATTTGCAGAGGAGCGCGACTCGGTGACCAGGCGCAGACTGTACAAGACTGGCAATTACTTGAGACCCCTGCGCAATCTGATGGGCTTGGTCATCAAATGCTCCAACGTCGTGGCTACGACTCCTGCGACGTCCAACTCTTTCCTCTACAGATCATACAACTCGGAAGTGGCTCGCGGCGTCATCTTTGATGAGGCTGCCACACTGTTCTGCTCCGATGGTTTGTTGGTTCTCGGCAATACTCCTCGGCCCATGATCCTCTTCGGCGACACCAAGCAGCTTGCCCCTGTGCTCCCGACGGCGATGGAGTTGCTCCATACTGGAAAAGACAGGCGCGACAAGACGGAGGAGGAGAAGAAATTTCCGACCAACAGGTTTGCCCACTTTTACCGCATCTCCTGGTTCCATCTGTTCATTCACCTCGGATGGCCTGTGTTCAATCTCTACCGTCAACACCGAATGGCGCAAGGTCTCTTTGACCTCTCCCTGAATACAGTCTACCCGCATCTGGTGTCCCATTTTGAGTACAGTCCTTATTGTCAAGTGAAGAACTTTCCGATTGGAACGCAAGTCGAGACCTACCTTCGACTTGAGCATTACATTCCTTCAGCTGGTGAAGATCAGATCCACCCCGTATTCTTCAATTGTCTCAACTGTCCCTGCCGAAACCTGTATTTCTGGTCAAGATGATCGAAGAACTGTCGCTCAACCCCGCCGACATTGCCGTGATCACTTACTACCGAGCCAACCTTGCGGCAATCAGGAAGCGATTCAGAGAGGACGACATACTCAAGGATGTTACGCCTTCAACTGTCAACACCTTCCAAGGACGGGAAGCTCAGATTGTGGTTCTGGCCTTGTGCGTCACCCGCGAGACCGGGCCATCGTTTGTTGCAGAACACCGAAGTCTGAACGTTGCACTGACCCGGCAAAAGTCAAGTCTCTTGATCTTTGGAGATATTGAAACCACAAACATGAGATTCCGACGCCTGCAGGAAGAAGACGATGCTGATGATGGGCTCCAAAAGCCTGACGGGACTATGATTGACAATGTCCTACGCACCATGGCGGCCAGCAGGCGGGTAGTGACTCTACATGGTAACCCAGAGATTGACCCAGACGAGGAGGGGAAGAAGCTGAACAGGCAACCCGAGTTTCTTGGGTGAGTGGACGATGTCGTTTGGTGGATGGGCAAGTTTCACGTGATACGTTGGTAGATGTTGATCTGGAGACCTGGGAATTAAATGTATGATTATTGGGGAAGTTAGTCTAGTAATTGTGTTTGTTCTGGCAGTCCTGGACATTGCTTCTTCTCTCGATCAAACCGCACTGATATGAGTTCGTTATTCCATGGACTAGTAGTGACCAACCTAACCAGACCCTTTTCAAGGACATTGGAGACTAGGCCATGAGGACAGCAGGACAAGATTGATTCAACTACAGAAGTGATGCGACCGAGACGACCAAAACAATTGAGAGAAAACCTCACGAGAACATGATTTGATCGATGGGACCATGCGCTAGACAGATGAAATACAGAGTGTCCCTTGTGATGATCTTGTCGTCCATTCAAATCGCCCTGTCAAGTCATGATCCGCCACCTATCCAGAGAACCACTAAAGCTCCAGCCCCGTCAATCTCCAACGGTAATTACCCTGAGGCTAAAATGGGCCAGCAGAGTTGGTTCAGGTCGACCGAACCTTCCTCACGCTGGGAGGAATTACCCAATTCGGACACCAAGCCTCATCCTATTGGACGCGACAATGCAGACGCGTGTTTTGTGATGGGGCACACGTGGATGGGTACCTAAGTCTAATCTAACAGAAGTTGGGTCTGTAAACGGGGTCGCAAGTACAGGGAGGGGGCGATCTTGGTGGCTGACACTCCATCTCGGTAGTTGAGGCATGCATCTTGGTTTCGGGAGGGGGGCAGATTGGGTTCTGACCGCGGAAGTGGTGTGAACCGGGGTCGTTGTAACGTGGAGTTGATCAACACGGCGCGGATCTCGAATCCTCCATGTACATGCGCTAAGAGGCTAGCGGGTGTTCTGTGCTATCTTCAGCTTGAGTTCATTTCGGCGACTCTAGAACCGGGTTTGGGTCGGTGGACTGGTATTGGTTATGTTGTAGGGATGCTTGCAGCGGCTTAGGCGCTAGGTTGAAGACTAAGGGTACAGGTGTCTAGCGGGATTTGTGCGTTTTGTAGTAAGATCCTGTAGCAGTGGCGAGTTTTCATTGTCAGAATGTGGTTGCAAATCCCAAAAATGACTTTAGATATGACCTGAGAAAAGCCTTGTGTTGCTATTGCAAGGGGTTGAAATGGGAGAACTCATCTGCACTGAACAAAGTGTGGAGGCGATGGTTGGTGTGAAGACGGATCTCGCACTGTGATCTAGCTCCGTCTTCTCTCGTCGCGTTGTTGCGATGGAATGGTTGTTGCAGTTTTGGCTGCCGAAGCCTTTGTTTGGCGCGATTCGTCCCTTTCTTAAAAAAATAATGTTACCATGAGTAATCAGGATTCCCAAAATTAATCACTGCTCCTAAAAGTAATCATCGTCAGCAGGAGAGCCATTAACGGAGACTCTACACACTCTTTCGGGGGATTCTTCCCTGTAGGCCCTGTAATCGCCTGGAAACGCTCAACATAGACGCACGGCCAAACTCTCTCAACCATACAAACCGGCATGATGCATCTGCAGTCATAAAGATAATGACATTCTGTATTCTTATTCAATCTTCCCAAATGATCGAAAATGTTCCAATTGCAACTGTAGCAACGGTTAAGAATTTACAAAGTCGCCCTTGCATTTGAGATACACTCCTAAACTGACCTGGCTCCTATCTGATGACGTTTACATACTGACTTTAGAGATGGTCTCAAGTTCTGGTTACAGTAACCAGGCGATTTTTTGTATCGTACTCCAAAGAGCGACCTTCCTCGTCACGAGTGAGACAGCCGCTGTCATTGTACTGAAGGGTTATAGCTGACGGAAGGTCTTTGTGCGTATTG
The DNA here is from genome assembly GCA_013183765.1 of Fusarium xylarioides. NCBI lineage: Eukaryota > Fungi > Ascomycota > Sordariomycetes > Hypocreales > Nectriaceae > Fusarium > Fusarium xylarioides. The sequence continues at coordinate 351,083 of SRZU01000001.1, read as the reverse complement.
GTTACTCGTAAAACCTTTGTGGGGTCGTGTGGACTATACTCGTGACACCTTGTATTGGATTTTCCGTCTTGAGACTCCGTTGAAATCTCCACGGCATTGTCAAGCATCAAATGCAAACGACTGTCTGAGCAACTTCTAGCCATTTTGATCTTCTGGACAGTCAGGGCCGTTGCATCGGTAGTCGACGAGACGGTCTCGGATATCGTAGGTGAAGTATTCCTCTCGAAGTAGATCGCCGGATCCATTTTCCGCCCGTCACTCGTTGATCAGACCCGTTTGGCCAAACTTTTGCTGTATCCTGTACAGCACTACCCCACCAGATCCTTGACGGACGATGCGTTCGACTTCATTCCCAAAGTCATCATAGACCTGCTCCAAGCCCATACATTTCTCTTTTTCTTCGCCAGTGACGGTGGTTTTGGAGACAAGGTTCGCCTTGTTGTACTTAAAGTCGACCGTTGTAGCTCCTTGAATGAGTTGATTTACTCTTCCAAAGGCGTCGTACTCGATCTCCCTCGTCTGCTCATGAACATCTATATAAGACCACGGCTCGCCAGCAAGAGAATACGTTGCACTAGCAGAGAGTTTGTTTCCATCTTGCATCTTGAAAGTTTCGGCAGCAAGAAAGCCGGAAGGCGAATATGCCCGATTCACGGTCATTTCCTTATTTTGAAGATTAAGAATTGCTGCTGTTTTCTTGTCCCTCATGTAGGACTCTTTACCCTCAGGTGCTGTAATGCTCTTGACTTTATATCCAATACTAGGCTCGTAGGAGATATCATGTATCGCCCCGTCGGCGAGAAAGACCTGACTTGGATTAGGCGCGCTTCCCTGGTAGATGCTAGATGTTGTTCTCTGGCCTTACTTCACAATCGTGGGCCGTCCTAATCCATCAAATTGTTGTTCGGCGATTGTGTAAGGCCCAATTGTGATCGAAGCTGGGTGGTCGTCAGGGCTTTGAGGTGCATAGCTGGTCTGCACCACGTGGCCGTCAGGCCCTGTCTTTTGAATGATGCGATCAAACCTGTCGAATTGATAGTCTGTTATGCGTCCCAAAGCATCACGCTCCTTAACGAGACGCCCCCTCTCATCGTACTCGCAGGAAGTCTTGCTGTAGATTGTGCCATCCGACTTGATGGTTACAATTTCAGTAGGCTTGCCGACAAGGTTGACCTTAGTCTTGACGGTGCCATCCCCGAGAATTCCAGTGGTTCGTGTCAGAGATATCGGATCGTAGGCGTTGATGGTCACCATACCAGTGGTCCATCGATTGACACACCTCGCCCCAATCATCATACTGGTTCTGCTGTTTCGTCCGAATCTCTGTTGCCTTTCCCTCTCTTTTTTTCAACCAATCGATCTTTTCCACCTGGAAACATTGCCCGACCTTGTTGTACAGGCAGCTTGCCACAGGGCGGAACCTGTCATTTGGCTCTTGTCTTTCGACTAATGACGCGCTCCATGCCATCGGTGGTGTATCTGGTCTGCACCCCATTCGCCTCAGTCTGGGTGATCTGGTACCCAATTCCAACTTCTACAACGGCGTACTCAGTTTTCCGTGTAGCTTCGTAGTTCGTCGCTGGTGCAGTCTTTTCTTCAATGACCCGATCAAGGCTGTCATACTGGTAACGGGTCTCCACACCATGCTCGTCTTTATGGCTGAGGGTCATCCAGTAAGTATCGTTTCTTCCTGCAATTGGTCGTCCCCCGACAGTCCAAAGTGCCATGCTGTCCTTACTAGCCATTGGCTTGTCGCATGTCTTCATTCGTCGCTCATGATGGGCGACCGCACGTAAACTGACCCCAAATTCGGTATGCTAGGCTGGTGGCAGTTGTTTAAGGGCTATTCGCGTGGAGGTGAGTGAGTGCTACTCTTGTCAGCCCTAGCACATCGACGGGTGGCTGATCGCCGTACGGCACAGGAGAAGCTGAACATGGGATGACTGCCAACGTCAGCTTCGTTTATTGCGACACAGTGACGGTGATCACCAGGGCTTAAAATACCCGACCCATGGGTACCCACAACCCGCCCGTGGGTAGGTCTGGGTACCCAATTGGGTAGAAAAAATAACCTACTATGGGTACCCTAAACTGGGTATATTTTTTTCTGGGTATTAATAAGAGAGTAAAATAGCAAATAAAATAGCTATTTATAAGTAAAATAATTATAATAAAATTTATATATATATATATAATTATATAGATTTATAATATATTTTTTAAATATTTAATATAAATTTATTTAAGCTATTTAGGTATCTATTAGGTAACTATTAATAGAATAGGGTAAGTTTTGGGTACCCAGTTGGGTAGGTTAGAAAAAATAACCCACTATGGGTACCCAGACCTACCCATGGGCCTAATTAGGTGGGCTAACATCTGGGTACCCGTGGGAATTCTAAGCCCTAGTGATCACATTGGCCGGCTCACCAAACTCGGTTGATTTTGTTTCGCGCAACATTGATCCAATCGGCGCTGTGATCACAAGGACGGTTCTGAACGTGAGCTGTATCCAAAACATGAGTCAAGGCGAGGGTCGCAAGCCTGGATCGCAATCGCGCACCTGCCTTGACCAAACTTGCCTTGAGAGCGTGGTTCGCCTTGGGAAAACGAATTGTGGGTCCAGATTCAGGTCCGCTACGACGATACAGGGTAACAAAGCCTTTCAGTCTGACATTTCTATCTTTTCTAGCTTTCTCACAATTATACGTAATCCCCAAAGGAATAAAAGTGTTGTTAGTGCCCTCTGAGTGTCAATGAATGTGTGCGAAGTTCTCTACATGTGTGCAATTGTTCTCGAGTTGTTCTTGACATGTTCTCAGGCTCTCCCATCAGCCTCCGTTGCCTCCAGGACTGACTTTGAACACAAACATCCTGATGTCCCCCCTTACATTACTACCTCAATTCAATCGTACATCAACGTTTATCTTGTTGCAGGACTTTCAGTAGCATCCTTCAGTTCCACCAATGAAGAACAATATTAAATCCCTAACACTTTGTATACCGCTTAAGACGCAAAGTCGAGGCCCGAATGAGTCCGGGAGATTCCAGTGGTGTAACTGACAGTATCAACGAATGAAGGGCCAGTGTTTCGTGTAGGGCCATCTCTCTGCCACTGCCAGACCATTTCCAAGCTGATTCAGTGACAGTGCACATTCATGCTCCACAAGTCTCGCTCAAACCACCACCAATTGTGACCCGTCGTCTTCTTGACTTTTCATCTTCTTCACTCTTCATCTTCTTGGCTCTTTATCTCTTAATCCTTCTTCCACTTCTACTATCTTGGACTTACTTTCTTAGACTATCTTGCTCTTGATAACAGTCTTACACCTTCACATAAGAACTTTCACCTTAAAACCATGCAGGTTAGTTTATGTCTTCTCTCTCTTCCCTGCTAACTTTAAGCAGAAATGCCTTCTATTACTGACTAAAAGCTCTGCGCTCTTCACGATTAAATTAAGTCCCTCTAAAAGGAGCTCGAGGAGACTAAGAGCTACGCCGCGACCCTTGAGTCCAACTTGAAGACTGCCCGAAAGTCCGATCCCAACACTGGCAACCCTGGAGACGCCAATGACGGTCTGAAGGAGGGAGAGACCTCTCTCACAATGGTTGAAACTGAGAGAGGACGTTTCGTCAAATGGTCAACCGGTCCCGTCTTCTTCCCCGCGGAGTACTTCGCGGGAAAAATGAATACAGAACGTTGAGTCGCTCTGGGCGGCTAACGGACCCGAGAGTCCTGAGGTACGTTGACTCTCTTAATCTGATAGCGATCTAACTTTGCAAGGCCAACACCGACGACAAGAACTCAGAGAAGAGCGAGTGGGAGATTGTGTAGAGAAACGACAACGTTGGATGGCAGTGTTTTTTGCGGGAAGATGGCAGCAATCGTAACCTACAAACTTGGCTGTCACTTTAGCCATTCAGACATCAAATTATCAGGACGATTGTTGAAATGAAGCCATGTGGTGTATTTCCCTTCACCAAAACAGAGTGACTTCGATCTTTGAGTACTTATCATGGTGAAGTAAGCCTGGGTGCGAACATTGCTGAAGCTACTACAAAGTTCACATACAATGCTTTGGGGTTACAATTCAGTCAAAGTTACAGACATCTACTGTAGAGAGGGTCCTACGAGCGAAATTAATCTTTATTGAAGGTTCTTCAACCTCTAGGTACCGACATAACCGCTGTAGTTCCTGTCCAGCTTCTGTTCTCAGCCTTTGTGCAGCCCGTGATGTCCTAGCATGCTTCATTACATTAGCTACTGCTGCGTTGGATTGCAGAGACGCACTTACTGTCAGGTGTATTAGCACTCTAGCAAGCTGAACGGCATTCATTCCACTAAGCAGGAGTCGAAAAAGCTTATCGCATGACTTCTTCATTTCTTTCAAGGTCTCGATCTGGTGCACAAATGCCTTCCTCGCATTTGCTAAATACGGTGTTCGTTTGGCTGCTTCCAACTTTTGATTCATCGTCTTGGGATTCTTTTGAATGTTTCAAACTCTTGATCTCCTCATCTTGAGCTTTGTTTGCTCTATATTCATGTACCACTCAAGCAGTCTTATTTATTTTACAAAACTCTCTTGAATTACTTACTTAGGAGGCAGGGCTCCACCCCTGGTAGCCCAGTCTTCAGTCATCTTCAGAACATTCTGCCTTTTTCCAGTATATCCAACATGCTTCATCCAGTCCGCTAGGGACTTCAAGCGCTTAGGATAGATACAGTCCAGTAATGCTTTATCCCGCAGGGGAGTAACTCCATCTCCCTAGTAGCGCCACTAAGCCCTAAAGTTATCAGCCCAACTCATAACCGATTTATCTCAAGGAGCATCAGGACTAAGAGCCCAGTTAACCGATGCACCCGGATAGGGCTCTGCATAAGGCGCATATTCCTCCCATGTAAGGGTCTTGTGCATCGCAGGAGTGCCTGTCACCTCTGTAAAGATTCTAGCAATATCAGCAAAGCTAACACTATCTATCGCAACTGAGACGTCAAGGCCTGCCAACTCAGTCAGGTTATGAAAGATCCACAAGTTGTAGATGCCCACGTCACAGAGGGCGATCAGTGGGATCTTTGTATCAGTCGCTTCAATAACAGTCAGCCGGGTATGGTGGCTTCGTCGGTGTTACCAGCGATGGCTTCAGCATCCACCAGCTTGCGATGCGCGCTATGCAGCAGTCGGATGCTGCTGCTGCTGTTGTCCAGCTGTCTGACCAGGGTCTCAAAGACCAGGATAATCCTACTGTCGTCACCGGTGTCATCGACCGCGATGGCAAATTTTGCATCCTCCATCGCACTAACGAAGCTGACCCTGCCTCCTTAGTGCTTAGATCTCTTTCTTCTTCTGCCATCATTACCACAACTGTCTATTGGTTTTCCCGTCATCCATGCCCTCCCTTTCAATCATCACACCCACTGCCGCTACCATTCTCACAAACGTGAACAACACGGATGCATGCGAGAGCCGCTGAACTCCACAGCCGTTTCACACCCGACATGAAAAGAGCCAATTAGAGTGGTTTGCCCATCCCCCTCAGGGCAGGGGAAAAAAAAGGGACCAATGAGCGTAGTTTAGTCGCATTTGATGCTAGGATCTTTTAGGCCTCTTATCTACTAACTCCCCTATAACATTTTCTTTCCTCTCTTATAAACTGCACTTAAAGAATACTAAAAGAAATTGCAGTTAACTTACTTTAGTAATACTTTACCTTTTTATTTACTTTATTTCCTTATAGTTATATTACTTCCTTTACTCTTTATATAGACTTTATTATTATAGCTAGAATAGCTTTTTAAAGTAATTTACTGCTAGAAATTCTTCTAATACTTATAGCTATATTTCCTTTTAAAGCTTTAAAGAAGAGGTAAAGTAATATCTTTAAGTCTATAAGTATAATAATTAAAAGATAAATATAAGACTTACTTCTATTTAAGTATTAATATTATATCTTTATAGGTAATTAGTATAGATAGATAATATTTATTTACTTTAAGATAAATACTATTTTATTATTTTATTTATATTAAAAGCTACTAAAGGTATTATTAGTTATAATATAGTACTATTATTACTTAATATAAATAACTTTTAAAGTTATATTATAGTAGTAAAGGAACTTAAAGATAGTTAAGGTATTAGTAGAAATATATTAATACTAAGTTACTTTATAAGTTATACTAAGGTAATAGTAAAAGCATAAAGCTATAAATAGCCTTTATCTACTTTAGGATAAATACTATATTATTTCTTATATATTAACTTTACTTATTTTAGCATTATATAGAATCTAATGTAATACTACTAGTTTAGTATAATAAAACCTTATTAATATTAAAGCAGTAGACTTATTTATAGACTTAAACTTAATATCTATTTACCTTATCTTTTCCTATTATTTATAGTTTCCCTTAGCCTTATGCCTTAAGAGAATTATACTAAACTATTTAATAGATTAACTTTAACTTAGGGTCTCATTTTTATAGTATATATTTATGCCCTATAGCCTATTTACCCTATATTTTAGGTATTAGAACTGACTTTTCATTTCTATAGACTCCCGTTTACCAACTGGCATGGAGTCTGACCAGCGAGCATGTCACATAACCAGTTTCACATCGCAGACCTCACCCCTGATTTACATCCGATTGCTACGCGATCCACGTCGACAGCTTGTCCATGACCGCCTTCGAATCCGGGTAGGGAGTTGATGTATAGAAACCGGCAATGGGAAGAGGCTTCACGGGGCGCATCCCAGTCACGCTGTCTGTTCGAGGGGTCTACGCGCATGCTTGATGTCGAGAACTATGCTACGGATCTCCAAGTTTGACCCCTGCCCAACTCCCCCTCCAAGTCGGCCATTTACTGCTGCTCCTACAACACTGGTGATGAGGCGTTGCTATTCTCCCCCTGGCCTGATGTCAAAAGCTCTTTTGCTCTTTAGGGCTATCTCGATGGAAACTCGTCTGAATCTATCCCTTGCGCACTTGTGAGAAGCTCTTAGTATTCCTGCCGCAACGCCAGCCAGTCGTCTGCCAATGGGTGAACCAGCTCATGAAATCCAAGATTCAGGCTAATCGACACACTCGGGATCAACGATCAGGCCAGTGGCCCTCCAACTTCTTTGAAATCAGTACAGGTATCATCACCTTCGAGTTCGCGGCCCATGCGTGTAGTTGCCCCATGAAAGCAGTCGTCGATTCATGAGAACCCCTTGCTAATGCCTCTCAGGCCTCCTCCCCGGACTCTCTTTTCACAATCGCAACATCAATGAAATCACAGTATCGCTCAAGCCAAACCAGCATCCCCCTTTCAGCAGAATATTACCGAACCAGCACCATGACTACATTGACATCCCGATGAAGCTTGCATCGCGGCTTTGAGGTCTTTCATGAAGTTTCAGATCGTCAGTTGTCTCCTCTCTTCAATAGCCATTGCCCAACACTCTCTGTATTACCGTTGCATCTGGTGAAGCCGGTCGGAATTAGATCAGCGCAACTTGGACACGTCTTTTTTGGAACACTGCACCGAAGAGTCCTGCGACAGGCTAGTGAATCTCTCACGAGGTTTGTCAAATCTTATACTATCTGACTCGAGAGAAGTGTTTGAAGCGACATGACAGGTGATGCGCCTCTGTCGTTCCAAAAAATCCACATCTGACTTCGAGAGCGGCTCGTCCTCGGCTCAAGCTCACCATTCAATCACATCAATAATCTCAGCTTCGCTCGACTTCATCCCATTTGCATCTCCTCAGTCCTCATCACATCCAGACCTCTCGATGAAACGATTACTTGCACTTCACGACTGTCATCCTCCTAGCGCTGTCAACGTGGACCCTCCCCCCAAATATTCCGCATGTGATTCGCTTTATAGTCAGTTCGCAAATGTAATCATCAGCACCACACTGTCTAGCCATAACGAAACATGGCGCAGGGTGCCGAACGATCACTTTGTTTCGGGTCGGATCGAAATGGGCGTCTCGGGCATATCGGCGAAGGAGCTCCAGTAGCATGGTCGACCGGATGCGCGTCTACTGAAATCAACCAGTCCCCTGATGCTTATCACTTTCAGTCAAGGAGCTTTCGACATAATCCGAAGGCGGCCAGTCTCAACTGTTACGGCTGTTCGCTTTGGGATACTGGAAGCGACGTTCAGTACAGATTGTGACCACGACTGCATAGCCCTTCGTCGACTTAGAGCTCTCCCTTTTAGACTCTAGTCGGTATGCCGACCTTGGACTTAAGAAGCAACGGCAATTGCAATATTTTATCCGCCCTTGTCTGTCTCCCAACATCAGATGTGCTCATCCGTTTACGCTAACATCGCAGATGCCGGATCAACCATCAATTTGACCGTCTTTCGGTCTCCTTATCTGGGGCGCCGACTCGCCACCTTAAGGTCGATACGCCTCCTGAAACAGTCCGCAAACTTCTCCACATCGAAATACCCGTGAATCGAGACAACCGTTTAAACCTCAGACCAGCTTTGCGCCAGACATCTCTCGTCAAGTACCATATTTCTACGGTGCAACACCATTAAACAACGATAGTCCGATAAAGAACTCGTTCCGGCATTCATTATTCGTAACTTTGCCGACTCATCACACTTCTCACCCCCCCTTTTCATGGATGCGCTGCGGATGGGTTCCTCAAGTTCTTGCGCAACTGTGCGTACACGACTGCGATTAGTGCAACTTGGCTGGCTACATGGACTAACATTTGTAACAACAATATCAAGACTCCTGGCTTTATATTCGAGACAATGGTTCCTCTGGCGAAAGCACCCCCAGCAGTACTCATTCCATTCATTTTCCACACCCATACCGACTGCTATTCCCACATACAACAACAGCGTTGCTATCCCGCCCGCTGGTGATGGCTACCTCGGTGTCACCGGTGACGGTGTCAAACTTGACAGCTTGCGATGCCGCAACTGTCATTGTTGAGCTCTATTGTTAGAAGCAATAGGCACAATCGACCTCCCACAACATGAACCGGTTGCTGTACGTGTGATGATTGAGTATACGTGTCATCATAAATATGCACCCTCGGCTGGGGCGATTCTTTGCAACACTGCTCCTGATGCGATTCTCACCGACAACAATGACGAGGAGGAGAAGAGGCGCAGTGAACAGCAATAGGCGCAACGTGGGATGTGTGAGTATCATGGGAGTTCACATGTTATGAGGGCTAACGAGACTCCCAGGTTCAGTCAATAATATCCTTGGCAACCAGGACCTGTCGATCCACCCAAGATCCTAACTAGAATCAACAGATGGCCTTCATCCGCTCCGGTATCAATCCCGTACCACTTCTTTATACACCAGCTTCGCGAATCTTTGTACCGCTCAGCATTGAGAATTCAACACGATGCTCCCTGTTCAGTGTGACAAACCCCGCCTATGACGAAGCAGTCGACTTGCCCATTTGCTCGCGATATTCGTCCACGCCTTCTTCTAATGTCCGCAATATTTCCCGAGTCCTCTACCACTGCGCCAACTAAGGTGATCGGGGAACCTTTTGTCCCACGAAATTCTCATTCTCGGACCTCATTATCCAATCCCTCGACCAAGAGTCTGCAGACATCACGGAAAATACGCCGTGTAACATACGGAACCTTCATGAATCGACCGACATGATGAAAATCGATTACTGCGCGATCCACTTCGATTTCTCAATCATCACCAACTTTGGACCCGGGTTCGGAGTCGATGTGTTGAAACCGGCAATGCCGAAGAGGCTTCACGATGACCGAGGGCTACCGGACGCCCGATAAGGACTCATGAGCCGAAAGCTTATGCGCGCAACGAAACAACCACCGTGGACAAAGAGAGGAGGGCCAGGTTATTCCAGGCCAGGTTGCCGGAGCGCACAAAACGACTCAGCCATGTCGGAGCCGCTATTGAGGTACCTGGAAGTTTTAAGGGCGACATCCTGTGGCAATAAAGGTAGGTCCAAGTCCAACAAGTTGAACCATCCTGACCATCAAATGGTCATTCTTGGATTATCCTTTCATCTCATCAATTTCGGACCTTCATCTCCGTCAACTTCATGCTCAACTACTCTCATGCGTCTGGCCAACGGAAACAATATCACACAGGGCGATAAGAGACCTCAGACAACAAAGGCTGGCTTGGTGTCTGATCCATCCCTGTACCACCGTTCGATGGTCACGCGCTTCAGTGAAAGGGTGGCTGACTTCAAGATCATTCCCAGATTCACAGTCCCGGATGATGCATCGCTACCTCTCACCAGAAGCCCAGTTGAACGCCTTGTTCCTCCTCACCAGAGATAAAAAGATGATCCAGCAACTCTTCCTGATGCTCGCCAAGCACCTCCAGCAGCATTACATTCTTCATAGCTGGAATGGCCGAGTTGCCCAAGGAGTTGCTTTCATCTAGTTTTGTTGCAATCATATCTTCTGTGTGGGGTCGAGGACGGACAACAACAAGAGATGATCTCGCCGTCAAAGCTGGGGCTACACAATTCCTCGACAACTACATTGAGCTTTAGGCCAGTGGAAGCGATGTTTAGCACCTTGTGGTGCACTCCATCTACCCGACTGATACTTCATCTGTCACCGTCGAGCTTCACTGTCGGCAGCTAGCAGGCACAATCGACATACCGGACGTTGACCCGGTCGCTGCGCGCATGATGATTGAGTACACCGACGGCTGGGGCGAGTATTCATCACATACCATCAGGGGTCAACAGGCACAGTTGACTTTCATCACGACGATCCGGCCGCTGTACGCATGTTGATGGAGTATCTGTACCATGATACGTATGTGCCGGCTGGGGCGAGCATTCACCGCAACGGTGCTCCTGATGTGACTATCAGACACCGACAACAATCAGAAGAAAGAAAAGAGGAGGGGGGAAAGCAATGGTTGCAATATGAGGTCTGTGAGTGCTACGGGAATTTACCTGTAGCGAGGGCTAATGAGACTCGGATGTAGCGTGGATCCTTAGTAACCGGGACCTGTCGATTCACACAGGACCAATAGTCGAAAGTGCATATACAGTTAGGATTCCAGTTGGCAGGTAGCTTCATATTGATGTCGGCTGTTGAATAATGAAAACTTGTCGTCCTGACACTACGTCTCCGCAGCCCCTGAAGTGACTCCAAGAATGCTGATCGATATGAACCTTGGCACTTTGAACAAGTCGTCATGAAGCGATACAGCACGCATCTCTACTGTCATGCACAGCAGCGTGAGTGCTGTAAATAAACGGTTTAGCTTTTTCGCCGGCTCGAATCATGTTAGTCAGTTCGCTCATACGCAAGAACAGAGTGACTCTGTAAACAAGGATGCGTAAAAAGAAAACATACATATTTGGATCGATTCTGTAATCCCTTTGGTCAATTTGACCTGGCATTACCATTAAGTTATACTCGAATACACTCCATTAATCAATGCAGCAATCAGCCCGCGCTGGGGATACATGTGAGAGACGAACGTGACAGACGTCTGGCACATTCGAGCCAAGAAAAAGAGCCAATGAGGATGATTTGCCCACCCCCCTCAGGGCTGGGAGGAAAAAAAGGGACCAATGAGCGTGGCATGGTCACATTTCATTGCGGGGATCTTTTAGGCCCCTCATCCACTAACTCTCCTATAACCCAGTAACTTTATTTCCACTCTCATCGAACCACCTCGAGAAATACCGAAAGGAATCACAATTGACTCACTTCGGAGGTTGTCTGCAGATAGACAATGGAGAAAGAGGATCACGTATAATTGTTTCCAAGACGTGACAGACACAGGAAGTTAACCCAATACCTGAGGGAGGACAAAAGACAAATCAATCAATTGTTAATCGCATGTACGAGTGCTTTGGCAGTTATTTGATGAAGAATATACCACTCATATCATCCTACAGCCGTGTGTTCCAGCGGCCTCCCGATGCCGCTCACACTACATTCCGAAACACTGCTAGGTCTGTAAGCTCATATTGAATTTCGTTGATGTTCCAAAGTATACTCTGACGTTACTTCGTTTTCACGAGGAACACAGATCCAAGACGGTCTCATGACTCAAAGCTTTATATGTAGCCTAATTCCGGTATTTCTGTCACAGGTATTCCTCCCTGAGGCTAACTGCATCAGAGTTGGCAACTCGCTTAGTCTGCCTTCCTCGTTACACTTCCACGTGTGAACAGACTTTATGCCGAAATGTGACCAATAACCACCCGCTCGCTGTCCCAATGAGGCAATAAATTGATGCCCACGGTCTTGGTCCTTGTTCTCCTTGGGGTGTAGACAACGTGGCCCCGTAATGAGTCATGGGTCCCCGTTCGTATGAAAAACTGTTTGAACATTTATGCACATAGCGTGTCACACCACTTGGTTCCGTTCTCGTGCTGGCGTCAGTGGATGATAGAGATCTATAGGTTCTTTGATTAAGTATGTGTTTCCGACAAGATCAGTACTAGCTTATGACCAGTCTATAAGATCGCTTTCGTTATGCTGCGTTGTAAGAAAGGAGGCTAAAATGCTAACGTTCGGTAAGTGGGGTGACTTTTGATTCTGTTGCAGCAACACAGATAAATGAATGGCGTGACAACAGTAATCTGCATTGCCCGAGTTTGATTACAATTGGGTCTCTGGGAAAAAGAGGTGTAGCTCCAAACATATTTGACTTCCCTTGCGATGTCTGTTTTGTCATGACAGACCCCTAGCTCCGTTGAGATGACTTCTCAGGAGAGGGACCTCGCTGCTGTAGAACCCGGTGCGAAACATGAGAACATGTAAAACACCCTCATCAGTTTATGATTGCTGGATTGCATAGCTGTTATTAAGTGATTACTAGCATGAAACAAGGGAATAAGCAAAAGCCCCCCGTAAGTTCAACGCTGGCCAGGGTGTACATCAAATTATCTCTCGGGCGGCTTACCGAAAAGACAACTATCCTGTTTATCGGTCCCGCCACTGAGGCCCAACCCAGGTGCCTCTAGTAGGTAGCTAGCTTCTGGCCATTTAGCGCTCTCTCGCGTGTTGCTCAGGGCGGGATCAAATTTTATTTCGGCTACCGGTATGTACCTCTGATGGGTGTAAGTTCAGTTAGGTAGTGGCGGGGTGCTTAGGTTGGCGGCTCCGATCAGATAAGCTCCCCTGGCTCTTCAGTGGGTGTTAGTGACTGCTTTAGCGCAGCAGTTGAAGGGGCATTTTGATTGGGTCAGCCCGTCAGGGTACGTGCAGCCCAGCACAGTGCATGCCCGAGGGTGGCTTGGGTTGGCACTGGGCTGTGAGGTGATCTCTGTCGCCAGAATAGGTCTAGTCCGCCCAGTGTGGCTGTCCAGAATTTAAGCCTCAATCCCTTCCAATTCACCGCGCTTCCTCACGCCATTCATTATCGCCTCTTCCACTTGTATCAATTGACTCTTGGATCAAGACAGTATCACAAACAGACGTGGTACTACTTCAGACTTGATTCCTCAACCGTCTTCCCTCGACGTCACGCAAAAACCTCAAACATCATTAAAATCTGATCGTTCGCTGCACCACACGATCACCTACTGCCCTTACCAACCTTGTTTAATCAGCCATCCCAGCCCCATGATGAATCGGATGTAAAAAGGAAGCTCTACGCTTATCGCTCACTGCTATGTTCACCCGCTGACACGAACGACAGCCACACAGAAACTTCAGCCAGTCTTCGCACTTGATATGGAACCTATCACCGCTCCGAACGAAACCCACGGGACATAAGATCACCCAACCGACATTCGAGATGTCGTCCAGTCTCTATCATCAATCATTCACAAGGGGAACTCCTGGTATCGCGTGTTGGATCATGCGGGGAACAGAGTCCTCAGCCACCATGGTCCCATTGTCACGTTTGATGGATTTGAGTCCAAGAGTCATGGTACGCAGACGATACACAATCTTCAATACCCTTGACACTTCAAAAGTCGTCGAGGAGTATGGCGGTAAAGAGACTCCCCGAAGAGACTGCCGACGCACTGTGAACAATAATATCTCCCGAGCAATTGGCATTTGTCGAAAATGTCAGACCTATACCCCAAGACCTGTGCCCCCCCTTCGACTTCTTCTCAGTTTCGTCCAATATGAGACCGCACCTCAATTCTAGCGGTACAGCGTACAGGTAAGTCAGTTCAACTCTTGGGGTCTGTTTGTGGAATTTATTCTGACTTTATGTATCAGAATCTGAATTTCACTTGTTTCTCGATCAACTACCGTCCACAACAAGAACATCAACAATCTTCCGAGCAAGCAGTCATTTCTTCGACACTACGCTCCTTATCCCCAGCCACCCGCGGCCTCTCAAGAATCATGCGACAGTTCTGGGCCGGAGCGGATAGGGACAATTCTACCGGAAGTATTCGACCGATGGCATGTATCTACCGCAGAAGCTCTCAGCCATATACCGTCCACTGCCCGCGAAGAACACCTTTTATCGCCATACATGTCCCTCTTGCTCATCTACCCAACACAACCTCACACTTCTTTCTCAACTACCAATACGTCTGTCAGCATAAATCTGCTCCCACTCTATAGAGGTGAATGTCGAACTCAAGGTTCCACGCGTCGACTCCGATTTACAGTTCTTTCGTTGATTGTATCAATGCAGGCAAGTCTGTATACAGCAATTTAACGAACAGCTCCCCGGGCCCGGATACTGGGTCTCAATCTTCCATTCAGCCCATTACACCTGGGGATTAGACTCACAGGTATAAGACCCCCAAGGATAAGACTCCTACGGTTGAGACTTAAGTTCAGAACACTTCATTCTTTGACATCTAGACCTCCTCTATCAAGACCAACATCCTACACAGCACTGTAGAGCCTACTACTCCTGACTATACTTTTGTTCTTGGTATCATTCTATTGGTGCTCTTATAGATCTTATCAATGAAGGCAATTGTCTTTACAGCACCTTGAAGAGCAAATTCTCAAGCCCTGACATCGGCTCTCATTGCACCCGCGAACTCGCTTCGTGTGGAACATCCTCTTCAAGCTCATCCCAGAAACCTTTGTCACCGATCGATCAACGCCGCCGATTTAAGGCCACATCCTCCTCCCTGGCTTCAGGCAAACAATTGCAGAGCATTTTATGCAGTCACCGCATTCATACCCCCAGGAAAGGCCTCGCTAAAGGTTTGTGGTTCCAGACGAGGTTTCGAATGATAAGTGACAACCTCACCTTGGTCTCACAAGCCTCCCGCCATACAGTTGTCGATTCCTACCCGGACCTCAATTCTTTTCTGACCATGATACATTTCTCATCAGTCTGCTTGCTTCCTTCCACATCTACCATCTGACCTCTCCTAGATTAAAGTGATGCTCTTCCATGCCTCATTCATCGACTGCCTCGCATACTTTACGACACGGTCTGACTTGAGTCCAAGACGTGTGAAATGTCATACACCAATTCTGTGGGACATCCAAATGAGAACCACAAACTTAAAAAGGGGTTGCGGACTCCAAGATTGCTGAGCTGCTGTACTGCACGATAATATCCTCCCTTCCACGACCTTATACGCCATTTGACTGAACTTTACCTTCAATTAACAGCCACGTCACGACGCATGACTGAAATGCCAACTCTCATAGCACCCGGGACATTTTCAAAGCCTTCTTTATTCATGACATGATACTCCGCAACTCGCATCATTGCCATCTACATACCAAACGCTCACTCACCATCACATCACATATTGAGCATGGACAGACAAGAACCTCAGTCGTAGCCAACGGGGAGATTCGGAATGGAACTTGAAGTTTAGGAGTCCCTTTGACCAACTTAGACTCACACCAGTCTTCAGATCTCATGCCCCTTTCCCTCGTGGAGAACCAGTCTACTTTGCATGGCCCACTGCGATTCATGGATCTCATCAATGAAGGCAAGCCTGTATACAGCACTTGGAATCCTGACAGCCTCGACATCAAGTTCTTCCAGCCCGTGCCACCCAAGGTTGAGACTCCCATGAGTGGCAGGGGGGGCTCTGCAAGATGGCCACAACCCACACGACCCCGTGGTACTCCGAAGGCTTCGCTGGGGCCATGTCATGATGTGATCGCTGGCCAATCCGCCCGTATCCGTCACCTCTCTGCATATTCAGCAGTCGCCATTTCCCAGTGACACTCGGGACATGCTCCGGCGAACTATTCCAATGTAAGGTACCATTGCAAGATTCACAGCGTCTTGCTCTCTCCGCGCCTGCAACTATTGATCCTGCATCTCGTATTCTTCGTTCGTCCGCACTACTATAATCGAGAGACAACAAATGGTTAACGGCATGGGGCCAGTGCCCTTGTCCCTGACTCGTCCCTTTCAGCTCTCAGCTACGTTTAAAATTCCGCGTTACGACTGCAGCCGACTGACAGGATGGGGCCCTTATCTGTCAAATTTCCTCGTTAGGGATTTGCTTTCAGTATTCCTCAGTGAACCGTGCGGGCGCAGTATCCGAAGCTCGCGACCCTTTCGTGCTGCCTGAAATCGAGAATATGTGCATAAAGAAAGTCGGCCCCTGCTGGCCATCGTACCCGTTCCTGGTCGACCTTCTTCAGTGAACCACTGGGACATGATTTGTAGATGCAAGACTTTGCTGTGAAACAAATATCACAGTACATAATTGACATTCAAAGTCACGTACAAAGGGTTCAAGGCAAGGAACCATCCAATCAGTTTCCATTTCAGGGGCAGGGGCAACTTCTTCAAGCGATGCGCTCCCTCTGGCGATGCTACCGCCATCTAAGCCACGATTCATATATACTTCGGCAGGCTTGTCGGTTGCGACGCTGATAGGGTCGTTTCACCAGCAAGCACACACCAAGTCCCGCCAACAAAATAGCCCAGTTCTTACAGGGTCTTCATCAGAGAAAAAAACAGCTTCTTTCAGAAGGCAATGCTACCATCCTGTTACTCTCTCCCCCCAGACTAATAGCTATCCCTAGCCAAGAAGAAATAAAAAGACCTCCACTTCATTCAGCATATTAATATAGTAAAACTTCACTTATGCCTTATTAATAGCCCTAAATATCCTTAGAGCCTTTTAACTATAACCTATAGTAATATAGAGCTAATTTTAAATAAGTTAAACGCTTAACTTATTGCTAGAGTCTCCTATAAAGAAAGTAATGCTACCTGCATACTACTATACAGTTTATTTATAACTACATTAAAGTTTTAGATTAATAACAGTACCCTCTCCTATCACCTAGGTCTATTACTTACTCTTACTCTCCTTAACTAAACATCTTAACCTTACTTAAAGCCCCTACTAGTATATAGTTTATATATTACTTACTTAAAAGCCATCTAACTACTTTTACAGTTCTTTATATATTCCATTAAAGCCTAAACAGGCTAGCTCCTATTAATAACATCTATCAAATTCCAGATTATTATATAACTAAATAACATTATATTTCTAAAGCGCAATGTATTATCATACTACAAACGCAGCATCACACCCTATAATCACTGCAATAGCACTATTAGGCAGCATATCTTATAACTGCTAAGGTTAAGTAATAGCGCATAAGTAAACCTAGCATTCCTATTTACTCCCTATCAGTCTAGTTAGTTATATATAGATATAGCATTATATAGGAAGGTACTACTAGGCTTTTTACACTTACTAATCTCATTTAAATATAAAAACTATGCTTTTATTAAAGAGTATAACTAATAATAGACTATAGTCTATCTCAATTAAGCAGTATCTTAGCGCAGAAGTCTAAAGTTTAAACTCTCCATATAACCTTAACTAAGATATTCTATTCAATTTTCATGTTCACTATGCTCCTAATACATATTAAGTTATATATAACTTTAATTAGTAAAATAAGCATTAAACCTGCAGAGATAGATCCCTTATAAGCTTATAAAATGTTATTATTAAATGCCTAAGCTATTATACTAATATAAGCCTTTAGCTATAATCTTAAACGCAAATAGCACATCTATTATTAAATATCTTTCTTTCCTATATACAATATATTATACATTAATAAAAATATCTCTAAAAGTTATATACCCCTATTATATTTACTACATCAATAACTTTACAAACAGTCCGCATTACAGCAAAAAGATAGCCATCTAACCACATCCTAGCCTCTATAATATCAACAAACAAACAAGTATATCAAACCCAGTAAAACCCTAATTAAGGTGCAGTTCTAGGTTAAGGCTAATTTTATAATAGGGGAATATCCACAAAAACACAGGTATTATCTCGTTTTAAGCATTAGCTGCCTTAAGGGATACTACCTTGCCCTTAAGATTAGTAATTTCTATTTCCTTATCTATAACCTCTTATCTAAGGCTAGTAATCTCTCTCTCTAGATCTCTAATACACTAGAGTAAGGCCCCCTCAGGAGGTAAAGTCTCCTATCTCTCTAAACTGGTATACAGATTTAAAGTAGCCTATAATAACAGTTAAACTATAGGGGCAAGACTTATAGTACTATCACTACACAGGACATTACAAGGTTAAGCTTAATCTTAAGTTTCATCTCTATGCATAGCCTCAAGCTTCAGACCTTCATGTAGCTTATCACTCACTTACTAGTAAGGATTAAAACTGCTCTTTACTATCCAGTCTCTTAGCTTCTGCTTATAGGATCACTCATAGTACTCAGGAAGCTGCTCTCTAGTAGAAGCTTCTTATTAGTAGAAAACTACACAGTAACTATAGAGGGCATCTTCTACAGTACAGTTCTACAAGTCATCATCCCAGATTGTTTTATTAAGGGTCTTAGTAATATTCTTAAGGTCATAGAGAGAAGCAGGCCAAACTACCTCACCTTAATACTCTAACTTCTCATCAGGGTCAGCGATGCGATTGAAACTGGATCCCTTGACTGTTTCGCCAACCGCATGCATGAGATCAGATAGCATCGAAGGCTTCTTCCCTTCCTTCCACACTCGCGTCGGGCATTAGTATGAGTCCTGTGGATCGAATCCTCGAATTCGCCAGTCTCTGATGCCTTCAACACTTCGGTCATCTTTGCCAGAGCCGGGCAATTGGGTGTGGAGGCAGTGTTGGGCCATGGGCGGCGGTCGTCAATCCGACATATAACTGCGTACTGGATGACGGTCGCTAGGGTCTCCTTTTTCCCATTGAAAGCAGGGTGGACGATGAGGCCGGTGAGCTCGTTAGAGAATGCCTTGGAGAATGTTGCTGAGCTCGTCCTATCTCCTTGATACTCCAGCCCATGTGAGAACGACAGGAATCGGATTGGAGACATCTTAAAAACCCGAAGACAGACTTTGAACAACTTCAAAAGGTGGGCCTGTGTTGTTCTCCCCTTGTACGCCCCTTCGGGCTCGGTCATCTTGCCCACGGCTTGGCTGTGCTCCGACTCCTGCCACATCCTGGCCATGGCATCTTCGTGGGCCTGCGACCAACCTTCTCCAGGAAGTTGGACAAGCTGACCAACAAACTGGTCAACGGTGTCGTGTCGATAGGGTCTGGTGTTTTCGGAGAGCCGTTCGGCGGCTTCGCGTGAAGCCGCGGTCCCTCGGACATTGTTGTTCGCTGGGCGCCCACGAACCTTCACCCGAGGGGAATTCGAGGCGCTTGGCGCCGGCCGCTTACTGCGCATGCTGCTTTTCATCCTACTTTGTATTAATGTGTCAGTCGCTTGCTGTTACGAACAAGTTTGTCATGGCACTTACAGTGGCTCAGTGGTGTTGTAGAAGGATTTGATAGGCTTTGGCGGGGGAGTTTGGTATGCAGGGTAAAAGGTAAGATGCGTTTTGACTCTCTGGGAATTTTTGGGTGGTGCCAGCACAGGCTGGATGAATGTTACACAAAACGAAGCAACTTGCGGCTGACCCCACTGATTCCCTCCATTACAGCCACTACCATGAGCCCAAGAGCAGCGCTTTACAGTTGATGGGATGTTGGCGGGACAAGGATATCAGCACTCACGATCTGTGACAACAAGCCGCCATGCCTCGTCCCTGGTTCGGCATTGGATGAAGATGCCTGAACTGTGTGGCCGGTCAGTACAGAGCACGTTTCGATTGGTACTTGGGTCTGGACACATTCACTGGTGACAATGAAGCGCTGGAATTACGATGCGGACATCTGAAGTCTTCCCCCGTGGGCTATCGACGCTTCCACTGTAAGCTAGGCCAATGTAACAACGGGCTGTGGTCGGAGTCCTTGGTCACCTGTGCCAACACCTTGAATTGCCATTCTTGCATCGACTATAATTTAGTCAATGACAAGTGGAAAGAAATGATTCATTTTGTTGTGTGGTTTGTCGAGAAAAGAGGTCGTTTGATGTCAGGCGGTACACATGCATGTAGACATGCCTTGTTCTGTAGGTTGTTTCAAAATCCAGCCCAACATAGGCGCATGTTCATGACTCGGGCTGCAAATTAATGTCATTTGGCCATTTATTAATACTCTGCCGCTCTTGAAAAGTCAATATGCTAGCAGAGTCTCCAGGATTTGTGAGATTTGAACTCCAGCGGCGGTAGATCACACCAAGACAACTCACCATCTGAGCTGCGACTTGACAATACAGGCAATCGGCCTGTCAAACACGGCAAACCTCATCTCATTAATATCAGGGTGCTTAATTGTCTCAAGCTGATGAAATGCCATTCAAAAGTACTACTATCTATAGAGACTTTCAAGGTTGGAACAAGATCTTGACACAATCAGAGCAAGCTTTGGTCGAAGCAGTAAGTCTTGGGAGGTTACAGGGCAGGGTGCACTACTGAAATGATCTCCAGTGGGGGCGTTGTCGCAGGAGCAGCAATCTTTGCCGTAGGGGCAATGCAGATACAGGGGATGTCCACTAAATTTATGCCCTACGCCTTTCCGACAGAGCACCCCGACTGGCGACCAACTCATCGCGGGAGCACATGGCGGGAGCAACTTAAGGCAACTCAAATGTAGCGCGCCTCAGTAGTGCGCTGTGAGCGGGTGTCGGTGGTTACAGGGGGTAGCCCACTGTAATGCGCTGTAAATAAGGGAGTCTCTGCTAGCGATAGTTACACAGGTTATACGGCTCACAACATCATCAGGGCTCTGCAACCACATCAGACACATGAAACGCCTCCAATTCCTTTCACTTGCCATGGTAGCAGAAACCGACATTTCAGCAGCAATGATCCAGCACACAAGGTCCTTGAGCCCTGACGAACAACACCTTTTCGGAACACAAAGGTCTGGAAATTCGTCCCGTGGAACAACGACCGAAGATATCACCCGCAGATGGCGGTCAGTCTTCACGATGAGTGTCAAGGATGAGCGCTTTCTTTCGTCTTAAGGTCTGATGAGAGTCGGCACTGATCTGCCATCTTACAATTTCATAGTCTCCGAAGATCACTCAAGACAGGATGGGCTTGTGTTGATAAAATCAGGCTTTGCGAACAACTGGCTCAAAGAGTTTCTGCATTATTTTGTATAGTGGTTTGCATGCTTTGTCTCAGCATCTATCGATCCCCGCTAACGACTTTTGGGGTTCAGCGAGATACATCTTTTCCGTCCTCCCTCGATCAGACCTTTCGAATTGCAGCCTCTCTTACGGAGGACTCTCGACCTACAACATGCGAAAGCAACGATTGGATCAACAAGCACACTACCCAGGCGACAGCGGCCGGAAGTGAACACCAAATGCAGTCAACCAGATACCTGCTTCTCAAATCGAGCCTGTTGGATTGGCGCCTCTCAGCCATGATGGTTCTGGGGGGTTAGAAAGTGGTGAGACGTTCAATAGAGCATCCCCTTCTTATATCTTTAATGCACTGCGAATCAAATATAGCTAGCAAGTTAGGAATTATCTAGTAACTGGAATCATAACAGCTTGCAGACATTGGTTAGCCTGTTATTGTTCTAAGTGTATTTCATTGTCACAGGCAAGCGCATACACGTGAGATAGGATCAAGACAGCGCCTTATATCACAGCTCACTGATCATACATGGACTTACCTAGTCACCGGTGTGATATTTCTGCTTCAATCAGCGAACCAAGACTTCAGCTCCCTCAGACAAAGCTTCAATGGACCTCGTGGATGAGAGATGAAAACTGAATGAAGTCTCTCTAGACTCATGTGGCTAAAGGACTCTGACCATTGATCCTGCGAGTCGGCGATGTCTTGCCAACAACAAATGACCGAGCATCCGGCCAAATATCGCCTCGTCAATCACCAAACCCAAGGCAGTCAGCCTGCAGGTCAGACCTGCCTAACCACTCCCTACCGGGGGAGCGTATGCATTATCAACGGGTATGGTGCAGATGGTCCCCATTACCCCCCTGGGCGGTTCGAGGGTCTTCTGCTGCTTGATGGCGCTTGCTTGGCTTCTCGTGTCTAAGTAGATCCTTCACCTCCTCTGGTCGATTCAACTCGGCGATTTCGCCCTGCTCTCGCGCAGCTTGGCGAGCAGCTTCACGTTGAGCCTTAGATTGCACTACACCTTATGCTTCATAGTACAAGACTCTCTGTTACCCAAGCTGCAAGCGCTTAATTCGACAGTTCGCTACAGAGCAATACAACCGAGTCATTAACTAAGCTGTTATAGATATCTACAAGCGCTTTCTTATTAAGGGATATAAATCACTCCAGAAACTTAATTATAAGCTTCTTAATGCTAAAGCTATAATTAGTATAATGCTAATGCTAATATTAAGGGCAAGAAGTCTTAACTACCTGCAATAGACTTAAACAGTTAACTGAGCACCTAGAGAAGATATGAACCTGACATTTGTAACTGCAATCTAGGAAATCTACTACACCCATGCTGAGTCTTGATAAGCAGGGGCCGTTACCATCGCCTAACAGTTTATAGTCGGTAACCTCGGAGCACATATGGAAGTCTACTTTGCCTCCCTGGTATCTCGACAAACTCAGACCATGAGAGGCGAACTTTTATCACCACCAGGCCTCCAATCAGTTTGGCTACTATGCATGATTATTCCTCAACATTCAATGGTATAACCTTGCAAACATAGCCCTTGTCTCTCTTTACCTAAACTGACAAAGCCCTTCAGAAGCACTGAACGTAACACATCCACAAACCCGGACTTCGAACCGCTTTGGCACCCCTTATCAACAAAAGCTCACTCTAACTGTGGCCATCTACAAGAATATCCCACACCGTTCAGAGAGATTCGACAAGCAAGGGAGGAGACATCAGTGTACGAATCCGGCGAGTTGGTCATGACACCATCTCGCGAGTCCATCTGTCGGCGCTTGGCGTATGATCATATTTCCTATTTAAGATATGTCCCCATTCATGATTGGTGAACTTTGAAGATAAAGTTTCCTCTATTGGAAGGCGTTCTTGGGGGACGACTTCTCTGGTCGAGTTGCTGGCTCAGAGCAAGGAATGAGGACCATGAAATATTTATTCTTGTCAAGAACCAGGAATCTTCCGTTACATCAACAAACTTTTCAATATATGCCCATCTAACCTCGCGGAACAATGATGCTGGGGAAGTGTTGGATACGCGGTCACACATGATGAGGATCACCCGGGAAAGGCAAAGATTGGACTGAGGGGGGTCTTTGCGGCTGGAACAGCTCAGGAACTCAAATTAAATATGACTGTCCCCAGGCGTGGTCTTGCTGGTGACAGTACCGAAATCGCTGGGGTCCCTGAGATCAGTCCCCATCCCCGAAGGAGGTATCAGAACCTTCAAATGTAGGCGCGTTCCCTACCAAGCGAATGAAACTATGTCATCGATTCCCGCTGGTCTTGTCGGCATTCAACACGGGGTATTACTGTGCAAAGCAGGGTTACGTGAATAAAGTGGCGGGTCATTGATATTTCACTCAAGTACTTCAGATTGTCCATTGGGATCGTGTATAAGAATAATTTTAGCATAGGAATGTAATGTCACATTCCAAGAATATCACAAAGAGGCTTTTGGGATGAAAGTCATGCAGAGCCATTATGAGTCTGCAGAATAGTAAAGGAGTTCGGTGAGCATGGGATCGTGTGACATTGAGGGTATTTAGACTACGCCGTGAGATAGTATTCTTTGAACAACATATTCAACCCAAGTCTAGTATGTATGCTACATTCATGATTAGATCACCCTCTACCCAGTTTGCAGTACCCTCAGGCTCATTCTCGTCATCATCCGTTCCTCCGCCGGAAATAGTTGAGGCCTCCCAAATCCCATCACTATCACTGTCCATGATTCACGCGCTGAAAATATTTAAGGGCTTGATTTCCTCATCACTATCAGCCATTGGTTCATTGGGAATAGTCGTAGCCTCAAATTCTTCATTGTTATCCAGAAGCGCAGTCGCAACAGCCAGGGACTCGAAACGCCTGGTGTCTGCATCGCTGTCGCCATGATTGCCAGGCATACCGCTTTGAATGGTGCATGAGATGTCTGCAAGCTTCTTGGCGTCGTGTTTCGCCTTGGTCTCGAGGGCCGCATGGCGGGCTTTTGTTTCTCGTAGTTCTGCTTCAAGCTCCTCGATGCGGTTGAGGGCGCGCTCTTTGGCTTCACGAGAAGTCATCGTAACGGGCTGATTATAATGTTAGCGGCGATTTCATGAATGCTGAGTGAACTTACGGGTTTGTTTAGTCTGGAGAAGGAGTTGAATGGTTTCAGTCCTGAAAGGTTGAAGGCAGAGAGTGACCGGAGGATAAGTATGGAGTGGAAGAGAAAAAGGTGGGGTTAGCATGATGAATTCGCTTAGCTACCTGAGCTGCAGTAGATACCGATGCCGCGCTAACTGTTCCACTATTCCGGTTGCTCTCCCGGTGTAAAAAGCTGCTCCTGAGACAAACGTCCTGTAATTGCATTATAATGTCAACATTTCCACCGTGTGTCTTGGGCATTTCTTAGTAGTCTTATAGCATAGCACATATCAGTCAAAAGACAGGGTGCTGCTTTATGAAAGACTTCTTTTTGTTTAAAAGTTAGACCAGAGGTCGTGATACTTGGAGCTGACGCTATCTGCTGCACAGGGCAATCTCCAAAAAGGGTTCTGCCGCACTTGTCTGACCGTTTTCCGACCGCCACCATCAATTGCCGACCGATTCACTCTTCAGCTTGCATGCAATAAGACTGAGAATTGCTTGATGTCTAGTAAGAGTTATGAGGGGTTTTATTATTTTACACCTTTGCATGATTCGGGAGGCCAACTGCAAATATGTAATTGAACATCTAGGGTAAGGTTACAT
The DNA here is from genome assembly GCA_013183765.1 of Fusarium xylarioides. NCBI lineage: Eukaryota > Fungi > Ascomycota > Sordariomycetes > Hypocreales > Nectriaceae > Fusarium > Fusarium xylarioides. The sequence continues at coordinate 325,948 of SRZU01000001.1, read as the reverse complement.
TGACAAGGACTAACCCTGTACTCCTTACAGAGTAGTGCTGAGAGATTTGCCCGATTGAGACAGTACACGTCCTATCATTGGTCTTATGCTAGCATAAACCATGTCTGGATTAAACGACAGCGATCAAAGAGCTTCCACTACAATGCCTCCACAATACGTAGCCTGACGTTACCGCAATGTCATGTCGTGCCAAGTGAGGTTCCAGTTGTACTTGTGAGCCACCACTTACACAAAAACGCAACACAGAGACTCACATCCCAGGAATTGCAATGTAATTGTCAAATCATGACATCGAGGTCGGCACAGTATAGTGCGGATCGAACCTTGCGGCCACAGTAAAGTGTCTCGGGAACAGCATAGTCAAGTATGACCCTGTTCGTGACCTGTCTCAGAATAACCTGGCACCCCCACTGTACTTTTAGGCACCTCGACCACTAAATCCACTGTAACGCGAAGATGCTGTTTCCCCCGCTCCAACGTCACTCAAAGAGCTTAGTCAACAGGAAGCAACCTACGTCTAGAACTGTTTACCCTGAAAGGAGTTCCTCGTCCGCACTCATATCGATCTTCTCGTCACATTAGCGGCTCTTCTATCAATTTACAGGCGCCAGCCTGTCGTTGCAGGGCGCCTCGGAGTCGCTTTCTGGCCGCTTTTGATACTTTTTCGGTGCTCATAACTTCATTTCACCCAGAAGGTTTCAGGTGAGAGCACGCAACACCTTATTCTGAACGGCTTATAAAAAGACAGAAGCTGGATTTATATTTAGCAATGCGGTGGCCTCAAGCACCTTTACTGCGACGTCAACGGCTGTTACCTTCAACACGGCCTTGGGCTTTGTTCGATATCATTTGCCTCACTACTCAACTCCCCAGCTTTGCACCTTTGGCAGATCGATACGTCCAACCTTTGAAACGACCCTCTGAGTTCGATATCACGGAATTGGGCGATCGCGGACAGATCGTGTCGTGCCTCGTCAACCTCCTCAATCCAGTCATGCTAATGGCATCCTTGCCCATGTCTTTATGGCCGCCTCTATCGACGCTCCTCAGACCAATCCTGCTCAACTGTGCAACCGAAACCCATTTTGACCCACCGGTTTATTCCGACGGTAAAGTCCATGCGCGGTGGCATGTTAGCTCAAGCAGATGAACTAACGTCTCGTCTCTCTCGGCCAACGCCGTAATCACGAATCAACTTTCAGTCGACTACCGCGGCCCTGTTGCCTTTTCAGATCGTCAATATCCGTGTTTATCGCCCGCTTTCGAAACTGAGTCACATATCCTGTGACCTGATGAATAAGCTATAATCACAGCGCTTCCTCGAATGGTGATCAAAGAGTAGCAAATAGAATTATCCGGGAAACCCATCAAGACTCCAGTCAGATCTCGCTGCTTTCGCCAAAGCTCATCCTAGAGACAAGTTTAGTACCGCCTGCATACGAATCTTGACCATCGACAACCTCTCCAGAATTAGTCAACCGGCTGCCCCCGCTTAGGCCTTCATTCTTTTCCGCCTCATTACCGGTTATTCTGAACCTTTTCACCGCTAGCCTTTGAATCCTTGTGATGCTCTTCCAGAGCTGGTACATTAACCGCCTCGCCTTGTTACTTCATGCCGAACTCCTCATTGATCTGAGAGGAGTCAAATGCTACACTTTAACTTTGTGGCACTTCAAAATGAGAATAACAGGCCCGAAAAACAAGCGCAGGGCTTGTCTGCATTATGTCACAAGACTCCGAGTATGAGGGACGGTTACTCCCCGCCTCGTCGTGTCAATCGACCGAGATCTTTTCTGGTGACTTTGTTCTGATATTGTCCTACAGTTGTCAAACTTCACTTGTCCTCCGCAGGGGCAAAGTTCCGTTTGCGTCCGTGGGCACACGTCAGATACGCTGATCTTCCGACACCCTTCTTCAGTCAGTTCCACTCGAGCACTCCCACTCTCAACACCTGGCTTGACAACGACAATTCGTCAAAATCTATCTCTTGACAGCAATCCCCAAGTACAATTTCGGCCCATATCCCTAAATAAGTGGTTCCTACGCCGTAACAGCACCAAGACCCTGGCTTTCTCTCTTAATCCTCAATGTCTCATCATGCCACCCGAGCAATCACGGGAGGAAACTCCTTTACAACGAGAAAGAGACTTCTATAAAGCTCGGAGAGGAAGTACTGGTAATTCAAGCCGATTCGCGAAGGGAAGCAACAATTCGCGCCGGATCTCTCACTCCACGACAACACTTCTCGATGAATCCCAGCAGCGAGAGACAGAGGCCTCTCAATGAAGCTCGAAAAGGCAGAGCTGGACATTCAAGCCAATTCAGGACTGAAGAGAGCCCTTTGCCGAGCCTCTCAATCAACGACAAAGAGTCTGAATGGAAGGGGTAGAGGGAAATGAGGACAAGGGGGGATGTGGACAGAGGGAGGGAGGAGGTGGAGAGAGGAGGTGGAGAGATGAGTGGTAGACATGTAGTAGAGTGACAATTCTATGTAAATTCTGTCCTTTTGTTTAGTTGCCCGTCAATTGGACACCCGGGTTTATCCTCTATTAGTTTGTCGAGTTGAGAAATCTCGCAGCAGACTTGCCTAAGCTCGTCCCCAAGCGAGACTTAACTCAGTGGAAGATCATATACGAGGAGGAACTTCGCAGTGGTGAGCCCTTCAGCGGTCAAGTCACTACTACTCTTCTACATGTAGCTATGACCACCCAACAAGTAGCCATTCTCAACTTGTGCATTGTCTGCCGGTGTCTTATTAGTATCGTTGTCTCGGTGGGATAGACCTCCATCGGAAGTATTCGACTGTCAAGGAGGAGAGAACACAGAAAATGTGCTGGAACCTTTTGCTATCGTGATGGGTTCCATTGCATCAAAAACTTTCTATCATTCTACATTATTATAAAGCGGCTGCTGTATTCCTCTATCGATTGTCTGATCACTTCTTGAAATCACTGATCCGTGGCCAGGAGACATAAACCGCTTGTCAAACAGCCTCCCCAGCTGTTGTTTCTGCTATTGGAACTCACCTGACCTCGTTGTCTACCATTTTGCAAGTGCCACGACCAGAGCTCAATCTTTCCGGTGATTAAGTCGCACCGCAGTTGGTTCTTTGTCAATGTGCTTCATCAGATTGGGTCGCAAAAGATGTGCCGACCTCCAGGGCGCCCGAGGCGGCGCTAGGGCCAAAGCAAGCCACTTTATAGGCTTAGGCCGACTCGCAAGAAGGCTACATAGAGGCTGAGAGATCTGGCAAGTACATGTCCAGTGGGTCCGGGTTGCGATGTATATGGGTGGTGTTTAGGGGTTTCAAGACGATCGAGGCGAGAGACTGAGTCTCTCGTAACCCTACTGTGGAGCGTCGCCGAGGACTGCCTGCTCATCGACCTTGGTGTCGGTTTCAGACTGTCCACCTTCAAGTTCGGCAAGGCGCTCTGAGAATCTGCGAGCCTCAGTTTCGCGAGTCTCCAGCTTGGCCTTCAAGTCATCAATAAGACTGGCCTGTTTTGTCGTGACCTCTTGCAAAGCCGCGATAGCGAGGGCCTGTCCTGTTGTGACCTCCTTTAACGCCGCTATAGCGATGGCCTGCTCGGTTTTGAGGTTGTGGATCTCGCGATGCCACTCGAAAACCTCATCATCCAGTTTTTGATGTAGATAAGCATTTTCTTAATGTAGCTGTCTGATTTCATCTGTAGCTAGTCCCTGACCAGACGTGACTACGCCTGGGGTCTGAACTTGTAGTTATGCTAAGGAGTCTCGCTAAACAGGGTCTCCTCAAGACCGAGGGGAAGCGTCATTGTCCGGTGGACAGAAGCCATTATAAGCCGAAACTGGTTTGTCTGTTATTACGCTGCGATCAACGTCGCTCGCCGGACTGGGCCCTCTGGGCAGACATGCCCTAGGTAAGTGTCGAGACACGGGCATCCTGGGAGCTTCATGAGGCACTGGGGCAAGAGGGGAGGCCGTAGTATGACCCTGACTCATAGATCGCTGATCAGAGGCAATGTCTGAATCCTGGGGTCGGCCAGTTCCTCCGTTGGGGCCTGGACGGGAAGGACGGCGGCTGATGAGCGAATAAGGGGCATAACGAGAGCCCTGGTAGTTCCGAGGTCAGCGAGCTACAAGTCTAGAGTTTAGCACAGACAACCCAGGCTAACTGACTGCTTCCTGTATCTCTAAGAACTAGTCAGGAGAAAGAATTACAGTGCGAGGGTTATCAGGTCTAGCAGCAATCCTGAGTACCTGCTTGCATGCACATGCATTAAACTCCTAGAGTCTCCCCCTAAGAAGCACATTAGCAGTATCCTTAGCTGCCTTAAATGCATTGTATATGGCTTTAACGGGGTAGCTGATTTTAGGCTCAGTCAGAGCCAGGCTATCAATTGCCTTCTTTATGACTTCCAAATCGCTTCCATTAAAGGGAACGACGCCGTTGGTCAGCTGTGCCTGCTCACTGACCATTAGGAACTCGCTCACCGTGGCCAGCTCGCCAATACAACAGAGCAAGTCAGAAAAGATACCAGGCATCTCGCCCCTAGCAACAACAACGTTTCTTGCATTAACGTAAAGCCTATGTACGGTATAGGGCAGCTGAGGGCCCTCCGCTGCCATCAGATTGTCATTCAGGATCTGCAAAGCTAGGCAGGCATCTTTATTAAAGAATATCTACTTAAAGTTTCAAAGCGCGCTAATGCAACAAGTTGCAGTGTAATGGAGAGTGTTAATAAAATGACAGTAGTTCTGCTCCTAAATTAGGTAAATAATCAGCTGTATTAGACTTAGATAAGCTTTAAGTGTAAAGAGGTAGCTTATTATAATTAATGTATTACGCTTAGCAATAAACTGCAGGCGATTCAGCGGCGATAGCATAATAGGGGGGGCTTAGTGTAGGAAACGTAGATAGAACCTCTAGAGATCTTAATAGTAGAAGTCATTATTACCCCTTATACCAATTACATCAGAAGACTTCTTTCAAAGTAAGGTTTACCACTGTACTTCTATCTAGTCCTCTGATTGCTAGTCTTACCTATCCCAAATGACAGCTTCTGCATCCCCAATAATACCCTCAACAGTATTAAGCGTTATCTTCTCATTTTCTTCATATGTAGAACACACTATAGCCTAAAGCTCTTCACTGAAGTCGGCCCTTGGGGGTGTATTGTCGGTTTCCATGTTGACCAAGTGTAATAGGAGTCTGGAAACGTTTTTCAAGTGTTAGCTTCTCAAGACCGATCATTGTGTGGGTGTTGTACCTACTTGAATGTAAGTGTGGTGGTTTGGGAAGAGGCAAGAAATGGGAATGGCTGGAGGGAATCATGGCAAAAAGGTGAACTCAAGTGGTCCAAGCTCAGTTTTCTTTGTCAGTGATTCAAATCCCAAGACTTGTTCATGTATCGATTTAACTTGAAACGGAACGAAACTTTATTCATCAAAGGAGATAAGTACATGTTCAGTACTATCTGTAATTTTAAATTGCTTTCAAAGTGTATTGATTATTGATCTCCCATCTCGTTACAAAGAATATGAAGGAGCCGTCGAGTTATTCATTTAACTACAACAACTTCATTCAATTCTCAAGCTAAACAATAGAATATTTAAGCATCGAAAGTCCCTGGCCCTATTCACCTAACGCGACACATATCATCTCACCCTGGTGCCAGTTCGAACGTGAGTCCAAACCATACTCGGCCATGGTAGTTAGCATTGGCACATTATGGAGGTAGTCCACTGAAGCGTACTGTGAGGCCCGGGCGTTGCGAACAACCGGCAGTTGGCCCCACCCCGTGGCAGTCTTAGTGAGGGGGGTTCGGCCTACTGTAGCCGTGACCGGCTAACTGTCCCCCACCAACTTCTCCAACTCGAGTTTCGGACTCTGCCACTCTCACACACAACAAAGCTCGAAGAGTAAGTTCACTACCTGATTTTCCTTCAAAGTTTCTCACAGTGCCAGGATGGAATTCTCTCAGACCAACGCCGCCGAAAGCCCTGCTTTGGCCAACGAAGGCACCGTTGACACCGAGCGCCGGTAAGCAGGCTCCTACGGATGATCTGGATGATACTGACAAGCCCAGTGCGCCGCCAACCTCTCAAGAGTCTAACCGTCCTGCCCTGGAGGTTCCACCTGGATTGACGATATCCCTTGGGCTGGTCCCCCTTTCCCCTTTGACAGCGCGTAGAAGGTTGGTCGCCTCTTCCCCGCACAGCACATCCTTCTCCTCCACCGAAACCTCTCATCGAGAGGCTCCACGCGATCGCATTCCATCGAGGAAGCAGCATGTGTCCGCTGTATTTGGCTCTATGCCAGACGAACCAATCCCTCCTGACAAGGGTGCGCTGGATCATGTTACCGAGGATCTGAAATCTCAGATGACTGAGGTTCAGAATCTCTGGAGACGCTTGATTGAGAACTGCTGCAAGTTTGAGGAGAATGAGAGTCTCATCAAGACTCTCCATAAAGAGAATCGGGACCTCAAGCAGCGACTGGTTCGGCGTGCCACAGGCTCTCATATCGACTCCCCCCAATAAAAGAGCGAAGTCTAATATGATCTCTCGAGCCGGTAGGACATCTATCAGTACCTAGGCGTGCCGGTACAGAAGATTCAACTAGCAGAGTAACAGAAATTCATTCAAGGACGTATATAGATGAACCCCTTTTCAGAACAGAAGAACGGAATGGATAAAGTCATATGTCGCATATCTCGTGAGAAATATGGTTGTTAAGACGAAGAAGTAACTGGGATTGGGCGTCACTCAGTGAATTACTCTATTTTGATTTGCGGATCTCATGCTCTGAGGAGTGCAAGACAGAGAAATGTTGCGAGAATTGTGTAAGGTTTGTTAAAGGCAAGTCAAGTGACCTGGCATCAGTTCAGGCATCTGAAACCTCAATAAGCCGAGGTACGGTGATTTTCAATATTCCCGCGGCAGCCTCCAGGGTAGGAAGACATCGCCAAAACTTGCAAGGTATATCGTACTTGGCCATTCGTAATGAGGCATGGGCGAACGGATGGACTGTGCCATTAGTCAGAGTTGCCTGTCAGATCGCCCTGGCAGCACATAGAACGTGCCACATTTAGTTGGAATAATTCAATACCTGTGGATCACTGCCAGCGAGGGTGGAGCTCAGCCGCCTTGCTTCACTGACCCACAGCTTTCTTTGGTGACCCAAGCTAAATTTCCTACGGTTTTGGAATCTTTCAGCTTCTTCCACATTTCCCAACCCAACAATCGTGATCATGGATGTCCAACGCGTGGTGCCAGACAAAGACAAATTTGATCATTCTGATCCAGGCCAACGCATCGCATATCTCTTCGCTATGACTGGATACTATGGATGTTCCAGCTACCCGGTCTTTGAGTCTCTCAAGGATTCTGCTCCTGGATTGGTGTGTGCTTCTTTAGAGACGAATGGTCACCATAATGTCAGCGAGGCGAAATACCATCTCGCATTGGAAGAGTTCATCTGGGGAAGATTTTGTGAGTGCATTGATATTTTACTTTACCAAGGACCTCAATACTGACTAACTTGAAGTTGATCATCTTGGAGAGAATGCCCCTCAGTGCCCATGGCGGGTGACCGACTTTCAAGGATATACCGGGCACACCTCAGAGGTGTACCAACAATGGCGCCGCTCCCATTGCCTTCGAACCATCGTTCTCTCCCCAGAGCCCGAGCTTCGACCCGCCGCCGACCGAAACGCTGCTCTGAACCACGATGACGTTCAGCATTTGGAGCAGCAGGTTGCTGAGCAAGCCAGTGAGATCCAAAATCTCCAAAAGAAGATCAAAGCTCTACAGGAACAGAGAGACTGTCTCAGGATTCAGATTGATGATTTCACGGACAACTAGGCAAGGTTGACGAGTTGGGGGTGGGGTGTCTACGGGGTGCAGGTCAGGATAGTGTAATTCGCAGAACCAACCTCGTCTTGAGGGATAACACAGCACTATCAAGACTCTTCAAACTCTCGTCACATGATACATACTGTGTAATTACTTTGTCATCTATGAGCCTCATGCTGTTTGAGACCCATTGTGTCCCTGGTCGTAGTGCTGTAGGGTTGAGCCTTGTGAAGATTGCCCAGGAACTAGACACCTTCAGGCTGTCACCTATTGGGAGGAATTCACATCGGTATCTTGATACGTATTCAGCGAAATTTGCGTCGTAGCCGATACCTTCCAAGGCATCCATGGAACACCATACCGGATGTTGCTTGCCTGTGAGATGGCATAGCTTGCGCCACAGTCCATCAAAGCGGCTGTTACCTGATTCTTCCATAAGAAGCTCTGCGAGCTACAGTTCTCGTGCCTTTGTTGGTTAATTCGTCTAATGGTCAGATATCTTCTTCCAAATCGGTGAGATCTCTGAGAAAATGCTCACAAAAGCGACCATCGGTTCGGAAGTTTTCCAGGTCATCCGGCGCCGACAACTACGATCTGGGATTTGAGAGTCCTCAATCAAGCTATCAATAGCACCGGTCTGAGGCCCGAAATCGCCTATACCGTCGTAGATGCCTTGTTAGACTGAAATACGGAAGCGTCTGAGCAAAGCTTGCCTGGGATAGGAGAACTACCTCTTGTCTTTGGGATCGCTTGGAAGAGCGTCTTACGGTATGTTGAAACTACACTTTGGGAGGACTATAGGGAGTTTGGATCTTAGTCAAGTGAAGAGATTGAGGACGCGGAGGATCGGAGATTCTCACACCTCGAAAGCGCTCAGCGCGTAAATCACAGATACATCGGAATATTTTATGATGTTCAGTCACAGTGGTCCCTCCAATTGCATGGCTCAGATGAGAAAGGACAACATGCCTGGCTCGCGTTGTCTTTATTGAGTCTATTAGGAAATGCTCAATACCACGTATCACTACCGTAGCAGCATCTACAACAGGTGATGGCGTCGTAACACCCCTTTGAGACGTTCGATCACATCGTCTCTGTACCGAACTTCGGCTTCCTGTAACTCCTTCTCCGTCTGCATCACCTGGCTTTCATTTCCCAGGTTCTGTATCCCCCGCTACATCTGAGCCTTTTCCGCTCTCAACCTCTGTGCCTCCAAAACCAACGCAGCGTTCTTAGACTCCAGCTTTCGCTTTTCGTCGAGTATAGCACGCTTCTCTCGAACCTCGCGGTCTCTCTCGGCTTTCAGCGAGTCAACTCGGCGGTCCAGAACTCTTCTTCTTGCTGTGGATCGTGCACTAGAGGTCGAAGGCGAAGGCAGATAGCCCGTAGACGAAGACGGAGGCAGGTTGTTCTTTCGTAGGAATGTTACAATAGGCATACTGAATATATTAGCAATCATCTCGGGATAGAAAACAGCTTGACTCACCGAGGTATCGGCGCTGACGGTATGCCATTGGATTCTGAGGCGCCATTGTGGAGCTCATCCATCCTAAGGTTCTGAGTAAACAACTTGCATTTGTTGGTAAATGCCAACTTACTCGGCGCTCCTACCCGGGTGCTGATTCTGTGTCTCTTCGATGCGGGAGTTTATAGTAAGTGATGAAGAGTTCGAAGCCGAAAGGACTGGGGATTCGGAAAAGGCCCAGAAACGTTCATCGACGAAGACGAAGAGGTTAGACCTGAGGTAAAAGCGGGCCGCGCTGGTAAGATTTTCCCTACGCACGGTCCAAAATAAACGTTAGAAACACCACGAAGGCCTCCCTGCTCATCGAATAGCTTTTGAATGTACGGACGTTGATGTAAGTCTGCGGTAGCTTTTTGGGCACAATCGAGCTTGGGGTACCCTCGCAAGTAAGTGAAAGGTCACCAGACCACATGACTACCATCTTCAGCTCCAGGCTCCCAATACAACGAGCCCTCTACATTATCTTATCGGAAGCAGCAACCTGTTCCGCCATGTCACCATGCCATACGTCTTCTCAAATGAAATTCCACTATCCGAGATCCGGTTTGACGCCAAGCGTAAGTCACTTGAGGCATCTAATACTGTTTAATTATAACCAGCCATTCTTTCAGCCTTCACATCATGAACTGTTGCTGAGCAATCCCTACGGGAAACGCCGGGGATCAATCGCGGACAGCGTTCCGACGCCACGCAGTCATTGTGGAGACAAGGGGTAAGAGTACGGAGAAGATTTCCGCGGAGCACCAGGATCAGGGGTTGCTGCAGACGGTGCATTGAAGACACTTTATTTCCCACTATGGACAAGACACGGGTGATCATTGGTCGATGTTTAAGCATAAAACTTCATCCCACAGGAATCGGCGAAGCAAGGAATTCTGGGTGAAGCCCAAGGAGAACATCACAACCTTTGCCCTCTGATTAGCTCATTCCAGTGCTATTAAGCTATTTATTAGTCTACTTTGACTCTTGTCAGCTCCCTTAATATCGTGTATTGGGTTACTTGTATTTGTAAGTCTCTTGCTTTAGACATAGACTGCCTGACGCGGAGAATTTACTTATAAAATAGTTTGCAGCTGTCTGGGTAAATGTACGCATCTTTGAGTGAAGACAGAAGAGCAGAGAGGTAGTGCGGCAATCTGGCGTATTATCTTCGCCTCTTAGAGCATTGTTCCACTGCCGACCAACTAGGTTAGCTTGGTAATTGGGTTGGTAATTGCCCGGGGTCTATAAGATAAGGTACCTTCTGATATCGCTAAGAGCCACTGAACTTTCATCGCACCCACTAGAAGCCCCGCCCAGATCAACTCAAAGCCACGTGAGGCCACTAACTCGCACAAGGCCATGGAGCCCTGGCCGGGCCAATTGGGGCCAAGACGCCCTTACTGAGGACGGGATGCTCCGCTAACAATTCGCAGAGTCTACTGGAGGGGCCTGGGCGGCGGAGAACATGTCTTCGAGGCGCTCTTTAGTACTAACCTTAACACCCGGTTCAATACCGGCTGTCTGTAGGTGGCCTGTCCCTTCAGCCCCTCGCTCCACTGCAGCACTCAGTTTCATCCATTGTAAACCTGGAGTACAACTATTGGGACTTTGAGAATAGCTATTGAAACTTTGAATTATCACCAACCTGAAAGTAAGCGAGTGATACTTAAATGAACAAGACTTTAGGCCCGCCCCTGAAAGTGTAGGGTCTTGATCCAAGTAATCAGAATAAAAGTCGTGATGACTTCTGATGTTCGATCTAAGTAGTATTTGCCAGCTTCCACCAACTGAGTCCTGTTCGCTGATCTGAATCATGTAAATATGGACAGTCACAAGTGCTCTTCACTGCCTGAGCACTCTGACTCGATTTGGATAACGCTAATCAGTAGAATTAAAAACTGTAATAGAAATATTCATTTACTAGACATAATATCACCACTCATTGGATAATGGAACAAGCACTGTACTCCATGCTACGTAGCATGTAGCATGTACCTATTTCATGAAAGGCAGTTTGTTTCCCTGGCCATCGTTGGCGCACATAACATTTTACATGATTATAAGCGAGACACGGCTACTTTACATCGTATTATCTTCAAAGTACGTCTGAATACTGACCCCCAAGTAACTCCATCCAACTGTCAGACTTAGTGTCGCATCTCGTCATCGAAGGGAGTCAGTCCGGTGAATCAGCATAGAATCCGAACATATAACAAGCCAAGAGCTCCGACTTAAAAGATACCAAAACAGAAGTCTATTGGTTCTCTTGGATCCAGTGTTCCCTTCAACCTCAGCCAACCCACGGTAAAGTTAAGGGCAAGTTCAATCTCAACCGCTCTCTTGCCCTCAAATAGCTCGACCTGCGCCGGAATATCAACAACCTAGGGGGTCTGCCTGCCAAAGATGTAGGCCCTGACTGGTGCGTATCGTACGTACTTGGCCGCAGTTGCGAGATCACAGGCTTTCCATTCCTCGGTCAGCTTTATTACCTCTTCACTGGGAACCCCCTTGATCTTCGAATAGCGTGAGAGACGATTCTGAGTTTTCGCTAATGGTCTGCCGAAGGGTCTCGATTTCACCTCTGAGGTAGAAATTTTCCTCCTGCAGCTCATAGTTTTCATTGTCCAATGCCAGGACCTGCTTCTTAATAGCATACTCGTCTTGCCATTTCTGTGATCGGATTCGGCTTCTGAGAAGCTCCGTGTTTCCGGTTACTCCAGCGATGAGATCGACCGGTCTGTCAGCCTCCTGAAACAGGAGGTTCTTGGATAGGAAGCGAGGTCTAGCGGAGATACGTGGAAGGTAAAGTCAGTCATTATCAAAGAAGACCTAAGCCCTCTGCTAGTATATCTATAGTTAAGTCATATTTAACTGGGAAAGTCAAGTGAAGAGATTGTAGTACATGAGTGAGCTAGCATTATTAGATAGATTGATTCTAGTTATAGCATATTAATATAGCCCCATTCTGTATAACAGGGAGTTCAAAAGTGCTCTAAACTGTTCATCAAACAATTTATTTTCCCCTGAAAGTCTAAAACCGTAACCAGTGAAACCTGCAATGGTTTCCAAACCGAGTTTCGCGAGATGAGACGTCGCATCGCCATGATAGTTTCCACGCAACCCCCGGTCTCCAGTGTAAATATCAGGATCAAAGCAGAAGTTGTCTGGAAAGACAAGTGGTGCTTCAAACTCAGACCCATCGGGGCCACTTGGCAGGAAGCCATCCTCGCGCTGTGCGATACAGGCGCCATATAGTGAGCGAACATAGGTGTGAACGCAGTGAATGGCCTCATTCTCAGAAGGCTTAATGGAACGTCTCGGGAGATTGTTCGAAGGGTTTGCGGGATTAGGTGACGTTCCTAAGATTTTAGCCACCTTACAGTTGAGCTCATACAATAAAAAGGCTTTCAAGAACCGCTCCAGCTCCATCTTGGTAAGATTGTCAGGATTGAAGCTGGCAGTGATAGGAATAAGGCGAAAGACAAGCTCGGCTGTCGGTGATGGTAACTGGACTCCTTGCAGGCAAAGGTACTCTTGCGGCATGTAGGAAGATAAAGCTTTGCTGCAGTAATCTTGAATGAAATAGAGCAGCATGCTATGAAGTTTATCTAGAGACTGCATTAGAGAGTCATCGGCATTGGTTAGAGGGCTGACGAAGTCTTTGTCAAGCTAACGTTGCAAGTGACGACGAACAACCCGTATGTTGATACTTGGTACACCTCGTGTTGGCAGAAACTGGATGATTGCCAACGCGTCCTGCATCATCTCTTCATCAAGGTCATTGGCGATGAGACTTTGTCGGATATGTGTTCGCCGCTCCAAGTACTGCTGCAGCATCGTCGGCGACGCTCGGATAATGGAAGAGAGGGAGAATTTGGAGGGGAGGGAAATCAGGACCTGGAGTCGAACCTCGGGTGGCAGAGAATTGAAGGGATCCATGGTACTATTCAAAAATTAGCAAGAATGGATTGGATGCCTGCTTTTATGTACTTTACCAGGCGCGAGATGATTGTGGTGGTGAAGTTTGAAGTTTGCGAGAGGTTGGTGAAAATTGTTGTGATGGACAATCAGCTTTTGTAGTGGGGCGGCGATCTCGTTGCCAGTGGCATTGCTCGGTTGATTGATGACACCCTAATACAGAAGATCTATGTCGCTACAATAGAACCAAAAGTCAGAGGAGTTAGCCCGCAAGGTTGATGATGAACGCTATCGCCAACCATTCAAAACTTTAAGGGAGGTTTTAGCTAAGCAATATGAATGTTTCTAGACCAAAAGTCCTGTGAGGAGGCTAACGTCGTGAGTCATAAAACAATTTAGATTTCAAGAAAGACGGATTTGGAAATGTGGTAAATCAATACCATACTGAGGAAGGCGTATACCTGCACTTTATTTTTGATAATAAATCAAAGCTTCTTGCCTTTCAGAGCAGCTGGTGCGGACTTATCAAATTACCCCGTCCCAGCCCATCAAGACCCACCCGGGTTACTGGTCTCGGCGCCCGCTGAACCCACTGAGTCCACTGTAACTGTGGCCAGGCAATCATTCGAATGTCATCTCTTCAAATCTCCATTTCGCAAAAGCAGCCCGTGCCATTCAGCTGAGTTACAAGACTGGTCACTGTAGTAATTTTTCATGAAGATGCAAATGCTTTCTGATTAATGCGTGACCTTGAGGCACTACAGAACGTTGAATTGACTGCTCTTGGTTCCTCTATCTACATCCGTTTCATGTTTATGCGAGACCTGGAACCCCGGAGTTGTCAGTTGCTGTTGAGGGAGTTGAGGAGAAGCTTACCGGTGGCGGTCTAGAGGCGTCGAGGAATGCGGTGTTTACAGAAGGCTCTCTGGAGTAGGCGCTGTGTAGGGACTGCGGATGAATCAGTCTATCGATCAGGTCGTGGTCGCAGATATCCATGAGTCTAGACTCTCGAGGAGTGATCCACCAGTCATATCTGTTCGTGACACTACCTTGAAGGTAAAGAGTGGCAACATGGTAACCTCTGGGCGGAGCATGCCAAATCATGCAATCGGTCTTTGCCTACCAGCGCGTGGTGAAAGACATGGTGTCACAACGGCTTCTATGTGGAGGCCGCCTGGGAAGCAAGTATTGAGTCTCTCATGTGTCTGACCGGCGAGCTCATGGAGTAGTGACGGGGTGAGAAAGTCGTGAATAATGCCGATACAGGGTTTTGACCGGACGGTTGTTGTTTGATGGTGGTGTACATGACAAGGTGCTTGAGGAGGGATGCCCAACGCAAAACCAAGTGACCAAAGCGCATCGAGTGAGCGTTGAACGTATACAGTCCTTAATTCCTCGGTGTTCCGATATCGGTATAAGGTCGGTCTGAATGAGTGCTTGGCTTGTCTCGTCTCTGTGACTGCCAAGATGGCGTGGATCTTGAGGAGCGCCGTGATGCCCGTCGCCTGGCAATTGCGCCTAGGGGAGTCAAGGGGGCGCCTCGAATGGGGGCGAGTATCATATAGAGTTGCCGCTGTACTCGCTTTCAACTGGAATCCGAGGTCTCTGGTGAATGAGAGTGTTGCTGCAGGTCGTGCTTGGAAAACAACTGGATAACATCTGGCAACGGGTCATTTGTCCATGCGATGATGCTGGCAAGCTAATGTAGGACCAGATTCTAAGACAGCCCTTGCTGTACGTGTGACTCGCTGAAGTTTGCAAGGTGGAGATTGTCAAAGCTGTCGTAGCAACTCACCCGTGCAGACAGTGATACCTTTGAACCGGTATTGACTCATGGATTTCATAGTCGCAAAGTGGTCCGAACCCGAAAGGTAACAGAGTCATCATGCGCTCACGGGCGGAGATTGACTGGTCTTTTGTATGCTTACCAACCGGGTCGAAGTTGGTGCGCATCGTTGGTACCTTTCAAAGTAGTCATATCCTCGGAAAAGCGGCCTGCCTGAAGGCCAAGAGAGAAGAGGTTGGTTTCCTCTGAATGAGACGTCAGTCTGTAGAACGGACCGGTGTGTATGTGACTTGTGATATCCATTGCATCCAACGCCGACCCGATTATCGTCTTAAGCAGCCTCCTATTTGTCGTCTTGAAATCGCCTCTTATAGTGTTGAAGTAGACCGCATTGTGAAGACGGTGGTTGTGGCCAGTAGCAGGCGAATTTTGTCAGTCGGGGGTCGAGTCATTCTCTCCAATTCATCGACATGCTGATCATATGAATCATTTCTGCTTGAAACTTGGGCCTTTATCTTTTTGCGCCCTGCTCATAAACCTCCTGAATGGGGGCCGCTTGGCAAGCAAGTATTGAGTCTCATGTATCTCACAGAGCGCTCACAGAGTAGTGACGGGATGAGAATGACGATTGGTCGGGAAAGCCGTGAACAACGAGGGTCAATGTAGCGTTCTTGATAGGACGGCGGTGCGCCTGAAAAGCCCAGGGCTTGGCGAGGGAATGTACGCATCGTCAAGGTGACTGTCCTGTATGGAGCGGGCGTCAACTGTCTTGCAATCTTTGAGCTTTCAATGTTCCACTCTCGGTGCTATGGTCCGAATGAGTTCTTGGCTCGCGCAATCTCTACGGCTGTTGAGATGATGTGAAAATTGACCGGCATCATGATCTTCGTCCTTTTGTAACTGTATCAAGAGAACTCCTTGGCTGGGGTATCGACCGTATGTCCACAAAACGAATTTGAGGTCTGTGGTGAGTAGAAGCCTATATTACCAGCCGTCACCTTGATTTTGAGGAAGAAGAGTTTAGGGTTATATTTGATGAATCGATCGAACACTAGATCGGTTGCCGGTTACCTTACCTGTAATGAGTGATCTGGGTTCAGCCTATGAATTCGAGGGGGCAAGGTAGTGAGAATTGAAAGGGAAAAATGAGTCGTGATGCCGCCTCGCGGAGGGGTAGTAACATGAGCTTTCGCATACTAATCAACGCAATGGAAGTTGAGTTGGTCCGCGCTGCAGATACCAGCGAAGGTAATTAAGAGAGTGAGGAGCTTGGTTCAAGAGAGAGGAGCTTGGTTTCGAGTGATGCGTCGGTCGTTGCGCTGGGGGGTTGCGCGGTAAAGCATACCTAAAAGTAAGTTAGAATGATCATGCTGTGGGGACTGCTTTAATGAGGCTAGCATGGGGAGGTAAGGGAAAGCAAGGGATGAGAATACACAAAACTAACCTTAAGGTGTTAGAAGATAAGTAGCATTAAATACTTCTACTTGAAAGTAAGTTAATGGTAAAGTGGCCCAGTTCCTCTCCCTTGGTTTAACTTGGCTTCCCAAGAGACACTGATGACATGCGGGACAAGGCTAGAAGAATTTTCTCTTGAGTCAAACGTAAGGGCCTCTGTGGTAAAATAGCCTCCTACCTATTAAAGATATTTCTTCTGGGTAGTAGCAAACATCTATCGGATGTTGTCAGTCGCGAGTTAAGTTCGCTGAGTTACATTCAATAAGGTTTCCTGGTATTTACCGTGCCGCCTAAACAGTGATCCGTCAGTTGTTTCGCAGTGGAGAATGAGCGCGAATGTAAAGTCGTAAAGTAATGAGATGATGGTGATCAGTCTGGGCCAACAAACAAGTACATGTGATGAGTTTGTGAGCGCCTGCTCAAACACAAACGCATTATGAAGGTGAAGGTGGTGAGGCTTAGGCGACAAGATATGGGTTCAAGGAAGCCTGCAGCTCACTTGTTCTGCTTTTGCTGTCTTTCTCGTTTGCTTGTAGGGCAGCACGATTGTGACAACTGTATCGGTTGGTCGTGTGCGTTGTGTTTGTGCTGGCATGGAGTAGGAGGTTAGGATTGGTCGTTTGGGGCGCAGTGCTCTCGCAAATGGGCTGCGCGCCGCGTCCTCAGACCCAAGAAGACATGGTACTTGCCCGTAAGGTTATGTTGCAGTCCGAAAATGGCTCATCCTCAATGCGAAGTTTGTGTGTTGATGGGTGCGTTATAGATCATCAAATTGGCGCTCGTATTGAAGATGAGGCAATGACAACAGCAGCAAGGTCTGTAGCCGTTCGAGAAAGCTCCGCATACTGTAGCCGCTCATATGAGAACACCAAATGGCTGCTGTTTGGAGGGAGGGAAATGTGTGTGGTTGAGAGGCGACACATCTTGAACAAAGACAGTTGCAAGCGCGCCTACCTTAACGATGGCTGACGCGTGGAAACCATGTGGGTCACAACAAACCATGGCCAATCTGGGGAAATGGAGAAGTCTCCACAGTTGAGAAGCTACAGGGTAGGGGAAGCTCACACCTCTCGCATTATATTATTTACAAAAAGACATTTCTCTATTAACTAGAAGTCCTATCTATTATTTAAATGTTCTCATTGAACTCACTGATATATTCTGAGGCTTTTAATGTACATTTTGTATTCCTAGCTCCTGTATTAACGATTTGTCCCGAAAAGGCTTACATTGACTTGAAACGATAATAAAGCATTATTAGATTGGACGCACTTCAATTGGCAGAGCTCTCGTTTGAAATTCATTGAAGCACCATGATATATTGTAAATAGATATAGGTAGGTAAATGTTGCGATTTCATATAGCGGTATTTATTACAGTCAATTAGGCGCCGCTATGGCTAACCAGCGCAATAATACCGTCTTCTAATGGACTTGCAAAGACAACTCTATGCGTTTTTTTTTGACATCACTAAGCCATCAGGACTAGCCTTTGTGCTCCTTAACCATCAATTCTAACAAGAGAAGCGCAACAACGGAAAGACTGACGCGAACGAGCAGCGGGAGGAGCGGAACTGAAATCATTGGAGCGCCCTTTATGCTTGGAAATGCACTCGGATGATTCTACACAAGGCGGTGCTGTTGGAGTGCCTGAAGCACTCTCGTCTGAACCTCAACCTCTCCATGGCCACAAAACTTGCCCGGGGCACACCTAATGATACAGGATTGAGAAAGTCATGCGAAAGACAACGCAAAGCGAAACAACAGGTCATGGTTCAATGCTAACATGGATGCAGCGAGAAAAAGCCCTCCAGAACGGTCCGTACACAGTGCTCACGTCCTTCCTGAATTCTCACCATCACGCCGATATGACAGGAAGACGAGCCGGGACTTCAGGTCGCCTTGATGTCGTGTTGCGGTTTCACGGAGGACCAGTCACCAATAACTACGGGCCTCTTCACAAGGGGACAACGAAGACTGCGAAGGACACAGCTACCACGAGGGATTGATCGAGACATTGCCGGCGTGAAATAAGCAAGATGACCAACCAAAAGAGCTCAGCAAGGTATTAGGTCAATCGATGCCGCCTAGCAATTTCTTAAACGTCCTTAACATCAGCATCACCCGCCTAGTTCAAGTTTAAGGCTGCAGCATAGCACCAGAAATAAAAGGCCTAAATATTATAGTTAGCATTAAGGGTTAAAACGCAGATGCTAGGTCATAATAGTTAACCCCTCTAGCAGTATTTAACTTAAATCTATTATCCTATTTAACTAGCCTTATAACCTAATAGACTCTATGTATTAAGTAGGATCTCTATTATAATAGTTTATATTTACTAAGTTATAAAACGCCTTATACGCCTTAGCCTATAAGGTTTATAAAAAGTTACAATTTAGTCGCTTTTAACTGTCTCTAACATTAATAGATTATAACAACTACCTTATTTAAGGATAAAGCTAATATAACCTTATTCTTAAGACCCTTCCTTTAAGCCTTAATTGCAATTTATTAAGACCTATTCTACTCTTTATGCAATAAGCAGTTTATAACTATAAGATTGCCTTACATCTTATCTAAAGTAGCACTAATTAAATATACTACCTACTAGCACTAAGGCCTTAAAGAGAGAAGATGCTATATCATTAAATAAGGGTACTAAAAGAGCTAGTAAGAAGCATGTTATTACACTTAACTTACCTCACAACAGAGGTCTTCAATTTTATCCCCCCCCTTCTTACAGGGTAAAGCCCCTCCTGCAACCAGTCTCCGGCTATAGTAAGCCATCTCAGGCCATCAACTAAAACCTGGCATTCCTTGAACGCTTGCATGAAAAGACAAGGAGATAATAGTAACGGGACACATGATGAGCGGCCAAGACGTAGACGGCAAAGTTGGTCGTCTCTTCTTGAAGACCAATCCACATCCAGCATACCAATGCTTTGGCTTAAGCTTCAACTGGGCATCGTGAGCGCAAGGCACCGTCGACTGCATGGCCGACGCAGAGAGACCCTTCAAAGTCACCTCAGCCGCCTGTGACGGTGTGTACATCTGAGCCGCAGAAACCGTCGCAACAGTTTGAAGAGGGTCACGATTTGTCTCAACAGTACACAAATGAGACCATACGAGTAGTGTTGGGGAGGCCCGCCTTTCGAGACTCCAAGAACCCGGCGTGATCAGAAGGCCCTCGCCATCCGACAACTGAGCTGCCGGTCGAGTGGGCCAGGACGACTACGCACTGAAGCAGATCATGAACCAAGTCCCAATAACCGAGCCACGTTGGATACATTTGTCAGAAGGCAAGGCGCGGTCTCGGTTGACCTGTTATTTACCTCTAACATGCACACTGTCCTTTCCTCGTCAAGGGGCAGGTCTTTCAGTAACTGGGGCCTGATGACACCACACCAGCTTATTTCCGCCTTCAAGGGACATCAATGTAGTCTTGGTTTGTAGGCCGCAGCATTACTGGTCATTGCATTTTCTACTTATTTAAAGATAAATACTCGAAGAGAAGAGCTCAGGTAGACTAAGAGTTATATGTTAATGGGGATGGAGCTTGAGGTGCGATAGAGTCTAAGTTAATGTTACTACTGAAATATATATACAGATTAAGCCACATGAATAATGAATGAAGATCAAAATATGGCGATGAGACAGGGCAGGTCGTCCGAATGAGGGTTGTGACATGGTGCCATGTTTCTCGGTACTCAGCAGTCAGACCACATGGCGGGACGACCTGAAGCAGACAAACAGAGCAAGACTGGGCAGATGGCATAGATCAGATGCTGAAAAAAAGCAGATCGCGCTGCTTGTAGCAAATGTTATCCTTTGGCTCCTTATCCCCGCTTCCAAGACATGATTCCAAGACATAGAGGGCTTAATAATGGTTTCTGGCTATAACACATGAATAGCACAAGGCTCAGACTTCCCCTAAATCAAGATCAGATCTCTCCGCTACTTTGTTAATAATCCTATCTAAAAGGCAGTGCAATGTCCGTTTGCCTGGAGAAGGGTGTAGTACAGTCTTAAAAGCCCCCTTTTGAACAGGCTATTCACTTTGCAAGCCTCTAGCAACAATTGACCTTAAGCCTTAGTATCACCAACGCTCTGAAATAAGTGGAAAGTCTTGCTAGGATTCATGCCCTCCTTTTCATGAACTTTATAGCCCTAGGGTGTTCTTTAGCGCTCGTAGTGATGAGGCTTAGGGCCTACCACTTGGTACAGGACTTTTGCAGCATCGATGGCAGAATCTGCTTAGGCCAATTAGGATTAGCTACATAAACAGAAAAACGTTCCCCAATCTTACACATTAGGGACAATAAGTTCTCATACCGCGGTCGCTGCAATCTCGATTAATGGTAGTAACTGTATTGATGGCGATCGCAAGGCCACTACATCTTGACAGTCTGGAAGCTTTCTGGCGACTGCTGTAACTCGACATCGAAGGCCTTAAGGACTTGACTCAGGCACTCCAGGATCTTGTGAGTTCGACAGAATGCTGCTCGATTAACAAGACCCATGACCAGTTGTCGCAAAGAGGCAATTTCATGTTCGCGGAGGCCTTGACAAACACTGAGACTGGCTGGAACCCTGCAAATGGGCTGAGCATACCGCATCCACTCTGGAACTGGAGCCCGAAGCGGAATGAGAGAGGTCCAAACCGAGTACCGACGGTAATTTGGCGGTTGTGAGCGGGTTGGATCCCGAAAGCGACGTGCCGTTCTTGTGATAGTTGGGACATCTTTGTCTGCTGGGCACAACCGCAACATTTTCGCAATTGGGCAGGAATTCTGATGGGTGGGAGTGTCGCTATCTTTGATCCAATCGATGCCAGTGGCTGTGTGGTATGGCCGAGTGCATCGAGCGAAGGGCAGATATTACTCAAATGTTCAAGAGAATAGAAGGAGTGCCAAGAATCTCAGATATACAGAGGCTGCATCTGCAAAAGGGAGTGCACAAAGCTAAGGCACTCAAAATCCCTGTAGATCTTAAGCTAAGGATCAAGGCACTATGCAGACAGTTAGAGACGAAAACCAGTCGGTTCTGGAGCACATTACCAATGATGATGTTTGCTTGTAGGGACGCAGCGCATTTGCCCGTATGACCGAACTTGAAGGTCACAACTTCTGGCAATGTTGAAGCTGCAATTCTGGAGGACTACAAGCCCAAAAGAACGGGGATTGGTCCAATCCAGCTCTAGCGACAGCATCTGAAACTCCTAGCAAAATGAACGATACACTACTCAAGAAGGCGAGCGAGAATGAGATAGAGGAAGGAATATTGAGTGCATGATGATCGAGTAAAGGAGACTGTACTGATAGAATTCGAGTTAGTGGTGGGAGTACTGGAAGTGCAGTCTAGGATTGCACAAAATGGTGTCAGGAGGTCAGGGAAGTGATTAGACTATACCTTCAGTGGAGAATCACTCCACAAGCGTATGCATAGATGAAAGTGCATGATTACTGGGATGTTCGCACGCAAGATTTCGCTGAGCTGGTGTCGCGGATGGTTCTGTGATTCGACAAGACTCTGGCAGCGGGATACACCGAACCCTCAAACATCACCACCCTTTTCAGTACCACCGTATTCTCCAATCCATTGTAGCGCCATGTAGAGTCTCGTATACAACCGACTCATGCCACATTCACTCAGGTATCTGAATCCACTATTCGAAAAGTGATGCGCGCCTGTGTGTTTGAGGGTTGTGATGTGTGTCCTTCGAAGCCCCGACGACAGCGCTTCAAGTCTCATCACCAGCCAATTCAGTGACACCTTATTGGTGAGGTCTCAAGCTGCGAGCAGTCTATCATTACTTCTCAGCGACCTGACTAAGCATCCCATTGCATTCGCGCCCACATCCCTTTCCTCTCTGTTGTTGGAGCCATGGTAACGGAGCTCTCGTGAGTTTAGTGTCACACCAAAGTGATCTTGCTGTTACCGAAGTGGGAGCGCGCTGACCCTCACAAGGTGGGCGAGTAGCCACAGAACTGAGATTATATCTGCCTTCATGACGTGGTGGAGTGTGTTTTAGTGTTGGGCGCTCGGAAACGGTATGTTATAGGCCACGAGGAACGCTGTCATCCCTGCTCCGAGATTGGTGTATGCTGACGTTCAAACCGGAGGTTTCCCTTTGAAGTTCACCATTGTCGGAAAGGAGCAGGTTCCATGGTGGATCGAAATTGATTTGATCGTATCCCTGTCTCGAAAATCGACGTGGGCCTGGCAACGATAGGTGACGATCCTTTGGCTTAGTGATGACGAGTGCGACGTCACGTAAAGAACGAAGGCCCTATCGATGTTAGTCCAGCTAAACAAGTTCCAGTCATATTCACTTACCTCCTAAGGCATAAGATCGCTTCTCCGCTGTGGATTCCCTGGCCTGAGACGGTACGTGGGATGAGCGAAATGGTAGCGCTATCGGCCAGTTTGATGGTACTCACAAAAGACAGAGCCTGATGGACGGAAGCTGGTCATTTCGATCATGTCATGTTGATGCCATCAGATGCTGAGTTGTCCGAGGGTTTAGTTCACTTGGCTCGCAAGGTCAACATTAACAAAGACCGCAGAAATCTTGGTCACTTGGCGTCGATCGAGGAACCCTGGGATGATGTTGGAGATTGGCGAAGTTGCCGCGAAAAACATGTGCTGATGGAACCCTGCCCGGGTTGTATGAAAATGGACGCTGTTGTGGAGGATTCGGTGACTGGGTTGGCTTGAGGCGGGGGTTCAGGTGGGCTCGCGCGAATTCAACATAAGATGCCGGCGTTTAGCCGAGCCAGCATCCAAGGCGACGGGGGCCAAATAAAAGACATGCGAGTTGCGGGTTTTGTTCTGATATTGAGAGGAAAAACAATGGTAACCCCGTTTTATTCAGCAAATAGGCTGCGGCAGTCTTGAGGGTCTCATTGTCCGAAAGCTATTCCTTTCCTGATCTGAAATCATTAGCTTCGTGCCGCTATCCAACCATGTCATGTTTAAGATGTTTGCGGACCCAATCAATCAACGGCCGCAGAGTGAAACTCAACGTTCTTGTCCTACCCGATACTCGTTTGTGACTGTGGGTTGTTTCGTTTACATAAGCAACAAGGGGTCAGATACACAGAGGCGTGAGTGAATGGGTTAAAAAGAGTTGGTGTACCACCCCGTGACCTCCCCACATCGTCCTAACAAGAGCGTGGCTCACACTTTTGACTTCTCCCACTTTACATCTACAACCTCCACTCTCCGCACACCGCCTACTCTTGGCCAAGAACTGTAAGTATTCTGATGCTAATCATGAGAGGCCAATAGCTGATAGCCAAGGCAGACTGAGCAAGACAAGACTCCACGACAGCTAGTTTCTCTACAAAGCAAGATTTCTTCGGCATCCCCTACCTAGCGATGGCGTCCTCTGAGAACAATATCGGTAACCGTGGCGAGCCACAGGCCTCGGGCGCTTCTGACGTCCTTCGTCTGTCGAAGGAGGCATTCGTCAGCAAGGCTGCAATCGAGGCTGGTAATTACTGGGATGAGATGCATGGCTGCAACGTAACTGCCGCTGTTGGCAATGAGGTTAGTTTTCATTCCCGGCTCTCCTATCTTTTAGCTATTCGCTGATAGCCAGCCTACAGGCTCATCCCGCCAAAAAGGAACGATTCACCTTTGTGTGTGCGGCTGAGACAATTGACATCGTCGAGACATCGGGAAGAACCCACACTAAGCTGGTTGATATGTCGCCTCACAGTGAGAACCCTGAGCACTTCGCCGCTCTTTTTCCAAACTCGGAGTTGATCGGATACGCCTCTGAACCCGAGCATCTTGCCCTGATGTTCGATCATGTTCAGGAGATCGGCGCCGACAAGAAGACGCTTGTCAGCATGCGGCTAGCAAACGAAGACGAATTCGATGAGGTCAACACTCCCGACGCGTTGAAAACGGTTCGCGAGAACTGTGGTCGCACCATCCGTCTGTACCGAAACTAATCACATTGCTCATCGGCGGAAAGGTGGCAGAGAGATATTGTGTCGAGATTGTATTGGGATGGCATCGTACTTGATTCAATGGGGGGCATAAACCAATGTCGAAAAAGAAGTTTGCTGTCACGGCTGCTTTACAATTTATCTCATTCTCAACATTAACCATATCAGTGACCTTATGTTTTCACTTTGTAAACAATAAATGCATTGCGATGTTTGCTACCCGATCCCCACCCCCGTCTTTGAGCCTAAGGCGTATCAACTCACCATGTCCTTGCTTAACCGTAACCCCAAAATAAGGTCGACTTCTGAGCTGCTTGGAGTTGAAGATCTAATCGTAATATAAGCATAAGCTCTCTTCCCTGAGCTCAAGTCAGTGTATGTGTAGGCATGAACCCTCCTGAATCTAACTCGATCCCTGAGAGTACCAGATCGTCGCAATAATCGTCTTGAAGTTTGCAGCTGTCTCCAAGGCTTGAGCCTCAACCCCTGGAGTGCTGTTAGCCGGCAGCGTGTTTCCGCGTTGATGCCGGTAAATGAGGGTCCAGGCGGACCTGCTATCAACGATGTCGAAAAAAGTGCGAATGACAGCCACCAAAACTGACGGTCGTGAGATACTGCATGTAACGAACAACGTGAAAGTAATATGAATAGGGCTTGCAGTGGTGATAGAATGATGAGCCGCCTAGTTGAGGGATACCTACTGGAGAAGCTCGGCGAAAGCGGCTTCCATATTGTATCTAGACGGCTTACGCACACCGTTCCATTCAAGAACGAGAAGGAAAAGAAGCGCGCACCAAGCCTTCATCCGCCAGGGACAGCCCGACTCCAATACCCCATGGAAGTCACTGACACGCCTGTTTCGCCCGTGATGATGTGATGTACGGCAGTGATGATATATGCAGTCTCCCTAAGGTTTCGAACTGATGTCACCACTGGCTGTGTGTAGGATGATTTACAAGAGACTGTCCTCCAACTCGATCGTCGTCACGTCCATGGTCGCGTACCGCTTCCTGAGATCGTCCTTGGTTGCGCTCTTGCGGGAGATTTGGCGATTATCGGAGTCGGTCACATTGCTGTTTCGTAATTTGCTGTTGTTACGATTCGAGATAAAACTGGCATCGGTGTGAGTCGATTTGAGTGAGCGCCGGTCATGAGTGATACCCCCATCGACATCAACCTGCTTGTCGGCTCACACGACCGAGTCCAAGACGGCAGTTAAGGATCGGTGAAGACGCTGGGAGGTGAACGGATCGATCTTGTAGTTGTCGTGAATACATAGTCAGATGGGTTGGAAGGACCATGTCAGTACTGTCTCCTTGGTGATGTCTGCCTCAAATTTGGACCTCGCCTGACTACCGAGTCCATGACAAGGACGCGCGCTGGTGTCAGTCGGTGAGGCTTAGGGGCAGGTCATGAGCAGTGCAACGATAAGATATCAGAGAGTGTGAAGCCGCGGTTCTTCGACATGGGTCGTGCAGTATTCGGCGATTCGCTACCCATAGATCGGCATCGAATATTCCAAAGCAAGCGCTTCGTGTGACTGGAAACATCATCTGGTCTGTCAAGACCTTGTCGCTGCCGGTAGGCAGACCGTTGCCGTAAGCGCATCGAACAACACCGATCAGACTAAAACCGCTTCGCGACGAGCAAACATTGACGACGGTCCAACGCCCAACGATTAGTACGAGGAAAGCACCTCCATCTCCCTAGCCGTAACCAGAATGGTGAGGGAGCGGGTTTCGGAATCTCTGTTCGCGGTGGACATCTCGGCGATGATCTGAGGAATGATGAAGAAGAGAGTAACCTCAATCCTGCTAGTCGAAAGCTTTGCCAACTCATCGATGCCGTAGTAATCGGCGATGGCGTTAACTGAAGGTCAGATGCAATCTGGTAGACACTCTTGTTTCCAATTTTCTGTGACGCTTGAGGGTCTGCTAGCCATATCACCGATCCATTGATGCGAGCCGCACATTCCTTTGGGCTCCCTACCTGCAGGAGTATCGGCATTCTCATACCTCAGAGCGTTGATGTCACCGTCAGCTCAACCCCTGAAGCCGCAATGGCGTCGGCAGGCAGGCGCTTGAAGACGTCGAAAAAGTGAGCTTGCTGAGCCCGGAAATCTCCAACCAGGCAACATCGCTCATTCACCGCAGAGTTGTTCGCTGAGCTTGACTACATCTGTGGAGTGTCATCCACAGCCAGGACCTGACTCAACTGAGCCCGAAATCTGGGAGAAAAGGATACGGGGTGTTTGGTGGCCATTCAGATTCAGTACCCTCAGCCATGTATGAGCAGTCGGGAAGAAGCCACCGTCCTCCTGTAACTCGTATTCAGCTGTATGATAAGTTCCGATTTGACAATTGCAGGGAGCTTAATCGGCCGCATTCGAGTTTCGAGTTTCGGGAGACAACTGGAGCCCACCCCGCTTGTCTGGCCGACATGGAGCGAAGCGTCGAGAATCTGGTCATGCTATTCGTGTATATTCCGGGGGTGAATCTTTCGTAGGGTATTCTAGACTTTATCGGAGAGCCAGCATTGGGAGATTGATCTTTGATGCTCGACATGGGTCGCTTTCAACTGCGATCATGTCGAGAGTGGCAATGAAGCACCCAGATCGTGATGTAGCTCAGGGCTTGCTACAATGAGGTCAAGAGGTCGGGGTGTAGGAAGGTCTCCGAGGGTGCGGCTGTGAGAGCGTCCCATGCGCGTCAGAGAATCGATTCGGAGGTTGGTGTGTAACCGAGATCCTCCCCCAGCTTTGTTGACATTTGCTCTGCAAGATGAAAGTCTCCTGCCATTAAGAGGGCCTTGTGAGATCGCATGTGCTTCTTGTGACGGGGGGTCGGCCTGTAATTGTCTGCGACAGACAGAGGCGTTCGAGTATGCCGGCGTGTTTCGATGTGGAATGCGCTCAGAAGGTCGTTCATAATATGGCTACGGGGAGAGGTTCTGAGAGTAAGACTTGTTAGTTATGATCAGATCGGCCTCGCGCAGCAAGCACGCGAAACTTGCCTGTGGTGAGGGACTTCGCATAAGGAGAGCCATGAATCCTGCGTAGTCTTCGGCGGAGAGGGTAGGGATGACGGGAGACAGCAGTTCTCATTGTCACATAACCGCAAGTGGACATTGGTACAGTCAAGAGAGAAGCCAGGACCGGGAAAGATGTCGTAATGGAAGCTTTCGTCAATCTAGAAGAGTCGTGGTGAAAAAGCGAGGTCGGACCTCAGCGGGCGAGCAGACTACCCCGCTTTGATTTGTGCAACGCGACGCTCCAGAGAGCGCTGAAATTGACAGGGATATCCAGAGAGGTTTGTGTAACTGTTACTGAATCTGAAGATGCTGTCATGCATTTTTCTTGTTACTTTTGAGGCCACGAAGGAATCTCCAGGGTTGCAGAACCAAGGTTGCCAGGTTTCAATATGGATTCTTGACTTCCTGACGATTAGCGCTCTGAGATTGCCTAGCTGAGACAAAACATCATTCGTCGTAAGATATAAATAGACATATCACATGGTATTAGTGCCTCAAATGCCATCACAGACAACATGACCAGTCAACTGAAGCACATTCGCGGACACCAACGCACCAACTGACCCCAGTGCCAACCTTCTGATCCTTGCCATGGCCAAAAGATCAGTGGCGAGACCATGTAACATCAGCGGCAGAAAAGGCAACTCAGGAGACTGTAAGACAAGAGGTATTTCACCCATTTCAAGAGCATGGTGAATGAGATTGGTCCCTGTGACGTCCTTGCTTCAACGCGTGTCTCACTTGAAGGGGAAGCTAGATTGGAATGCTTCAAATTCAATGAGCAATAATATGTTATTTGGTCCGTGAAAAGGATTAGGCAAAGACAGGAATAATGAATAAACGATCAGGCTGGACACGGTTTCAGAAAATTACAGTGCGGGGAGAGAAACTTGAGGACGCGAAAGTGACTCAAACTTGCTGCTTCATTTACGTTTACAAGCATTGCACCTTACACATACGAAGAACATTTGTCAATTGGACTGGATAAATAGATGGTACGCGTAGGGAAAGCGTCATTTCTGGCAGCAACTAAACTTGTGTTCGTGGTCTAAACAAATGAACCCCTTTCCTTACCCTTAATTCCATTCTCTGATCTCACTTCCATCAGCGCTGCCAGCGCTTGCTGGCTCCCCCGTGTAGCGGCGATCCGATCCATACCCAGGGGAGTTCTCCTTGACGTTCCAAGCAGCCTTTCGGATGTAAAGCCCATTGAAGGCAATTCGGCGGTCCCTGTACTCTGGAACCGATTGGTGGGAGTCTCCAGGAAGTTCGTTGTCAGTTGTTGCCGACTCAGCTTCGGGTGCCTGTGGTGCAGCCAGACTCTTGAGGTAATCATCGATTTCGCGAATCTTGGCGGGGGCACTCTCAGGGATCGGATAAGTGGCTATTTCAGGAAGACTGGCAAAATCTGTTTGGTCATCTGGCCATGACTCTTCAAGACCATAGATGAGCATGTAATGGCTAGGCGCATCCTTGACAGACCATCGATGAGCCATAAAGGATGGAGGCTCATATTCGGCGATGATATTGTGCCCGAAGACTGAATACATACGGACATAGTCGTTCTTGTGGTTGACGTCGTTGAGGCGAACAACCGCCAGGAGTAGATACGTCTTCTCTCTGGCAGCGGTAGAAGAGTTGCCATCAACTGGGGGGGCGAAGCTTCGGAGACCGTTGAAATCAATGGGCTGACTCGCATCAGAGTGATAGATGATGCGGATGATGGGAGGTCTCGCGGTAGTCCCCTCGAAAAGCTCATCGGCAAAGCCCTGCAGAGTTTGGCCTGGCACCTGAGAAGGGTCGAACTCAAGAAGGTCGGCATGTAGATAGGTACCAGCCACGTCTTGGCTTCCCATGTTGGTTTGGGCGGGAGGACGGACGACACGGATGCCTTGGTGAGCCCAAAAGGTTCTTTTCATCAGCGACGATTCGCAGAGGGTGTAGAATGACTCGTCAGGTGAGAAGCCATTGGAAACGAGCTCTTCGACCAAGTTGCTCATGGACACCGTTGCTCGCTCGATCTCCTCTGGATAATCACCAAATGGGTGCCATGCGACACGCAGGATGGGATTTTCTTGTTCTGACGACTTCACCCAGTCGAGAAAAGGCGCAGCCCCAGGGTGGCAAAGCAGGTGAGCGTAGATGCGTCTCAAAATAACAATAAGACAGGCGAGGCCAGGTCTGGCAGCGACGTCATTCGAGCTTGGAGGTCGTCCATTGAGGATGAGGAGGGCGGTGCTCTGGCCATGGCCACTGACATCATGGCAACTTCGAATGTCGTTGGAGTACATCCTGATAGCTGAAAATCGTTAGATGGTTTCGACCACAAAAAGTGAGATTTGCTTACCGCTTTGTTTGGAGGTTGATGTTGTGCGGAGGAAATTTTACTTGGGTGGGCGGAGAGCTGAAATAACGCTGAGTGGGTGGGGTTTGTGTGACCCAAGTCTGCAACTCACATCTATTCACCTTGGATCAAACAGTCGAAGTGGGTTTGCGAGGGCAGTGACCCAGAGAGACACACCTGGTGAAGCCAGCAATGGCTTTACTTCCCTGTTTGGCTCGCCTTCGACACCTTCAGCGAGATCTTCTAACTTTCTCCTGGATCTTCAATCTCTAGATGTTCCGTTCCTTCTATAGATTCACTTGACTTTTATACGACTACGAGTCCCAGGAGATATAATCAGTAATTGAATCAGAATCTAAACCCTGTTTTGGCGAGCCCAACACGACGCCAGGAGTACTCTGGACTTCCTAGACTTATGGAACCACTTGAAATAACCCCAAAGTTGACTTCCGGAGTACATTAGACACGGAAAAGTTTCACTCATAAGGTCATTAATAAGAATAGACATGGCCACCATGGGAAAAGACTGTTCCAGAAGGAAGTCTGGATGTTACTCTGTAGTTAACATATTTCATTTCGGATTCATGGCAAAATCATACAAAGATTCCATTGTGCTCAACATTTACCTTCTGTACAAGCTGCTCTTTTGTGTAAAGCCACTGTCCCTGAACAGTGGCAACAAGACCTTTATTCAAGAAGTAAAAGGGGGCAAACCGCCAATAAAAAAGTACAGATCCACCAAAGAGCGTGGTCAAAGATGAACAATGCTTGCTGGAAGAGGTGAATAAGAGCTGTGAAAGTAGTTTCAGGTATTCGCTCTTCGGCTTAGGAATCAAGTTCATGAATACAATTAGCCAGATCTCATAAACAATAGCCAAACGTCCTTTGCGCGGGCAGTGAACCAGAGACAAGTAAGCAGTGAAGTCATTGGTGATTTTATTCGTTAGGTAGTGTCCCGCATGTGTAACCAGTCATCGCGGCCAAACGCTGATTCACAGCGCATTACAGTGCCTTCAGTGGGTTGCCCCCTGTAGTCTCTGAATACTCACTGCTTTGAACGAGACTTGTTCGTGGTGTGGAGGCGTTGTTCAAGCCTCGCAAACTCAACCTGGACAGTGATGCTCCTGGAGAACATGCGTTCAGGAAGAGTAGTGGACATGATCCGGCATATGCTTGACTTGTTCTCATATTTTAATAATCAAATAGAATGTTCTGTCTTTCTTCTGGCGACTTCTGACAATAAACTTGACAAATCTTCCAAGAGACATACCCATGACAAAAACTACTCAACATTAACATGACTTATTTATCCAAGCCTATGATTCTGAAACAAATTGTCTTATGCAACTGAACTTACCCAAACATCCTTGTATGATTCATTAATAAGAGTTTCGACTCATTAAATCACTCTCAAAGCAAGTCGCGCTTGGACCACCTGAGTTCACTTGATCCCAGGCTTTCGCTTTCATTCGGCTTCTCCCAAACATCCACCCCTACATCCGAGTAAGCATTCCAGCTCACCCAATATTGGATGTCCTCACATCAACTGACATTTCACAGACAAGCATCAACATGAACAACGCAAACGATCACTCGCAGGCCGCCAAAAAGTCGGGCAGAGTTACTGCCGCCCACATCGACAACAGTCTCCGGCCCATCGTCCAGTCGATACTGCAGCGACATGATCCGGTGACCCTCGACATGATGACCAACATCTTCCAAGACGGCGACTCTCTGATCAATGCTGATTGGAAAGCGGGCGATGAGGATGGAATTCAGGCAAAGTGGCAGAGGTCGGAGCGAAAGAAGTCGTCTGATCGCGCTGGAACGAGGAAAAAGAACGATGACCCTCTGCGAGACCTTTGGCGTGTCTGTGTACGTTTCTTCAAGCAGACGCCGCCTGTCATGCTCTCTCCGGTCAACCGACTGCAGTTTGTACCTAAGATAGAGAAGGACACCGCTGCTCTGTCTTGTCACCTGTTCACCAAGGACGCCTGCAGAGCCATCGCAGACCTGATCGTCCACCCAGTCTGGCAGCAGGACCATCGCCTTTTCGTCGATGCTCTGATCTATACCGCCAATCTTCGCGTCGGCGGCAAAACCAACTTTCACTGGCTTCCCCTTCCCCACATCGACTGCCCAGTTCTACACCGCTTGAATGCGACATTGCGGTCGATCGAGGACGGAGAGCTGCCGAAGACACTTCACCAATTCCACACGGAGGCAAGCAATGTCGCCCCCGAGTACGGGGAGGAGCCCAGTTTCTTTTCCGACTTCATAATCTCCATCGCTGACCATGTCATTGTTGAGAGATCTCCGACAATGCGCGAGCTGGAGCTGTTGAGACACAATATCATTCCCTTTCGAATCACCGATGTGGAGTGCATTCAGAAGACAATCGACGGATTTTCAGGTTACGATGAGAGGCTGGGTGTGGGCCGCACGGTCAAAGCCATATCCGACATTTTCAAGGAGTTGAAGACAGACAAGGTGCCCACCACCGACCAGCTTCGCGAGTTTGATGCTCGAGCATGCAAACAGATGCTGAGGATGGCTGCCAGGCCCGACATCCATGGCAGTTTGGCTCTCTCTCCTGACTAGTTCTCAGACAAAGAGCAAACAGCCAGTCAAAGCGGACAACCGGCGCGAAACACCGAACGAGGTGATCATCGATCTCGCAGCCCTTCACCAGTGCCCGAGTCTCGATCAGGGACCCGAAAGCGCCTTCAAGTCTCCAGGCTGATACCTATGAAACGTTCGTTGCCTACGTCTTCCGCCCAAGTCACCCCCTTTCGCTCCACGGGGACGTCTCATCGAGGCAGTCAACGAGAACGCAGTCCACCAAGACGGCAGCCTGCGTCGGAGACTTGGCGCTACACAAGACGGACGGGACCGCGCTTCTCACACAGAAGCCCAAGACCGACTCATCAATGAACTGAAAGCTAGCGTTGAGTCTCAAAAGACCGATATTCAGAAGCTGTCGAAACGAGTCACTGAGATTGAGGAGCAAGGAGATCTCATCAAGTCACTCCAAGAAGAGAACCGGATTTTGAAGCAACGACTTGACCGGTATGTACCTCACCCTTAGATGTACGCAGACAAACGAGATCCCGCATGGTGCTCCCTCCTGAGATGTGGCATTTGGATTGTATGGTCAACTGGACAGGTTGTTATTCTCCCAGAAACCAGGAAAAGGCTCTCGCAAACAAATTGTTCCTCAGTCGGCGATAGATTATTCACTGGTTAGAGAGAGTAGAGTCGTAGACAAGAGTAGTTGAATTGAAAAGCCTTTGTATCTTACAGCATCAACGTAAAGCGGAATTTGAGTGACCTTATTGCGATGAATCTGTCAATGATTTTCTGTCCCGTTGATGTTAAACTAACACACTACGTCTTATAAACGGGATCGATTACGATTACAGGGAAGGTTTGACGAGAAAAACCATCATTTGAAGCAGAAATTTGGGTTTCTATTTTGTTCAACCAACGATGACCCTCATGATACAAGGGGTAACCCGAAACGAGGCTTTCATCACCCCGTTGACCACCATGACCACAACGTCTTCGTTTCTACACGACGAACAAAAACCAACTTTCTGATGGTCGTCAAAATCCTTCTCAACCTGCTGATCATCCCTCCTCTAGCGAGATCGATTGTCGTCAGTGCGTATCATACATCGAGCGTTTGACATTTGGGCGACCCCAAACAGACGTCATCCTTTCCCACACCGAACAAACGCACCTCCGGCATCGGAGGGATCTGCCTCGCGGCACTCTTGTCGGTCGCCGATAGAAGTTCCTTTCTTTGGAGATGTGTGAAAGACTACGAAATTAGGCGGCTGAGGACATCTCATGAGACATCTAGGTCGCGGGCCATATGTAATCCATATGGGGACATCGTAGATGTTCCAACCGGCTTCAGCTTCAAGTGTCGACTCACCAGCTCTCACTGGGATTGAGTTCTGAACAATCTCCAACCATTTTACTGTGACTCTCGCATGTGTTGGTGTCAGGTTGCCCGTTCTTCCACGCCACCCCAGAAGGTGGGAGACTGCGACCTGGCCGTTTGGAGACGCTGTGATATCGTAGGAAGACTGCCCTTCGTGTCTTTCAGATCCCGCAAGGTATTGTAGTGTCGCATATGTATGTCAGAGAAGGTGAGAGGGGTCGGCCCATCGTATCAACACTCAGTCGACGGCCACGCCGCGACGACAACAGAATGATGGTAGTGACCGTTCAGTTGGCTGTAGAACCTCTGGTATGGCAGAGTCCCGACAGAGACCCCTTCTCCGAATGCTTAACACAGCTCTCTGAGTGGTTGCTGCAGTGGACCTCAATGGGTGCACGAGTTGTCCAAGGCAAAGATCTTCGAGACAATCGGTGGAGATACAGCTGACTTGATATGTGCTCAGATGAGGCTTCACTTCTACGAAGCGATGATCTGGCTTGTTACTTGTGTCTTCGTTTTCAGCGGGGCTCATGCCTCGGAGACATGAGCCTTCTTCAGAATTTGGGAGTGCTTCGGCCGTTCGACATTGGTTGCCTCGAGTTGTCGAAAGGCCTTCAAATCGTTCTCTCTCTTGGTAATCGTGACAGGCTGGGGTTCATCGCTATGACAGCGGCAATGAATACGTGTAGACGTCAGATAAATTCCCTCCAAAAGCTTACTCATTTGTACGTGTAGCCTGCTGCGGTTGCAAAGGCGCCCTTCACGGCGAGGCATGTCGCGGCATTGGGTGCACGAATTCTGAACAACCCGTCCCTCCTGGAGAACTAGTCCACGGATGACAAAGCGCAACTTCGGAACCCCTGGTGGTTCGTGACTTGACCTTGTGGACTTGTGGCTCGTTAGGCTGACGGAAACCCCGGTTCACGACACCATCCTTTGTTCGTGTGCACGTTATCGTGGCGATTGTACGGTTAGTGATCCAGTAGTAAGGGAGCTTGCGTCAATGCCATTTTTATTACCCCGAACACCGGTTCTGAATGAGTGCGCTGCATTCGCTTTTGATGTGAACTTGCTCCAGGCGCGATTGCATGCTCTCTTGGGTTCAGGCCGAGAGGTTTCTGTGTATCTTTCTTTAATCTTAGGGAATACGTTCCTATCGAGAAGGTGACGTAAAGGCCATATCCTAGAAACAGGGGGTTGGTGGATATGGCTGTTGTTCAACGTAGAGTTCCCCTCGATGGTCCCGACCGCGAAGCACCGCATAACGCTTCGCCGCGCAGAAGGCCAAAAACGACTGTAACTGAAGGGGGAGTATCCAGCGACCTCCTGGTTACAATATGGAAAGACGTCCTATGAATAAGCGATCATTTGGAACTGCATCCTCCTAGACCTTTGAGGTGTAATCGGTTGATACCCGGTTGCCCTGACATGAGCGAAAAGCGATTGCAGGGTGCATTAGAACAATTTCTACTTGTCTGGCTTTAGTTATTGCTACGTTAAGGCGTTGTGCCTCGTCTATGAAGCCGGGCTTTGTAGTTCTCACCATATTGAGGGGATTACGTCTGATTATATCAAGATGTAACCGAAGTGAAGGTATACATACAATGACTCGCATGTGGAGCTGGAGTAGTGTAGAAGGGCTCCTTTTGATGGTTTCGCCAAGTGGGCTTATCGCAGCCTTCTGCGCAGGTCCGTTGACGTTGTGGATGACAAGGAATTTAGCGCCGGAATGGTGTCCAGGAGGTTGCAGAGCGGAGCATAGGTAGAGGAGACATGAAAGCATTGATAGGCGGTTGTTTTAGTATCTGCCAGTCTGCAGTGTTATACCTTCAGTGCATATTGCAAATGGCAGCTTAACTTCGCTGCAGCTTTATCTTGTGTTGAGCCAGTGATAGGCTTTATAGCTGCATAGCCTTAACTGGGATGCCTTCTGCCTGTCACTGTTGTCTGCTGCTTCTTGACTATGGTTGCCTTGGGAGGATGGCATTGTCGCTTGTTGCCGTTGATGACCGGACCTGCGTGTCTTGACCCGACAGACCTGGCGAGAACCAGTTCAGAGCTAGCTCACGAGGTAATGCGTCAACCCCTCTCCGCGCTCGCTGTTGTATACCCTTTGACCAGTCTCTACGCGATTATAGGGATTTTCCTGAATGCTAAATGCGCTTATGCATATCATGAATGCGGAAAGGAGGAATAGTATTTATTGTTTACTATAGAGGATAGGCTAATGTCTTTCATTAACTATAGTGAGTGCAGATGTCTGAGGGTGAGGGTATCGCTTTAGATTTCAAGGGCAATTTAACTTCGATACCATCTTCTTGGCAAGGATGACGATGATGAATGTACGACTGAGTAATCGTGGCTTTGGAAGCGGTCGTTTATTGTTGTCTTCGTGGTGACGAGGCATATCCGCGGTCTGGCCCATTGGCTATACGTTTGCAGTACGATGCAGGCTTTCGGGTTGGCAAAGGTACTCTTAGGGGAGGTCTGGTCTTTTTGTCTGCTGTTACTACCTGAACGATGGTTGAGCTTTAGTTGTGGCAATTGATTGGCGTTATGGCCAAGATTTGAAGTGAAGGCATTCGTGACGCGGTGGCGATTGGGAACTCTGCGTTGCAAGTTTGTGTCTTCAGGCCGCTCGGCTGGTGCCTTTACTGATGAGAATTGTTATCTTGTAAATGAAGTCATCTTATAAACTTTCTAATGGTAATAGTAAAACAAGACCTTGCCTTTCGCGGTGTATGGCGATGTCTGAGGTTTTGAACCATTAAACAGCCGCTGCTTAATCGATGATGTTAGTGATCTGAGGGCTTCGTTCCACTAAGGGTACACAGACGCACCGCAGGCCCAGTAGTCTAACCATCACCTCCCAGATTCGCGAGATTTAGTGACCTATAGGTAACCTGCAATAAGGCGTAGAGACTGTCTACCTAACAGTAGAGATCAAGATGTTCCATGACAGGAAAGCAATAGAATGGAACGCTTAAGCGGGAAAGGGTATAGATATGCTGTGAGTGCGTCGGATGGCGGGCCGTTGAAGAGGCCATGTATGCGTTCGAAAGAAGGCGGCTTCGCTTGACGTTGAATGGGAATTAGCCATGGGGGTACACGAGGATATATCTTGTCCATGTTGCTGAGTATGGCGACATCTAAATAACCTTGTTACGAATCCATCTTGCGACGGCAATGGCGTCCGCACCTCCGCTGTAGAGACTCGATGACCTGTTCAAGGTCTCATTTCGGGATCAGCCTCTTGAGATAGAGATTGTTACCTCTTGCAATCATGAAGGAACTGGTGGTGCTGATTGGCCGTGTCGTGGCAAGTTGGCGCCTACAGCTGCGAAGACTGAAGTTTATGAGAATAGATCACTTCGGCGCCACTCCCGTCTCTTCCTGGGGCCAAAGCCGCACTGACAATACTGTGGTCTACTTGGATGTATTGGCTGATGCCTTGATAGCTGCTGTTAGTGCCTCTGCTAACATGGCCCTGAAATGAAGCAGGGGACGAGCTCCTGTCTGACTGTTCGATCTGATCTTCGGTTGTGAAATCTGGCTGATCAAGCAGATGCGTCTGAACATGGGACTGAAGGGGCAAGCGAAAGAAGAAGAGGGAGGACTTGGTTCGGCGAAGGGCATTGCTCTGATGAGCCGTGTCCTGT
Organism: Fusarium xylarioides; assembly: GCA_013183765.1. Taxonomy (NCBI): domain Eukaryota; kingdom Fungi; phylum Ascomycota; class Sordariomycetes; order Hypocreales; family Nectriaceae; genus Fusarium; species Fusarium xylarioides. The sequence continues at coordinate 288,507 of SRZU01000001.1, read as the reverse complement.
ATCGCCTTGAGGAGAGTTATCAGAGTTATAACTGAGCCTGATCCCACGATCTCGCGCTAAAAGCACATCTCCGAGCGAAGAATCTGCATGCCAACCTTGACTTCTCTCCAGGGCCAGGTCTTCATCAGCTACGGCCCTTGACGAGGTGACAACGGCGGTACTGTATTCGATGCCGATGTACCAGCAACACATCACTATCTGCAACGAGCTTGTGCCAGTCGTCGGTCTCCTCAACTTGAGCTGGCTTGTCGGCTTTCATCGATTGATGGGGGGAGATTCTTCGATGTGCGAATTCGGACGAGTAATGGTAGGTTGCGATGATGAAAAGAACATAAGCGTCAAGTCACACTCCTGCGCGTCGAGAGGCCTTCCTCGGCCGAATTTCAGCGACAGCATCCCTCGTATGGCGGAGCAGAAGATTCCGTGAGGTAGACCATCCTTCTTCATTCCTTGTGCCTCCATCTTGGTACTGGGGGGAGGTCCAAGGGCGTCGTATGTGGATTTGATTCTGTTGGTGGACGCAACGGTTGGTGATTTAAGGAAGCTCCAGTAACGGGGGGCGGGGGAATTGTGGTCATTGTTTTGACCACCTTCGAGGCTTCGTAGAGATCGAGCAACGGCCACCAAGTTCGGATTGGTGACCTTGTGAAGTTTGTGGAATGACAGTGCCTGTGGATATCGAATATCTGCTTTCAAACCGGTCAACATGACGTTTGGTCTCTTCTGACCGTTTCCCTTACCTGAGAGGTAATCCTTTCAAACTCTAGGTTCTCTTGGCCGCTACTTCATTCGGTGAATGTGGACTTCGGTTCCGTCTTCATTTTCTCCGCGTATGTTCGAGACATTTCGGATCGACAAATCGTGGACGCCGCCTTCAGACCATCCGTAAGATGTTAATCCCAATTCAGTATTGTCATGGGAGTGTCGCATCGCAGGGCGGAGTTGTCCGTCAATGTCGTCGTTCAGGATCTGGGTGGTCACAGAGTTGTGAAAAACCGGGCTGAGACGCGCTGTAACGACCCTAAATTGAGATCAAAACGAGAAGAGTCATCAATCGAGTGCTGAAATGCTCATTTGTGTTGCAGTGCATGAGGAACTGCGAAATCGCCATGAGATGCAGTATTTTGACCGATGTGCGGGGGTGATGTCGAGGTTGAACGAGGTGGAGGCCAGCGGTGCACATCTCCACTGTAATCCTTCGCTGCCGTACGCTGAAGGCCCACTCCACCCTGAGGGATTCACTGGCTGTGAACATAGCCTCAACGTCGGAAGCTCTGTCTCTTTGATCTCCCTTCTTTCAAATACTTTAGTCCCCAAAGTTCAGCTGTATGGCAAGATATCACAGTGAGAATAGATATCGTCGAAGGATGTCGTGTCTGTAGAATACCTTGGAGCATTCGTTCGGGTTCCATTGTGATTTGTTCATTTGTTCGGCATGATGCTTGGGTTCTGCCCTTCGGGGTGTCCCAAGAATATGGTCTTGGACAACAAGTGGGCGTTTACGGTTACGACACGATCAAGGCAAATTATACATAACACTTTCATTTTCGCTTGTTCTACTCTGCCGACAATCTATTAACGTCACCTCCCATCCTCCCATGCGTATCACCAAAGACAAACTCATCCGTCCATCCAAATCACTCAGTGACTTCCTTCTCCATTGTCTCAGCGAGGACTCTCAGGCTGGACACTGCAGCGCGATCGCGCTCATCCCTGGCCCTCAACTTCTCCTTGAGCTCACGAACCTCTTGAGTCAAGAGGCGATTCTCCTCAGTCAACAGACGACCCTCCTCCAAAGTCAAAAGAGCCTGATTAGAGGTCGAATCGATAGCTCGGTGAGACACCATCACATTCCGTGCAGAGGCATCATCGTTGTCGCTCTCGTTTCCATCGATCGCATCATCTTTCTGTCCAGAAGGCTGACTCTCGGAGGATGCCTCGCCCGCCCCATCGATGACTGGTGATGTAGAGGAGAAAAGCCCAGCACCGTCCGGCAGGCCACCTTGTGTGAGACCGCCATCATCACCCTCGGAAGCCGAGCGCTGGGAGGAGTTGAGGTGGAATCGATCGGGGCATGACTCAATTCTCATGGTTTGCTTCACCGCCCGAACGTGAAAGTTGTGAAGCTGAGACATGCGTGGCATTTCATTTCTGTCCCGTTCTTGCTTGAACGCCTCATAAACCTCCGTGACCTTGTAGGCGAAGGCTGAGTCTTTCCAGTTCATGCCGTCGATGGCTCCAATGAGAACTTGAATGTCTTGTAGGTTGAATGGGACAATCACGTTTCCCAACGCAACCTCCTCGGCGTTAGATGGTTGATGTTGAGCGGCAATTTGACCGATGCGGAACAGAAGATCAGAAAAGGCAGAGGGTTGTTCGCCTCGAGTCAAGGCAGCCTCTCTTGCCTCTTTATGAGCTTCGTGTAGAGGCAGGCGTAGCTCATCGCCGTTGAGAGAATCCAGCTCTTCATTGAGTCGTCGTAGGGCCGGGCAGGTCTTGTCCTTGTCACCGAATCTAAGTCGAAGGTCTCTCAGTACGTTCAAACGACAGATGCCAGCAAACGCCAGAGCATCTAGGAACAGACGAGAGGTTTGCTGCCAGACTGGATGGACCACCAACGCAGATAGTTGTTGACAAGCCGCGTTTGTGAAGACGTATTGCGCGCTTGAGTTCCTGTTGGGACGCTGTGAGACGAACTGCACCGAATTCAGGCGAGATAGCATCATCGGGGGGGCCTGTCTGAAGATGCGCAAAGAGACTCTCCAAAGCTCACAAAGGGGCTGAAAATGGGCGCTACAGAAAGCCCCAGAATATTGAGGATGCCCGCTTGTCTGGAATTTGCGTTCGACATCATCTTCCATGGCCTGAGTCCACTTGTTGTCGAAATGGGGCTGGAGATCTCCGAGAATTCTGTTGACAGTCACCTCATCGACTGGGGGGTTCTGCTCCCGTATCGTTCGTGCAAGTTCAAGAACATTGTCGGGTATCCCGCGAACTGCCCAGGGCGAGTTTGTTCTGTTGAATGATGCCATAATCAACGAGATGTATGGTGTATTGATTGGAGAACAAATGATGTGTAGAAAATTGAACGTTGCGAGGTGGAGTTTGTGTGTTCAATTCACTGTGAAATGACAAGTGATGTTGATAGTGGGGAATTCCTGGCCCTGTGCCCCCAGGGCTTGGCCTGTGACCAGACTAACCACATACGTCCTAGTTGCTTAATCACCGACTCCCACTTCAACTTGCAAATTTACCATGACTTGGTTCAAGGCATCAAATTGTTATTAACTATATACGGCCGTCTGCGGCATGCATTGCGTTTTTTTCTGGGAGTTGCAAAGATCCAAGTACCTGTAGAGCCATTGCGATCACTCACGCAACGAAAGAGTGGCCTCGCGACAGACATATTCATCTCAGTCCCAGTCGTCTCAAGACGCGGCTAAGGGAGTTAGGGTCTATGCTGACTGCTAAATTGGTAAAAACGATATCAGACTTGGCACAGCAGTCTTTATCAAAACCCTCGTTAACCGTTGGTTCAGGAATAAACTACTCTTGTCATTGGGTGACCAAGTGTGGGACGAATCGACTCTTTTCTTGCAATGAATCCACCAGTATACATACATTCACTCATGTAAAATCCCAAGCGTCAATAATATTAATAACCCCACAATATACCCGGTATGCAATTGCATTGGAATCCTTCCAACAGTCAACCTTTGGACTGCTTCCTCAGGTCATCATCTGGCACAACAATGGGCTGCAGGTGGAGACATCCAACCTATACCGGCCTTGTCCAAGACCGGTCCCTGGTGTTTCCGAGTTTAGCAGTGTGCTTGGAGTTCGACGTTCATCTCGGCGGAGTGGAAGTAGATTTGTGCTTTGAAAGGACTGGCCGTCGAGAAAGAAGTGTGAGATGTAATGAGTAGGTAGATATGTATAAGGGGGAAATAAGAGGGAGGTAGATGCGATGGGGGGTGTACAGTGATCGAAAGTGTGTGGCTGTTGTATCCATTGGGGGACTTGTGTCAACGTCGCCACGAGGACAACGACAGGATGGCCAGAATTCGTCACTGGTGGTGGTGCTGCATGGGCCTCAAAGAGAAGATCAAGAGTCGCATCAAACTCGGCCGGGAGTCCTGGGCAGAGTGTTTTGGTGATGGGGGAATGACCACCCTGGTTGGGCACTGACCATTGCAAGAGGTTCGGGTGTAGTCTTAGGGGAAGGCTCGCGCACCATCGTTGCGTCTTGATCCGGAGAAAGCGTTACATACACGGCTTGATGGAATCACAGTGTCATGACTCATGTGCTCTTCATGTGGCGTGCCAGTGTATGTAATCTTGCCACGGTCGAAGATATCAGGGACTCAGAAGTCAGGTCGTAACGGATGGCGCACCTCCCAAATTGGGAGTATAGTGTCACGAGAGATACGCGGGGAAGAGGCTAATGGATATGCTTCTTTTTCATAACCAATAGCAGAGGACACGATAGCCAAATCGGGAATGTGTACGTCGTGGCTGCTTGGTGCATGGCAGGACCGACCAAGCAGTGAAGGTGGCTGACGCCATTTGATTGTCGAAAGCTTGTTTACTGAGTTCTCTATTATCGGCGTATTGTAAACTGGGGTTGCAAAGGGCATTGTGACCTGTCGAGCCTCGGTGTGCTTTGGGCAGGTTGTCGAGGGTTTTACAAGGAGCTTCGTTCTTGGGCAGTTAAGCACAGTGTGGCATACGTCGAAATGGTACATCTCAAGACTGGTCCTCGGAAGGGGAGGTGGAAACGCGAAACCAGGCTTTAAAGTGTTGCTTGTGAGGGCGGGTCGATTACGGGTATTGTCGTGCACCAGTAGTTCGGATGGAAGCGTTTACCAAGGGTGACAGACATATTGGGCAGTAGAGTACTTATGTGAGGATACAAGTGATAGGAAGCTCCAGTGACACAGCGTTCATGCCTCGAATCACACGTTCCATCTTGCCAGAGTTTTGAGAAGCGCCGATCCACCGCCAGACTTGAAGACCGTATCAATCAGACAATTGTCGCAAATGATTGAGGCGAATGTAAGGGCGGTCGTGTACAATACGGGCCTCATGAAACGTCGGGGGAACACTCAACACCTGTATCAAGAGATTCAAGAGCTCGTTGTTGGATGAATGAGCGTGCGGGATCGAGTGGCGGAGCTAGTCGGGTAAAACGAAAAAGGGCGAACGACCAGGCCAATGACCGAGATGCCCTCTGACAGATTCAGCTTCTTCCTGCTTCAAGGCAGAAAGACAAAATTCGTTCAATAGGTTGCAGTGACTCCCATCGAATCATCAGAGTGCCCGCGCGCCCCTCCATCATCTCTGTTCGAGACTCGGCGGGGTTTGACCGAGAGTGATCTCTCCAACGCTCATGTTCAATAAATCGCAAGACTTTGATGGTATCCAGAACAGATTCCTCAAATTCGAATGACAGTCACCTCTTGATGATGCAAGGAACGGTCCGTTCGCAGGGCTTGCGTGGATTGGTTCTGTTGAAGCTGGTGCAGGTGGCGATAGGAGTCGGGAAAGTCGAGTCTCGGGTATTCGTGGCAGGGTTGATTTCTTGCGTGATCAGACTAATCTGACAATCCGGCATCTTAGCATCTTCTAAGAGTCTGTCATTGACGTAGACTTCTGCTGGAGCTCAAATCAGCAGAGAGAACTTGATTGACGTAGAGCGAGGTACGGTTCGGCCGGAAATCGGTTTGGCAGGGATCGCGTCAGGGGGCTTTGGCAGATGGGTCGAGAACAGGGATGGGTCGACGTTCTGGAAAGGTAGCCTGTGAGATTTTCATCAGCATGAGGTTCAAGGGCTCGGCTTGGGGGTGGCTCGACTTCAGAGATTTCGACTTTCTTATTCGATGAGTCTGGACCGTCGCAGTGAAGGGCCTGATGATGCTTTGCAAGTCGCTGTACCATAACTTTTCTCTGTCGACAATATGGTCGCATTCGGGGCAACAGAGGAGTTACCGAACAATCTTTTTGGCAGCTGATGCTGCATCCCAATGGGCGCTTGATAGTTCATTGCTTGAAGAGTCAAATCTGGGGCGATGAAGGAGCAAGAGAGTCGGCCTGAGTGTGGATTGAAAGATTCGCAAGTGGAAGAAGAGTGAATCGACCTTGGGATGATGTTTGTCGCGATTGGCGGTGGTGCCTATTTGTGTCACCCCAGGATTGCAAACCGCGTGTGACAGCTGCAGATGCACCAAAGCGGAATTGAAGACTTGAAGCTCGTAAAGGGTGGACATGGGCAGTGAACTTGGCGGATTTGGTCGAGGGTAATAGAGCAAGCTGTACTGAGGGGTCTGCCCCAGTGGTGATGATCCTGGTGACCAATATGAAACCGACCGTGGGGGCAGAGCAATAGCCGCGTCAAAGGGAACGGTTCTCATAACGTGCGTACAGCTGTTTGGGAGGAGAGGTCGTCAGCCGTGATTTGCAAGTCGGGGTCGTGTATCGGAGATTAGCACACAGTGGATGCCGTGATCTGAATGTGTTGGACCAGTAGATGAGTCGTCTTGTTGTTCTGCGAGCAACATGCCAGAGGCGTTGACTGTTCAGTGTAGGTGTCTTTTCGTACATGAACCTGTAGGAAATGGAGCGCTCCTCTTGTGTTCCATGATGAACATGCGCGGTCGGCTCGATGTTGGCTTATGCTTGCTGATATCCTCTTTGCTTTGTCCATGACCTCACCAAGAGCTGCCTGTAATTGAGGCGAGTGGTCGACGGCTACAGCACCGTCAGAGGAGCTCGCTGCTCCGGTGGTTCAAGTCTATCATCCTCGTCGTAATGAAGGGGCGCAAATCAAGGAGGAGTGCATGTCTCGTGTACCGTCGTCGACGCAGCAGCCCACGTTCGTGCTGGGGCGAGATGGGAAGGGCATGGTGAACCTGTCAGTCATGTCAGTTGAACATACCGCACCTATTTATTTTCAAACGCACCTCAGGGGATCAGGCGTGGTTTCCATGGATTCAAGCGTCGCACAACTTGTTGTCTCATGTTGCCTCCGGCTCATTGGACTTCAAGCTTGGACGTCGGAAATTCGATCCGAGTTCGAAACATTCTATTCCTCAGTCACTTTTCCTCGTCGCGAAGCCTTCATGCACTGCGACATTCGTCATGAGCTTCGACTGCGTCACTTGTGTGGCTTGCTTTCTACCGTCCAGGGCGTGGGATAGCGACAGGCAATTGATCGGACCAAGAGTTTGTCGCATGAATTGCTTTGAAATTGCCTCCATCGCAAACGGCTTTGTCGGCATTCCGTAAAGGAATCTTCCTTCCATCGTAAGTCTCTCAACAGACGACACAACTCGCGGGTGTGATTAAATGACGGAAGACATCTGGCGACAAAATTTGCCGTACCTTCCTTGATCAAGTGTTCGGCGCGGAAAACGTGGCGCAAAACAAATAGTGGGCCTGCGATCGATCTGGGGAAGTGGGGACAGTCGCGATTTTTATGATACAGGGTAGGAGCAGCCAGCACCTTCAATCTTAAATCTTGATCAACGTATTAACTTAGGGTTCTAGATGGTCACCGATGCTGTGTCTATGAGAAAAATTTAATTAATACATTTAATTTGACGTTGCCTGGCTTGAATATTATTTTGGTGGCTTTGAGGTTGCAGCCACCACACCATGGAGGGCGGCACGTCTCGGTGTCTTAAGTCATTGACTGGATTTGGTGTAAGACGCCGGGACATGGAGGTGAGTAAATGAAGGCAATCGGCACTGGTCGTTGGGCGATGGGCTTGTAATCATGTAGCAGTGGTGTGTGTGACCAAGCCTAGAGAAACTGGAGCCAGTGGGCTCAAAAACCACACCACATGCTCATCTCGAAACTTCACCTTTGCCACTTCACCTCAACATACGCTTTCGATATACGCGCCACTAAGACGGTATCTTCAAGTATTTCTACCTTGGAAACAGCCCTGAAAAGATGGCCGACCATTATCAGGGCTTTGCAAATGAGAATCTTCAGGAACTCAAAAATCACCTCTTGGAACTGAAGTTTGCCTGCGGCATGGTTCTAACTCAGCGACCCGAGAGAAATGTCAAGAAGAGCCTAAAGACCAACTCTGCTCCATTATCTGAAACCAAAGAGGCCATTATGGAGAAAGTCAAGTCAGACCTGGCTGCTATTGCATCAAGCATCTTCATCCAGGAAGAAGACTCAAACCTTCATCTTCCCGCCAGCAAAGCCTCAACCGATCTCTACAACAAGCTCAAGGAGATTAGGGACAGTAATCGTGATTGCACAGAAGAGGATATCGACCAAGTCAATTTACTGATTAAACGCTTCGTCTGCGAACTTGACCCAAGTCATCCATTCGTTACTGAACAGCAGGAGGATTCACTCAATGGTAGGACTCTTTACACGATTGCTGCCAGCCGGAATATAGCTAACCTTTCACAAGGGTGGTGCCACGGATGTAGAAGATGTCAATTAACCCATCAACGATGATGCCGACGGTGACTTGGGAACGGAAGATCATGGGGTTCGGGACCTGGACTCCCAAGACGAGTCGATGGGAGGATTCGAAGCACCTATGGAAGACGAAGAGTAGGCGACATTGTCGGAATGGTGTGAAGGAGCGAAACGGCAACCACTCGTTCTGACCCCATTTTACAAGATACTGACCAGGTATTTTGGAGGAATGATAGTGGTTATATTGTACCAAGGGGCGTGGGAAAGGGTGAAGTCACAGGGTAATAAAGACAGGGTCGGATGTCTTGGAACGTTCGGCCTTGGATGGGGAACCCATAGTAATTGAGCTTTTTTCTTCACCCAATGATGGGAAATCGATGCACAGAGTTTAAATATCTGGAGAAAAAGAGGCACCTCGTCTGCATGTCTCCTTTTGTCTTGACCTGCTTCCATGGATCTTTCGTAAGGTGGCTGTGTGGATCAAACTGTTGCACCAAACGGCCGAGGTTTATCCGCAAAGACATGAGCTACCACGGCTTGTCAGCCTATGAATCCTGCCCAGCCAGCTCACCACCATTCGCCAACGCCATCGCCAGTGAGATAAAGCCACAGCAACTACATCAACAAGTATGAGCGCGCAACGGTCCAACAAAAGACGCGCCCCGGCCGCACATCAGGATGAGCCTGGGAAGCAGAAGAAAGGTCGACCATCAAAATCAAACCGTGTTGCCAATATCCCAGAGGCCGCCATCAACCGAATCCAAGCTCGGAGAATGTTGGCAGAGAGCCCTCTTCCCAGAAGTCAAGGCGACGACTTAGCCGGCTATTACCATGACCGTATAGCGGTGGAGATGAACGGTCAATGGGAGCCTGAAGACGATGAAGCGGTCGATGAAGAGTGGGATCAGTTCGCTGAAACGGCAAAACTTCCAGATTTCACAACATCGACGCGACATGGGTCATTGTTGACACTGTTCAAAGTATGTCTGCGACTGTACCAGACAACACCTATTATACTCCTCTCTCTGCGCTATCACCTTCAGTATCATGCAGTCTCCATTAACGGCATGGGCCACGACTGGGTCTTCTCGAAGTTATTCTGTGATGACCTGACGGCTCTTATGGTGCATCCGGTTTGGGAAGCAAACAAGGAACTCTTGGCCACAGCCTTGGCATGGACTGTCATATATCGCCTTGATGATCGCCGCCCCTGGGGCGGTAGTCTCGAAAAGCCCTGTCCGGCTCTAGAGTCCATCTACGAACAAGTTTAGAGATGCATTGAGAACAATCACCCATTACCCAGCTCTTATCACGACATGCACAAATCCGCAAGGGAGCGCGCTTCTCAACGTGGTGAGTTGACGAGCAAATGGTCTGATCTATTCATGAAGATAGGTGAGGTTGCTCGTGGAGAACCCGCCGACGAGCCCGACGAGCCTAACGACGACTTTCGGAATCTTTTTGGCTCCCCGGTTTTGCCAGTCACCCTTTGGGACTTGAGACACCTTACCGACGCCGTTGATGCTACGGCTTTGGGGCCCGATTGCGACTATAGTGTCGACGACGCCTTAATAGGTTGGAACGCAGAGGCTTCTGGACAAAGCCTACCGGAAAGAAAGCAGCTCCCGCTCGTGTTTGAGATCTCTTGGAAACAGGTATTCAAACATCTCGGAATCTCACGTTGAGAGCACCATGGCGATACTGTGTCTCCTCCTGGCCAAGACGGCCAGCTTACGGTTGGTCCGAGTAATTCTCAGCTCGAAGATACTGACTCCGAATCCGAACGGAGTACTGTCTCCCGACAAGGCTCTTTCCTGAGCTCTCGATTGCGCCCTGCCGGTGACGACGGTAGTGAAATTGGAGATACATTCGACGACAATTTCGAGGAGGAGGCTGAGCCCAACAACGGCTACTCACCAACTACCCCCGCGCTATGGGTATCGGCTCGTGACGGATTTGATATACCCGAAGCACTACCGCAACAACCCTCTACAACTTCGCCTGGTAACCTTCACCAGAACAGTCGATTACTCATGGAGATTTCAGAATTAAGAAGAGAGAATCGAGAGTTGCAGAATGGTCAGCAGCGTCTATACAAGCTGATGGAGGAAAGCCAAAAACAACACAACGAATCCATGGCCAGCATCCAGGCGCAGCTTCGGGAATTGGTTGAGGCGAACCACGAATCAAACCTTTAGAACATTCTGTCAACTAGCAATCACTTCCAGAGGGCTGATGGCGTGTTGGAGACTATCATTGACACTCCTGGCCTCGGGAGCGCCTCTCAACGCCCTTGGATTGACTTTAACAGGGTGTACTTGATATGGAGGGTCGGAACTGTGATTGGAGGGAACCAGCTCGCAAAGAAAGGTCAATGGTACCCTGCTGTGGGTAACTGAGGCGTCTGTTCTTCGACAACAGACCGGCCTGTTATCTTTGGCATGGATGGGAATGAGATTTGTAGATTTTACAAGGATAGAAATGTTTGCCAGTGTAATAGACATGTTCAGAATAAAATGTGGGTGTTCTTCAATTAAAATTATGAGTGTAATATGCGGCAGCCAGTCTTAGTGACAAGACAGCATGATGGAACGGTGGATCAGCAAGGATCCATGTCTGGGGCTTAGCGTATGATCATATTGCCTATTTGAGACGCGACATCACTGATGATTGGCTAGCCTGGGACTCAAAACCTTGTCTGTTGGGAGGCGCTTTCGTGGCGCGACTCCCCTGCAGTAGTCACAAGCCCGGATGAGATTAAAATTAGATAGTATTGCATGTACTGTTGATAGTTGACGGTATTACATGGAGAAGGCCATGCTAGCTGCACTTCAATCGATAAGTCTGTGAATGATACCCATGCTTATGGCCATGCTACCCCACGGTGATGCAACGCAGCGTGTGGCAGGACATGGATATGTAGGACGACGAGCAAAGTCAGTGCTGACGCCCCGGCACCCACGTATTCTGGACCCAATACATGTTTTCCATTATTAAAATTAAGATCATAACTTAATTCTTCAATGGACGAAAACATCAGGCGAAGATGTAACCACGTAGCCTCGCTCTTCCTTACAAATGGAATCAGCCACTGAGTGGCCTGGTCATCCCTCAGTGCTGAATTGCAAGACTGGTCACCGTAGTAGTTTTTCACGAAGACTCAAATGCTTTCTGATTAACGCGTGACCTTGAGGCACTACAGAACGTTGAATTGACTGCTCTTGGTTCCTCTATCTACATCCGTTTCATGTTTATGCGAGACCTGGAACCCCGGAGTTGTCAGTTGCTGTTGAGGGAGTTGAGGAGAAGCTTACCGGTGGCGGTCT